>CM024514.1:1128646-1728646 GCA_014182375.1 Eucalyptus virginea
ATAAAGAGTAAAATTTCAATCTGCTACACCGGTCAACTATCACGTACCATCTAACTCAATAATTTGTTAGTAAAATTTAACAGAAAGTGATATAAGGTAAATTCATCAGAAATGTATCAGTTTGAGATAACTTTATAAGAGATATATCAATTCATTTGAAATAAATTTATCATAAATATATTAGGTAGAGTTTTCGTAATATTAATCCTCTTAAGAATAATTGATGTTTTGCTAATCATTGACGAACAAAATTCAAACTACAATTACGAATGGCCACGTCGGCTTCTGCTCAGTACGGGTGGCGGGAGATTACTCATTTGCATTAAAAAAAAAAAACCTTTCTTCTTCGCTCGCTCCCCAAATCTCTGTCTCCATTTTCGTCTCCTCCTCTTCCCCATGGCGATGGCTGCCACTTTCATCAACCCTAGTTTCTCCTCCTCCTCCTCCTCTCGCTCGACCCCGAAATGTCTCGCCGCCGTCTTCTTCCGCCGCATCGCCTACCGTCCTCCCCCCAACGGTCCTCCTCCGCCGTGATCAGATGCTCCGCCGCTCCTCCTCCCCGCCCCGAGTACATCCCCAACCGCATGCCCGACCCCAACTACGTCCGCATCTTCGACACCACCCTCCGCGACAGCGAGCAGTCCCCCAACGCCACCGTGACCTCCAAGGGAAGGTCGACATCGTCCCAGCTCGCCAAGCTCGGCGTCAACGTCATCAAGACCGGGTTTCCCGCCGCCTCGCCGGACGACTTCGACGCCGGGCCATCGCCCTCGAGGTCGGCAACGCCGCTGACCCCCATAGCTACGTCCCGATGATCTGTGGCTTCTCCCCGTGCGGCGAGAAGGAGATCCGGGCCGCCTGGGACGCCGTCCGCTTCGCCAGGCGGTCCAGGATCCACACGTTCATCGCCAGCAAGCAGATGACGGGGACGTAGCCGGCATTGCCGATGGCCTTGACGGCATGGGGAGGCGGCGGGAAGCCCGGCCTCAATGACGTCGACGCCGAGCTTGGTGAGCTGGTGGACGATGTTGACCTTCTCCTTGGAGGTCATGGTGGCGTCGGGGGACCGCCGACCTTGGCGAGCTGGCCGACCTTGGCGAGCTGGCGGGCGATGTTGACCTTCTCCTCGGAGGTCATGGTGGCGTTGGGGGACTGCTTGCGCTTCCTATGGTGGATGAATATGATTGATTAATGGGTCTTATGAAGCTTCGGAATGTTACGAAATCCTATTTGTTCTTTGATTTTGCTTTTTTTAACCATGATTTTTAACTAGATTGGAGAGAGAGTTTCTCTATGAAATTCTGGGTGAAGTTATCAAGGCAGGTGCCACAACTAACGACTTGTAGCTTGGTCTGGCAGCAATGGTGTTGGTCTGACCGAGCTGGCCAGCGAAGCAGTGGCTCTGGATTTGCATGTGTGCTGGTGCGGTGCAGCTTTTTTTTTTTTTTTGGTAAAGGTAAGGTGCGGTGCAGCTTTGGTGTCTGGGAAGATGAGGAATTGTTGGTGATGGATGATAGTGAAAGAAACTCGTTGTTGAAGTGATCATGATTGCCACGAGGATCTAGATGGTGATGAGAGGGTCTGTGTCCGTTGTTATTAGGATAAATGTTATCTGTTTGTGTGGAAAGTGGACTTGCAGATGATCTGGGTTTGCAAATGATAGTTCTTGAAGGGGACTGTAAAGTTTTGTCATGGATCTAAGTTGAGTGAAACAGATTAGATAAAAATCAATGACCTCCTGTACATAGATCTCCTTTAAATGGTTCAAGTATGTTGTGAAACCATTCACACACCAATCCGGCCATCATTAGTTCAAACTCTAGTCCGTATAGAAAAAATGGTATAAAAGTATATGCCAGAAGCCATAACCAACAGATATTTATGGCACGTGCATACCCAAAAAGAAATTGATGAACAGGGGAGAAGCTGGAGGGCACAGGAAGTAGATGGACGATATCAAAGTGTGGGTACTGTTGAAGATACCATTGCCATGTTGACATTGATTTTAATTGATACCGATTAGTCTATTGTTAGAAAATTAGAATATTGTGTATTAGGAAATTTTATTTTCCTTCTTTTCCACATTCTGTATATTTTTCTTCCTAAGATAGTTTTGCTCCTATGTATTACAAATAGGAACCAGATTGTACATCATTAATTAGTGAAAAGCAATATACAATACACTTATCCTCCAATTCTTTCACTCAAATTTCTGACATGGTATCGTAGCGAGTCTTCTAGCTTCCGCTCCTTTTTCAAGTTTTTTTCTTTTCTCCACCTTTCACCCTCGATTTTGCAGAACTTCCGTCCCCATCCTGCAATTTTTTTGAGCTAGATAAGCAAAAGGAACAAGATGCCGAGAAACCCAACAACCAAATCTGGAGTCGTTCAAGATCCAAGCTTCCTCCAACGTCCAAGAGGTGGATGATTCACCTTCGAACCAACATTCGGATCCTGTAATAGAAAACCAGACACAAGAACAGGATCAATCGCAACTCAATGAAGTGCTGCAACGTCCCGTTCAGCCCAATCCGGCAATTTTTTCAGGGTTCACATATACAATGGATTCCCTGTTCAAGTTCAACTCGCCCAGAGCACAACGGGTTCTACGAAAGCGTCGGACCGAGGAGGCTCAACGGCGGGATCCTGGATCGCTTGGTCCTATCCGAACTCGAATCTCTGGGTCCCGATGGGTCTCCCTTACCGGATTCGGACCTAGTTTTTTCCTTTTGCGGGCACCTTCGATGGCCGGCGGAACCGGGAGATGCCCCGTACACGGCCGCTACCGATGGACCCCGGCTCCGCCGATTTCGGAACTCTCGGGACCGAGAACTACTCCGTTTGGTCCCGGAGCTTCGGCGAGCACTTATAACAAAGGACAAAGATGGCTTTATAGATGGATCCATACCCATTCCAAAGATGAACGACAGCCCGTGACTTGGAAGAAATGCAACCAGTTAGTCCGGACTTGGATCGGTAATTGCCTTACGCCGGAGGTCGCCGCCGGACTCCCTCCGACTGAGGACGCTCACCAGTTCTGGAGTCGTTCAAGATCCAGAAGCAAAAGGAACAAGATGCCGAGAAACCCAACAACCAAATCTGGAGTCGTTCAAGATCCGTAAGCTTCCTCCAACGTCCAAGAGGTGGATGATTCACCTTCGAACCAACATTCGAGATCCTGTAATAGAAAACCCAGACACAAGAACAGGATCAATCGCAACTCAATGAAGTGCCGCAACGTCCCGTTCAGCCCAATCCGGCAATTTTTTCGGGTTCACATATACAATGGATTCAGTCCGGACTTGGATTGGTAATTGCCTTACGCCGGAGGTCGCCGCCGGACTCCCTCCGACTGAGGACGCTCACCAGTTCTGGAAAAGCATAAAAGAAATGTACGGCAAGCTCGATAGGGCTAGAATTTTCTCAATAACCCAAGCCCTATCAGAGCTAAAACAAGGAAATCTATCTATTTCGGCCATTTTCAATAAACTCTCGGCGTTGTGGAACGAATTAGAAGAAGCATAAGAGAAGCTTCAAGGGCCGGAAGAAACTCTAGCTCAATACCGAGCAATTAGAGAAAGAGAAAAAGTGACACGTTTTTTGTTGATCCTAAATGAAACGTACTGCCGTTTCGCAGCCAAATCCTTGCCATGGAGCCGGTTCCTCCGCTTGGCCGGATCTACCAGCTGGCCGTACAGAGGAATCACAACGGGTGGCTTCAACGGAGTACCTCAAGGTTGGAGATCGGGTTGTTCTCGCGGCCAAAGCGACGCCTGCACCAAATCTACTCGCGGCAAGGTCGCCATGGAGTCTTCGGGGGTCGAGCAACGCAACAGTGCTGCGCGAGGATTAGGGCTTCTGGAGGAAGAAGATGAAAACCCATCTTCATTTCGGATGGACGGCCAGGATTGGATTCGGCAATCCAACGGCCCAGGACGGGTGCGTTACCCATTAAGCACGAACGGTCCAGATCTGATCGCGCAAATGGACGGCTCCCATTATTTCGCTCGATCGGACGGTGGGCTCAACAATCCCGCCCGATCAGACGGCTCCGGTTTTATCCTTGCGGCTCCAAGATCGAACGGCGAGATCGAGCCACATCGGCACCAACTTGGAAAGGATCAAATGGCCAGAATTTTCATCATCTTCCAACAAATTATATGCCCAAAATTCTAAGGGAAAAGGTAAAATTTGTGATTATTGCAAACGCCCCTATCATACTCGAGAAAATTGTTGGAAGTTGCATGGAAAACCAGGAGAAAAGAAAGGACAAGAAATCTCTATTGCAGCACATGCAAAGGCTCATCAACCCATCAACAAGGATCAATCGCAGCATATTATGAGCACTTTAAGTCAATCGGGAACAGAGGAAAAGATGAGCAGCTATGCGGTACTTCTCACTTTGCTTGAGTTCTATTTCCAAAGAAAGCATGGATTATTGATTCAGTGCTAGTGACCACATAGTCTGCGATGAACGTTTATTTTCTAAAACGTATAAAGCATCTTCTCATACATCCGTACAACTTCCAAATGGGGAAGACACCTCTGTCACTAAGATTGGGGACGTTCAGCTTAGTCCTTCCATTACTCTAAAAAATGTCTTACTCATTCCCAAATTCCAATTTAACCTAATCTCTGTGTCGGAACTTTGTGAAAATAACTCATGTCGAGTTCTTTTCAACTCTGACGTTTGTTTCTTTCAGGCCCTTTCGACTGGGAAATTGATGGGCTTGGGTAGCAATCATGAGGGGCTTTATTTCTGGACTAATCTTCCAAAAAATACTTTAAATTTTCCCTTGCATAAGGGCACTCTATGTAATGCCAGCATCAATAAAAGCATTTTATTCCATCAGCGATTAGGTCATAGCGCCTCTTTTCCTCATCCGAAGTGTCCTATTTGTCCTTTGGCTAAACAATCGCGATTACCTTTTCCAAAAGCACTTCTCGTGCCAAAACAGCTTTCTCTCTTTTTGCACATGGATATCTGGGGACCATATCACATTCCACATCGTGATGGATCCCGCTCTTTCTCACAATTGTGGACGATCATACACGAGCAACTTGGGTTTTCCCCGATGCAGTCCAAAGCCCAAGTTCCCTCTTACCTAAGAGATTTTTTCACCCTCATCAAAACTCGCTTTCATAAATCCATACAGCGACCCGCACCGACAATGCTCGAGAATTTTTAATCATGAATGTTTTGCCTTGTTCACTTTGCAAATGGCATTCTTCACGAAAGTTCCCGCACCTATACCCCTCAGCGAACGGTGTTGTCGAAAGAAAACATCGTCATCTCCTAGAAGTTGCTCGTGCCCTCAAATATCAAGCTTCTATTCCTGAAATGTTCGGGGAGACTGTGTGGGTCACGGCAAAGATACTTGATCAATAGGATGCCATCCGGGGTCCTCAATGGCAAAAGTCCATTCAAATTGCTTTTTGGGAAATATCCAAACATTCAGCATCTTCGTGTATTTGGTTGTTTATGTTATGCATCTACCATGGGCACCCGTGACAAATTAGGACCTCGTGCCATCAAATGCGTTTTCATGGGGTATCCTAATCTTCAAAAGGGATATTCAGTATATGATCTTTCCACCAAGCGCTTTTTCGTCAGTAGAGATGTTATCTTCCATGAGGATGTTTTTCCTTTTCAAGAGGAATTATCTTCTTAACCAAGCGATCCAACTATTGAGAGTCGTCACTTTACGGGCCGATGACAATATCTCAACTCCTACTCGGATGATGATTCCTCATGTACCTCCCACTGCATCTTCGACTCCGGAATACAATGCGGGCTCACCATCGATATACATGACACAACTCCAGTTTTTCACGGGAAGGGATATCGGCATCTCCCGTAGTTCCTTCATCACCAACATCTCTGGATGATATCTCTCCTAGATCACATGAGCATGCTCCATCGGTCACACACCCTGCCCCTCGCCGTTCAAGTCGCATTACTCGACCGCCCACTTGGACAGTAGACTACATTTGTCCTACAATGAAGTCATCTAGTACACACTATCCCGTCTCCTCATATGTTAGTTTTGCTAATCTTTCACCGGAGCACATGTGTTGCATTAGTAAAATATCTGAAGGACGGGAGCCATCTTCATATGAAGAAGCTGTACAAGACCCTCGTTGGCAGCAAGCAATGGCGGATGAATTGCAAGCTCTAACAGGGAATAAAACTTGGGACATAGTTCCTTTACCCACTCATCGAAAGTCAATTGGGTGCAAGTGGGTATACAAGATCAAATACAAGGCGGATGGTTCGATCGAGCGTTATAAAGCAAGACTAGTGGCTAAGGGGTTTACTCAACGAGAAGGTTTTGATTACATCAAACCTTTTCTCCAAAGTAGCAAAGGAAGTCACCGTACGTTCATTTTTCTCTATTGCTGCTATTCGTGATTGGCCTCTTCATCGATGGATGTTCATAATGCATTCCTGCATGGTGATCTTGAAGAGGAAATCTACATGGACCTTCCGCCGGGTTTACGCAGACAGGGGGAGAACCGAGTGTGTCGTCTCCGTAAATCCCTATACGGACTCAAACAGGCTTCTTGTCAATGGTATGCGAAATTTACCAATGCACTCACGGCTGCAAAATTCCAGCAGTCCAAACATGATTATGCCTTATTCACATGGAGACAAGGTATGTCATCAATTTACTTACTTATATATGTTGATGACATACTCATTATGGGAAATGACGAGACTGTCATCAAGAAGTTTAAGCGGTATTTGCATTCGAGCTTTCACATTAAGGATTTGGGCCCTCCCAAATATTTTCTCGGGATAGAGATTGCACGATCGGATAAGGGTATTTGTCTCAGCCAGCGCAAGTTTGTTCCGGAGATCATATCGAAGCCGGACTTTCGGGATCCAAACCACTTGTTATCCCAATTGAGCGAATGTCAAGTTGACGACAGTGAGTATGACAAGGGTTTATACCCTTGAATGAGGATCCTTTACTCAAAGATCCTTTCGTTTATCAGAGACTTGTTGGGAAGCTTATCTACTTAACCATGACCAGACCTGACATATGCTATGCGGTGCAAATCCTTAGCCGCTTTATGCATAATCCAAAACAATCACACATGAATGCCGCACCGAAGGTCGTAAAATACCTAAAAGGGTGTCCGGGTTTAGGAATATTCTTGTCTCGTGACAACAACATGGAGATGACAGCATACGGTGATACGGATTATGCCACTTGCCCGATGAGTAGGAAGTCGATCACGGGATTCTGCATCAAATTGGGCAACTCATTACTTTCTTGGAAGACAAAGAAACAATCGACTTTGTTTCGTTATCATCTGCCGAGGCGGAATATCGAGCAATGGCAAAGACCCGGTTGTGAGATAGTCTGGATAAGAGGATTACTCCAAGATCTTGGGGTTTGGATAAAGGAACCAACTGTTCTATTTTGTGATAATGATGTCGCGCTTAAACTTGTAGCGAATCCAGTTTTCCATGAGAGGACAAAGCATATAGAAGTTGATTGCCATTTCGTCAGAGACAAAATTCAAGACGAATTGATCAAGACAAGAGGGATAAGAACTACGGAGCAGCCCGCGACATCTTCACTAAACCTTTATGTCGAGGCAACATTCGTATCTATTGAGCAAGCTAGGCGTTCGGATGTGTATAGACCGCTAGCTTGAGGGGGAGTGTTGAAGATACCATTGCCATGTTGACATTGATTTTAATTGATACCGATTAGTCTATTGTTAGAAAATTAGAATATTGTGTATTAGGAAAATTTATTTTCCTTCTTTTCCACATTCTGTATATTTTTCTTCCTAAGATAGTTTTGCTCCTATGTATTACAAATAGGAACCAGATTGTACATCATTAATTAGTGAAAAGCAATATACAATACACTTATCCTCCAATTCTTTCACTCAAATTTCTGACAGGTACTTTTGTGATTTTATCTTATTAGGGTATGGATGCAGCCAACATAGGTTTGGAATTATCCTGGCTCTATCAAAAGTGGATGGTAAATGGCAACATTTTCTGAAATTAGCAGTCCCTTGCGATATCGTACTTGATAAAGTTAATGCTTCAGGGAAGATCACAAAACTAGAAAAGTCCAGATTTCATCATATATAGCAAGACTAGTCAGGGCATTCTATTTTGTGAATCATTAGTGAATAACTTGGATAAAGGGTGTCAATTGAAATTTGATGTTTCTAATCTGTCCCTTTATCTGTGAATTAATTGGATAAAGGGCATTAATTGATAAGTATGTCAATGAATTGGTGGGAAAATGTGTCATTAACAATGTTGTTCATTTATGTGTAACTGTTCTTTTCCCCTCACAGAATCATGTCACTTACTTTGTGCATTTGGGTTGTTTGATGTTTTGAAGTTTGCTCTTACATATTCAAATATGTCTTTAATTTATTCTCTTTCTTGGCAAATCTATCTGGTACAGCAGGCACCATGCTTTGAAAATGAAACTTGTAGAGGTAGGCGGCATTTTATTTTCCTACTTCATGTTTGCCCTAGTTGTGAGTTTCCTTATCGTGATCATTGTCTCATGTTCTCTCTGCCCTCTTCAGCTTGGTTATGATATCGATGGTGAACAACTGGACAATATCTTCAGGCGGTTGAAGGCAGTAGCTGAGCAGAAAAAGGTTGGTAAGATGCTGTATGTTTGACCTTCTGATTTTACTGGATTAGAATAGTTCCATAATTTGACTATTTGATAATTTGTTACTTGCATTTATATTAGTTATACATATTCATGGTGTCACTCTTTTCAAACCTTGGTTGGAATAATACAAAACAGAACATCATAGAAAATATGGTTGCAACTTTTTTTCTTTGGGTAAGAGGAAAGTGGACACTGCTTCTGCATATCCCTTCCATCACTACAAGGGTCTATTTCAAAGAGTTTTACAATTATCTTGTTTTTATAATCTTCTTTGTGTCCTTGCGAATCCATAAGGTGGTCAGAGCAAAATGGATTAAGTCTGTTTCTTGCCACGTTTAGTTCACTGGATGGTTGGTTCAGGTCTGCTGTATGTTACTGCAATGTGAACCATTTTGTACTCCATTTGTCTCAGCATACATGCACATAGATATAATACGCACATCATTGGTAGCATGAATACCAAGTCAAAATGAACTTAGAGACCATCCCCCACCTTATACAAATGGCAGAACTCTTGAATCTGTGGAGACGTTTAAGCAGCAATTGAACAGTGGACATTGACAAGAAAGTACTAGTGCACAGAGTTAGACTCAACATCAACAAGAGAATCAAATGCTCATCTGGCATTCCATTGAGTAGTTCATCCCCTTTGCGAGTTGTGGCATTGTATGCTTGCTTCTTTTGGCTCTTAGAAAGGCGTGTTATGTGACTGCTTTCTTTGTTACGCTATGTGCCAGAGAGTTACTGATGCTGAAATAAGAGCCCTGGTATCTGATGAAGTTTTCTAACCAACGGTTGTATGGAAGCTTCATGATTTACAGGTATATCTGCCTAGTTTTTCCAGCTTATACCGTGGTGATTCCGATGCCAATCCGTCTGGTTTGAAAATCATAGCAAATGCCATGCAGGTTACATGTGGAACTCTTGCTCTGTGGACAGCAACTGTGAAACTTATCAGTGCTGATGGAAAAGAGCATATTGCTTGTGCTGTTGGTACTGGACCTGTGGATTCAGCATACAAGGCTGTTTTCCTAATTGTTAAGGTTTGAATTTTCGATTTTGTCCTATTGCACTCATATTGTATTAAGAAGTCAGTTTAAAGAATACCTCTACCAAATGTTATTTTACTTTTGTAGTATCATTGTCTTAGAAGTAGGATATTTGTAGTGTGAATTTAATAAGGAATGAATAGGGAGAACACATTTGAATTTTGTCATCGTAACCAGTTATGGAAAGCTGCTTCCGGTAACCACTGAAAAGATATTTTTCATCTAGATACTTTCAAATTTGGGGTATAGTACAATCATTAGTTTATTATCAAATTAACATTGCAAAAGATTATAAGTACCAAATAAAGTTGACAATATTGGAATTAATTTTGTTGAGGGTTGACTTTCAGTTTCAGAACTGACAGATGTGCTCCTGCATTATGCTGAACAGGTACCTGCAACACTTCTCGAGTACTCCATGACCGCCGTCACAGAGGGCATTGACGCAATAGCCACAACCCAAGTTTTGATCCGTGACGAAAACAATCGCACGTCTACACTTGCTTTAACTGGGAGACTATACACCAAACCTTCAGGTACAGGAGTGTTTAATATGTTTACAAACCATGTTGTTTTACTTCACGTAAACTTCGAGTTATTGCATTTATTGTTTGAATGCCAGTGGTACTGGGTCGAGCATGGATATTGCAGTTTCAAGTGTGAGGGCCTATATTGGAGCATTGAACAAGATGTTGGGTTTCATGGAGCTGACTCCCTCAATGTGATGACAACATGAAGAGTCCTCGAGTGTTTTCCACACATTCCTGGGGAAATGTCTTCAGAAATCTATTTATCAAGGATTAACATTTTCAACCACTTCGCTCCCCCTAAAAGCAATGAAGAAGAATCAGTCCGGTATTGGTGAGGTAACCTGAAATTCTTGAGCTTGTGTCTGAGGAGTGTCTTAGTTGTGTATTATAGACCAGACAGATGGTGTCTCCAATTAGTGAGCTGTTTAGATGTGCCAATACATCTTAGTTTCCTTGTTTCCCTTCTCTGAAGGATTGGAATTTTAACTTGTTTTTCAAGCTCTCCTAAATTTGTTGCAATTTTTGACGATTAGTGTTGCATTTGTTGCATATAAGAGAACCTATTGATCATTATTAGATGCGCAACTCTAAAGCTACTCTCTAAAGTCTGCCGGCTTCGTTTCCTTCTCCCTCCCCCATTTCGAAACTCCAAAGCTTTGTCCAACCATCATATAGCAGGAGGTTGGGACACAGATCAGGTTGGCTAAGTTTTGGCCATGAATATAAAGTATTCGCTGATGATTTCTACCATCATTTCTTCAGCATTACGATTCTCGTAACGTGTGCTGTTAAGAAACATATTTGAAGATACTCCGCTTTTTATGACCTGTGGAGCTGGAGATGGAACTAATGGGCAATGGCGGGTGCCGTTTAGCACAAATTTCATGAATTCTTCATTGTATATTTATGAAAATTTTAGTGGAGATTTCTTAACCCCATCCCCTCGCGTCTAGATTTCATAAAATTTACTTAGATGCAAGTGACTCCGGCTTGAATCCGTGGCAATTCTTGGCTTTTGATTTCTGACTGATAATAAAAAAGTTGTGGTTTGGGACCGGATTCATAATGCTTTCGTGCGAGAAAAGAAGCCTCCGTAATGAATGGCATGGGCATTAGTACGTGTTGATGGTCATGATATTCAGTGGGATCAGAGTTGATGAAGCCTTTGGGTGTTGCTTTCAACCTGGGCATTGCGGTTCCTTAATGACTTTTGCGACTTTGAACCTAACCATCCTTTTGAAATTGAAAGCATGGTGATGGTATCGGTTGCCTCTCCTCTTTTAAAGTCAAAGCTCAATAGAAAAAGAGAAGATACGTGAGCGATGAGAGTGGTGGTTGTAGTCTTGTAGAGCGCTCCATCAGTGCATATGTACTCATTTACATGTATAGATTGACGCGTTGATGCAGAATAAGAAAAATAAAAATTTCGTTCAAGACGACAGCATCGGCTGGTTGGCGTCACTGGCCGGTTGGTTAGGTCAGGCCATGTTCAAGCCCCCGACGTAGTTTTTCGGCCTCTTTCTCAGTTTTTTCTTTTGCAGTTTGAACTGGAAGTCCATGATCGTCGTAATCTTGAGCTCGCGATCAAGGTTCTTGGTTGGGTTGGCAGCTAGATCCATGGATGAGCTGGCTCAAAGCCATGGATGAGCAAGGCTTGCAGCCATGGGCGAGGACAGATCTGGAGGACCAATCTGGATGAGCAACTCAGGAGCGATGATGGAAGGCGTGGAGGTGGTTCGACGAGATGGTGCTGTCCAAGTTGAAGGGCTGGTGATCTTAAAGCTTATAAAGAGCTCAATGGCCAACCAAATTTGGCCGAGCAACATTGACGATAGCCGTGGACAAGTGAGGCTTACTCGTAAGTCTTGCTTGCGCATGGCAAGGGAAGAATAAATTTTTATTTAATGTCGCTTCAGCAAACACACGTCGATCATGAGTGGATGTGAGTAAATAATACTCGCCACATTAGTTACTGAGGTAGCCATTTACAATGATTGAATGTTTCCTTGCAATAAACGATCCTAAATTGGCCAATGTAAGTTGCTGCATACATACATACATACATACATACATATTCAAGGACTTTCAAGAAATTCATATTCTGTAGATAGTTTTTTGCCCAAAAATAACATGCTATATATATAAATGATCATTTCAGTTCAAGCTAGAGAGAGAATAAGAAGCAAAATGCTCATCTCCTCTTCCTCTTCCTCTTCTTCCTCTTCCCTTACCTATCACTTTCTCATTGTAGACTCTCTCTCTCTCTCTCTCTCTCTCTCGGGCTCTTGAAATCTCTCTGATTCGCATGCATTTCGCCCCCAATTCAGTTTTTATCCTCCCACCCCATTCTTTGATCTCTTTCCTTTCTTCCCCCTTCCCATCCCCCCTCCCCACCTCTTCCATTTCTCTAGAGGTGTCGAAATGGGTCATTGACCCATTTTTGGACTCATATTTTATTTACATGGTCGTATATGAGTCAAAAGCTTTTAAAAACTCAACTAAAAATATGTCAAAAAAGTGAGTCTGATTTAAATTGGTCGAAAATGGATCAAAACCTATGACCCATTTTCGATCCATTTAAAATATAAAGTGGGTTAGAACCTTAAAACCCATTTCTTAATTTTCAACCCAAGCCCCACACAATCTTTCCTTTTTTACCTTTATAAAATTGTTTTTTTAATAAAAAATCGTAATTATACTTATTTTTCATATTTCAATTTTCTTTTCTTTTCTCGTTCTTTTTTCTTTTTTCTTTCTTTTTCCTCCTTCCTTAGCTAGTGGCCAGCATGGCGACGGCCGGCAATAGGCCAAGCGAGGCTCGAGCCTCCCTGGATTTGGTGAGACTCGAGCTCGTCGATGTTAGGTGGCGCCTCGGCCTTGCCAGATCGGCAAGATCAAGCCTCGCCAACGAGCTCGAGGCCCACTGGGATTTGGCGAGACTCGAGCGCGCTAGCGTTGGGTGAGGCCGGCGCGCTCAGGCGAGGCCTCGACCTCGCCAGATCAGTGAGATCGAGGCCCCACTAGCGTCGAGCAAGTTTCGAGCCTCGAGCTCTAGCTCGCCCGTGACCAATCGTTGTGGCCGACCGAAGATAAATAAAAATTAAATTTTTAAAAATTAAAAATGATTAAAAATTCGATTTAAAAAATATTTTTAAAAGAATTATAAAAATTTTCCATTAAATTTGTATTGCATAAAAGTGTTTTAGCAATATTTTTTTATAAAAAAATTCATAAAAATGAACTTTCTTAAGTTTAGTTAAATATTTTTTATATTACAATTTTCAGTTATTTAATAGTATGCTCACTTCAAACAAGAGAAGCATGTGCATGGTCTAATTCTTTATAAATATTTCAATATATAGGTTTTTTTTATACTTTTTTTTTATTTTATTTACTATTTTTAATTTAATTTGAAATTTTAATCCAATTAGCATATAGTAGGTGTGGGTTTCCTAGAATATTAATAAGTTTTATCAATATGGGTTAGATCGGGTATGGGTTGTGTATGGGTCGGATTGAGTATGGGTTACTAAATTTACACTACATAAATATGGGTCAAAACGAGTTAAATGGGTCAAATATAGGTTGACCCATTTTTTACCCGACCCAAACCCGATCCGACCCAGTCATTTGATAGGTCTACATTTCTCTTCCACAATCGATTTGCATCCCGTCACGTCATGTCTGATCGTGCGTGTCTTTTTCCATGGAACGCAAACGCGAACCCCATCGCCGAGGTTTAGTCGTGAGTCTCTCTCTCTCTATTCTTGCGTTGGTTCCCAAATGGTCCGCGTCATCCTGTATTTGTCATTCGACGTATTGACAATGAATTCAGGGGATTTTCCTTCTTCTTTCTTTTTTCTGAATAATGTTAGTACACATATGCTTCTGAGCCGGACTTCTGAATAATCTTCTTCTTGGTGATTTGTATAGGGTCTTTTGCAATCCCCGCAACGTAAAGAGCACGAACTGAAATGAGTTCCAATTCTGTTCCTCTATTTCTACTTGTTATGGTATGCTCGTCCCCTTGAATTGCCCACTCGGGGGTTTGGTTCTCCTCGTCCACGATGACGGCTGAACAACCCCTGCGGGGCCCACTTAGTCGAGAATGCTAGAAGATAATTGACCGTCGAGCCTAGAAGAGGGCTCTAAGTTCGCCAAACCCCAGGCGCAACGACACGAAGGTCGCGTGAACTGGGAAAGCCTAGCAATGAATAGATCTAAAGCAACAATGGCAACCATTGCCGAGGGTCGACCAGGTGAGCAGCGACGGGTGTCCGGAGGTGACCAGGCAATCAGAGTCCTTATTTGCAATGGTTAATATCACCCAAAAAAAAAAAATCTAAATTGTCACAATAATAATAAATTTATCCCAAATTAATTTTTGAGTCATAAAAACCTTGATATACCTATGATTATATATCTTTTGTTAACCCACCTTAAATTTTAAAGTTGGATGATATATGACATTAACTCAATTGATACGATAAATTCACGGGAATTCATATCAGTTTAAATTCATAGAATAGGAATAGGGAAACCGTCGGTGAGAGCAAGAAAATGTCTCTTTGGAAGCAGGCTGAAAGCCTAAGACCTGCCCCTCCTTTTCACCAAATTCCATGTCGCTCCTCTGCGGAAATCAAAGCAAACGCAGCCCTTTAAACTATCTTTAGCCTCATTTATTGGTACGCGCTCATATCCGTACATTTATATTCTTCATATCAGTTTGGTTGGGGCCAATTGGAGCGCCTGTAAGTAGGGGAGATTATCTCAGATATATCTGTGCCACGTGCATGTTTTTTTTTTGTCAATGCCACGTGCATGTTTTGCTTTTATGTTATTTGCCAATGTTCATTCCACATCACGTAAAGTCTTCTGTCCTCCTTCACTAAAAACATCCCTTTTTTCGTCTCCTAAAATTTTCTAGCAACGGAAACGGTAAGGTAATTTGATTTTTTTCAAGTGATTTTGTACATATGAGGTAAGGAAGAACGATTTCAAATTCCATATAGACTTCACCTAATATCTGAAACCTATCAGTTGAAACAGGTTTCTTTTTCTTCGAAACTTGAAATCTAACCTTCATATCCTGTAACCTCGAATCTATCCTATCATAAGTTTTATGGTCGATTTCAAGATCTACTTACGTTCCGCTATTAATACAGTGATAATGAATTATAATTTTAATAACCACTACTTGTTGTTACAATTCACTTACCATAATTTATATTTAAACACACGAAAAATTTGAAACATTAATAATTAAAAGTATTAGTCATAAAATGGAAACTCAAATTAGTGATTTCATATTATACACTCATCATCAAATATTATGAAATACCGTAAGATTGCGCAAAGATATAAATCAAGAAAAACACAAAAACTTATTCAAAATTATAGATTACAGGTTTCAAGTAAAACCTACCATCAAAACAAGCTTTCTAATTTTCGGAACATAGAATCTTAGCTTGTATATATTGAAATCGGGAAGCTGATAAGTTCCATCGATTTAGTTCTAAGATTTTTTTTTTTTTGGTTGAATGTTTAGTTCTAAGATTGCAGATTCTATTTCGAAATCATGCTCGCTCATAGTACGAGGGAGAAAATGTTCCTTCGAAGAGCCGTGTGAAATTAAAATATGATGTTTTGAGCAAGGTTGTTGATGATGATGAGCAAAAAGTCAAACTCTAGATATACGAAGGGCCACGTCGGGGTGGCCCCCCCTTCGCAGTAAAACTAAAACCCTTTCTCCCCTTCACTCACTGACCCCCCAAGTCTCACTCTCCATTTTCGTCTCCTCCGCCGGCGGAGGCGGAGGAGACGAAAATGGAAAGAACAAAAGCATGTCATTGTGTTCTAGCTGGAGTACAAAAGTCAAGTAATCTATACCCATTTACGAATGCGAGAAACCATACATAACACCTAGAAGAAGGAAATTACCTGCCCAACAACGCCACTGCCCGTGGCCTACAAATTGATCACGAACTACCAACTAGACTGGGACAAATCAGATGATTTACAGACTCGACTGCCACCAGGAACCAAATCAGATCATACAGACCATGCAAAGACTGGAGCTTCGTAAAAAACCTGCTAGCATCCTCGAGGCTGAACTCAACATCGTCACAGCCCAAGCCTTGGGCAAAGGCCACCATCCTCCTCGCAATGTCAATCACCTCCTGCTTGCGCTTCTTCAGTTTATACTCCATGTGGATCCCGCTTGTGGCGATGAACGTGTGGATCCTGGGGCCCTTGGTGAACCGGACGGCATCCCAGGCAGCCCGAATGTCCTTCTCGTTGCACTGGGAGAGGCCGCAGAAGACGGGGACATAATCGTGGGGGTTGACGGCGTTACCAACCTCAAGGGCAATGGCCTTGATGGCGTCAAAGTGGTCCTAGGAGGCGGTGGGGAACCTGGCCTCAATGATGTCAACGCCAAGCTTGGCGATCTAGCGGGCGATGTCGAGCTTCTCCTTGGAGGTCAGCTTCTCCTTGGAGGTTGTGGTGGCGCCGGGGGACTGCTCGTTGTCATGGAGGGTACTTCTGATATCTGTTCAACAATTTTATAGGTAGAAGAGTGCTCAGGCTTGCATGTAGAGCCTCATAAAACTATTGTTGGAGCTAATGCCTTTGCTCATGAAAGTGGCATCCGTAAGGTCAGTGGGAGTTTGTGGCTTCTTTTCACCTATTTGCTTACTTTTCTTGAATAATTTCTTCAGTAATCTCTCTAGCAATTCATTTTAGATGCCTAACTGCTAATGCTCTCGGTGGGATAAATCTCCTTATCAGTTACTTAGGCCCTGTTTGGTAAAAAGTGTTTGTGTTCCCTGGAACAGAAATTTTTGTTCTTTTGTTTCGGGGAACAAAAAAAGAACAAAAACATGTTTAGTAAAACTTTTGTTCTTGCGAACAAAAGATTTATTTTTTTTGTTTTCCGGAACAAATTTGGAACAAAAACAAGAAGTAGAAAAAAGTTGCTTCTTATTCTCGAGAACAATTTCAAGAAATAATTTTTCTCTCTCCTCTTTTCTCTTCTTTCTTCTTCTCTTTCTTTTTTATTTTTCTTTTGTCTTTTTTCTTTTGGCCGGTCGCTGCCTTGGCCATGGCCAATGCTAATAACCGGCTAGACGAGGGCCGGCGACCTTGCCGAAGGGTTGCCCGCCCTCGAAGATGCCACACCACAGTGAGGCTTGTTAGCCCAAGCCTCGCCATGGCTGGGCCAGGCACGGTGAAGCTTGGCCTCGCTTGGGCTAGGCAAGCTCGGCCTCACCGGTGGCCTAGCAACACTCGCTTGGCCACCAAGGCCACCGGTAAGGCTTGGCCTCTCCTAAATCTGGCAAGGCCGAGCCTCGTGGTGCTCACCGATGGTTAGGTGAGGCTCCGATCCCTAGCCTGGCGAGGCTCCAGCGAGCTCGTCGGATCTCGCCCCACTGATCGCCGGCCACCAGCCACAAAGAGGAAGAAGGAGAGCAAAGAAAAAAGAAAAAAGAAAAAAAAGGAAAATATAATAAAAATATTTAAAAACTAAAAGAAACAATAAAATTATACAATTTTACCAAACGCATTTCTTTCCCGGGAGTAGAAATTTTGTGTAGTTACCAAGCGCATTCTTCTACTCATAAATTGTTCTCAGAAATAGAAAAAAAAAACTATTTATGTTCAAAAATTGTTCCGCGGAACAGAAACGTTACTAAACGCGTCCTTATTATATGGTGCAAAAACTTCTGCCATCATTTTAATAGCAGTCCCTGCTGAAACTATGGAGCTTAAACTGATATCTTATGATCTTCTAAAACTGATATCTTATGATCTTCTAACGTTGCCTAGTCAAATTTTCTTTTATTCTATTTCCTAGTTTATCGCTGGATGCGGAGTTTAACCATGACATTTTTACCTCAAGACATTGATTCTACAAGCAGTAGATACTATTCTTCTGGCTTTTGTTCTCTGTTCCAGATGATGTTTTCTTTGGCTGCTAACTTGAAGGAGCTGATTTAAGCTTTGGTAGCATTTTTAGGAGATCTAAGACTGGCGTTTGGTGGTTGTTGATGTGGTTGTGAATGGTGGATATGCATGGAGGCGCAGCGCACAATCTAAACATGTATAATAGAACAAGAATACCAGGGCCGTGAGGCTATAAATGGTCCAATCAGAAATAGATGGTCTTTAGATTGACCCAAACATTTGCATAATGAACACCACTTTTGAAGAGACTAATTGAGCCATGGTAAGAATCTTAAGAGACTGTAACATCTTTAGATCTTTCAAGAGCCAAACAGGTCTTCAGTTTTCTTCCTATTCCTATTTGAAAACATTGAGAATATCATTTTGTTTCTCCTAGTTTGAAGAGCACTGTTTTCAATTTTCAGAAAACTTTAAAGCAAGGAAAGTTGCCAAATGTGTCCATTTTCTTGGTTTTAGCTGCTGAAAATATAAGTATAAAACTTAAATATCTCAAGTAATCACATTAATTTCTTGGGATTTTAGTTCAATTCTTTTGTGTTTTGATTTCTCATTCTAATTGACAACTAAATATATTTGAGAAAAAATTGATCACAACTATTGAGGGAGAATGGAGGACGGTGAGAGATCAGGCATCAACAACAATCAACAAATTGAAATCAATGGAAACCCGAACAGTGGCAACTAGCAACTTGTAGCTTGGTCTGGCTAAGTTGGCTGGCAAAGTAGTGTGGACTAGTAGTGTAAGATGCAAAATGTGCAATTCCATGATCTCCAAAATTAGAACAAGAATATAGATAGTCAAGTAGAAAATTAATACACTTGTTTTGGAATTCATTATTCTTGATGCGAAAGCGGAAAAGCGATGATCCACGCACAAGTCCTTCTCCTCTATTGCCTCTATATCACTGGCTCAATTAGATGACCCCATCACCCTTTAACGCTTGGTAAACGCTTATTTGTGAGGATAATTGTGAGAATTAGGGTTAGATGAGAGACTTGAGCACTATTTATAGAGTTTCCAACTAGGTCCTTTCATTACGGGCCAAGCTTAACTCGGCTCACACTAGCAAACCCCATATTAAACTAATTAAGAAACATTCTATTTCATCTTATACCAACCCCGTAAAACGGTTAATTATAGTATCAATTAATATAGTCCACATTAAGAAAACTCTCACATTTTCCTACTTGGGTTATATTAATTGAAATTGTACTGTATGTGCGCTCCTTAGTTTAGAGATAATTCTTAATAGTCAATCACATCTCATAAAGTCTCAAACACCGAATCATGGCCATAACTGTATGTATACAAACAAAGCCTTTCATGGTCACGATTGTTTTCAACTTTATTAACATGGTAGTGTGGCAAATTGAATAACATCTCTCATAGAGAAATCCCATTTGTCAGTTACCATTCTCTGACCTTAAGTGTCACAAAAAACTTGTGTCACTAAAAATGTCTTTATGGTTCCAATGAACCTACATATACTTTGTTTTTACAGTTAACATTTCTTTATGTATAACAAGACATATACACAAGGCTAATAACGAGATGCCCCTAGCCTTTATTCAAGGTTTATACAATACTTTGAGACTTTTATCAATAAATATTCAACATAATAACAATTCATTAAAATAATATTTTTATTGAATGTAAAAGTTGATATATATCAAAATGTTATATCAAATGTTACAAATGTGACAAAAAAAAAGTAAACTTCATTTCTTTACCAAAAAAAAAAAAAGTAAACTTTATTAGAGAAAAAGTAAAAACAGCTCAAACTAAATAACAGTATCCCAAGATGCTCCTAAACCCATGCTAATGACATGTCGCTCAGACACATAAGGGCATAGGCCTTTAGTTAGTGGATCTGCAAGCATATCATCTGTAGAAATATGATCTACTGCAATGTCATCATTCTGTATTTGATTCATTTATGGTAAAAAAAATTGATGTCCATGTGCTTAGACCTCTTGAGACTTCTATTGTTATTAATAAACAACATTGCATAATTATTGTCACAATATAATTATACGGACCTATCCACAAAATCAAAAACTGTTAACTCCCTAATAAGGTTCCGGAGCTAGATAGCTTAAGTAGCAGTTGAAAAATATGCTAGAAACTTCGCTTGTATGGTAAAAGAAGATATAGATTTCTGTTTCTCACTTTTCCATGATACTGCACCTCCTGCCAACATAAATATGTATCTTGTCTTTGACTTCTTATCATCTTAACAACGAGAAAAATTTACATCTGAATACCCTACTAGTTGCAAGTCCAGAACATGTTTATAAATCATCATATAATCTATTGTCCTCTTTAAGTACCTTAAAAACCTTCTTAGCAGTAGCGCAATAATTGCATCCTAGATTTGATTGATAACTGCCTATAAGTATTGTTGCAAAGGCAATATCTGGTCTAGTGCAAATTTGAGCATACATGATACTTCCAAGCACACTAGCATAAGGTACATCCTTCGTTTGAATTTTCTCAAAATATGAATTAGGGTATTATGAGAAACTCAAATTATCACCCTTAATAACATGAGCATTTTTTGGATTGCAATGTTGCATATTGAATTTTTCTAAAATACGATCAATATATGCCCTCTAAGACAAACCCAATGAACGGTAAGAACGATCCCTATGGACCTCAATGTCAAGAACAAAAGACGCCTCACCAAGGTCTTTTATGTCAAAAAATTTCAATAACATCCGCTTTGTCTCATGCAGTAATCCAATATCACTACTTGCAAGTAAGATATCATTTACATAAATTATGAGAAAAATATATTTCTTCCCACTAACCTTGCAGTATATACAATAATCTACTTTGTTCTCAATAAATCCGAATGAAATGACAACACTATGAAACTTTAAATACCATTGTCTAGAAGCTTGCTTTATACCATAAATAGACTTTTTTAATCTACATATAAGTTTGTATGAGTCATCTGCCGCAAAACCTTCAAGTCGCACCATATAAACCTTTTCATTAAGGTTTCAACTTAGAAAAACAGTCATAACATCCAACTAATATAACTCTATACCAAAATGAGCTATCAATGTTAAAATCACTCTAAAAGAACCTTTAGAAGAAACTGGAGAAAAAATTACTTCATAATCTATTCATTTTCTTTGAGTGAAACCCTTAGTTACCGGTTGGCTTTAAACTTTTCAATCTTTCCTTTGGAATTCCTTTTAGTCTTGTATACATATATGCAGCCAATGGGCTTATAACCTTCAGGTAATTCAACAAGCTCCCAAACACCATTGTATTTCATAAATTGCATCATCTTTCATTGCATCTAACCATATATTGGATTGAGAATATGAAATAGCATCCATATAAGTCACAGGATCAATAACTTATTCAATATCATAATCATGCTTTCCTAGGTAGACTACATAGTTTTGTGGTATAGTTAAACATCTTTCTCTAGTCAATCTTTTGAGTGGAGCTACTACAACCTCATTCTGAATTTGAGGGGCTTGAGGAATTTCATTAGGAACTGTCTCAATAATAAGATCCTAAACCACAACAAGCTCAATTTGTGGTGTAGGAGGCTCCATAATTGTTTGCACAGGATGAAACAATGATTTAGTAATCCCCACCATACTGTCATCTTCAATAATTTGTGAGTAACTACCCATTTTCAGCTACATCAAATTCCAAAAATTTTGTCGTCTAAGGTTTCACAACGATAAGATATGAAGTAACACCGAGTAATTTTAGAACCCAACTTACTCAATGTTGGATGATATAACTTCACTTCTGCAGGACATCCCTAAACTTTAAAATGATTCAAACTAGGTTTACGTCCAATTCACAACTCAAAATGAGTTAATGGAACCGCTTTAGTAGGAACATGATTTAAAATATAAAGTATTGTTTTCAAAGCTTCACTCCATAGAAAATTAGATAAATTGACCATACTAATCATACTTCTCATTATGTCCATAAAAGTGCGATTACGCCTTTCAGCTACACCATTTTATTCAGAACTTCCAGGTATAGAAAATTGAGCTATTATCCCAAAATCCTCTAAGTATTTTAGCAAACGACCCTTTAAGTAGTCCAGCATCACCATGCATACCAAAATACTCACAACCACGATCGAATTTGACAATCTTTATAACTTTTTCCCAATTGTTTCTCTACTTCAGTCCAAAAAATCTTAAATTTATCAAGAGACTTAAACTTTTCTTCAAGGGAAAATGTCACAAATGGTCCCTATACTTTTGCCTAATGTGCAATTTCGTCCGAACTTTCAATCAGCTCAATTTGGTCCATGAACTATTGATAAATGTCCAATCTAGTCCACCGAACTTTTGATCGGCTCAATTTGGTCCTTGAACTCTTCATAAATGTCCGATCTAGTCCTTCGTTACTGTTTTTCCTTTTTTTTTAATTTTTTAAAATTTTTTAAAGTTTTTTAAATTTTTAAAATTTTTTTTTGCTTTTTCTCTCTTCCCTCCGCCGGGCCGGGGGGGAAGCCGGCGTCCGGCGAGGCTCGCCCTCGCCCGACGCCGGGGTGCTCCTCGGCGTCGAGCGAGGGGCTCCTCGCCCGGCGTCGGGCGAGGGCTCCCTCGCGAATCTGGCGAGGAGAACCCCGCGAGGAGCCCCTCGCCCGAGCCGCCCGCGAGGGCTCCTCGCGGATCGGCAGGGGATCCCCTCGCCGGCGTCGGGCGAGGGAGCACCCGGCGTCGGGCGAGGGAGCCCCTTGCCGGATCTGCGAGGAGCCCCTCGCTCGGCGGCGAGGAGCACCCGGCGTCGGGCGAGGGCGGCCCTCGCCGGTGTCGGCGAGGGCTCCCTCGCCGGGGTGCTCCCTTGCCGATCTGCGAGGAGCCCTCGCCGACGCCGGCGAGGAGCCCTCGCTCGACGCCGGCGAGGGAGCACCCGGCGTCGGGCGGGGCGCCCTCGCCTGCGTCCGGGAGGACGGCCCTCGCCCGCGCCGCGAGGGCAACCCTCGCCGGACGTCGGCTTCCCTCCGCCGGCTCCGGCGAGAGGGAAGAGAGAAAAGCAAAAAAAAATTAAAAATTTTTTTAAAAAAGGAAAAACAGTAACGAAGGACTAGATTGGACATTTATGAATAGTTCAAGGACCAAATTGAGCCGATCAAAAGTTCAGAGACTAGATTGGACATTTATCAATGGTTCAGGGACCAAATTGAGCCGATCGAAAGTTCATGGACGAAATTGCACATTAGGCAAAAGTATAGGGACCATTTGTGACATTTTCCCTTTCTTTAATTAAGTATAAGTATTCATATTGTGAATAGTCATCAATAAATGTGATGAAATGAAAATTTCTGTACAAAGTAGCTGTGTATGGTCTACTAATATCAATGTGAATAATCTCTAACAAGTAAGAACTTCATACTGCGGTTTTTTTCCTTATCTAGTCATATTATCTCTGTAACAGTCTACGCAAGTTTTTAGATCACTTTTAAGAGTAGGCGGGATGTCAGCCTTAATAAGCCTTTCTACTCTTTCTTTAGAGATGTGACCAAGACGTTTATGACATAATACATAAGACTATTCTTTAAGTAAAGGCCTTTTAGAAACAACATTTTCGGTTGAATAAGCAACATACATGTCGTTAGGAGATAAACACAATCGATACAATCCATTGGATAAATTTTAACACCCAATCTTATTTAAATTATAAAACATAGAAATAACATTACTCTTTATTTCAAAAGAGTATCCACACATGTCCAAACAAAACACAAAAACTAAATTTCACCTAAAAGAATGTACATAAAAAGTGTTTCTCAGCATCATCCTAAAACCAAAATCTAAAATTGAATTAATATCTCCCACAAACTTGACGTCAACTTTAATGTTGTTTCCCATAATGAGCTTTGATTCATCTTGATTTGGCATCTTTCGGTTTATGAACCCATGTATGATAAACGCAACATGATTAATTGTACCGCTATCTAGCCACAAAGAATTGGTTGGGGCTTCAGATAGATTGAATTCACAAACAAATACCAAAGAATCATCATCTTTAGGCTCACTCTTGGTTCTTTTGGACAACCAAGCTTTACACTTATTGTAGCGTTTCTTTACGTGTCCTCTCTCCCTACAAAAGTAGCAAATAACACTATCTTTCTTAAGAATGCTTTCTTAGGACCCAAACTATTAGAAGGACCAGCAACTTCAAAATTTCCTTTATTGTTGGAAGGACAGCAGTTTCAGAATTGCTCTTATAAGTATAATTTTTCAACTTCTTACCCTCGTCACTACCAATATTAAAAGCATAAAAGGCAATGTGCCATTTATCTTTCTTCAATTTTTCTTCATCTACCACTACCCTTGCAATCAGGTTATTAATTAACCAGATCTCATCTTGGGAACTATAATTGGTCTTGATAGTATCAAAACCAAGAAGAAGAGTATTTAGAGCTTGATACATAATGCAAGTAGTGGCAATAATAACATTGAGAGCATAAAGCTTTGTCTACAAATCTATCATTCTCAAAACATAATCTCTAACTCCACCAAAACCATCATACTTCATATTAAATAGTGTTTGTAGATGTGTCCCTATCTCAACATTAGACGAGATACGGTTTCTAGCCACCAAGGCTTCCATCATTTGCCTAGTAGTGCAGTTCGTAGACAAACTACTTTTCAAATGTTTCTAAATGTAACGCTTCATGAATAGTAAGCAAATTTGATTGTTCTTTTCCCAAGCAGCAAAATATGATTTCTGAGCTTTTGTACGGTAGTAAGAGCCATATGAACATCTGCCATCTCTATAACAAACAAAAAATCTTCTCTCATCTCTTAAAGTTTGAATCAACAATAAACTCAATAGTATCGGAGTTACCATTTACAGAAAATGTGACTGAAAATCAAACAATATATATATAATTAGCATCATGTGAGCACTGTGTAACTTGACATACAAGTACACATCTAGAGAGTTACATGCAAAATTATATAATCACATTTAGACATAATACTTGACATATAGTTGTACACTCCCCACATGATAGCGGTTATAAGAATATATTCTAACCTTTGTGAATTCATCACCTTGTGGCATATGAATCATTAGGATCAGTCATTCATCTACTACATCATCATATATCCCTTTATGAACTAATACACAATCACCTCCTTTGGGAGTATGACCACGCATTAAATCCAGGATACATCTCAATTATTATACAAGATCAATATTTCTCAAACCCAATCAAGTATGCCACTTTGATGGCCACAACTCAATTGAATCCTTGAAACTCTCTCATACCGGGGATATAAACTTTACTTCTTACATACACCATATACATGTGATTTTAACTTTAGTGATAGGGGCAATATATCACTAAAATCACCATCATGCTAAATTACAATGTTTTATTCATTAATAAAAGTTAAACTTTATATATATTATCAATGAATCACACTTTTATAATATTTATGTGATAACATACTTGTAAACCAACACATGTATTTCCAAAATCACAGAAAAATACAAGAAAAATACGCGAAAATATACTAAAAATACACGTATTTATGGTTTTATATGTATTTTCATATCCATAAAATCATCAAATATGTAAAATAAATACACCACAACATAGAAAATGATTATATAAACCTGTAGTCGCCAACCACGTGCCAAACAGAGGCTCCACGCGCCCGCACCGCCTAAGTGCACAACGCGTGGAGCACACATGCCAACATACTAACCCCTCGGATCCAATCCGACCGGTTCTGGCTCAATCATTCGGTCCAACCGTCCGATCCGATCCACGATTAACTGGTTCTAGTGAGTCAACAGGTTGGATCGGTCACTGTATCGGGTCAAGTCGGGCCTTAGGGGTCATTGACATCATCATGACATCAGCCCTCCTGCGTGCGACGCACGCACGAGCGGCGCCCCACACGTGAGAGTGTGTAAGGGAGCGTGATCATGTGTGGGGCGCGTGCTCAACGCCTTGGCGGTGTGTGGCTGCGCGTGGGGGATGGGGCCTCCCTTGGCGACGCGCCACTCACGATTTTGCTCATCTCAACGAACCAAATCTAAATTTATAATTAAATTTGATTTTAATTGAACAAAAAATCACAAAATCACAAAAAATAGGGCAAAAATTCTATGCATTTGAGTTCTAGGTTATGGTCACTCTAATACCAGATGTAAGATGCAAAAAGTGCAATCCCATGATTTTCATAACTAGAACAAGAATACAGATAATTGAGTAGAAAAATTAATGCACCTGTTTTGAAATCCATTATTTTTTATGTGAAAGAAAAAAAGTGATGATCCATACACAAGTCATCCTCCTTTATTGCTCTCTGTATCGCTGGTTCAATGAGACGGCCCCTCATCTTTTAGTCCTAGATAAATGCTTCTTTGAGGATAATCGTGAGTAGGGTTAAAGGAGAGACTTGCACTATTTATAGAGTTTCCAATTAGACCCTCTCATTATGGGCTAGGCTCAACTCAGCCCACACTAGCTAGTCCCATATTAGACCAATTAAGAAACATTCTATCTCATCTTAGATCAACCCCGTAAAATGATAAATTACAATATCAATTAATGTAGTCCACATTGGAAAAACTATCACAGGCAAATGATCTTGGTTTGCAAAATATAATTCTTGAAGGGGATTGATAAAGTTTTCTCTCGGATCTAAGATGAATGAAACAAATTAGATAAAAATCAATGACCTCCTACACATAGATCTCCTTAAAATGGTTTTGGTGTGTTGTCAAACCATTCACGCTCCAATCTGGTCATCATTAATTCAAACTCTAGTCTAGATAGAAGAAATGATAGAAATGTATATGCCAGAAGCCATAACCAATGGATATTTATGGCACGTGTATACCCAAAAAGAAATTGATGAACAAGGGAGAAGCTAGAGGACATAGGCGGTAGGTGAACGATATCATAGTGCGGGTACTTTTCTGATTTTACTTTATTAGGATGTGGATGGGCCGATATAGGGGTGGAATTATCATGGCTCTATCAAAAGTGAATGGCCAATGGCAACATTTTCTGAAATTAGCTGCCCCTTGCGATATGTACTTAATAAAGTTAATGCTTCAAGGAAGATCACAAAACTAGAAAAAGATCAAATACACTAGTTGATATATTTATAACAAATTTACCTCAAACTGATTTTTTTTTTTTTTTGGTAACCCATGGAACCCCATAAGCTGACAGTCGAGCAAACCTTAGGGAGAGCGACTGCAGGACCCACCACCGTAGTACTCCAGATAAGAATCCCTAACGACGCCTCTGGGATTCGAACTTCTCCCCTTCGTGAGGAGGAGAGAACCTGAGCCAACTACGCCACTGAGGGCGGTGGTCTCAAACTGATTTTTTGACCACAAAAAAACTCAAAATTACTATACATGTGAAATATTTATTCCAAAGTAATTTTTTTGAATGCCAAAAAAGCTTAAACTAGTATATTTATGACAAATATATCATCTTTAAATTGGATTAATACCACAGAAAACTACAAAGCTAATAAATAGATAGTAAAATTCCAATTTGCTACACCGGTTAAATGTCACGTGCCATCTAACTTAGAAATTTAGCAGTAAAATTTAATAAACATTAATATAGAGTAAATTTGTCAAAAATGTATCAGTATGGAATAACTTTATCAGAGGTATATGATTTTATTTGAAATAAATTTATGATAAATATGTTAGGTTGGGGTTTTCTTAATGTTAATCCTCTTAAAAATAATTGATGTTTTGTTAATCGTCAAACAAAATTCAAACTTAGATTAGGAATGGCAATGTCGGCTTTTGCACAGTGGAGAAAATATTAGGTACCCCATTCCCAGGTCCAGTAGGGTGGCGGGCGATTACTCAACTGCATTTAAAGTTAAAACCCTTTCTTCTTCTTCTTCTTCTTCTTCTTCTTCTTCTTCTTCTTCTTCTTCTTCTTCTTCTTCTTCTTCTTCTTCTTCTTCACTCACTCCCCAAATCTCAAGTCTCCATTTTCGTCTCCTCCTCCTCCTCCCAATGGCCATGGCTACCACTTTCATCATCCCTAGTTTCTCCTCCTTTGCCGTTGCTATTGCCACCGCCGCCGTCGCTCCCAAGCTCCGCCCCGCCTCCTCCTCCTCTCGCCAAACCTCAAATGTCCCACCGCCATCTTCTCCCCACATCGACTCCCGTCCTCCCCCCCAACGGGCCTCCTCCTCTATGATCAAATGCTCCACTACTTCTCCTCCTCCTCCTCCTCCCCAGTCAGAGGGCCCCACCACCGCTCCTTCCCGCCCTAAGTACATCCCCAACCGGATCCCCGACCCCAACTATGTCCGCATCTTTGACACCACCCTCCGCGACGGCGAACAGTCCCCCGGTGCCACCATGACCTCTAAGGAGAAGCTCGACATTGCCCACCAGCTTGCCAAGCTCGGCGTTGACATCATCGAGGCCGGGTTCCCCGCCGCCTCCCCGGACGACTTCAATGCTGTCAAGGCCATCGCCCTCGAGGTTGGCAATGCCGTCAACCCCCACGGCTACATCCCCGTCATCTGCGGCTTCTCTCGGTGCAACAAGAAGGACATCCGGGCCGCCTGGGACGCCGTCCGCTTCGCCAAGTGGCCTAGGATCCACACATTCATCGCCACCAGCGCGATCCACATGCAGTACAAGCTGAAGAAGAGCAAGCAGGAAGTGATCGACATTGCCAGGAGGATGGTGGCCTTTGCCCGAAGCTTGGGCTGCAACGATGTCGAGTTCAGCCCCGAGGATGCTAGCAGGTTGTTTCCGAAGTTCCTATCTTTGTGTGGCCTTTATGATCTGATTTGCTTCCTGGTAGCAGTCGAGTTTGTTAATCATTTGATTTGTCGCTGTCTAGTTAGGGCGCATTTGGTAATGATTTTATTTCGATGAACAATTTTTTATCGAAATAGTTTTTTTTTTTCTTTTCCCGCAAATAATTTCTGAGTATAAAAAGTCGTTTGGTAAATGCAAAAAAATAATTATTCCCGACATAGAAATGCATTTGGTGAAATTATATAATTTTGTTGTTTCTTTTAATTTTTTTAATATTTTTATTATATTTTTCCTTTTTTTCTTCTTTCTTTTTTTTTCTTTTTTTTCCTTCTTCCTCCTTTGTGGCCGATCGCCAGCCACGGCGGCGGCTGCCGATTAGTTGGGCGAGGGTCGGCGAGCCCGCCTTAGCCTCGCCCGGGCCACCGCGAGGCTCGGCCTCGCCAAATCTAGGCGAGGCCTAGCCTCGCTATGGCCTATGTGGCCAAGCCAGCCTCGCCAGGCCACCGGCAAGGCTCAACCTTGCCCAGGCAATGTGAGGTTGGCCTCGCCTTGGCCTAGCCAAGCCTCGCCTTGCACCAGCCAACAAGGCCGAGAGGCTTGGCATCGCTAGGGGCCAACAATGCTCCAGCGAGGTCACCAGCCCTCGTCGATCAATTGCTAGCCATGGTCGAGGCCGGCGACCGGCCAAAAGGAAGAAGAAGGAAATAAAAGAGAAGAAAAAAGAGGAGAAAAAAAAAAAATTGTTCCCAGGAATAAGAAGCTACTTTTTTCTACTTCTTATTTCTATTCCAAATCTATTTTTTGTTTCCAAAACAAAATTTTTACCAAACAGTTTTTATTCTTTTTCCGTTCCCCGGAACAAAAGAACAAAAATTTTATTCCGGGGAACAAAACAACTTTGACCAAACAGGCCCTTAGTAGTTCCCAGTCAATTTGAAGGCCACGAGCAGTGGTGAAGTTGGGGCAGGTTATTTCCTTCTTCTAGGTGTTATGTATGGATTCTTGCATTCGTGAACGGGGTATAGATAAGTGACTTTTCTACTCCATCTAGAACACAATGACATGGTTTTTTTCATTCGAGAGTAGCGTACTGCTACATGTACTCACGGATAATGTGAGTATCCAGTGAATATGCAATCGTAACCTACTATAGTAAAGATTACTCATTGTTCAGAGCCCTTCGCCGATCTTATAAGAATCGTTTGTTTTGTTTCCTGTTGTGCTCGTTTCTTACATTTCCTTGAGGATATTTGCAGCTGCATTTCAGTATTTACTACTGTCGGTGTCGCTAGCTTTTAGTGACAGGAATGCTGCTGCTTGCGCCCCCTATGGTGGATGAATATGATTGATTAATGGGTTGTATGAAGCTTTGGAATGTTACGAAATCCTATTTGTTCTTTGATTTTGATTTTTTTAACCTTGATTTCTAACTAGATCGGAGAGAGAGTTTCTCTATGAAATTCTGGGTGAAGTTATCAAGGCAGGTGCCACAACTCTCAACATACCCGACACTGTGGGTATCACTCTGCCTGAAGAGTTTGGTAAACTGATAGCAGACATAAAAGCGAATACACCTGGAATAGAAAATGTTATCATTTCCACACACTGCCAAAATGATCTTGGTCTTTCGACAGCCAACACCATAGCGGTATGCGGAAATTTTCCCTCCCTAGTTTAATGAAAAACCTTTAGTGAGCATTAACTTAGGACCTTTGAATTCAGGGTGCATGTGCTGGGGCAAGACAAGTGGAAGTGACCATTAATGGCATTGGTGAAAGAGCTGGAAATGCTTCTTTGGAAGAGGTGACTGTCGGCTCTGCCATGTATATAAGGCGTGGATATTTGATTTTCAATGAGTGATTGTGTATATGAGGTGAATGGATCTGTAGGAAGATAGGATGGTCTTAATCAGGCAGATTTTCTTTGGATTGATGATTCTAGTGCAAATGACACCATGAACAACAAATCTATTTTTTGTTATCAACCTGAAATTATTCGATATAATCAGTTTATAAATAAGACTGTAATAATGTTTCCAGTAATTTTATGATGTTTCATTAATAGAAGAACTCACGGGCGCTTTTTAATTTTCAGCATCAATGAAATTATCACGAGTTCTGCTTTTTGATAAGCAATATTTATAGAGAAAAGGAGCTGGGTATTGTATCAGTACATTTAAAGTATGCTGGCAAGGATACCTAGAAAACAAAAGGGGAAAAAAATGGAAGATGTACAAGCTTGTGTGCTGTTAATTCTATTTTTCTTGTTCCTTTCTCTTTCTTAAGTTTTTGTGGTTCTGAATGTGGTTCTGAATGGTTCATGTCATTTCGACTATACTTTTCTCTTAGCATGCATCTTTCACTTTTGAATGGGAACTGAATCATGCTGGAATATGTAAAGTATTAACTCATTCCGCTGCATCGCAGCAAATGATAATCAATTCTTGGACTGTAAGATAAGAAAAGCTTGTTTGATGTGATCTGGACACATAGAAGTAAATGTTCAGAAGCTCTACCAAGAGACTGAGCTCAATGATTGGATTTAGGGTAAGCCATATGGACAACCTTAACCTACAAAGCTGTGGTTAGATCTGTAAAGATAAGATTTGAGTATTTGTATCATAGTGAGGACCTACACTAGCTAGAGAGAACCAGCATAATAAGTTCTATGCATGTCATTGGTGCTTGTACTTATGATTATTTAGTGTCGATGTCTTCCTGTTTGTTTCCTTTTGCTGTTTGGTTGAAAATTGTTTGGAGTCCTTTTCTGTTCTTATTTTGCTAATCTTCCTTACCTTTTGTCTTTTCTTATAAAAACAAAAAAAAACAAAAAACTAATAGGTGGTAATGGCCTTAAATTGCAAAGGGGGGAGCATCTTGGGAGGTCTTTACACTGGAATCAATACTCGTCATATTGTCATGACTAGCAAAATGGTATATAATTTTGACTTAATACTTTTGTTACCTTAATCAACTGTACTTCTGATATCTGTTCAACAATTTTATAGGTAGAAAGGTACTCGGGCTTGCATGTACAACCTCATAAAGCTATTGTTGGAGCTAATGCCTTTACTCATGAAAGTGGCATCCATCAGGTCAGTGGCTATGAATTTTTAGTTTGTGGCGTCTTTTCACCTATTTGCTTACTTTTCTTGAATAATTTCTTTAGTAATTTATCTAGCAATTCATTGTAGATGCCTGGCTGTTAATGCTCTTGGTGGGATAAATCTCCTTATTGGTTACTTATTATATGGTGCAAAACCTTTTGCCATCATTTTCATTGCGGTCCCTGCCGAAACTATGGAGCTTAAACTGATATCTTATGGTCTTCTAACGTTGCCCAGTCAAATTTTATTTTATTCTATTGACTAGTTTACCGATGGATGTGGAGTTTAACCATGACATTTTTACCTCAAGACATTGATTCTACAAGCAGTAGATACTATTCTTCTGGCTTTTGTTCTCTGTTCCAGATGATGTTTTCTTTAGCCGCTAAACTTGAAGGAGCTGATTTAAGCTTTGGTATCATTTTTAGGAGATCTAAGACTGACGTTTGGTGGTTGTTGATGTGGTTGTGAATGGTGGATTTGCTTGGAGGCACAGCGCACAATCTAAACATGTATAATAGATAGCGGAGGATTCGTCAATCTAGGAAGGAATAGAACAAGAATACCAGGGCCGTGAGGCTGTAAATGGTCCAATCAGAAATAGATGGTCTGTAGATTGACCCAAACATTTGCATAATGAACACCACTTTTGAAGAGATTAATTGAGCCATGGTAAGAATCTTAAGAGACTGTAAGCTCTTTAGATCTTTCAAGAGCCAAACAGGTCTTCACTTTTCTTCCTATTCCTATTTGAAAACATTGAGAATATCATTTTGTTTGACTCCTAGTTTGAAGAACACTGTTTTCAATTTTTAGAAGGCTTTAAAGCAAGGAAAATTGCCAAATGTGTCCATTTTTTGGGTCGCTGCTGAAAATATAAGTATAAAACTTAAATATCTCAAGTAATCACACTAATTTCTTGGGATTTTAGTTCCTATTTTGATTTCTCATTCCAATTCACAACTTAATATATTTGAGAAAAAATTGATGACAACTATGATATTGCCTCTAACAGTGTTTTTTTCCCTCTCTATAGGACGGAATGCTGAAACACAAAGGTACATATGAAATTATATCTCCTGACGATATTGGACTTGAGCGAACTAACGAAGTGGGCATTGTCCTTGGAAAATTGAGGTGAGGTCTTCTTGTGGTGATTGTGCCAGTTCCTTTGTAGAGGTCTTCTTGTGGTGATTGTGTCAGTTCCTTTGTAAAGGTTTTGGTATGCTTTAACTTATCAAATGTAAATATAGCGTAAAATTTGTCAATATATTGCTTACAAGAAAGGGTTGCGCTAATTCCACCCCCAAATTAGGTCCATACAAACCCTAAAAAATTAGGTGACAAAAGTTGCCTCATGAGTCCTGCACCCATCTGTGTCCCAAAGCCTCCTCAAACTAGCCTCTTGACCACATGCCAACACCTTTGCCGGCCTTCATGCACTGCCGCCATCATACAGTCGTCACTGCTGCCACTCACGTATTCACTATCAAATCTGTTCTCTCTCTCTCTCTCTCTCATGCGGCAGGCGCGACTCTGCCCTCGGCCACACCCTCGACCACCAACCCTTGCTGCTTCAAGCTTGAAGCACATTCCGCCATGATCACATGGAGGTCTTGAGGTGGTCAACCTTAGATTGACCTGGGACTGATGTTGTGAGGTCTTGGCAAACTGAGCACATGGAGGTGCGGGCAGAGAGAGGGAGAATGGAGGACAGTGAGAGATCGGGCATCAATAGCAATCTACAAATTGAAATCAATGGAAACCCGAACAGCGGCCACTAACGACTTGTAGCTTGGTCTGGCAGCAATGGTGTTGGTCTGGCCGAGCTGGCCAGCGAAGCAGTGGCTCTGGATTTGCATGTGTGCCAGTGCGGTGCAGCTTTGGTGTCTGGGAAGATGAGGAATTTGGTTGAGACTTTGAGAGTTGGTGATGGATGATAGTGAAAGAAACTCGTTGGTGAAGTGATCATGATTGCCCCGAGGATCTAGATGGTGATGAGAGTGTCTGTGTCCGTTGCTATTGCGATAAATATAATTTGTTTGTGTGGAAAGTGGACTTGCAGATGATCTGGGTTTGCAAAAGATAGTTCTTGAAGGGGACTGTAAAGTTTTGTCCTGCACGTGGATCCCTTGAAATGGTTCCAGTGTGTTGTGAAACCATTCACGCACCAATCTGGCCATCATTAGTTCAAACTCTAGTCCGTATAGAAAAAATGGTATAAAAGTATATCCCAGAACCCATAACCAACAGATATTTATGGCACGTGCATACCCAAAAAGAAATTGATGAACAGGGGAGAAGCTGGAGGGCACAGGAAGTAGATGGACGATATCGAAGTGTGGGTACTTTTGTGATTTTATCTTATTAGGGTATGGATGGAGCCGACATAGGTTTGGGATTGTCCTGGCTCTATCAAAAGTGGATGGTAAATGGCAACATTTTCTAAAATTAGCAGCCCCTTGCAATATCGTACTTGATAAAGTTAATCCTTCAGGGAAGATCACAAAACTAGAAAAGACCAGATTTCATCTTATATAGCAAGACTAGTGAGGGCATTCTATTTTGGGAATCAGCAGTGAATAACTTGGATAAAAGGTGTCAATTGAAATTTGATGTTTCTAATCTGTCACTTATTTTGTGAATTATCTGTGAATTAATTGGATAAAGGGCGTTAATTGATAAGTATGTCAATGAATTGATGGGAAAATGTGTCATTAACAATGTAGTTCATTTATGTGTAACTGTTATTTTCCCCTCACAGAATCATGTCACTTCCTTTGTGCATTTGGGTTGTTTGATGTATTGAAGTTTGCTCTTACATATTCAAATATGTCTTAAATTTATTCTCTTTCTTGGCAAATCTATCTGGTACAGCGGGCGCCATGCTTTGAAAATGAAACTTGTAGAGGTGGGCGGCAATTTTTTACCTACTTCATGTTTGCCCTAGTTGTGAGTTTCCTTATCGTGATCATTGTCTCATGTTCTATCTGCCCTCTTCAGCTTGGTTATGATTTTGATGGTGAACAACTAGACAAGATCTTCTGGCGGTTTAAGGCAGTAGCTGAGCAGAAAAAGGTTGGTAAGATGCTGTATGTTTGACCTTCTGATTTTACTGGATTAGAATAGTTCCATAATTTTACTATTTGATAATTTGTTACTTGCATTTATATTAGTTATACATATTCATGGTGTCACTCTTTTCAAACCTCGGTTGGAATAATACAAAACAGGACATCATAGAAAATATGATTGCAACTTTTTTTCTCTGGGTAAGAGGAAAGTGGGCACTGCTGCTGCATATCCCTTCCATCACTGCAAGGGTCTATTTTAAAGAGTTTTGCAATTATCTTGTTTTATTCTTTGTGTCCTTGTGAATCCATAAGGTGGTCAGAGCAAAATGGATAGCTTAAGTCTTTTTCTTGCCATGTTTAGTTCACTGGATGGTTGGTTCAGGTCTGCTGTATGTTACTGCAATATTTTGTACTCTTGTTTTTGTGCATATCTTCTTTCAAAAAGAACTTAGTCCCCCATTTGGCAGAACTCTTGAACCTGTTTAACACAATTGAACAGTGGAGATTGACAAGAAAGTACTAGTGCACAGAGTTAGACTTGAACGGCATTTGCTCATCTGGCATTCCACCTAGTTGCAGGCTTTTATAATTGTGGCTGAACATATGTTGAGTAGTAAGACTTGTAAGCTGCAAAAGTGATGCAAAGTTTTCATATGGAAAGACAATAATAAGTTCATCCCCTTTGCGAGTTGTGGCTTTGTATGCTTGCTTCTTTTGGCTCTTAGGAAGGCATGTTATGTGACTGCTTTCTTTGTTGCGCTATGTGCCAGAGAGTTACTGATGCTGAGATAATAGACCTGGTATCTGATGAAGTTTTCCAACCAACGGTTGTATGGAAGCTTCATGATTTACAGGTATATCTGCCTAGTTTTTCCAGCTTATACCGTGGTGATTCCGATGCCAATCCATCTGGTTTGAAAATCATAGCAAATGCCATGCAGGTTACGTGTGGAACTCTTGGTCTGTCGATGGCAACTGTGAAACTTATCAGTGCTGATGGGAAAGAGCATATTGATTGTGCTGTTGGTACTGGACCTATGGATTCAGCATACAAGGCTGTTGACCTAATTATTAAGGTTTGAATTTTCAATTTTGTCCAATTACACTCATATTGTATTAAGAAGTCAGTTTAAAGAATACCTCTACCGAATGTTATTTTACTTTTGTAGTATCATTGTCTTAGAAGTAGGATATTTGTAGTGTTAATTTAATAAGGAATGAATAGGGAGAACGCATTTGAATTTTGTCATCGTAACCAGGTATGGAAAGCTGCTTCCAGTAACTACTGAAAAGATATTTTTCATCTAGGTACTTTCAAATTTGGGGTATAGTATAATCATTAGTTTATTATCAAATTAACATTGCAAAAGATTATAAGTACCAAATAAAGTTTGACAATACTGGAATTAATTTTCTTGAGGGTTGACTTTCAGTTTCAAAACTGACAGATGTGCTCCTGCATTATGCTGAACAGGTACCAGCAACGCTTCTCGAGTACTCCATGACCACCGTCACAAAGGGCATTGACGCAATAGCCACAACCCAAGTTTTGATCCGTGGCGAAAACAATCACACGTCTAGACATGCTTTAATCGGGAAGACTATACACCGAACCTTCAGGTACAGGAGCGTTTAATATGTTTACAAACCATGTTGTTTTACTTCATATAAACTTCAAGTTATTGCATTTTTTGTTTGAATGCCAGTGGTACCGGGTCGAGCATGGATATTGCAGTTTCAAGTGTGAGGGCCTATATTGTAGCATTGAACAAGATGTTGGGTTTCATGGAGCTGACTCCCGCAGAGGTTCCGACAGAGAGAACCCCAGGGTCCGTGTAAACATGCCCGACGACTAGTAGTTGTATCTCTCATATAATGTGATGACAACATGATGAGTCCTTGAGTGTTTTCCATACATTCCTGGGGAAATGTCTTCAGAAATCTATTTATCAAGGGTTAACATTTTCAACCACTTCGCTCCCCCTAAAAGCAATGAAGAAAAATCATTCATGTATTGGTGAGCTAGCCTGAAATTCTTGAGCTTATGTCTGAGCAGTGTCTTAGTTGTGTATTATAGACCAGACGGTGTCTCCAATTAGAGAGATGTTTTGATGTGCCAATACATCTTAATTTCCTTGTTTCCCTTCTATGAAGGATTGGATTTTTAACTTGTTTTTCAAGCTCTCCTAAATCTGTTGCAATTTTTGACGATTATGGCACGTTTGGTAACGCTTATGACCCTGGAAACAATTTATGATCATAAATGATTCTTTTTTATTCTGTTCTTGGGAACAATTTTTATGCATTTTAAGCCGTTTGGTAATTATCCAAAATTTCAATTCCCGAAATAGAATTGCGTTTGGTACTGTGTTCAAAATTTCTACTCCAAATTATTTTCTTTTAATTTTTTTTACTTTTTTTTCGTTTTCTTCTTTTCTTTTTTTCCTTTCTTTCTCTTCTTTTTCTTCTTCAAGTCGTTGGTTGTCGGCCTTGGGATGACCGGCGACCAGCCAAACGAGGGCTAACGACCTCACCGGAGCGTCGTCGACCCTCAGTGAGGCCGTGCCTCATCAGCCGAGCTTCGCCCGGCAATTGGGCGAGGCTCGGCTGAGCCTTGGCTGGGCGAGCCTCGCCAGGGCTGGGCGAGCCTTGTCGGTGGCCAAGGGAGGCCCATGTGAGGCTCGCCTAGCCACCAACGAGCTCACCGGATCACGCCTTGGCCTGGCAAGCCTCCGACGAGCTCACCAGACTGGTTGCCAGCGATCAGTGGTGGTGGGCGGCAGATGGCGGTGGATGACAACAACGGCAGTGGCAGCAAGTGAAAAAGAAAAAGAGGGAAGAAGAACAAGAAAAAAGAAAAGAGAGAAAATAGGGACCTTGATTCTAGAATTGTTCCCGAAAACAAAGAATCAACTTTTTTTTTACTTCTCAATTCTATTTCAAATCTACTTCCGGGAACAAAAAAATAAAAATTTGTTCCCGAGAACAAAATTTTTACCAAACGTATTTCTATTCCAAATTTACTTCCAGGAACGAAAGAATAGAAATTTCACTGCTGGGCAAGTTAACAACACAGGCCCTTAGTGTTGCATTTGTTGCATGCAAGAGAACTTATTGATCATCATTAGATGTGCAATTCTAAGACTACTCTCTAAGGTCTGCCGGCTTCGTTTCCTTCTCCCTCCACCATTCCGATACTCCAAAGCTTTGTTCAACCATCATATAGCAGGAGGTGGGAGACTGATCAGGTCGGCTAAGTTTTGCCATGAAGATAAAGTATTCGCCTATGATTTCTACCATAATTTCTTCAGCATTACGATTCTCCTAACGTGTGCTGTTAAGAAACATATTTGAAGATACTCCGCTTTTTATGACTAGTGGAGCTGGAGATGGAACTAATGGGCAATGGCGGGTGCCGTTTAGCACAAATTTCATGAATTCTTCATTGTATTTTTATGACAATTTTAGTGAGATTTCTTAACCCCATCCGCTCGCGCCTAGATTTCATAAAATTTACTTAGATGCAAGTGACTCTGGGTTGAATCCGTGGCAATTCTTGGCTTTTGATTTATGACTGATAATAAAACAGTCGTGGTATGGGACCAGATTCGTAATGCTCTCGTGCGAGAAAAGAAGCCTCTGTAATGAATGGCATGGACATCAGTACGTGTTGATGGTCAAAATATTCAGTGGGATCAGAGTCGATGAAGCCTTTGGGTGTTGCTTTCAACCTGGACATTGACGTTCCTTAATGACTTCGACTTTGAACTAACCATCCTCATCAAATTGAAAGCATGGTGATGCTGTCGGTTGCCTCTCCTCTTTTAAAGTCAAAGCTCAATAGAAAAAAAGAAGATACATGAACGACGAGAGTGGTGGTTGTAGTCTTGTAGAGCTCTACATCAGTGCATATGTACTCATTTACAATTATAGATTGACGCGTTGATGCAGAATAAGAAAAATAAAAATTTCGTTCAAGACGACAGCATCGGCGGGTTGGCGTCACTGGCCGGTTGGCTAGGTCAGGCCATGTTCAAGCCCCCCATATAGTTTTTCGGCCTCTTTCTTTGTTTTTTCTTTTGCAGTTTGAACTGGAAGTCCATGATCGTCGTAATCTTTAGCTCGCGATCAAGGTTCTTGGTTGGGTTGGCAGCTAGATCCATGGATGAGCTGGCTCAGAGCCATGGATGAGCAAGGCTTGCAGCCATGGGCGAGGACAGATCTGGAGGACCAATCTGGATGAGCAACTCAGGAGCGATGATGGAAAGCGTGGAGGTGGTTCGACGAGATGGTGCTGTCCAAGTTGAAGGGCTGGTGATCTTAAAGCTTATAAAGAGCTCAATGGCCAGCCAAATTTGGCCGAGCAACGTTGACGATTGCCGTGGACAAGTGAGGCTCACTCGGAAGTCTTGCTTGCACATGGCAAGGGAAGAATAAATTTTTATTTAATGTCGCTTCAGCAAACACACGTCGATCATGAGTGGATGTGAGTAAATAATACTCGCCACATTAGTTACTGAGGTAGCCATTTACAATGATTGAATGTTTCCTTGCAATAAACGATCCTAAATTGGCCAATGTAAGTTGCTGCATACATACATACATACATACATACATACATATATATATTAGATCGAGAGCCATTCGTTGGCATCCTTCTTGTTTCTACGAGTGGTCCAGCCGTAAGTCCCGAGTGGGTTACATTAGACCGTTGGTTTAGCTCGTAACGGTTTTGAAGAAGGAATAGTTCCGATCTTAAAGTATGAGTTTACATAGAAGATCTACATCTTCCTCTAGTTCTCTATCACAAATGGACTCAGATCCCAGTCCTATACATAGAGAAGAAGTAAGGATATAAGATTTCAACAAATCTATAGAAAATTGGGAAATTCCTAAAATACAGCTTAAGGAAATATACAAACAATCAAAATTGAAGTTTTTCAAAAATCTGACTATGTCATATCCACCGAAGAAAGAGATGTTCCTCTTTCTAATTCCTATGAAAAATACATCTTTTAAACAAACAGTCCATCCAAAAGCATAAACAAAAATACAATTACATACATATAGGACTAGTCCAAGTAGGAGTTAAACCCCTTACCAAGGAAGGTCTTAATACCTCCATTCTTTTAGTTTTACGAGATTCACGTCTCTTAAACTATGATGAGTCCATACTTGGTACTGTGGAGACAAGTCTCTGCAAAGGACCTATACATTTTGACTGTTATCCTAATTTCTCTGTTTCTCTTAAGGATAAAAATATTCTTAGAGCCCTCACACTCCAAATCAAAACTCATAATTACAAAGTGGCAGATGGATCTATTCCTTTAGCCCTTGTTTATAGAATCCATTATAAAGCCATGTCCTCCGCTTTTGGAGAAAATGCTTTCAAACATAGTCCACGGGGAGAAACACTTCTTCTTCAAACTGACATTTCTAGAGCAAATACGACTATTCCTAGGTCTATTAATTGGAACCAAGTTACTTTACCAGAACAATGGGAATTAGAAAACCAAATTCCTCAACAAGTTATTCAAAATACAGACCATACTAATGTCATTCAACACCCAGAAGGAAGAGTAACCATTAGATTTCCCAGAAGATCTTTCGATTCAAGATCTAGTCCTTCTTTTCATAATTCTTATACAAGGTCCATAGATCTTAATCCTAATCTTCCTCCTATAATCACCATTCCCCTGAAGGCTTGCAGCCATGGGCGAGGACAGATCTGGAGGACCAATCTGGATGAGCAACTCAGGAGCGATGATGGAAAGCGTGGAGGTGGTTCGACGAGATGGTGCTGTCCAAGTTGAAGGGCTGGTGATCTTAAAGCTTATAAAGAGCTCAATGGCCAGTCAAATTTGGCCGAGCAACGTTGACGATTGCCGTGGACAAGTGAGGCTCACTCTGGAAGTCTTGCTTGCACATGGCAAGGGAAGAATAAATTTTTATTTAATGTCGCTTCAGCAAACACACGTCGATCATGAGTGGATGTGAGTAAATAATACTCGCCACATTAGTTACTGAGGTTGCCATTTACAATGATTGAATGTTTCCTTGCAATAAACGATCCTAAATTGGCCAATGTAAGTTGCTGCATACATACATACATACATACATATATATATATATATATCTAATTCAAGGACTTTCAAGAAATTCATGTTTTGTAGATAGTTTTTTATCCAAAAATAGAAATTCCTAACATGCTATATATATATAGCTAGAGAGAGAATAAGAAGCAGAAGCATAAGTGCTCATCTCCTCTTCCTCTTCTTCTTCTTCCTCCTCCCTTACCTGTCACTTTCTCATTGCAGAGTCTCTCTCTCTCTCTCTCTCTCTCTCTCTCTCTCTAGCTTTTGAAATCTCTCCGATTCGCATGCATTTCGCCCCCAATTCGGTTCTCATCCTCCCACCCCATTCTTTGATCTCTTTTCCTTTCTCCCCTCCGCCCCCTTCCATTTCTCTAGAGGTGTCATTGACCCATTTTTGGACTTATATTTTATTTACATGGTCGTATATAGCTCAGATGCTTTTAAAAACCCAACTAAAAATGAGTCAAAAAAGTGAGTCTGATTTAAATGGGTCGAAAATGGATCAAAACTTATTACCCATTTTCGACCCATTTAAAATATAAAGTGGGTTAGAACCTTAGAACCCATTTTTGAATTTCCAACCCAAGCCCCACACAATCTTTCCTTGTTTACCTTTATAGAAGTGTTTCTTTTTTTTTTTTTAAAAAGTCGAAATTATAATTATTTTTCATATTTCAATTTTATTTTCTTTTTTCTTTCTGTTTCCTTCTTCCTTAGCCCGTGGCGAGCACAGCCAAGCAAGGCTCGAGCCTCACCAAATCTGGTGAGACTCAAGCTCGTCGGTGTCGAGTGGCGCCTCGGCCTTGCCAGATCAGCGAAATCGAGCCTCGCCAGCAAGCTTGAGTCTCACCGAGATCCAACGAGACTCAAGTGCACCGGCGTCGGGCGAGGCCTCGACCTCACCAAATCGGCAAGATCAAGCCTCGCCGAATCTAGCAATGCTCCATCTCCCGATCTAGCGAGGCCGAGGCCTCACCAGCGTCAAGTGAGGCTCGAGCCTCGAGCCGAAGTTCGCCTGTGGCCAATCGTCGATTGTCGTTGTGGCCAACGGCCGATCGAAGAAGAAGAAAAAGAAAAGAGAAAAAAATTTAAAAATGATATGTTAAACAATAAAAAAATTATATTTTTAAAAATAAAAATATTAAAAATCCGATTAAAAAAATATTGTCAAAAGTTATCAAAATTTTCCATTAAATTTGTATTGCATAAAAGTGTTTTAGCAATATTTTTTTTATAAAAAAGATCATAAAAATGAACTTTCTTAAGTTTAGTTAAAGATTTTTATATTACAATTTTCAGTTACTCGATAGTATGTTCACTTCAAACAAGAGAAGCATGTGCATGGTCTAATTCTTTATAAATATTTCAATATGTAGGTTTTATTTAACTTTTTTTATTTTATTTACTATTTTTAATTTAATTTGAAGTTTTAATCCAATTAGCATATAGTAGATGTGGGTTTTCCTAGAATAGTAATAGGTTTTATCAATAGGTCGGGTCAGGTATGGATTGGGTATAGGTTAGGTCGGGTATGGATCACTAAATTTACACTACATAAATATGGGTCAAAATGAGTTAAATGGGTCAAATATAGGTTGACCCATTTTTGACCTGACCCAAACCCGACATGACTTACCCATTAGACAGGTCTACATTTCTCTTCCCCAATCGATCCAAATCCCGTTGCGTCACGTCTGATCATGCGTGCCTTCTTCCATGGAATGCGAACACGAACCCCATCGTCGAGGTTTAGTCGTGTCACGATCTCTCTTTTTCCGTCCGAGGAAAAGGAAGGAGATTTAGGGGTATTTGCCTAAAGAAACGGACCAACGGCCCTAGATTAAGCGCGGGCTCTCCCAAACCCATACCTCGCGCGACATTGGATTTTGTTTTTTTTTTAGTTCTTAACAACCTATGTATTTCTAAGAGTCGCCACTAGCTTATTGGGGTCGACTAGAAACCAATCAAGATGCGGGAGTGTTGCCTCGATTCCTACGCAACCAAAGATTTCTAGGACCGGGGACTTGTTTACACCAATGTTTCTATTAGCGCCCTTGCGATACCATTAACTTGGAAGGTTATTTATTTAAATGGCCACACAATCTTGATTATCAATTATAATCCTTATAAAACCGCTAAGTGTCCATGCAAATGTTTTTGTAGGTTTGTTTTCCTTAATGTCTAGACTAATCCTAACATAATCTATAAGAGAAATTTAAGCTCAAATTAATGAAAAGTAGCGCGATAAATAAACATTCAAGAAATTGAAATGACTTGAAAATAAATGTGGAAAAGGAAAACCCGATACAAGTCAGGCAAATAATATTACATAGCCATGTTAACCCCCGTGAGCAAAATGGGAATTTAAATATGGATGAAATTACTCTAGATAATTTTAATCTATGCAAAATGGATTATTTACAAAAATGATTATAAAATGCCAAAATAGCATTAAATTAGGAAAATGACCTTTTAAAATTAGAAAAATTTTATAAATGTCATTTTTGCTTTAATTTGATACCATCTATCACTTTTATATTTTTTTTGAAATTTTTGGATTTTTTTAAATAATTCCCTAAACCGATATATGCTAACATTGAACAACACATCACATAAATATCACAATAATCAAGCTCAGAAATCAACCGTTTCAAGATCGAAACTTGGTTTGGGCATTTCGTCGAACAAGTGGTATACATCAACCCACCTTAAGCAACTTCCCCGAGCCATATTCGTGACCTTCAATCTTGGCCCATGAGCAATCTTATGTGAAACTAAAGTATCAAGATTATACTACCATATGCAATGAGCAAGATTAGATAAAAATCATAACCTAAAACACAGAAGAACCAAGCTAAAATTGGTTTCAAATATGCGGGTTTAAGCTGATTTTGCAAATCTGGGTTTGAACCCAGGTCAAACAAACAAGTCGCATGCTCGTATTCAAGCCCCGACACTCATCACATGCAAGATCTACGGGACACATTACTTGATCCGAGTGAATACGTAGCATGGGCTTTCAAATGCAACAAACATCATAGAGAATGACCAACTGAACACATCAAAACAACCTCTCTAAGAAGCATACATGCAAAACTCTTGAAGAGATTTCAACACTTAGAAAAATTCCAGCCTCAAAATCAGTTTTTCAAACTAGTTTTTCTCTTGATTTTTCACTATTAAAAAATCTTCGAAATCAAACAAAAATACATCTAGGATACTTACCTTGCTTCCTCGTTTCTTTTTCAAGTGTTTCTTGGCCGAGGAAACCAAGAAATTATCCTCGAAGGGCACGTGGAAGTTGGCTCTTTCAAACTGGAAATGAGATCTGCAGAAAAAAAAAAACTGACAATGAAGGTTTTAGCTCACCTCCAAAATTAGACTCCATGACTTTTGTGTTGGAAAAATGAACACCAAACAAGACTATATATATTATAGTTTTGGTTTCAACTCATGGTTTCCCTCATTTGTCTCTCAATTTTCCCGACAGAACTCGCTTTCCCTCACCCGTGACCAACCGTGTTCAACAGCCGAAAAATTTTCAAGCTTTCTTGACCCACCAGGAGGGTATTTTTCGGGGGACCTTAGGAGACCTTCCCGAACTCCATTTTGGACGTGCGACATATGGATGGAAAGATCTTTGAGTGAAGTTTAACTTTCTAGTTGAAGGTTTTAGCTAATTTTGGCCATAGGTGTGTGAAAATCTCACTTTTCTTTCTCCAAGTCGGTCTGGAATTTCTGGGTCTCCTTTTTCTGGAGTTGCTCCTGAGGGCCTCTTTGGGGGACGACCATGAGCTCTCCCCTCTCCTCCTCGTCTCTTACCTCTCATCCCTCGAAAGATCTTGCTTCACTGATCTTATCCCCTCCATTAGAGGATTTTTGGTCTGTATTTTGTCTACCTACCAAGCCTGTCAATAGGACTACTTCACCCACTCTCTGACTTAAATCAATTTTTCCACTTCTGCAGCTGTTGAGTGTTTAGATTTGGTGCGATTTTCCCGTGCCTTCAATAGCTTATTTTTTACCAATGTTTGTCCACTTGCAGTACCAATGATGGTCTTCCATCATGTGCAGATATCGGGTTGGTTGAGCAACTAAGGAGGATATAGTGGGGCCACCAAGTTGTTTACTCAGCAACTCCGAATTGAGACCAACTTGTAGATTGAGTTTTGGCTGCTGATTTGAGTGCTTTAGTCATCAATTTGGCTGCGATTTTTGATCACTTAGTAAGCTCATGTATAGTAGTTTAAGTTCTTAACTATTTTTCGCAATTGTCTCCACCCAATTTTGCAAGGGAGTCCCTCAAAATTGGCAATTTTCTTGCCCGATAATGTCTAATTCAATGCAATTTGGTTCTTTTTGCCCGATTCGATTAATTAGACCTGAACCAAGTTCAATTTCAATTCAATTGGGGGCCAAGACGATGATTTAAGGGCTCGAGCACAAATTTTGCAAAATTTGCAAATTGATCCCTCAACTTTTGGAAATTGCATTTTGGCCCCAACTTGCCATTTGAATTCTAATCTGACCTCCTGGGCTTGGCTAGTCACATTTAGATCATTGGCCCCAACTTGCTCTTCTTCTTTTTTTTTTTTTCGATTTCCTCTTTTTTTCTTTTTTTTTAATTTTAATTATTTTTTTTTAAGAAAAAACATCTTCCATTAAAAACACTATATTAAACACCTAGGTAATCTATATGCAGGAATTTGACATGAAATATTTTTGGGCAAAAATTTAGATGTCGACAAGTCGTGAGTCTCTCTCTCTCTCTCTATATTCTTGCGTTGGTTCCCACATGGTCCGCGTCGTCCTGTTTTTGTCATTCGACGTATTTACGATAAATTCAGGGGATTTTCTTTCTTCTTTCTTTTTTCTGAATAATCTTAGTACACATATGCTTTTGAGCCGGACTTCTGAATAATCTTCTTCTTGGTGATTTGTATAGGGTCTTTTGCAATCCCCGCAACGTAAAGAGCACGAACTGAAATGAGTTCCAATTCTGTTCCTCTATTTCTACTTGTTATGGTATGCTCGTCCCCTTGAATTGCCCACTCGGGGGTTTGGTTCTCCTCGTCCACGATGACGGCTCAACAACCCCTGCGGGCCCACTTAGTCGAGAATGCTAGAAGGTAATTGGCCGTCAAGCCAAGAAGAGGGGCTCTAAGTTCGCCAAACCCCAGGCGCAACGACACGAAGGTCGCGTGAACTGGGAAAGCCTAGCGACAAACAGATCTGAAGGTCGACCAAGTGAGCAGCGACGGGTGTCCGGAGGTGACCAGGCAATCAGAGTCCTTATTTGCAATGGTTAATATCACCCCAAAAAAAAAAAAAATTAAATTGTCACGATAACGATAAATTTATCCCAGATTAATTTCGAGTCATAAAAACCTTGATATATCTATGATTATTTATCTTTAGTTAACCCATCTTAAATTTTAAAGTTGGATGATATATGGCATTAACTCAATTGATACAACAAATTCACATGGGAATTCATATCAGTTTAAATTCATAGAATAGGAATAGGGAAACGTAAGTGAGGGCAAGAAAATTTCTCTTTGGAAGCAGGCCGAAAGCCTAAGACCTGCCCCCTCCTTTTCACCAAATTCCACGTCACTCCTCTGCAGAAATCAAAGCAAACGTAGCCCTTTAAACTCTTTTTAGCCTCATTTATTGGTACGCGCTCATATCCGGACATTTCTATTCTTCATATCAGTTTGGTTGGGTCAATTGGAGCGCCTGTAAGGCCCCGTTTGGTTCGGCTTTGGGGGAATGTCATTAGGATAATGCAAATACTTTGAGGTAAAGGGACTTTCGGAAATGTTAGACCGTTTGGTAAATTATAGCTTTGAAATGCAACTTAGTATAAACACCGTTTGGCAAAATTCACATTTCCAAAATGCTTTTGTTATTTTTTATTTTTTTTAAGTCTGAAATCAAATTCGGCGGCCGGCCACCGCCGGCCAACCGCCGACGGCCAGATCTGGGCCGTCGCCGACCGCCAGATCTCGGCCGCTGAGGTCGCGGAGGCCCGATTCGCGCCGAACGGCGATTCGGCCTCAAGACCGCTGGATCCGGCCGTTCGACGGCCAAATCGGCCTCGCCTCGGGTCGCCGGCTCGCGCGACCGGGCGACGCCGGCCGAGGTGGCGCGGACCTCGGGCGGCGTCGCCCGGTCTCGCGCGAGCCAGCGACGCCGGGTGAGGTCGCGCGACCTCGGGCGGCGTCGCCCGGTCTCGCACGAGCCAGGGCGACGCCGCTGAGGTCGCTCGACCTCAGCGCCCGAGGTCGCCCGACCTCGCGCCCGAGGTCGCCCGACCTCGAGCCCCCTCGCCCGAGGTTGTGCGACCTCGGGCGAGGCTTTCCGGCGGCGATCGCGCCGGGGCCGGATCGCCGCCGCGGCTAAGCGCCGCCCACCGCAAGAAGAAGACGAACGGCGAAGGAGACGATGAACAGTAAAATCCCATCCCCGAAATGCCCGATGCTCAAAATTGGTCCTCCCCGCTGGCTTTCAAAGATGTAAAATGCCCGCATTTCGCAAATGGGCATTCAAAAGCTCAACCAAACACACAAAATTTTCCCCAAGGGCTTTGTCCCAAAGCCCCTTGAAAGCCCAACCAAACGGGGCCTAAGTAGGGGAAATTATCTCAGATATATCTGTGCCACGTGCATCTTTTGCTTTTATGTTATTTGCCAACGTTCATTCCACATCACGTAAAGTCTTCTGTCCTCCTTCACCAAAAACATCCCTCTTTTCATCTCCTAAAATTTTCTAGCAACGGAAACAAGTAAGGTAATTTGATTTTTTTCAAGTGATTTTGTACATACGAGGTAAGGAAGAGCCTAATAATTAGAACATATCCGTTGGAACTGGAATAGATTCTTCATTTTCAAGAACACAGGCGGTAGGTGAACAATATCATAGTGTGGGTACTTTTCTGATTTTACTTTATTAGGGTGTGGATGGGCCGATAGGGGTGGAATTATCATGGCTCTATCAAAAGTGAATGGCCAATGGCAACATTTCATGAAATTAGCTACCCCTTGCAATATGTACTTGATAAAGTTAATGCTTCAGGGAAGATCACAAAACTAGAAAAGATCAAATTTCCTCTTATAAAGCAAGACTAGTGAGGGCATTCTATTTTGTGAATTATCGGTGAATAACTTGGATGTAGGGTGTTAATTGAAATTTGATGTTTCTAACCCATCACTTAATTTGTGAATTATTTGTGAATAAATTAGTTAAAGGGCATAAATTGATAAGTATGTTTGATGAATTGGTGGGAAAATGTGTTGTTCATTATGTAACTGTTATTTTCCCCTCGCAGAATCATGTCGCTTATTTTAGACTCATTTAATTGATATGTGCTCGTATCTCTACATTCGAATCTTCATTGTAGTTTTCATATTATTTGCAAAGTCAAGTTCATATTTCCTTTCGAGATTCCATCCTTTAAAATTTTCTAGCAATAGAAAGAGTAACGTGATTTGATTTTCTTTTACCAAGCGATTTTGTACATTCTTGAGAAAAAAAATTTCTCTAAAAATCATGGGAAATCTTTTTTAAAAAAAAATATATACATATATTTATAATAAATTTATTTACAATTGATATATTTATAATAAATTTATTTCAAACTAATTTTTTTACCGCAAAAACTCAAAACTACTATATATGTGATAAATTTATTCTAAAATAATTTTTTTGATTGTCAAAAATCATAAACTAATATATTTGTGACAAATATATTATTTTTAAATTTGATTAATATCATAGAAAATCACAAAACTAATATAACTATGATAGATAGAGAGTAAAATATCAATTTGGTAAACTACTCAACCGTTACATGCTACCTAATTCAATAATTTGATAATAAAATTTAATGAAAACTAATATAGAGTAAATTTATTTAAAATATATCAGTTTGGGATAATTTTATGAGAGGTATATTAATTTATTTGAAATAAATTTTATCTCAAAAGTAATTGATGTTTTGCTGATCATTGACTAACAAAATTCAAACTAGGATTAGGGAGGGCGACGTCGGCTTTCTGCACAGTAGAGTTGGCGGGCGACGTCGGCTTCTGCACAGTAGGGTTGGCGGGCGATTAATTACTCACTTACATCTAAACCCTTCCTTCTGATTCTTCTTAACTCACTCCCTAAATCTCAGTCTCCATTTTCGTCTCCTCCTCCTCCCCATGGCCATGGCGGCCACTTTCATCATCCCTAGTTTCTCCTCCTCCGCCGCCGCCGCCGCCGCCGCCGCGCCCAAGCTCCGCCCCGCCTCCTCCTCCTCTCGCCGGACCCCGAAGTGTCCCGCCTCCGTCTTCTTCCCCCGCATCGCCTCCCGTCCTCCCCCGCAACGGGCCTCCTCCTCCGCGATCAGATGCTCCGCCGCTCCTCCTCCCCGCCGGAGGCCCCCACCACCGCTCCTCCTCCCCGCCCTGTGTACATCCCCAACCGCATCCCCGACCCCAACTACGTCCGCATCTTCGACACCACCCTCCGCGATGGCGAGCAGTCCCCCGGCGCCACCATGACCTCTAAGGAGAAGCTCGACATCGCCCGCCAGCTCGCCAAGCTCGGCGTCGACATCATCGAGGCCGGGTTCCCCGCCGCCTCCCCGGACGACTTCGGCGCCGTCAAGGCCATCGCCCTCGAGGTTGGCAACGCCGTCGACTCCCACGGCTATGTCCCCGTCATCTGCGGCCTCTCCCGGTGCAATGAGAAGGACATCCAGGCCGCTTGGGACGCCGTCCGCTTCGCCAGGCGGCCCAGGATCCACACGTTCATCGCCACCAGCGCGATCCACATGCAGTACAAGCTGAAGAAGAGCAAGCAGGAGGTGATCGATATTGCCAGGAGCATGGTGGCCTTCGCCCGGAGCTTGGGCTGCGACGATGTCGAGTTCAGTCCCGAGGATGCTGGCAGGTTGTTTTCGAAGTTCCAGTCTTTGCGTGCCCTTTATGATTTTGTTAATCATCTGATTTGTCGCTGTCCCCTTCAATTTTGAAGGCAGGGACAGCGGTGTAGTTGGGGCAGGTTATTTCCTTCTAGGTGTGTGTATGGTTTCTTGCATTCAAGAATGGGGTATAGATAAGTGACTTTTCTACTCCATCTAGAACACACAATGACATGGTTTTTTCATTCGGGAATAGTGTACTGCTGCATATACTCATGGATAACGTGAGTATCCAGTGAATTTGCAGTTGTCACCTACTATAGCAAAGATCGCTCAATGTTCGAGCCCTTCACCAATCTTATAAGAATCGTCTGTTTCGTTTCATACATTTCCCGAGGACATTTGCAGCTGCATGTCAGTATTTACTGCTGTCGGTGTTGCTAGCTTAGTGACAGGAATGCTGCTGCATGTACCTCCTATGGTGGATGAATATGATTGATTAATGGGTCATATGAAGCTTCGGAGTGTTACGAAATCCTATCTATTCTTTGATTTTGATTTTTTTTAACCTTGATTTCTAACTAGATCGGAGAGAGAGTTTCTCTATGAAATTCTGGGTGAAGTTATCAAGGCAGGTGCCACAACTCTCAACATACCTGACACTGTGGGTATTACTATGCCTCAAGAGTTTGGTAAACTGATAGCAGACATAAAGGCGAATACACCTGGAATAGAAAATGTTATCATTTCCACACACTGCCAAAATGATCTTGGTCTTTCGACAGCCAACACCATAGCGGTAAGTGGAAAATTTTCCCTCCCAATTTTAATGAAAGACTTTTAGTGAGCATTAACTAATATATTAGGACCTCTGAATTCAGGGTGCATGTGCTGGGGCAAGACAAGTGGAAGTGACAATTAACGGCATTGGTGAAAGAGCTGGAAATGCTTCTTTGGAAGAGGTGACTGTCGGCTCTGGCATGTATATAAGGCATGGATATGATTTTCAGTGAGTGATTGTGTATATGAGGCGAATAAATCTGTAGGAAGGTAGAATGGTCGTAATCAGGCTGATTTTCTTTGGATTGATGATTCTAGTGCAAATGACACCACGGACGACAAATCTATTTTTGTTATCAAACCGAAATTATTTGATATAATCAGTTTATATATAAGACTGTAATTGACTGTAATAATGTTTCCAGTTATTTTATGATGTTTATTTAATAGAAGAACTAACAGGCACTTTTTAATTTTTAGCGTCAATGAACTTATCACAAGTTCTGCTTTTTGATAAGCAATATTTATAGAGAAAAGGAGCTGGGTATTGTATCAGTACATTTGAAATATACTGGCAAGGATTTCTAAAAAACAAAAGGGGAAAAAATGGAAGATGTACAAGCTTGTGTGCTGTTAATTCTATTTTTCTTGTTCCTTTCTCTTTCTTAAGTTTTTGCGGTTCTGAATGGTTCATGTCATTTCAACTATACTTTTCTCTTAGCATGCTTTTTTCACTATTGAATGGGAACCGAATCTTGCTGGAATATGTAAAGTTTTAACTCGTTCTGCTGCATCGCAGCAAGTAATGATCAATTCTTAGACTGTAAGATAAGAAAAGCTTGTTTGATGTGATCTGTGCACATAGAAGCAACGTTCTGAAGCTCTACCAAGAGACTGAGCTCAGTGATTGGATTTAGGGTAAGCCATATGGACTGCCTTAACCTACAAAGGTGTGGTTAGATCTCTAAAGATAAGATTTGAGTATTTGTATCATAGTGAGACCCTATACTAGCTAGAGAGAACCAGCATAATAAGTTCTATGCATGTCATTGGTGCTTGTATTTATGATTATTTAGTTTCAACGTCTTCCTGTTTATCTCCTTTTGCTGTTTGGTTGAAAATTGTTTGGAGTCCTTTTCTGTTCTTGTTTTGCTAATCTTCCTTACCTTTTGTCTTTTCTTATAAAAAAAATAAAACTTGCAGGTGGTAATGGCCTTAAAATGCAAAGGGGGGAGCATCTTGGGAGGTCTTTACACTGGAATCAATACTCGTCATATTGTCATGACTAGCAAAATGGTATATAATTTTGACTTAATACATTTGTTAGCTTAATCAACTGTACTTCTGATATCTGTTCAACAATTTTATAGGTAGAAGAGTACTCGGGCTTGCACGTACAACCTCATAAAGCTATTGTTGGAGCTAATGCCTTTGCTCATGAAAGTGGCATCCATCAGGTCAGTGGCTATGAACTTTGAGTTCGTGGCATCTTTTCACCTATTTGTTTGCTTTTCTTGAATAATTTCTCTAGTAATTTCTCTGGCAATTAATTTTAGATGCCTGGCTGTTAATGCTCTTGGTGGGATAAATCTCTTTATTGGTTACTTATTATATGGTGTGAAAACTTTTGCCATCATTTTTATTGTGGTCCCTGCCGAAACTCAGGAGCTTAAACTGATATCTTATGGTCTTCTAACGTTGCCCAGTCAAATTTTCTTTTTTTCTATTGCCTAGTTTGCTGCAGGATGCAGAGTTTAACTTTGACATTTTTACATCAAGACATTGATTCTAGAAGCAGTAAATACTATTCTTCTAGCTTTTGTTCTCTGTTCCAGATGATGTTTTCTTTAGCTGCTGAACTTGGAGGAGCTGATTTAAGCTTTGGTAGCATTTTTAGGAGGTCTAAGACTGACGTTTGGTGGTTGTTGATGTGGTTGTGAATGGTGGATATGCTTGGAGGCACAGTGCACAATCTAAACATGTATAATAGATAACAGAGGATTTGTCAATCTAGGAAGGAATAGAACAAGAATACCAGGGCCGTGAGGCTGTAAATGGTCCAATCAGAAATAGATTGTCTGTAGATTGACCCAAACATTTGCATAATGAACACCACTTTTGAAGAAATTAATTGAGCCATGGTAAGGATCTCAGAAACTGCAACTTCTTTAGATCTTTCAAGAACCAAACAGGTCTTCAGTTTTTCTCTTATTCCTATTTGAAAACATTGAGAATATCATTTTGTCTGTCTCCTAGTTTGAAGAAGACTCTTTTCAATTGCTAAATGTGTCCATTTTCTCAGTTGCTGCTGAAAATATAAGTATAAAACTTAAATATCTCAAGTAATCACACTAATTTCTTGGAATTTTAGTACGTGTTTTTTGATTTCTCATTCCAATTGACAACTGAATATATTTGAGAAAAAATTGATGACAACTATCATATTGCCTCTAACAGTGTTTTTTTTTCCTCTATAGGATGGAATGCTGAAACACAAAGGTACATATGAAATTATATCTCCTGACGATATTGGACTTGAGCGAACTAATGAAGCGGGCATTGTCCTTGGAAAATTGAGGTGAGGTGTTCTTGTGGTGATTGTGTCAGCCTTTGTAAAGGTTTTGGCATGCTTTAACTTATCAAATGCAAATACATAGTGTAAAATTTGTCAATATATTGCTTACAAGAAAGGGTCATGCTAATTCCACTCCTAAATTAGGTCCATACAAACCCTAAAAAATTAGGTGACAAAAGTAGCCTCATGAGTCCTGCACCCATCTGTGTCCCTTAACCTGCTCAAACTAGCTTCTTGACCACATGCCAACACCATTGCTGGCCTTCATGCACTGCCGCCATCATACAGTCAGTCACTTACCTCTGCTGCTGCTCACATATTCACTGTCAAATCTGTTCTCTCTCTCGCGTGCGCGCGCAGGCGCGACTCTGCCCTCAGCCACGCCCTTGACCACCAACCCTTGCTGCTTCAAGCTTTAAGCACATTCCGCCATGATCACTTGGATCGAGGCTGTTTGAGGTGGTCAACCTTAGATTGTCCTGGGACTGATGTTGTGAGGTCTTGGCAAACCGAGCACATGGAGGTGCAGGCAGAGAGAGGGAGAATGGAGGACAGTGAGAGATCAGGCATCAATAGCAATCTACAAATTGAAATCAATGGAAACCCGAACAGCAGCAACTAACAACTTGTAGCTTGGTCTGGCAGCAATGGTGTTGGTCTGGCCGAGCTGGCCGGCGAAGCAGTGGCTCTGGATTTGCATGTGTGCTGGTGCGGTGCAGCTTTGGTGTCTGTGAAGATGAGGAATTGTTGGTGATGGATGATAGTGAAAGAAACTCGTTGGTAAAGTGATCATGATTGCCACGAGGATCTAGATGGTGATGAGAGGGTCTGTGTCCATTGTTATTGGGATAAATGTAATTTGTTTGTGTGGAAAGTGGACTTGCAGATGATCTGGGTTTGCAAAAGATAGTTCTTGAAGGGGACTGTAAAGTTTTGTCATGGATCTAAGATGAGCGAAACAGATTAGATAAAAATCAATGACCTCCTGCACATAGATCTCCTTGAAATGGTTCAAGTGTGTTGTAAAACCATTCATGCACCAATCTGGCCATCATTAGTTCAAACTCTAGTCCGAATAGAAAAAATGGTAGAAAAGTATATGCCAGAAGCCATAACCAACAGATATTTATGGCACGTGCATACCCAAAAAGAAATTGATGAACAGGGGAGAAGCTGAAGGGCACAGGAAGTAGATGGACGATATCAAAGTGTGGGTACTTTTGTGATTTTACCTTATTAGGGTATGGATGGAGCCAACATAGGTTTGGAATTATCCTGGCTCTATCAAAAGTGGATGGTAAATGGCAACATTTTCTGAAATTAGCAACCCCTTGCAATATTGTACTTGATAAAGTTAATGTTTCAGGGAAGATCACAAGACTAGAAAAGACCAGATTTCATCTTATATAGCAAGACTAGTGAGGACATTCTATTTTGTGAATTATCAGTGAATAACTTGGATAAAGGGTGTCAATTGAAATTTGATGTTTCTAATCTGTCACTTATTTTGTGAATTATCTGTGAATTAATTGGATAGAGGGCGTTAATTGATAAATATGATGAATTGGTGGGAAAATGTGTCATTAACAATGTAGTTCATTTATGTGTAACTGTTCTTTTCCCCTCACAGAACCATGTCACTTCCTTTGTGCATTTGGGTTGTCTGAAGTTTTGAAGTTTGCTCTTACATATTCAAATATGTCTTAAATTTATTCTCTTTCTTGGCAAATCTATCTGGTACAGCGGGCGCCATGCTTTGAAAATGAAACTTGTAGAGGTAGGCAGCATTTTTTTACCTACTTCATGTTTTCCCTTGTTGTGAGTTTCCTTATCGTGATCATTGTCTCATGTACTATCTGCCCTCTTCAGCTTGGTTATGATATTGATGGTGAACAACTAGACAATATCTTCTGGCGGTTTAAGGCAGTAGCTGAGCAGAAAAAGGTGGGTAAGATGCTGTATGTTTGACCTTCTGATTTTACTGGATTAGAATAGTTCCATAATTTGACAATTTGATAATTTGTTTCCTGCATTTATATTAGTTATACATATTCATGGTGTCACTCTTTTCAAACCTTGGTTGGAATAATACAAAACAGAACATCATAGAAAATATGATTGCAACTTTTTTTCTCTGGGTAAGAGGAAAGTGGGCACTGCTGCTGCATATCCCTTCCATCACTGCAAGTGTCTATTTTAAAGAGTTTTGCAATTATCTTGTTTTTATAATCTTCTTTGTGTCCTCGTGAATCCATAAGGTGGTCAGAGCAAAATGGATAGCTTAAGTCTTTTTCTTGCCATGTTTAGTTCATTGGATGGTTGGTTTGGGTCTGCTGTATGTTACTGCAATGTGAACCATTTTGTACTCCTTTTGTCTCAGCATACATGCATATAGATTTAATACGCACATCATTGGTAGCATGAATACCAAGTCAAAAAGAACTTAGAGACCATCCCCCACCTTATACAAATGGCAGAACTCTTGAACCTGTAGAGACGATTAAGCAGCAATTGAACAGTGGACATTGACAAGAAAGTACTAGTGCACAGAGTTAGACTTGAACGGGCAACATCAACAAGAGAATCAAATGCTCATCTGGCATTCCACTTGAGTAGTTAACACCTAGTTGCAGGCATTTTATAATTGTGGCTGAACATATGTTGAGTAGTAAGACTTGTAAGCTGCAAAAGTGATGCAAAGTTTTCATATGGAAAGACAATAATAAGTTCATCCCCTTTGCAAGTCGTGGCTTTGTATGCTTGCTTCTTTTGGCTCTTAGGAAGGCGTGTTATGTGACTGCTTTCTTTGTTGCGCTATGTGCCAGAGAGTTACTGATGCTGACATAAGAGCCCTGGTATCTGATGAAGTTTTCCAACCAACGGTTGTATGGAAGCTTCATGATTTACAGGTATATCTGCCTAGTTTTTCCAGCTTATACCGTGGTGATTCCAATGCCAATCCATCTGGTTTGAAAATCATAGCAAATGCCATGCAGGTTACATGTGGAACTCTTGGTCTGTCGACGGCAACTGTGAAACTTATCAGTGCTGATGGAAAAGAGCATATTGCTTGTGCTGTTGGTACTGGACCTGTGGATTCAGCATACAAGGCTGTTGACCTAATTGTTGAGGTTTGAATTTTCGATTTTGTCTTATTACACTCATATTGTATTAAGAAATCAGTTTAAAGAATACCTCTACCAAATGTTATTTTACTTTTGTAGTATCATTGTCTTAGAAAGTAGGATATTTGTAGTGTTAATTTAATAAGGAATGAATAGGGAGAACACATTTGAATTTTGTCATCATAACCAGGTATGGAAAGCTGCTTCCGGTAACCACTGAAAAGATATTTTTCATCTAGGTACTTTCAAATTTGGGGTATAGTATAATCATTAGTTTATTATCAAATTAACATTGCAAAAGATTATAAGTACCAAATAAAGTTGACAATATTGGCATTAATTTTCTTGAGGGTTGACTTTCAGTTTCAGAACTGACAAATGTGCTCCTGCATTATGCTGAACAGGTACCTGCAACGCTTCTCGAGTACTCCATGACCGCCGTCACAGAGGGCATTGACGCAATAGCCACAACCCGAGTTTTGATCCGTGGCGAAAACAATCACACGTCTACACTTGCTTTAACTGGGGAGACTATACACCGAACCTTCAGGTACAGGAGTGTTTAATATGTTTACAAACCATGTTGTTTTACTTCATATAAACTTCAAGTTATTGCATTTATTGTTTGCATGCCAGTGGTATTGGGTCGAGCATGGATATAACAGTTTCAAGTGTGAGGGCCTATATTGGAGCATTGAACAAGATGTTGGGTTTCATGGAGCTGACTCCCTCAATGTGATGACAACATGAAGAGTCCTTGAGTGTTTTCCACACATTCCTGGGGAAATGTCTTCAGAAATCTATTTACCAAGGATTAACATTTTCAACCACTTCATCTTACCTATTACCAAAAAAAAAACATTTTCAACCACTTCGCTCCCCCTAAAGGCTATGAAGAAAAATCATTCCCGTATTGGTGAGCTAGCCTGATTCTTGAGCTTGTGTCTGAGGAGTTTCTTAGTTGTGTATTATAGACCAGACAGATGGTGTCTCCAATTAGTGAGCTGTTTAGATGTGCCAATACATCTTAGTTTCCTTGTTTCCCTTCTCTGAAGGATTGGATTTTTAACTTGTTTTCCAAGCTCTCCTAAATTTGTTGCAATTTTTGACGATTAGTGTTGCATTTGTTGCATATAAGAGAACCTACTGATCATTATTAGATGTGCAATTCTAAAGCTACTCTCTAAGGTCTGCCGGCTTCGTTTCCTTCTCCCTCCACCATTTCAAAACTCCAAAGCTTTGTTCAACCATCATATAGCAGGAGGTGGGAGACAGATCAGGTCGGCTAAGTTTTGGCCATGAAGATAAAGTATTCGCCTATGATTTCTACCATCATTTCTTCAGCATTACGATTCTCGTAAGGTGTGCTGTTAAGAAACATTTTTGAAGATACTCCGCTTGTTATGACTAGTGGAGCTGGGGATGGAACTAATGGGCAATGGCGGGTGCCGTTTAGCACAAATTTCATGAATTATTCATTGTATTTTTTTGGTAAGGAATTCTTCATTGTATTTTTATGACAATTATAGTGAGATTTCTTAACCCCATCCCCTCGCGCCTAGATTTCATAAAATTTACTTAGATGCAAGTGACTCTGGCTTGAATCCGCGGCAATTCTTGGCTTTTGATTTCTGACTGACAATAATAAAGTTGTGGTTTGGGACCAGATTCATAATGCTTTCGTGCGAGAAAAGAAGCTTCTGTAATGAATGGCATGGACATTAGTACGCGTCGATAGTCATGATATTCAGTGGGATCAGAGTAGATGAAGCCTCTGGGGATAGATTTCAACCTGCGCATTGCGGTTCATTAATGACTTTTGCGACTTTGAACCTAACCAACCTCATGAAATTGAAAGCATGATGATGGGATCGGTTGCCTCTCCTCTGTTGAAAGTCAAAAGTTCAATAGAAAAAGAGAAGATACGTGAGCGCTACACCAGTGCATATATACTCAATTCCAATTATAGATTTTGACGAGTTGACGCGGAATAAGAAAAAAATTCGTTGAAGACGGCAGCATCAACTGGTTGGCATCACTGGGCGGTTGGTTAGGTCAGGCGATGTTCAAGCCCCCAATGTAGTTTTTCGGCCTCTTTTGTTATTTTTCTTTTGCAGTTTGAACTGGAAGTCCATGATCGTCGTAATCTTGAGCTCGTCATCAAGGTTCGTGGCTCGGTTGGCGGCTAGATCAATGGTAGAGGTGGCTCGGAGCCATGGATGAGCAAGGCTTGCAGCCATGGGCGAGGACAGATCTGGGGGACCAATCTGGATGAGTAACTCGGGAGCGATGGCGGAAAGGGTGAAGGGCTAATCTGGATGAGGTGGTTTTGACGAGATGGTGCCGTCCAAGTTGAAGGGCTAGTGATCTCAAAGCTTATGAAGAGCTCAACGGCCAACCAAATTTGGCCGAACAATGCTGACGACGGCCATGGACAAGGGAGGCTCCCTGGCGAGTCTTTGCTTGCGCTGGCTTGGCTCGTCTAGGGGAAGAATAAATTTTTATTTAATATCGCATCAGCAAACACAAGTCAATTATGAGTGGATATGAATAAATAATACTCGACACATCAGTTATTGAGGTAGCGATTTACAGTGACTGAATTTTATTTTGAAGTAATAAATCCTAAATTGGCCAATGTCAGTTGCTGCAAAATGCCATAATCTAATTCAAAACTTTCAAGAAATTCATATTCTGTCGACAGTTTTCCCTAAGAATAGAAATTTCCTGCGTGTTATTATAAAAATAAAGTAAAAGATCATATCAGTTGGAGCTAGAGAGAGAGAATAAAAAGCAAAAGCAGAAACGCTCATCTCCTCTTCCTCCTCCTCTTCTTCTTCCTCCTCCCTTACCTGTCACTTCCGTTCCAATCTCATTGCAGATTCTCTCTCTCTCTTCTCGCACCAGACAGGCAAAGGATTACAGAGGGATCCCAGGTAGACTCTTCCCTCAAATTCGGTACGTCTCTCTCTCTCTCTCTCTCTCTCTCTCTCTTCTTCTGCTTTTGAAATCTCTCCGATTCGCATGCATTTCGCCCCCAATTCGGTTCTCGTCCTCCACCCCATTCTTCGATCTCTTTCCTTTCATCCGCCATTTTTCCATTTCTCTTCCCCGACCGATCCGCATCGCATCCCGCGTCGCGTCGCGTCTGATCGTGCGTGTCTTCTTTCATGGAACGCGGACGCGAACCCCATCGCCGAGGTTTAGTCGTGAGTCTCTCCCTCTTTGTTCTTGCGTCGCTTCCCACATGGTCCGCGTCGTCTTGTTTTTCTCGTTCGACCTTTTGGGATGAATTCAGGGGATTTTCTTTTCTTTTCTTTTCTTTTTCCCTTCCTCTGCGTCTCTTGTGCCGCAAGACCCACCGAATTATGCTTCTCCTCCCGATGGCTTGCTCCCGAAGCTACATTAATGAATGGTTTTGTAGGACGACCTTTAAGGAATTCTTGAATTTCGGGATGATTAGGATGAGCGTTTCGAGTTCTACGTTGCTCGGTTTATGAATCCGGATGGCCTCTTGTTCCTAATTCTTTTGCATTAGAAATTGGTTGGGGGCAAGTTATCTGGGTATATGGAGAGGATGGGAATTTGAATCTGTTCTGAATCCTCCTGATTCCTAATGCTGGAGATGGGTTTTTACATCCTTCATCAGTAGAACTCAAAGTTTTGTCCTTGATCAGATAGTATCTGAAAGGGAATAGCTTCGCTGGGTTTTATCTTTTCGATCCAGAATGTTTACATCTTTTGCTTGGTACGATGAAAGATTTGTCTATCTCGCAGGCACATGCGCCTCCTCCAGGTTACTTTGTTCACCTGGAATATCGGAGAACTCGAGAGAGCCTTCTCTTGAAGAAGAGTCCTAGCAAGAAAATGCGTCGGTGGCTTTGTTGTACCTGTCAAGTCGAAGAATCTTACGCTGCAAATGATGATGAGCTACTGAAAAGCCCAAGGAACCATGTACATGGTATATTTCTCAACATATTCTGTTCAGGAATTACCCCTAGTCAATGATTATGAAAGGGTAGCTCCTCTTCAAGCTGATTTTCCATAAAGTTTTCTGGAAAAGTCAAAATTTTTGGTCCTGATATGTAGGTTTCTTGACCCATCAACTTCATAAAGGTATAATACTGCCTTAGGTCACTGTTTAAATTTTGACTAGTTACGGTCACCATATAGGCATCTTGATTTAATGAACCTGCGTCCCATACATCTAAAAATTGAGTACTTTTGGTTGCAATTATTGAAATATCTAGCATGTGAACTTAAATGATTTTGTGCATCTGGCACATGCTAATACGTCTTGTTCCTGCTAGTTTTATTTTGGCCTACTTAGCAGGGTTATGTGGAAATTTTTTATTTTATTTTTAGCATCTGGAATTTATTTTTTGTCTTTGTTTTTAGAAGAGTAAGGTCTTGGCAATATAGGAAGTATTTAAGCAGAGAGACGTCATACTTTTTATTGAAATAATTGAATAAATCAAGCCCCAGGACTTCTGTATATTCATTTTCTAACTGTTTTACTATGCCTAATGACTGTCTATAGTACCTAAAGATCCAATGGAAGCTAACGGATATCTGGAATGTCTGATGTCTTACTTTGTTGTTTACTCCGTATTGTAGACTGTAGTTATGCCACTAGTCCCAGAAAATAATTATTCATCAAATATTAGAACAATTGAAGTAGTTGATACACTATTTCAATCCCAATGAAGATAATTGTGTTGGAACTTTATGATTCTTGGTCTTCACATATTCTGACAAGTAGTCCTCTCAAAGGCAGTAGAGTGAATCCTTTCTGTCATTCTGTTCCCCTTATCTTTTTTTGTCCCAATTTTGGCACAGGACCCCAAAAAAATTCAAAGTTGTCTGCTCCTGTTAAACCTGAAGTGCAAAAGTCAGCACCACCTATTGAGGTTCCTGCTCTGTCGTTGGATGAACTAAAAGAAAAGACTGATAATTTTGGATCAAAGTCATTGATTGGTGAAGGATCTTATGGAAGAGTATATTATGCTAACTTAGATAGTGGGAAAGCTGTGGCTGTCAAAAAGCTTGACAATTCATCTGAGGCTGAGTCAGATGTTGAGTTCCTGACCCAGGTATGTGCAGAATTTGAATTCTGGTTAACACCATCTCAGAAAATGAATAACTGTATTATTCTGTTATGTTATTCAGTTTATTTAATCAACGACAGTAGATCCTTGATTGTCATGGATTTATGCATTCAGGTTTCCATGGTATCAAGGATGAAGCATGAAAATCTTGTTCAGTTGCTTGGTTACTGTGTTGAAGGGAATCTTCGTGTGCTTGCATATGAATTTGCGACCATGGGATCACTACATGATGTACTACATGGTAACTGAAGCCTACTTGTCTTTTGTGGGTTAACGCTTTCAGGATAAAACCTGTAGAGATAAAATATTCTAAGTGAAGGGATTATCACTTTACAGGAAGAAAAGGAGTTCAAGGTGCACAGCCAGGCCCTGTCCTTGACTGGACACAGCGAGTGAGAATTGCTGTCGATGCAGCGAGGGGATTGGAATATTTGCATGAAAAGGTTCAGCCTTCTATAATCCACAGGGATATTAGGTCTAGCAATGTGCTTCTTTTTGAAGACTTCAAAGCGAAAATTGCAGATTTTAATCTGTCAAATCAGGCACCTGACATGGCTGCCCGCCTTCATTCTACCAGAGTTTTGGGAACCTTCGGCTATCATGCTCCAGAGTAATGCATCTGGATCTCTCTTTTCTATTGTATGGAGGCTATTGATGAGTATATTGTTTGGCCGTAATTGTCTATCCAGCTGGATGCTGAAAAATTTTGTGTGAAAATTTAGAAAATATGATATAAGAACTCTCACTTTGTATTTGGGTTCAAAAGCAATTTTGCGGTTCACAAATCAATTAGATTGGCTCATCATTGGGCAATCACTTGTTACTGAAATTATCCTTTTCTCTAAACCCCGCATATCCTTCAAAGTATTACTTGTCTTGATAAGAATGGTCAATTTAAAGCTTGATTTTTTTGTTGTCTGTCGCCTAAAAGGAAATTGCCATCATAGAGTATGCTTTGATTGGTTCAGTGATTGGTAGATTGAAATGTTTCAACTGTAAATGGGGATGATCTACCAATTGGCTGTGATCTAGCTTAGAATCACCCATCTTCAAATGATAATATCTAGGAATAAATTCTTCTGTTTCCCTGACAATGTAATAAGTTAATTGTTTTGAAGAGATATCCAAGGCCCTAAATGAAGATCAAGGTCTAGCTGAGCAACTTCTACCAAACTTTATATCACCCCTTGACATATGCTTGCTAGGTGCCTCGGCCCAATGCACCATACAGCATTTTGAAAAGTGCCTTAAAAGTGTATATGTCCTTATCCAGGGATCTTTTTCCATTCTCTGGAATGCTGTAGCTGATTCTTAGTCATATACTTGTCAGGTATGCGATGACTGGACAATTGACACAGAAAAGTGATGTGTATAGCTTTGGAGTTGTTCTTCTAGAGCTTTTAACTGGGAGAAAACCTGTTGATCATACCATGCCGCGGGGACAGCAGAGTCTTGTTACCTGGGTGAGCATTTGGTTTCTCTTATAATCAGTACCATTGGCGAGCATTCCCTTTCTGAGTTCATCGAAATTTGATTGCATAAAATTTATGCGATTTAGGCAACTCCAAGATTGAGTGAAGACAAGGTTAAGCAATGCGTAGATCCAAGGCTTAATGGAGACTATCCTCCAAAGGGAGTTGCCAAGGTAATTTTTTCTTCTCTCTCTGTGTGTATGTTCGCTCATGTATCCTTGTATATTACATGATCTGCATGTGCACCTTGATGGGCATGTGTATGCACGGTTATATTAGTAGCTACTGAGAAATCTCATTGGTTCTCCACACTTCCTGGATGATGCAGTTGGCGGCTGTTGCTGCCTTGTGTGTGCAATATGAAGCAGAGTTTCGGCCCAACATGAGCATCGTTGTCAAGGCTATGCAGCCTCTGCTGAAAGCTGCAGCACCAGCATCTGCTCCAGAGACTTGATTGAAAAAGAATTCGAAGTCCTTCCACCTCGGAGTATCATCTTATGCATAGTTTGCTCCATATTCTCTGGTGCATACGATGATGATCTTTTCTTTTTTCCTTTTTCAGAGTAGAGATGATGGGTATACATTATTTGATGAGTTGTGTTCTCTGACGGGAGATTGTATTTAGAATGTGAGCGGCCCATGCCAAGCCAGCTGCTAAGGCAGTCAGTGCCGGCATGATGCTCCGTTAGCTTGTCCCTTTCGTCGTAAGCTGTCTTTTGTGGACATATATCTTCAATTCTTTCCAAGTAAATTTTACTGGCTGTCTTGTTAACTTCCGCATTGATTTTGCGCCTTCTACTCTAATCAAAAAACGAGGGAAAGGCAAAGTCCTGAAGAAGGAGAGCCTGCTTTACATTTAGCAGGTAAGGAGAGTAGTATGGCAATTGGTTCAGAACTGGAAACGGTGAATCAAGGCCCCCATTGACTTGAGGGCTTGAACAGCTTCATTGCCATATTATTCTTTGGTCTTTCGGGAATCACGTGATGCGACAACATGCATACGAAATCAATTGACTTCCAACTTGGATGATGAAAGTAGACAAGTGTGGGAAAGGTTCGTTTGATAATTAAGCATACATGATTCAAAGTGCAAGGTTCATGGATTTAAATTGCTCGATGATCACCCAAATATTCTCTCTTCTAAATGAGCGCTAGAGAATTTAAGGGAGTTATTAACGTGAGAGTTGAACGAAAGAAATATCACAACGCTATCAAAGCATCAAATCAAATCATAAAAATATGGAAGAGAAAATGACGGGCTTTGAACTTTCAGTGATTCTTAAATTTTTAATTTATTCAATGTAATCTATAATCGATAATTCAATGTGAATTGTAATTTTCAAATTTTCAATTCGTTCAATGTGATCTCAGATTATTTTGATATATATCCAATTTAGTAATTTAATTATTGCCGTCCTTCCACTGAACATTTTTATATAATTCGTGGACTAAATTGAACATTTATCAATAGAGCAAAAATCACATTGAATAAATTAAGTGTTTGAGAATCACATCACATTACATATTAAATTAAAATTCAAGAATCGTATCAAAAATTAAAAATTTAAAAATTATATTATATATTTGATCAAAGATTAACAATTATTTATGGACGTCGAATCATCTTTTTCGTTTCTAACACACCTAAATGCTATTAGAAGTTTCCTCTAGATTTCTATGATTTTGAGATCTTTGAAAACCAACTAATAATATAAATACACAAAAAGAAATTACTCACTTACCTCTCTTCCTAATAACTGCATCTGTTGAGAAGCTCCTTAAACCCCTTCCTCAACCCTCTCTCTCTCTCTCTCTCTCTCTCTCTAAAATCGACATGGCCGACTCCATGGATTCGCCTCCCATGGCTTCGCTTCCTTCGGTCGCTGCGTCCGGCGGTGAGGGCGCGGTCGCCACCTTGTGCCCGGCGCCGGAATCGTGCGGCCGTGCTTCGGATTCGCTGTCCGTGGAAGTTCCGGCGACCGGCGTGAACGGCATGGGCCCGTCCAGTTCTCCAAAGGCGCCGGAGTCGGCCCGAGTCCGGGAAGTCCTTGAGGAGAACTCTGCGGAGGAAGCCAAGAGGGGTTCTGCTTGCGTAGGTATGGGCGATTCGTCTTCTTTGGATATGAATGGGGATGGGGAGTTTCTTGGTGAAGACGAAGTGTCCGCGAATCTTTTGGAAATTAAAAAGCAGAAGTTGTTGAGTGATCTTGAAGGCGGGTCGATCTTCAGACCGGTAGCCCAGTCGGAGTATGTCGCTGAGGAATCGCCGGATATTGGTGTGATGATAGGGGGTGCTACTGATGGAAACAAAATTTCCGGGGAGCTGGTGCATACTTGTGACGAGGTGGAAGGCGACGACGGAATTGACGGTTCTCTCAGACGTTCGTTGAAGATTCAAGTCATCGATGACATTGCGTTGATTGAACCCGTGTTGTTCGCTGGAATTGGCAATGGGGGTGACATGGAGAAGGGAACGGTGGCGAGTTTTTCAAGATGCGCTGAAGTGAGTTCTAATAAATGTGTGAAAGAAGCTGCGGATGGAAAGAAGACTAAACGTCCTCGGAGGAAAGGGAAAGGTGCAAAGGGAGAAAATTCAGTGCATTTTGATGAACCAATAGATGCTTGTCGAACAAAGGGAGACGGAACCAGAAGAAGGTACTCGAGGGAAGAAATGGAGGCCCTGAGGTTTGTTAATATTTCGGAACAACGAAAGTTTTGGAGAGAGATTTATAATGGCCTAGGCCCCGTGGCAAGAGAGTATGCAAACCTTGCAAGCTCTAAGCATCAGGCGCTGTCTACTTTGAGCTATCATTGCCAGCGTCAGTCCCTTGGGAGGGCACAGGATCCTGGTATTCTTGGTGAGTATTATCGCTGTACTAACTCGACGTGTGTTATTTCTTTAGCTGTATTATAATATTATATCTTTCAATGAAAAGGGAAGCTTGAAATTGAATTAACAGAGGTAGTCTTTGCATAAGTTGTTTTACATCATCTTGGACATAAGAATTTCTTACAATGGCCTACCTGTTCAATTTTCATTATGTGATTATCATCGATCATCACATGACAATGGAATCTGCATTTGTGAAAAAATTCATTTTTGCAAGGCATTATATTGTTTCTTTTTTTGAGTATGCATCATGCACCTTGTTCTCTGCTAATCTCCTTCAGCTGTTTCATTGGGTTGAAATTGCAAGACACGTGCTTTTGGGTTTGAGAATATTATGCTATAATAAGATGCTTAATTTTGGATTCTCATTAGAGGAATGCTCTAGGTTGGTGTTCCACTAGAGATAATGTTGCATGATCTTGCTTTTTATGGTGTTTGAGGACCTTTTAACTATTATTTACATAAAGCAGAGGAAACACTCAAGTTGCAACTGAATGAGCTTTCCCTGACCATGCTGTTGTGGGGGGTGGTCTTTTGAGTATGCCGTAGATATTATTTTGACAACTAAATTTCTTCATGGTTGCTTTAGTCTACCAGTGACAAGGCAGATGATGTTTCATTCACAATCTTCTTTTTCCTCCCTCTTCATCCTTAGCAAATTCTGGTTCCGTTTCATTTTGCTTTTCTTTTGTGGAGACTCAGTGAATATGCTGAGATTCATGATACCATTTGCGGTTGCGCTGATGACATTTAATATTTATGAAGTTAATGTTTCCTTTTTGCACCCTCAGTAAATATTCTTGTTTACATCCAGTAAAGGTCTATTATTGAGGGTGATCAGATTAAGCCTGATTTCTCAGGCTCTTTTTTGTCTGGTTATCTTTTTCGTCATAATCAGCAGAAAAAGCTCGTGTCGAGTCTCACTGTTCTTCCATCTCTGTTTGAATTAATACTCTCCTCTGTTTATTTTGACAATATTCAAACTCAAAAATCACTTTATAACCCATTCCTTAAACTCAAAAATCACTTTATAACCCATTCCTTAAAATAATCATTTACATAGTCATCTGCCCGATGTGTCAATTTGATGGTTCGAATTTCTGTTCTGAACAGGTGCAATTGCTGGAAGTTCAAGGGGGAATTTCTTTGTTCCCACACTAAAGACCCTATATGCAACGAATTGGTCATTTGTTTCTTGATTACTTCTCTGTTGTACATTCAAAGCTACTGTCTACTGCCCTTGGTGTATGGGCAGACATCTTTGTTCATTCAAATTGTGGTGGAATTGTAAATAAATCACCACAAGCAATTCGTTTGTAAATAGAACTGGCTTTTGCAGCAGTGTATGGATTCATATTGTGACCTTTTCAATGACATGTGGGACACTATTACTCTTATTCTACGCAGCTTGCATTTGGATATATCCCTTGTTCTATGTTTATGTTCCTCTTGATGCAAAGCAATTTCTTTTAAGAAAACTTGGATTTTCTCATTACTTTCAGGTGAAGGGTGTAAAGAACAGGTTGGTATTGTACTTGAGAACACAGAGGACAGTGAAACAAACTTTGTGAATCTGGATCCTGCTTGTGGTCAAAATACTAGTTGTGAAGATATTGATATAATAGAAGAAGGGGGCAAGGAAGATAGTGATGACAGTGATGAATACTTTGCTAACATCCAAAGACCAGCCTTTTATGTTGAGGGAGAACCCAACTTTGATGCTGGGCCTCCAGAAGATGGGTTAGAGTTTCTTAGGCGAGTCAGGTATATTTTTCTTATTCACCTTAGATATTAAATAAGTCCAATTCTCTCAACAATGTTTGCTAATTTGCCTTCCCACTCCCTTTCTGCTCCAATTTTTCAGTACTATTTAGTTATGTGAGGAGAGTGAATGACATAAGCATTAGTATGGTTGAGAGGGAAGGCTTCATGGACTATCACCGACCCGATCATTTCACCCTTTTTAGTTAGTTATTTATTTTTATTTTTTTTGGGGGGCAGGGGGAAAACAGTGGGGGAGTATAAATTTCAACGTAAGAGATATACAAATTTTCTTACAAATATCAGAACTGAGAGGTAGATGGTGTTCCTTCAAGACTAGATAAGTTAGACATTATCAGTAAGTTCTAGAGATTGGAGAAAGTGGTTTGTAGATGCCCAGCGAGCAGATGGGATTAGTAGAAGTGCCTCTGTGCTCACGGTTAGAGGGCCTTTGAAGAGTGCATGCATAGGGGGTGACCTTTAAGAAGATTGATGTTATGAAATTTAGGACGATATGGTAGCAATGAAGTGCATAGACATGAAGAGATACTTTAAGGACTCCCATGTTGAGTGATGTTGTGCACCTGGGTTTGTATTTACAATAGTGCACATATTGCGAGATTGAGACATAGTTCACAGGATAATCATATGCTAAGATATCTGGTAAGGGAAGGAGTAATGTTTCACTCGTCGAGAAAGCAACAACAAAGGTGATATTGAGCTTGTTAATTTGGTGTGCAGTATCTTTAAACTATCTTCTACGGTCATTATGGAAATTCAGTGGCTCTTTTACCAGCTTTTAATCTATGTGAATTTAGTAACTTGAAGTAATGGTATGTATTGTATTTTTTTTCTTATTTACTATGATTCCAAAAGCCTGAAGCCAGTCAAGACTGTACAGTAATTTTAAGCCTATCTACCTTCCACATTGAAAGTAAAGGAATATGCAATGATTTGTCTAAAACAAGCTGACCATTTTACCTGTATGTAGTGGGGTCAATTAAATCATCAAGAATGATCCTAAAGTTAAGTTGGCAAAATTGGAATGACGTATCTGGTTTACAGTTTGAAAGGAGGTATCGTGAGCCTTGTAAAGCTGGATTAATAATTGAGGACCCACCAAAGAGAGCTTCATTAGATTTTTGCCTTCACACTCGCCTTAAATTGATCCTTCTGAGCCATGTATCTCATATCACGACTCTTGTATTATTCATTCGAATGATATATATTAGTTATGGGGAGCAAGAGATATGGTTGTGCGGTGTCTCTGGATTGGAGAGGCAGATATACTTTGTTGTGTGATGCTACTCTTTCTTCAAACATGTGTAATGCATCAAGTTACCTCTGTTCACAGCACATTTTAGATTTTACTAATGAGGATGAGGAATCAATGTAACTGAGAGCATGCTTATGGCGGTCATTGTTCAGGCTGATAATAACTAATGGATGGGTGACAGTATCCATTTTGTAGAGTGGATACTTCCTTTTAACGAGAAATGAAAGTGCAGTTCGTTTCATGTTTTTCTTTACTTTTGCCCACCTAACAAAATGCCCATCGGTATTTCATCTCGTTAAGATGCACCAGGCAAACATGAAACAAACTCCTTTAGACTTAGTGCACAAAATATATCCCTTAAGTATGCAGCATGTTGTCCAACCGTGCGATCACTCTTCTAGGGACCTCTTTAACAAGTCATCAGCTCGGTTGTACCCACCACTTAGTTCTTTCTGGCGCTTAAATTTCCAGCTTTAAGGTTTAGTGGTAAAATTAATGTTGGGAGGAAGAAATTTAAAGCATTTGGGTGACCATCTACTTTCTTTTAGTGTAACCATATTTCCATGGTGGCCCTTTCTTGTTTCTCCCATAAGTAGCTAATATTTTGTAATGTAGAAAGAAGTGAAGAAAAGAAAGAAAAGCAAAGTGTCTTGGATAGTTGTCTTGCATGAATACTATCATAGGGGCAACATACAAATATGATAGTTCCAACAACGTGCTTCAACTATAATATAGGTCTTCTCACCGGGTTATTGTTCTAGCATTGCCAAGAATTAGGGTCAGAGCAAAGAAATGGCTTGATATGACCACTGTATGGTGAAACCTGTTGGCTCATAGAGCCCCTGAATGTACGTGCTGCATTCAAAAGACAAGACAGCATGACTACTTCTAGATGAAGGTTTACTCTCATTGATAATCAGGCTTCGTGCAAAGCTGATGTTTGCAACTCTTGAAACTAGTTTTATTAAATGATGGCAGCTCGTGCCGATAGTCTCCACACAATAGTCTAGCAAGGCATGGATGTATACATAACAATGACTATCTGATGACCTCTTACCCTCCTGCCCTCCTACCCTCCTACAGAACACAACTCATAGCGGCAGCTTCCTGTTCTTTTTGCTTTCTGATGTCATCGATCCTTCATATGGTTTTCACTGCTTATAACTTGAAAGAAGAATTAGTAAAGTGTTCTTGCACTAGTCTAAGACCTTTGGCAAGGCTCTGATTATATATGCATTGTCTTGTCTTAGGTGGGAAGCTGCACAGATTCCGAATGTGAAGGTCGCTAAGCTTGATCAGAGTAAATTCCACAAAGAGCAGAGCGCTTACATGCCTTTAATACCTGAGATTGCCAAGTGTCCAGAACATTTGATGCCACTGAAACAATGGGAGGACGCTTTTCTTGCGGATTTTTCAATGTTGAGGAGGGTATGCTCTTTATATCTTTGATATACGTGTGGTGCTCATCTTTGTATCTGGCTAGATTCTCTGCTATGTTCCTGGTGAAATGTCAGATGATATCTTGTGCTTGCTGATAGGTGACAAGACAATATATGTTGCCATCCCACGCTCTGTTGTTCGGTACTCCTTACAACTGGAAAAAAGTGCTCATGGTTACCTTATTTTACAGGCTTTGTCAAGTGTTGAGGGTACCAGTGCTGAAATTTCAGGGAAACTGCAATGTTTGATTGAGGTCACGCAGGAGTGTTATGTTCAGCATCCCAAAAGTGATGCTTCTGAAAATTTCAACGACTGTCAAACTGCTGGGGAGGTAGATGAAGCAGTCATTAGCCTTAGCCAGAAATCTCTCGGCAGTGAAAAAAGTGAAGACCCTGCGTTGTCCACGATACTTGGGATGGACTCGGTGGCAAGGGTGTCCATGCTCAGAAAACGCATAAACTTGGTGGAAGATGCGAGCCTTCTTTTGAGAAACGATTGTCTCTGGCTCTTTGCTCTGTGTGCTGCCGTGGACACCCCATTGGATGCCAACACTTGCGCATCTCTCCGGAGTCTGCTCCGGAAATGTGCGAGCTTGCGAGCTCAGAAGGCTGAGCTGGACGACGAAGTTATAATGCTGAATATTCTGGCCACTATATCCGGCAGGTATTTTGGGCAGTCAGATAATTGAAGCCTTCTGCTACTACTGTGGCTGTGCTCTATTTTTCACTTTAAAACTCTTATAATATGTTTAAGCTTATGTTTCGTATTGACAAAATCCGGATTTCAGTTGAGTCTATTACATCTAATTTTAAGGAAAAATATCTCTACTGCAACCCACTTTCCGAGCAAATGGAGCATGAGTTCTAAACAATGCCAAGCAAGCCATCGTTAAGCGGCCTAGGGTGATAAGATAGATAATATATGAACGGCTTCAGGGGAAAAGGGCCCGTCAGTTAAAAATGCTAAAGGGGGTGGATCGATGAAACATGCACAGAAGTGGAGCAAATCTTATATTTTTGTTCAAACCAAGCCCACATATACAGAAAGCACGAGAGAGAGAGAGAGAGAGTCGACTTGAAATGAAAGTTGAATGTTGGAAAGAGGGGAAAAACCGAGGAAAAGCTTTACTTTTGGTATATGGACAGTGCTATGCAAAAGGCTAGGTTACATCTTTTTGCAACAAATCTAATGTTCGCTTTTATCTGGGAAAAGAAGCCCAAGGGATGCTGTCAATGATGATCGACCATCGCCACCAAACGAAGGAAAGAGACACCACAAATCCCGCCACATCACGTAACCTTTCCTTCTTCCTCCTCTCATATTAGCAAAAGGCATATCACAAGAGTCACGACGCATTTTTATCAATTGCCATTTCCAACGAGAGAAGCACAAAAAATTTGTCTCCACAAATCCATATGTTACATGGGGCTTAATGCGGACACAAAATCCAGAAGTATCGCCTGCTCTGCAAGTTCAGAACTATACGGGCACACGTTTCCCTCGGTAACGATCAAAGAACTGCAAAAACCAAACAGAACAGCATGTGAATGGGATGTTGTATGATGTCCCACATAAATCATATATTGGAATTTCTGAATGCTCATTAAGTGAAACAAAAGGCACTTCTCGCTTAAATAGATAGATAAACTTAGCCCCCAAGTTCAACTGGATAGACAAGAATATCTTTTACCCTTTCACCATCTGCTTTTGAAAATGCTTACCTGTGGTGTTTTCCGTTCAATCAAGGAGATCTGCCATTACAATTTCAAAAGTGTGTCCCCTTCCCATCCAGGTGTAAACAAAAAGAAGCCATGATGGTGGGGGGTGCCACTCATGAAACTTACTAAAGGAAGGCAACCTAATTTGGCAATGCAAACCACTTTGCCGATGCAGGAGGCTACATTAATTCTTCTATTCCTCACATATACTAAATGCTACAAAATAAATCGCATCTCTTAATCGCTTTTACCTAATCACCTTTTTCTATGTAAAAGATAAAGATTAGGTATCATTGTTCCATCAAATCTAACGATGTAGCTCTCATGTCATAGCTCAAACTATATTCTCAAGTTGGAGGGAAACATGTAAATGGTTAAGCTGTTCAAATAGAGAGAGTCCACATAGCTGGGCATCACTTACCATTATGAGATGCACCATCCACTCAACCAAGCTTTCTAAAGAGATTATCATGATCAATTATTCCTCATAGTAGACTAAGAGTAGTTTTATCATTACATTTCTGGATGAACAGAAGTCCATGATAGCATCATGCCAAGGCTACATTTGCTTCACATTTTAAACTTTCAGACCCTGTCCAGAATAATGTGAACTGAGTTGGACTACCACCAATGTCCAAATATAAATCCTAGCATTTCCGAAGGACATAACTGATGATGAATGGAGTTTAACACATAATTAAATTTTCATTTTCAAAAAATACACGACTGCATGTATGAGTTTGAAATGCCAACATGCAAACAACTTTTTAGCAAGCCATATGTTAAAGAATTTGAGGACTGATGAATGTCATTATAGTTCATCATCCTCTGTTCATTTTTCACCAACCAGTTCGCCAAAGAACAACAAAGGCCATGCCCCTATCTTTATAGCAACAAAAGTAAAACCACCAAAACTGCTGTTGCAATAAATCGACCAAAGGGCCTAAAAAACTGAGAAAACAGATACACATACCGATCTAATGTATGGCTGCTGAATCAACCAACCAAGGATAGGAATCCTTTGTAGAAAAACTGCTAGAGTTGGCCAGAAACCACTGCAGACAGAGAGCTAGCTTAGTTTAAGTTAAACAGACAATAATTTTGAGACTGCTGACAAATGAAAGGAGCAGACCTGAAAAGAACAATAAAACCATATGATTCCAGAATCATGCCGATAATGGGCCATCCTATGATAACAAAGAAGAAGCCGACACCAAACGAGATTGTTCCCTGGCCATCAAGAAATATAGAAAATGTCAAACAGAAGATTAAAGTGCAGGAGCATGGCTTTATATGCCGAGAGTTTCTATGAAGTGTCAGGAAAGACTTGGAACCTTGAAGTTTTGCCTTTTCATAAAGAACTGCAGGGTCGACTTCGGTCCTATAGTCAAAGAGACTCCTGAGAGGAAGAGAATCTGATTGAGAGGAAAAAAGGCCAGTTAAATGGAAACCCTATCAAAAGTAGGACAACAAGAACACAAGGAAAGATGTGCCACACAACAGAAGCCAGGTAAAGAAACTCACATTTCCCATAGCAAGCAGTCCCTTGTCGAAAAAGAAGACGATTCCCAGAAATGAGAAGAAGATACCAAATCCAGTCAAGCCTAGCCCGATTTCTGATTACAACGAAGAAATTTTAATGACACTGGTGATCAAGGGCACAAATACTGACTGTAAAAGAGAGTTTGAGTCCCACGCAAAGAGAAATGCATGTCAAGAGTAACACCTATCAGGTACCAAAACAGCAACTTTGTCTAGTAACTTGAAAGTTACAGTCAGAGTCTCACACATTTTCAAGGACTGATTTAAACGTTTATATACAACATTCACCTACCAAATCTACTTTCTATAGTCGGTTAAACCATAATTGGGTAAAGTGACAAAATTAGTAGAAAATTTTACCACTCAGATAGAAACAAAGACCATTTGAACTCTCCCTCCCTTTCTCTCAATCTTGTATTGCTAAATCTGCAGTGACAGCAGCGGGGTAGAGAGGGGGGGGATTGGGCCATATCCCAGCACATCATCAACTGAATTTCCAGATGACACTCGTTCTCTTTATACTTTTTTGTGGACTGAAGAATTTTCAGATTAGACATAAATGGTTCGAATATGATTATTACGGTTTTCTTACTTGACCAGAAACCTACTGTATCCCTCCTCGCTCATAAATCATAAGCTGACATAGACTAGACATTCATATCCATCAAAATAACATTGATAAGTCCTTCATGTCATAATTAAGTTCAAAACAGAAGCAAGGCCAAATGAATGGATTAGCTACATCACATTGCAGCACAGATACGAATACAGCATATATCATAACTGACGGCTACATCTCACAAACACTCAAAACAGATCCAGTCTAAGTGGAGAGTCCCACATGACTTCATTCGACATCTATTTCTGCCAAAGAAAGTGAGAAAAACTAGGAGAGCACCCTCCGTTTCAAATGAAGTTGGAACCAACGATTACAGGCACTACTACGTATGTACCTAACAGAATCCTATTCCGCAGACATTCATCATACAAGAGTAATAAAAAACTTCAGAAGCGATTTTGCCAATATTTGTAGTTTGCAGACACGTACACCTACATCTTTGATTCGATTCACAAAATAGAGTCCCAATCCTCACTTTGCATGCCAAATACAACTCAACGAACATCTTACAATACAGAAATAAATGGCTGAACAGAAGGAACAAGAGCGAAAGGAGAAGAGAGATCTCACGGACTTTTGCGGTCATTCATTTCGAACGAAACCATCGCGACTGGTACTGGCGGCGCTCCCGTGCCCAAACAGCAAGCTGGAATCGACAATAGAAAGAATCGACAAAAGGAGGAACCGCCAGATGAGAGCGACGGAAGTCAAGTCGTAGGCGGCGCTCGGAATGAGGAGAGCGAGAGAACAGGTACCTCGGCTAATCCAAAGCAGGTGGAACCAATCGGGACGGAGATCGCGCGGCGGTGAACCTGCGCGGAAAGCGATGAATGGAATCGAGCAGAAATCAATCAATCAATCAATCAATCAATCAATCAATCAATCAATCAATCAACCGACCAAACAGGAAGCGAAAACGGATTGATCGAATCAGATCGAATCGGATCGAATCGAGCGAACGCGATGTTTCCGGCCGGAAAGCCCTAGCTTGAGCTCGGGGTTGGTGCTTCGCTGCATGCGAAGCGTGGGAATGAGGAACGGATCCGGAGCAGAGAGGACGAAAGCGAGAGGAGCTCACCTTACACTGCCACGCAGCAGCAGAAGAAGACGAAGAAGACGAAGAAGAGGAGGAGGAGGAGGAGGAGGAGATCGGTGGAGAAGACGAAGGATATGGAGTCTGGAGAAGAAGGGCAAAGTTTCGCAACTGACGGTTTCTTATTTAATGTGTATATATATGTGTGTGTGTATGTGCAGCTTTATGATATCACCGGACGAATGAGAAAAGCGACAATAACGCAGACTTTGACATAACACGTAGCCTAATCCCTGAATTATATAAAAACATTTAATATTATCCTTCTATAATTATTATTATTATATTGAATATTTTCATACAATTCAATAACTGAATTAAACATATATAAAAAATTCATAAAATATATTAAATAAATTAAAAATTCATAAATCACATTCCACATCAATTTAAAATTTATGGATCATATTAAACAAATTAAAAGCTTATGACCCAAATTGGACTAATTTAGAAATTATTTATGTCAATTTCCCATGAGAAAAATATGCAAAGTTCCATTTTATTTTTCTTTTTAGTTTTTATGAAGTTATTATTGAAAAATAATTTAATATTATCTAAAAACTTCATTTAGATACATTTTCATTTTTTTGTCCAACGAGTCGTGTTTTAAAAATAATTTAATTTCCTTTATTCACTGATTTCAAATTTTAACTCTTTTACATTGCTAGTCTGTTTGATTTTTTTCCGTGTACTTTACTTTCAAGTTCCCTGGATTTCTTTTTTTTTTTTTTACTTCTATTAGTTACTATCTTCTTTTTTTCTTTTTCCTCAGTTTCTCCAATTACTGAAGCTGCATAAATTGTAAATAAGTCGTCTGCAAAAATATATATATTTTTATCGTTCAATAATATGTAACTCAAATAAATTTAGCATTTTCGCTCGATTGATTGGGGTTCACTGAACACTTTTTCCAACTGTCGCACTCCCAGCACATCTCTCTTTAAAAACTGCCAACCGATGATCATGTGGTAGCGGTATTTTCCAAGTCCAGGGATATTCTATGGACGACTCCCCACCTTTGAACATCAAGCAAAACCTACTTCTCAGTGTTCTCTTCCTTCACGATTCAGTAAATGCTTCTGCTAATGTCCAAACTAATGCAAACACCATCCCTACTTCGAAAAGGCTCACACATCGATGATCCTCGGCCATCTGCTGGGATGTGCCCACCATACATACAAGCATAGACCACCAAAAAAACCCCCCACCCCACAAGAACAAATGAATGACCGTGTCAGCTTCCATGAACACAATTCAGAAGGCTAGATTGCGCTATCAAGAACACACAGCCAAGTGCACTCATCCGAAATGGGTGTACGGATCATCGTTGTTGCAGGAGTGAACATTGGGATATTACCAGAAAGAACCCGGGGCTCAGTTGACTTGAGATAAAAGGAATAACATACATGTATTGCCACAAAGAGGTAAAGTGGGGCACAAGTAATTGAACAACTGGTGGGCCTATACCAACCACTTCACAGTGAATTCTATAGTTTAAAAAGATGCTTATTGAGGACTGATCGATACATTTGCCAGGCTGCTTTTCCGACAACAATGGTATGAAAAGAATACAACGTACAGTTGCTCTTGTACCTGTCTAAAGCAAACTTATTGTTTACTCTCTACCTAGCTCTATGAAAGGCTTCTTTCATAATGGTCACCAGCACCATCATCAACAGAAAGTTCCTACAATGACAAAATTGAAAATAAAAAATTATATACATATTATTGAACAAAGCCAGACAGATCCAAGATTGCTAGGATAGAAGCATAAATTGAGAGGAGGCCAAAGCATCAAGAATGTCCAGTAACATTTAGGGTATGCAAGAAAGCTATGGAGCAGAACTACCAAAACCGTTGTCGTAGGATTGACTTCAGGGAAAGTATCACAGAAAACACTCTTAAAAGTTAGCAAGTTTTACGTACAGGGAAGGTTGCACTTGAGATCATACTCACCTCTACCTGTGCAAGCAACGTATAGAAATGTAATGTAATGCATTAGGACATATTTATCTGCTATTCATGATATCCATATCCACAACCCATTTCCTTAAAACAGATGAGCATTCTTCCAGGTCTGATGAACCTAATACTATATACCTATGATTTGAGATATTCACTATTTATACCTGTAAATATACAAGCATTCCTCTCATCCATCTAACCTAAAAAGTTGGAATTGCAAATGAGTATTCTTGTAAGCTTGGAATTATAGAATGAGGATCTACTGTAAGTTATGTGTGCTCCATGGTTGTGTTTCTTGGTAATCAGTAGGTGAATAAAAATTAAATTTGCTTGACAGGACCATTTTAAGAAAAAAGAAAAAAAGATAAGACACTGCATCACTTGTAGAATCAACAAGCTTTAAGTTCCATATTGGTTCCAAAAGGGTCCAGGCGTATTGAAGGTTTTCAAAAATTACAGGTCAAATAGGTAAGTTCCAGCACAAGGCAAAATACGATCCCAACCTCGTACCCTGCACACACTCCTACCACCTACTTTATGATGATCACATGTTGTTTTGAATTTCATCCAAGGCCAGAGCACAAGGAGCAAAAACTTTGGCCCAAGCCCACAAACAGGTCTAGAGACAACGCAGGTGGTGAATATAGGCAGGAGGGAAATCGCAATGTCATGCTAAATGTGCTGAGTGATGACAATCAGTTGGTGAGATATTCCGAATATTTCCTTCACAAGTTTTCAAGCGCAATTGCACCACATAAATTCAACTTGCCTAGTAGCCAAAGAAATCCTATAAGAGAAACTTCATAATGTTTTAGTAAAGAGATCATACCAAACCCAACGCTTCTACCAGGCTTTTAGGTCGCTCTTCACCACAAACGCCGACAAGCATGTTCAGTAGATACTCCCTCTGTTCCGGCTTTAATTGTTTTTCGAGGCCCAGAGCCACCATTTCCATCTCAGGCTACAAAAAGAGTAAAGGGATAAAAATTACAAACAAGATAAAGACTGCTTAGATAATAATGCAATTAAGTAACAAAAAGGCTACTTTTAAGAGCAAAACTGCATCTACTAACAGCTAATAAACTGGACATGCATAAAGCATATATCTATGTTAATTTTCAGTCATAAACAGTTGAAACAAGATAAGATACTTTGGTAACATCTGTATGTATAGAGCTCCTGATCAGGACCATAATTCTGAAAATGAATCAAAGCTCGTGGAATTAATAAAGTTTCTGACAAGGTACATACAGAAAAGTCTCTTGGAGGGAATATCCGGTGAAGAACACAAATACTTGACAGGTGAGCTAGTGCTTCAGAATGTTCACCTTGCATTTCCAGTGCCTGCAATAAAATGTTCAAGTTGCTTATGACGAAATCATGAGGTGGCAGAACATCAATGTTGCCTTAGATGGCTTCAACTATTCAAAAATAGACATTTTCCCCATAACTGATCCACCCTGTGGATCTCTGGTTCTAGCATTCATTCTTCATGTACGGTTTTACTGAAAACTTTTCAAAATAATAGTTTTCATCGTCATGTTTCTTTTTCCTAAAAAGTATGCTTGGTTGGTACTGATGACAATTCACACAATCCACATACTTCCATGCACTTTATTTCAATTAAGATTCAAACCCAAATAAAAAGCAAGAAAAGTAGTTCACATAATTTCATTTTTCCTCATATTCCAGTTTGAACACAGTGAAATCAGCACTCTCTTGTTCTCTAATATTCAAGGAACTGTTCTTAGTTTTCAAAATATTCGAAAACAGGAGAGGCTACCAAACATGTTCCCAAACCAGTTAAACTTCCATGGAAAATGACACTCAAAACCGAAATGTTTCCAATGACCAAATAGCGCTGATGTTACAAAGTTCAATCCCGGATTAATCTAAAGTTCATTGCTCTTATGTTTTGCTACAAGTAGGGTTGTTACTAAAGAAGTTATGCAACCAATTTCTCCGACATCTCTTAATCAGTTTCCACCATATCAGCTAATAAAAGAAGGATTAATCTAAAGTTCATTGCTCTTATTTTTGCTACAAGATAATTTGTTCCTAAAGAAATTGTGCAACAAATTTCTCCCGTGTCTCTTAATCAGTTTTCCACCATATCAGCTAATACAAAGAAACAATGTGCCACTCAATTTAGGAATTCACACAGTCAACCTGATTATGAAAATAATTGAAAGATCATGCCTTTAGTAAGTATTGTATGGGTTGAGCAATATCATAAACCACCTTTCAAGATATCAATCGTGTCATACAACTGCTAGTTTCATTGCTTAATTTTATTCCTTGCACATGTTGTCACAAAGCCCAATAACGAGAAAGTAATGACACACAGTTAGGCAGTAGAAAGTCATTTTATTCTTCAGCATAACTAGATTCCCCAATTCCCAGAAGTCACAATGGCTCACGAGTGCTACTTTGCATGCTTAGGTTGTGACTAGATACCAAACAGGAGAAATATTTACCCAGGCTTGTAGAAAAACAGATCGTGTGCGTGCAGCAACAGCGGCAGACACAATTCTTGCTGCACGAATGTTCTCAAGCCCTACATTCCCAGCAAGCCCAGCAAGGAATTGCTTAGGATCTTCCCCATCTATCTCTAAAGAGATGGACCGACCTGAAGAACTATAAATTTCTTAGAAAATCAAAACTTGAAAAGATTAAAAGAGATGGCCAAGAACAACTAGATAGAGGGTCCAGTCTAAAAGTACATACTGATTGCACATATTCAGAACAAAGTCAACAGACACACGGTAAAATGAATCGCGAGTATTTTCCGTGCCAAATGAGACTCTGATTCCAGAAGTCCTGCATATGCGACGCAACTGCTCATCCATACAGGCAAAGAGAAGTCCACAATGTCATTAAAGGATCACCTAATAAACAACTGGTGCAGAGGAAAAACCATTACGCAACAAATAGAAACTATAAATATAAAAAACCCAAGGTGTGTAATTTGGTCATAGTATGGAGAAACCGAGATGACATGAGAGGATGAGAAAATGAATCAGTAATGTCTTTCTTGAGCTGGCATAACTGTGCTAATTTAAGGGCATTTAGTTAACCCTTATACAGCATACAACTTGTAGACGATGTGCACTAATCATGACAGGTTTCTTGGAACAGAAAACCAATAATGCAACATTTCCTCAGTTCTTGGAAACTGATCATGAATAAAGCTATCCTGAAGAGAATTGCCTTTCCCTTGGTTATTTTAATTAATTTTTCTTCAAAATTCCAAATACCATGTTTAGAAATAATTGTGCACAATCTAATAATTCAGAGCGAACCTTCTTAATCATAAAATTTTCATTTTGACTGCAGAAACTTAATAGTAAAAGAGCGACAGGAATTACAAACCCATGGGAATTATAAACAAGTCAATAAAATGCTTCATGCCAAATAATTAACAAGTCAAGAGGACTAACTTGAACTATGTCAGCGATCATGATGTCCTTTCCACGCAATCTATTGTCGACAATTTCTGCATAACCATTTTCGTGAGTTGCCTTGAAGACATAATGGAAGGCAATCATAATTGAGAACATATAAGCAACAAATGTTTCCTGTTCACATGCAGAGAACCATTCAAATAATGTTTAAAAAAAAAAAACTCTAGGAAGAAAAAATTTCCATCAAAGTTCAGATGTAACCAAAATAGCCGCAGACTCAAGGAAATTGGAAGCCTGCAATAAGTACTACAAGAATTGAGCATGAAGATACAGGGGCGTATCCTTTTATATGACCAGAAAGAACAAAAGCATGCACCAGCAGTACCTCTGAGTGCAAATTCCCCAAATCATTGGCCAGCTCATATTCCTCATCATATAAAGTTAAGAAATGCACAATGACAGAAGAATAAACAATGCATACCGTCTATTCAATCACCAGAGATAAAACAATGAAGGCCAGACTATTAGCTTGTATTGAGCAATGCAGAGCATTCAAGAAGGCCAAAGTTAATGCCTGCTAAAAGTCTGACTAAGCAACAAGAAGGGGACCAAAACAAATTTCTTCTGCATTGTAAATCCCATTTCTTCATAGTGTTAATGTTAGTAAAGGATTCCCAAACGAGTCTATGCCCTATTCATATCAACCGATAATTCCAGAGCTGAGAACACAATTCCATACAGTCAAACCTTGATAACAGGCACAAATTAAATTTTAGCATGGTATAATGTCTCTAACAGACCATTAAGGAAACAACAAGCAAATGTTCTAAATGTCAAGACAGCAACAAGCACAGACCTCGCACCAATCTATTAGCCTCCCTCTGATAATACTCCTTATCCACCTCCGAATCCACAGCTGATGAGGCTATCGTGGCTGGCCACCATTCAGGCAAATTCTCTTCAATCCGAGGCGCGATATTCCTACGCCTTCTAGGTGAAGACCTATTGACAGTCCCCCGTAGTGCAGGCGAAAGGGGATTATCCAAAACCCTGGAGCCGTCGGTCTCCTTCCTCGTCCCCACAACCACCTCCCTGCCGCCAAGGCTCCGGTCTCTCCTGACCACCACAGCTTCATTCTTCCCATACCCGAACCGCGACCTAAATCCCAGCACCAACCGAACCACGACCCTGACCGCGAAGACGACCACGAAGCTCAGAGCCACCATGCTCCCGACGAACTGAACGGTCGACTTCCGGCAGGATATCACCATCTTATTATCGTCGTCCAACGCGACGAGCGTGCTCAGGTCCGCGTACGCGTCCCTGCCGGCGAAGACGAAGGCGCCGAGGCCGGACTTGGCGCGGGCGGACAGGCTAGTGAAGTCGATGGTGAGCTCGACGACGCCGTGCTCGTTGGAGGCGATGAGCGCGGGGGACCTGGCGTCGGAGGAGGCGTCGTCGGAAGCGTCGGGGAGGAGGTGCCGCCGCCGCCGGCGGAGGTGGCGCCTCGGCTTCCGGGAGCAGGAGACGGAGAAGAGGCGAGGAGGAGGAGGGGGGAGGGACGGGGTGGCTCCGGAGCCGGGGCGGCCATAGGCGGCGGCGGTGGTTGAGTACGGAGGAAGAAAAGGAGGGAGAAGAGGAGGAAGGAGAGAGGGAGAGAAGAGAGGTCATTGAGTTTTGAGTGCCGTGGGAAATGAAAGAGATGAGACAAAAAGCAGAGGACACTCCCCAGCGCTTTTGGAGGAGAAAAGCCGAATCCATGCCAACCAATGGCGATCTTAGGATCCAACCTTGGTAATTTCACCATACAACTTTGTTTCAAATTCAGTCCACGTTTTCAATTATAAATTAGATGACTCTTTGACCCAAGAATTAGACGACTCCAATATCTATTGGGGTTTAGGGCAAAATTATCATTTTCATATTAGGAATTTTCCTTCTTGCTAATGACCCAAAAAGAATGGCAGACAAGATAATTTCGAGGGAGTGTGTTTAGCTTAGTAATCTCACACCAAGCTGTCTTTAATAAGATCACTAATTTGAGCTGTGCTACGAGGAAGTATCTAACGAATTGGTGCTCTTCTATGTCCACGAGTTGATGTCAATAACCTTGGACCTTGGCATTTTCAAATGCAACTGAGTGACTTTTCATAAATATTTTTATTTAAGATCTTCACTCCTAAAACAACATGTTCATGGGGGCCCAGCTCATTTGGGGCATGCGGACTTTGAAGTCATCCCCACCTTCTTCCAGCATCTCACTAGCAATGATTCATGAATGCAGCATGCGCCTTTTTAATTGTTTAGGAGCCATTTTGGAGAGGCATACTAAACTCATTATGTACCACGCCACTAGACGACTCACCTGAATGTCGAATCTTTCTCCGCTGCTTGCTCAGTGTTATCGTCACCCACAAGATAAGCCCAACATGACCTCACTAAAGAAGCAAGAAAAGCTCTTTCTAATTTGGAAGCGTTTGGTTCGAACTTTTGGGGAATGTCTTTTCTACCAAATGCAAATATTTTAGGATAAAGGGGTTTTCGGGAATGCTCGGCCGTTTGGCAAATTACGCATTGAAAAAGTTGCTTGTGCGAAAATACCGTTTGGCAAAATTTTATTCCAAATGGGCTTTTGCTTCTAATTTTTTTTTAAAAAAATCAAAATCAAATCCGGCGGCGGCGATGCCGACGGCGGATCCGGCCGTCCGCCGCCCGAGGTCTGGCCGTCCGACCGCCTGAGGTCTGGCCGTCCGGCCGCCTGAGGTCGCGACCTCAGGCGACGCCGTCGCCGCGACCTCAGGCGCCTGGAGGCGCAGAGGCCAGATCTGGCGGCCTGAGGTCGCGCGGACCCAGGCGGCGCGACCTCAGGCGACGTCGTCGCCGCCTGGAGGCGCGACCTCAGGCGCGTGAGGCCGTAGATGCCAGATCTGGCGCCGGACGGCCAGATCAGCCTCCGACCGCCCAGATCCGGCCTCCGGACCGCCAGATCGGCGGCCCGAGGTCGCGCGGACCTCGGGCGGCGTCGCCCGGTTCCGCGCGAACCGGGCGACGCGGACCTCGGCGACGCGCGTCGCGGCACCCCCAGACGGTGGTCACCGGCGACGCGCGACCCTCGGGCGGCGTGGGCGGTGGTCACGGAGAAGTCGGTGGCGGGAAAGAAGAAGAAGAAGACGAGAAGAAGAAGAAGACGACCAGGAAAGAAATATGATGAACAGTAGGCGAGGCATTTCCCAAATGCCGAATGCCCAATGCTGGGGAGCATTGGGCATTGAGCATTCCACATGCTCATACTTGGGCAAAGGAGCTTCCAAAAAATTTGCCAAACATTAAAATTTTCCCCCATGGGCTTTTGGGGTCCAAGGGGCTTTGGGAATGCCCAACCAAACACCCCTTAGTCAAGTGCAAAAGCTGCACTCAATTGTTAACACACTAGAAAGTGTTTGGGAATGCAAATCAAAGCATGCCACATAGATATGTCTTATGGGCCTGGGAAGCCCGATCTCTTTGTAAGGAAAACTTAGGATCTTTTAAATTATGGGCTCACTGTCTCTTTATAAGGAAAACTTAGTATCTTTTAAATTATGGGTCATCCGAGCCCGGTCACATTCCTTTCCTCTCACAAATCCCGTTTTGCATCAAAAGCAGGAGTCGAACAAAAAAAAATCTCTTAAAAAACAAAATGATCTTCAAATTATAAACAGTAAGTGTGCTTCCAGTATCAACTATCATGCCCCTTCACTGCTTCAAAGTTAATCACCAGCTTGCCATCCTGTTCTCAATCATGATGAGAACTCAACGATATGTATGTATCAGCACCTTGAAAGAGCTCCACAACCCACACTTACAAGCAAGAGAGAGAGATTCAACACAACCAATGGCAAACCAAAAAGATTCTGCTGGCCCAATCTCTTCATTAGCTTTTCTAGAAGCTTAAACTGTTAGAATATCTCAAGAATAAACGGGGAAACACAAGTAAGGCCACTCCATAATCCTGCATCTTAACAGATTTCAGCATTTTAGAAGTCTCTAGGATCTAGGATGTACAAGTACTCTTTTTTTATGGTGACAAATGCATTGACTGGGAAGCCTTTCATTCTCAAAGATTTCTAGCATAATTCATTTCCCTATTACATGGTATCCTGTAAACATTTGTTGGTATCAGATGATACTCAAAAGTGACTATAATATACTAGAAAGAATCACACATACAGCAAGAAGGAAAAAGAAAAGTGGGGCAAAACTCTCTCTTGGCTGGTCTAAGACAAAGGGTCCATGAAGCTTTTCACTTGATGTAGAGCCTGCTCAGTTCACTCCTAACTTATGCACTACCCCTGCTTGGCATCAATGTAGTTTTCCAAGAGCCTCTTCATCATGACCAGCAAAATGGATCTAAAGAAGTGGAATGATTTCTCTATAACTTTATTTTATTTCTCTGTAATAAATGGCTAATCCTGTACCCACCAATCACTCCTGCCAGAAGAATACTTTTAATTAGCTTCCTAGAGTGGGGAAAAAGAAAAAAGGCTACAGCTTGCATTACCAGAAATGAAAAACTTGAGCTACATCACATTACAACATTTATGATGCGGAAAAACACACAGATTACTGGAGTAACTATGACTTCCAAGCGCATCTCATACAAACTAAAATGAGTTTCACATACAAACGTCAATTTTGTATAGAAAAAGAGAATCACAGACACAAGAATTGATGGAGTCTTCCAAAATTCCCAACTCAGCCTAAAAGTATATGTTACATTCAGTCTCAGACACTCCATCACATGACATTCATTTCATAGATGACTGGCCCAGAGTGATAGAATACACAAGTGTAATCGAGGTGCAGAGACAAACACTACCTGAAATAACTTCATCGAGGAAGAAGTGGTTGCCGGTCATCAGATCCAACTCTATGGGTAGCCTGAGAGTAGGGCAAATCATTAAAAAGATGAGCATCAGTGAGATGACAAAAGTGTAGAAAGAGTACAATCAGTACATAAAAGATGAAGAATTTAACACCTCATCATTAGCTCCTGCTGCCATATTTATAAAGGAATCCCTCGACCTGGAAGATGAACAAAGTCAACCCAACTATCCAGCTAAGTAATAGGAGGGATCTTCCATCAAATGATCCAGTCTTATTCCATAGGAGCAACTACACTTGTCTGAGACATTTATTAGCACAAAAATTGTGCGCTTCTTCATTAACATAATTTTCTTAAACAGCCAATGATCCTGGTGATCTGGGTAAACCTTTTGACTTCTGCCAGATCCTAATTAAACCTACTTAGAAATTTGCCAAAGTTCGAGTTTTCAGCGACAAGATTAGATCCTATTCTCTAGGTATGTAAGAGTACCGACACGATTGTAAAGGCATACCTGTGATTATCCTCCGGTTCTACCAACTCCAGCATCCCATTCTGCTGTTCATCTTTGACTTTTGATAAGGGTGAAAAGAACTGAACAATTAAAAGCATGAGTCATGTGAAGGAAAAAAAGGTGCAAATATAAGACTGCTATTTAACCAAATAACCGTGGAATAATTCTCCTTACCTGGTGCATTGAGATAAAAACAATGGAAATTCCCAACATAAAGTTAATTGTCAAACTGTGACCAAATAAAGCTGCAGATGCTATTCCTGTAAAGATTGTGGCAACTGTTGACGAGTACTTCTTCAAGATTGTATCTGGAATGCCCCCAATATACATATATATGTTAGAGATGTTAACCCATCTAAAAGACAGAAAGCACATGAAGATTACTTCGTTTCCATTACATAGGAGATCTACAGCTCTCAAACCAATGGATTAAGAGCAAAGCTACAAGCTCAAAGAATCAAACATACAGTCCTACCTGCATATTTGAAGAAAAAGGACGATAAAATTCCCTGGGCCGCATTGTTACATATCAGAAGTATGGTAGCTTTCGAAAGTCCTTGTAGGATATCAACGTTGTCCGGACCTAAGAGCGACAACACAAAATGATCATCACAATCGAGAAGATGCATTTTCTTATGATTTCAATTGGTTATCTCAGAGCAGAAAATCTCCATAACCCAAAGGAGGAAATCTTTACGAAAAATAATGCAAATATAAACAAAAACATCTTTAAAAGTTCAGTATTTTATTAGATGTACTGTATAGCCAGAAATAAAAAGTTTATATTGCAAATACATGGAATAGAGTGCTCATTGTGTTCAATTAAGGGGAGGGGATAGCTTCATGCTGAAGCATCTAAGTACTCTTGTATAACTGAAATTCAGGCTCTTTAGGAACAATGCTTTTCTCTCTATTTTTTTTTTTTTTTTGGGCATTTCCCAACATGAGATCCTGGGTCTCCCCACCCCCAAAAACCAAAAGAAAAAGGAAAAAAAAGAAGAAGAAGAAGAAAGAAACTACCAGGCCACACCACATGACTGGTGGCCTGCAGGAATCATAATAGAAAACCGTTTCATGTCCATACCTTTAACAAGTGCCATTCCAACGATTCCTAGAAAGTTGAATATAGCACCATACCCATATAAAAACAAATTCTGCAAGCCAAAGGGCAATATGAGTACTTAGCAAAAGAAGAAAAGAAATTGAGATTACTAAAGTTATGTGCTCCAAGGGTCTCAACATAAAGCAATAATCAATGAGCACATAGAAATGATTTCCACTAAAGACGTCTCTGAATACCAATGTGACAACATTCCCTCTGCAATATTAAATTCTGGCTTTCAAACCACTAGGTACATCTTTAGTTCACAGTTTCAAAACATTCTAGATTCAGTAGTCCTCGGTGTTACAACTTCACCATCCTTTCTACTTTTACTTTTAAGAAATTCTTTTTAGGAAAATACAGCTTAATATTGCCATTTTTAACTTTGTACTAATCCAAAAAATGTGTGGCTATTAAAATGATAGCAGCCACATCTTTCTTGGAAAATAATCCAGTAATAAATAAAGAATTCTCAAGATCCAAATTATTGGGCCTCCTTAATCAGGTTCAAAAGATACAAAAGGAAACAGCTCAACTTTCTGCTATATTCCTTGCATTAGGTAAAAAACACCTGTCATGAATATTCATCTTGAAAAGCTTAGCAGCCTATGTGCATCCTAAAGTAACTAAACTAGGCAAAAAGCTCAAGATGCTAACGAGTTGCACTGACAAAAATCTTACCTGAAGGTAGATGCTTGTGTCATATTGGCTCTTCAGTGCATACTCATTGAAGACAGAGGCCATAGATGGCACCGTAACCTGCAAATTTCTCCATAGAGTGAGTGTAACAGATAAAGAAGAAGGTTTTGCCTAATGATAATCAACTCTTGCCAAGGACTAAATGGTCTCATGCTTGATTCATAACTACAATCCATTCCCCACCATACCATAAGAAAGGAATAATAAAAATTGCGCACACAAACCTAAGACACAAAGAAAAACATAACCAAAATTGGTTTCAAATTTATATCATCCAGAAAAGGTTTCCTCATACTCATTTCAACGCTTGCTAAGCAATTGCAAATGCATATCTGAGAAGGAAAAGCCATCATTTCTAAAAGGGCAAAAAAGTTCACTCACAAAGATCGACGTATAGAGGTATGCACCCGCAGCAACAGGAAGACCCAGAGCAGTAGTCCCTTCTGGCAAAGACCGCAGCTGATTCACACTGATGCCAATGAGCAACAAGGCAAGAGCTTCCCACTGTCAAAGAGAAATAATCAGTTCAGCACATTCACGTAATTAAGCAACGCCAAAAGTGTAGCATAGACAAAAAGTATCATCAGAAATCCGCACTTGTTTTAAGCAAGGTCACAACACAAGAAATAATATGGAGGAGATACCAACCTGAATTATAGAGAACCGACGTTTCATGACAATCTTTAACAAAACAGCAATCACCAAGACCTGCATGAGACATTCATCGGCACAGTACTCAATGTGACTTTCCAGCGTAAACACCAGTTTAAACAGGAGAATTTGATAACTTACGATGTGATATTTTCATATCTACAATTAGCATGCCAGACAACTTACTAAGAGTAAAAACCACATGCTGAGGTAAAGGAGACTAATTCTTGGGTTATCGAAAAACTGAGCAAGGAGGGGGCCAATTTTCAAGGGCATTGAAAGATCAAGCATTTTTTTCTTTAGGAAGATGATGTGCCATCAGGTCTTTCGAGAACAATCCTGATTTTTGGAGAGCGACAGAAGTTGAATAGAAATTAAAGAAACTTTACCCTAAAAAGAGCATCTTAAAAATGGGAACCCCTACAATTACTTTAAGATGAAATGTAAAGCAGTAAATTCACATGGCAAGCATTCTCCACTACAATGAACAAGGATGACTTTCAATGGGTAATTTTAAGAAAAAAGCAGGAGAATCAATACAAATACATTTAAAGATATATATATGGCCTCCTGGACACAATGGCAAACCACAAAGGAAAAGTTTGCAGGTATGATCACTATTCTCTTAAAAAGGAGAACACCAATCTACCACCAATCAGGGAGATGGACATTACTCTCATTAAGGAACAATCAAAGAAAATTCTTACTAAGACAATACCTTGAGATTACTTAGCATCTTCACAGTTGCAGGATTGAAATAAAGCTGTAAAAGATGGATTCTATTGTTAGTCATCCCAAATCAACAGGAAAGCTGTAGCTCCAAAAGAAACAATGACTTCAGACTTTATGATTAAAGAATCTCATGAACAAATCTGTAAACCAGAAGCAGCATTTGTGCTGTCTGGTTTTCTTATTGCTTATGGAATCCATCCCTGCTATGTGGGACCTCAGACAAAATATAAAGGAGAGGAAAACAGATAGAAACTTTGCATCAGACCCATTTTCGTAAATTCTATGTGGCTTGAGAAGATATGACCAGTTTCAGTAATAACTGAAACTCTTGTCACTAAGTATTCTAAACTCAGAGAATTGCCCTATTGCCATTCCTAGACAAGCCACATTATAAATCAGCAAGAACATTGTCAATAAAGTTTCACACTACAAAGAACTAATTCTAGAAGCTTCATATAAACCTGTCATTCCCATGGAAATTTTTGAAAAGGGAAATATGCTTGAAGATTGGAAAAGATTGATTATTTTAAAATCCTGCATAATAGACAACAGTAGAAGGCTATCTTCTCCTTTAAAATTAATAGCATCACCACCATCCAGTATGCAAACACAGGCACATGCATGTAGACAACTGCACATGAATCAATAACAATGTACACATTACACATGCAGCACACAGGGGGAGGGAGTTTTTCCTTTCACTTGGCACAAGGGCTTTTGAGGAGAATATTACCTGCATGATGAACTTCAAATAATTATTGATTGCATAGAGAAGAGCTGGGACAGCAAGAAGCACATTGTTGCGAGCTGCCTACAAAACCATAAACATTAAGAAAGGACTAAATGTGAGAACTACTGCATGTATGAAGACATGAATATTTGCTCTTGCATATTGCTACGATGCACCTTTGTCAATGGGAAATCTATAAGTGGCCAGCTCTTAGCGGACAAAATTGACACAGCTAGAAATTTCCCAGAGCAATAACCTAGAAACTTGGTGGTTGAAAATTGTAAAAGTGGTGATGATTAGAAACTTCCTTTGACACATAATAAAAGTTGGCTGGATATCTTTCTCCACACTTTTTAGAAATTCTGAAGAGACATCTAAAATGCAGCCAGACAACTATAAGAAAGGCAAAACATATTTTAAGGGGGAAAAAATTGATGTCAAGATAATATAAGCAGAACTCATGATGTTCATCAGAACTGCTGCTTTGAAAGAATCTTTAAGAACAGATGAATCACAAGGAAAGAGAGAGCTGGGTATGAAGCTTTTCCCTTATTTGGGACCTTGTGCAGTCACCTATGAAAGTCTTTTTAAAAGAATTTGCTATTGAGCCACTTCAGAATTCATACTTATTCTTGACAATACCAGAAAGCAGTGGAAGTTCTTGAACTCTTGGTACTTTATTCATTACACGCAGACATAATAATTCCTGAATTGTCCTATTTTCCAAGCAGTTGTCATCAGCCTCTTATGGACTTGTGTGAAAAATTGGGCGGAAGGAGACGGAACAACAATCTTGGTTGGCAGGAGATTGTGGTTGGACGGAAGAAAGATGAATTATTCAGTTCTCTCTCATCTTAGTTACTTTGAAGTTGTGCAGTTACCGAGGTGGTCATCTGTCATTATAAATTGCTGCTGCCTGCACCGATGGCATTGGGTAGAGGACAATAATTCTCCTAACTCTACTGTGCCATTTATAATAATTTTCATTTTAATGACATTATCAATTATGTGAAGTGGCATAAAATCAACACCTTCGAAGGCTGTCCTAATGGCCTATAGCTCTATTCAAAGTAACTAAGATGAGAGAACTGAATAATTCATCTTTCTTCCGTCCAACCACAATCTCCTGCCAACCAAGATTGTTGTTCCATCTCCTTCCGCCCAATTTTTCATACAAGTCCATAAGAGGCTGATGACAACTGCTTGGAACATAGGACAATTCAGGAATTATTATGTCTGCTAAAGTACCAAGAGTCCAAAAACTTCTGCTTTCTGGTATTGTCAAGAATAAGTATGAGTTCTGAAGTGGCTCAATAGCAAATTCTTTTAAAAAGGCTTTCATTAGCCAAGGACTGATCCATGGAATATTTTACTCATGCCACAATCCCGATTCCTCTTTTTCAAAAACTTTTTATTAAAGAAGCATCTACTACTGTTAAACTTCACATCAAATAATCACACTGTAGAATCTGTCAATGGTAGACCATATCAAAGAACCACAAGAAAAAGTTTGCCCAATTATCATCTTTCTGATAATATCAGTCTCAAGAAACTCCTTTGACAGAAGAGAGATGGCAACCACTTACTTCCCTTTTTATCTCCTCAATCACCATAAACATTTGGGAGTTAAGGCAATTAAAAGCTTTATTCAGACCATATATCTTGCCAAAACAAAATTCTGTTCCCATTGACCATTTGATAAAGAAAACCTTTCCTTGTCAAATACTTCTGCAAATATAACCATGGGCCTCCCTAGAATCAGGCAAAATCCACCAAGCAGTCTTTAGAACTTCACCACAATCCACTTCTTCCCATGCTCATCTTACATTTCAGAAACATAACAATGTCTATTTCTTGTTTTCTTAGATAGTCTTGGATTGAACCCCTAAGGTTCCTCTTCTCATTAGCTATTGCATTATCTCCATTGCTTGAACGAAAATATGAAGCCTGCTTAGCCTAGAAGAATTTACTTGGCAATCCATCTAGTATTCTTCTTAGCTCATCCACAAAGTTTGAAATCTTAATTGCTATCATTCTTCCTCTTTGTCCATTGGTGTATCTGGTTTGGTGTGGTCAATCAACAACCACCCCTTGCTCAATTGAGGATACTTATGAAAGTGGTTCTTAATTCTTTACATATATCACACACAACTGAGTAAATTAAAAAAAAAAAAAAAAAAACGACACTAGAGCATTTTCAAATTAACAAAAGTACTTTTTTTGGGAAAAAAAAAAATCAGGCTGCAGGTGAACTGCAGATCAAATAGGAGGCTCCAGCTGGCATATTCTTCCATAAACAAGTCATTCATACACTCCTCAATTAGCATCTAGTAATTGGAAAGCACGATCACTATGGTGATCCAAGCCAATCCCGTAGAACAACAATGACTTAAATTGAAAATATATTCTGATGTTCCTCTGCAGCCCAGCTGCCCCTTCCTAGAAATAACAAAAATAATAAAAGAAATAGATTACCTGCACAAATGTGGAGACTGAGAGTAATGGCTTCTCGCCAACTTTTTGATGTCTGGCCTGCAATAACAGAATAAAGTTAACCTCTAACCGAAACACACCAAGTGTTTCAAGGATTTATTAGCTATGCCAAAATACACCTGAGAAAGCACAAGTGCACCTGATTCAATGGCAAATGTGGAATAATTTTTGTTCGGCAAACAACATCAGATTTTTCTAAAGACTCAAGTGACAACATGGATAGATTGTCCATTCCTAGTATATCTTCTTTTTACTCATGGAGAGTTCAAAATAATAAAATCCTATGCAGACCAGCTGAAGTCAAAAAGTTCATTTATAAAATTTGGATAAGGATAAATATTACCTGGAACAAAAGCATAACAATTGCAAAGAGGACCTTTGCAGCTTCCGTCAAAAAGTTAACACTGACAGGGTTGAAGTTGAATTTTCCATCGACCTTGGACATGTAAACTAAAATAGGCTGGCCAAAAGACGTGGAACATAATTGTCAGGTAAATCCAATACTCAGAAGCCAAAAGCAAGCTTTTGAAGAAATGAAAATTGAAGAAGATAATTCTTATATCAAAATGGCAATCATTGACTGCTTGCCGAGGTCTATATAAGAACTAACTAAATGACAGGTCTTTACTCTATGCAAATGCCTAAGGCTGAACATGTCAGGCAGTCGAAATAGCTAAACTTATACAAGTTCCTTATCATATGTAAAATGCACAATGGCAAGTTTCCCTCCATTTGATAGTCAACTCACTATTTGTTCTAAGTAATAATGCGATAATGCAGAAAGTTGAGTAAATACGTGTATTTATAATTTACCTGTAAGCCAACCAGGATGCAATCCCCAACAACCAAAAGAACATTGAGAGCCCGTTGTTTTGATGATACGGTGCTTTTATGTCGGTCATAAGCCCTTGACACAGTTTTAGAACTTGGGGAGACAAGACGTGAGCGGCAGACACTGCATTCCAGAATTCCGTCCTTCATATATCTACCCCTCTAAAAATTGCTCCCTCAAAAGTTATTTCTGCAGCAAACAAAACAGCAATTTACCTCTTTCATCATAGTAAACAGTAATTGTAATAGAAACCGAATTTTTCTACATTCATTGATCCTCTAGTACTGGATCCATTTTCAACAATGAACACAGGAAATACAGGCTAACCAATGCACTGAACTCATGGCATATAAAACCAACAACAGTCCCTGAATTTCACTGTAAAATTTTATTTTTAACAGAGTGTTCTCATTTAATTTGTTCTCATTTAAATCGGTAAAAGTAAATAATATATAGGGTGAGGGACAAACAAGGAAGAGGTAGAAAATGGTGACATATCCCACAAAACTCAACAAGTTGATAACTGTCGAAATATTCATTAATACCAAATTCACTGAAGATGGCCTGATGCATCAAATAAGAGACTTAATAGACTAGGTCCTTTGCTTCATTGGGTTGATAGTTTTATCCATGGGGTGATTAAATTTCTATTGAGATTTTAATGAGTCTCCTATCATTATTTGAAGTAGGGTTGTAGGTTTTTTTTTTTTTTTTTTTTTTTTAATTTCTGTTTTTTGTTCTTTATATGAGCAAGAAACTATACGAAGAGCACATAGAAGATAGAAATGATCCGGTGGATTCTCCCAGTGCTTTAAACAAGCAACACCCACCAAATATAAATAATTTTTGTTTCACAAGATTTCAACAGTAATGATTAAATCCCAAATTACCATTAGACAGAGAGAGGAGATTATAGGGGACATATGGGAAAATAAAATAGCTTTGAAGAAAACCAACAACAAGAGCCACCACTAAAACAATGTTCTAGTCAACTATATGTCTTATCCTAAAACAATTCCCTGTAAGAGCTTCAATGGAAAGAGATTGATCACAGAGACTGATGCCTGGGAAGAACTGGGAGAGTAAACAATGTTCTAATCAACTATGTGTATCTTATCCTCATCATGCACGCCACATAAGAAAATCTTCCAGAGCTTTTCATTTCTTTTGTCCACCATGGGAAAGATAGACAGGAAGTAAGATGGAAAACTAGCACGCACCAGTAACAGTCAGATTCAAAGGGGAAAAAGCTCGCAAAGGAATTTCCCCTAGGACTGTTGCGTGATCCTTTGCTCAATGCCCTGATGCAGGATGCAAGAGGAAGCCCGATATCAGTATAAATCAGTCAACACTTTAGTACGTTTTCTGGCACTTTGCTTGGACTAAGCTTCACTCAATACCACCACTAGATATGACTTTAACTTGCACTGGCTAGCTAGCGATACCAAAGCCTAGATTGCTACCTGAAACTTCAGATATGTACCTCAATTATAGGGGATAATTATTATAGTGATGGTCTTTGAAAGGTAGAATGTACAATCTCTAACAGGTTTGAGGTTTGGTGAAAGGACTTGGCCTTCTGATAAAGCAATATGCACCACCATGGAATTACTTAACTTTCTAGCTAGCTATAAAATGCGTGACTGAAAAATGGACTTGCTAGAAATCTATGTTCAATCTTCAAGGGTAAATGAAAAAAGGAAGAGACGAGGGTAATTGAATGTAGGATACGTTCGAAGCGCAAATTAAGCTAATGAAAAGTCAATGTTTGATTGACAAAAACGAGTTGCCGGCAAATAGTCTATCCTGCACGAAACAACTTCAAACACAATCTGACCCATTCCTGCGCAACCGTCAGCTCAAAATCCATAACCCAATCGCCCACCAAGTCATCACGGATGCCTCTATGTCAAAACGGGGACTAAGAATGACAGCCCAAAAGACCAAACTTTCGGCCATAACCAATCGCTATGAAGCTCGAAACAGAGCCGACGGAGCGCTCCCAACACAAAGTTCCACCAACAGCGGAGCTCAGGCCGATGCGCTCCGCGCATTGTGGAGATCGTCGGAGATTCCGACTCCCAAAATCGCGATTCCGAACAAACCCGGCATCGGATCTCCAGATCGAATTCAAAGCAGGAGAAACTCGAAGCGATTCTCCCCAAAAAAAAAAAAAAAGACAAACCAAGAAAGCGTCTCCTATTCAGCATCGGCATCGGCATCAGACAATTCATTCGCGTAGAGAGAGAGAGAGAGAGAGAGAGAGAGAGATGCGTACCAGCTGAAGGAGCACGCAGGGAGGCCTTGGTGTCGGTGACGCCGCGAGGGCAAGCGAAGACAGAGAAAGAGAGAGAGGGGTAGAGAGAGAGAGAGAAAGAGAGAGCAGATCTGAGAAGCTACTGCGGCAGAACGGACAAGAGTTCAAGTATGTACGCAGGATCTCGGCACGGATGAGAGAGAGAGAGAGAGAGAGGAGGGAGGGAGATGGGGAAATCGGAACGACACCTGATGGGGATGGATGGCTTCGAACCGGGGTCGGGTTCCGCGTCTGTGTCCGCGTCCGTGTCCGTCTGGTAATCCAAAGCTCATTCAAATCGTGCAGCGCAGCGCATCGAGGAGATCATCGCCACCCCGTAAATGGAATGGAACCAAAAAGTAATGCTTTGTAGTTGTCCCCCTGTCTTTGGGGAATAAAGGGGAATTTAGCCAATCTTTTCTGTTAAATTAAGGTCATCATCAAGACACGAAATTTTTAAGGTATCGTGACATTTTTCGAGCGTGTTACGTATGGTCAATATAATAATAGATAATAGACTTTACTAATGTTAAATGATGCAATGATGCTTTGGCAAAGTTCTTGGTGAAATTGAGATTGTTCTCGCTTTTGTCATTCATAGAATTAGATGCTGGCAAAACAACACATGCCTTCATGTGTATTGTATTGTGCAAGGTTTAAAAAAGATGATATGTTCATTTGAAATCTTGAGATTCGTCATAAAAAAGCAAGTGAATTTTAAAACGTTAAAAGTGTCGTTAAATTTTAAAATTTAGCCGATCGATGCAATTAGAGGTTTCTAGTTAGCTCCGCCCAATTTGAGCAGTAGAAAATAGCCATGTGGCAATTGTTTGTGTTTTTCTTTTCTCAAAGTTTTTGCCTCATTTGTCTTGATGCAACTAATATGTATCTGAGTTAAAATATTGAAGATTCCAAAAGTAGTTTATAGGGGCAATCGGTTCAAGGTGGATAAGTTATAAACTGTTAGAACCGATTTTCAATCATACCCGATTTTCTTTGGAACGAAATCTAGAGCCTACTTATTTTTCCGATTTAATTCCAAGGTCTACCCAATAACTTATTCTTCTTTTATGCATTTTTTTTTTTTTCTTTTTACAACAAAACATAATATGAGCACAACAAAATGATTCAAAGTAAAATATGAATGGGGTGAACAAGTAAAGGTGAATCAAGAATAAGCAAGGGTAAGCCACGAGGAAGCTATGAAGAAGGTGAATCACTAGTGAAGAGAGAGTCATGAAATTTTTAAAAGAACAGAGAAAACAAAGATAGGAAAAAAAAATACCAAGAGAAAATTTAGGTTTTTAGATTTTATGAAATCGATTCCAAATTAGATTCAATTCTTGGGTGGTCCTTCACTTGCAACCGATAATCAAACCAATTCCAACAGGAACTTAGGAGGTCAATCCAATTTTTCAATACAACTAGTCTGGTTACATAGCCCTAATAATTTACGCAATCCATATTAAAGGGAGCTAACAAAATATCCGATTACATTAAGGAACAACTATCTTTTCATGTTTGGTTGGGGGGAGGAGACAAGAGAGAGAAAGAAGTTAGGCAAGCATCTTGAAAATTTATGAACCGGATATTTCTAAAGCTATTCCAAGTAGCTTTGCTTATTTTCTATATTCCACCCCCATTTTCATTCTATTATTCCCCTCTTTCTACCAATCCTTTCACTCGTTTTGCACGCCGGGCCCAGCTAATTCGTTTTCAATTTGATAGGTGAAAATTATATAGTCGTACCATTCACAAGTACAATGATAAATGTCTTATTAACTTAGAAAGTTCTTTGATGTACGACGAGTTCGGTAAGATACCCAACTAATTCGATACAGGTTTTGACATGATCATATCTATTTTTCAACCATTCTTTAATGTTTTTGCAACGGATAAAGTACGTCATGTCGTGCCATGACCTATAAATTTATTTCTCAATCAATTGAAATATTTTTCCTTTTTTATTTGTCTCTGTTAAGTAGGAGTTTGCCAATAGAAGATGTGGTAAAACCATAACCATCTAGCCAAAGAAATTTGCATTTATTAGTAACTACTTGCAGATGCAGCTATCCATTCCATGGGATCAATATACAATACTCGGTAGGCGTAGGTTCTTGATGCATTTGTTACCATGATGCTAAGTTCTCATTTCTCCATGTAAATATATGTATTATCTCATCCAAGTAGAAATGAGTAAATGTTCCAATAAATATATAGCAAGGGTTTAAATTTCTTAGTGATTTCTTTGAAACCCGGTAGGCTCTTTTTAAGTTTAAGCATCTCCAAACTTTCTTTTTCAAACAGTCATGTGATGTTCGGATCAGTTTTTATGCATCTTAACCGGTCCCTCCCTACACAATCAAGGGTTCACTCCCGATATTGGCCTGGTGTAATTTTACTATTGAAGAAATGCCAATACGACTGAAGATAGGACCACCAAAGGGGAATTGAATGTAAAATCACAACCACACACTGGTCGGACTCAAGGGCTTGGGCAAGGTGGCCCTCGAGCGGAAGCTTTTATAAAGTCGATGGAGCCTTCCCAAACCCGCCTGGCTTCCATCCCTAAAGCCATTAGATCAGGTGGGCTAACATAGACGTGAAAGTACCTAATGATTTTTTGTGAGATGGTGATTTCTCTTTCACTCGAAAGAAATTGCCACCGCCGCCGCCCCCCCCACTACAAGGTGGTTGGCTCATGTTACTTTGAGTGTTAGGAAATGTTGAATTGAATGTTTGTCTGCACATGTTGTATTATTGATATTCCAAATTTCATATGTGGTTACAGTAAGTGTTGCCCTGGCAATATAAAAAGTGATAAATATATTAGAAATTCTAAAATCTGTCACCAAACTATAATTGAATTCTAAAACTTTCATATGGTATAATGGAGTCCTAAAGTTTTAAAATTTAATTATACTTTTATGATTAGTTTTTTTAAAACTTGATTATACTTTTTGAAAGTTTTTTAATTTATTTATATTTTCGTGGAAAATTTAACAATTTCTAATACATTAATTCCCATAAAATACTCAAAAAGTAAATCGGCCATTGAAAACACAAAAAAGTATGAATCGCTTCACGACATCGCATTGTTTTTGAAAATCCTAATCAAGTTGATCTCATGCTTGAAAAGTTGAGCTAATTAAATCAAGCATGCGCGAGATCCACTAAAGTAATGACGACCAAAGTGGTCGGCCTAATACAAAGGTCGACCGTTCTTCACCAGATTACTAATTCAATTCACATCGCGAACAAATTTCTCAAAATGACAATTTTGTATTGTCTAATTACGAGGCGTATCTGCAGCATGTCTAGTTTGGAGAGGTTTTTCGACTTCTAGAGACGCGAGATGGTCATGATTGAATCCGAACGTGATGCTTTGATGGTGTGCCAAACCTACAATGATGGATGATGTCGGACCGGGGTTGTCCGACGGCGGTCACTCTCCCCGCGCCAATTGGAGGAAAATTGGGACAGCGAAAACGACGATTTAAGCACGGCACGAGGAGGAGCAAGGGAAGTAGTTGAGCTACCCCTCCAGTTTCTTCGGCACAAACGAAAAGCCCCGCCGCACTCCACCGTCTTCCTCCGCCCATTACTCCGTCGCCGACCGTCGGGGCAAACGATGCTGGCGATTCGATCGGCGTTTCGCGGCAGCGCGAGGCCCGTCTCCGCCTCTTCCTCCTCGTCTCTCCTCTTCACTCTCGGCTTCTCCTCTTCCTCTCCTTCTCCTTCTCCGTCGTCGTCGTCGGCGGCCGCGGTTCACGCCGACAGGACCATCAGCGAGGGCCCCCGGAACGACTGGTCCCGCCACGAGATCAAGTCCATCTACGACTCCCCCGTCCTCGATCTCCTCTTCCACGGGGTCGGCCTCCTCTTCTTGCCTCTTCTCCTCGTTTCTACTCTTTTCGCCCCCTTCTCTCGATTAGTCTAGGGGGAGAGAGGGTTTGCAAATGCACGTTTGATTCGTTCAGTTCGGTTTCGTGCTTTGACCAAGTGTTGAATTTTGCTGGTGGAGTCTTTGACATGTGGAAGACTTTGCGTGATGCGGATATTGTCCTTTCTCTTGTTTGAAAGGAATTAATTCTAATGGGGAGCGGCTTTTATGAGTTTTGAGGGGCTAAAGTTTGTGCCTTTTTGGTCAGGCTCAAGTCCACAGGCATGCCCATAACTTCAGGGAAGTGCAGCAGTGCACTCTGCTGTCCATCAAGACAGGTGGGTGCAGCGAGGATTGTTCCTACTGTCCGCAGTCCTCCAGATACAGCACCGGGTTGAAAGCCCAGAAGCTCATGACCAAGGACGATGTCCTTCAGGCAGCTCAAAGGGTATTTCCTCTGGACTACTTCATGGTCATGTTGATTCCTCTTTTTTATCACCTGTCCGAGGCGCTACCGCCGCTTTTTATCCTTTAATGCTACTTGGTTTGAAAGCAAATCATTCCTCTTCTGGGTGATCTTAACCAGTGTAGTATTTCAGGCCAAGGAGGCTGGTAGCACCCGCTTTTGCATGGGAGCTGCCTGGAGAGATACCGTAGGCAGGAAAACTAATTTCAGCCAGATCCTTGAGTATGTGAAGGAAATAAGGTAATATTTTCAAGTTGTCATGTAAAAGCATTGGGAATATCCAAATTCCAAATGATTCCGTTCCTCTTTTATAGTGAAGTAAGTTAGCATTTCATAATCATGACATAAGTAGCAGGACGACTACTCCTCGAGACAAGCCTAGCCTAGATCAATTCCAAATCTCAGAGTTTCTTATTAGAGGAGCAGCGGGTTGTTCAAGTACTGCCCTTTGGGCATAGAGATTTCAGCTTATGTTGCATATTGTTGGTGGAGCTGTACTTCTCCTTTGTTCTTAAAATATTTGCGATGCAAAGCATCCTACTCAACGAGAGATTTGAAAAGAAAACAACAAAAGCATTTTCCGTCTAGCTGCTTCTCTCAGCATGATATAAGCATAAGATATTGCTCTACATTGTTGTGGATCTCTTGCTTTCTTGCGAATTTAGGAACTGTTGCTGTTGGATTTCATCATGTGTCTCGCAACTGTGCATGCAGTTACCTTTCATTATTCATGCTCTTTTCCCTACAAAAATGTCCATCTCAGCCAAAATCATTAATGTTTATTTATTTTGAACTCGAAACCTTGAGATCAAGTTTGATAATATGTTCCTTGAAAGTTTCGTTCTGACATCAATCGGTCGCTCTGCCCTCTTTTCCTTTTTCCTTTTAACCTAAGAGTTTATGACAAGTAACCTTGCCTTAGTTGGTAAACTCAGCCTTACTGTGTGAAATTGAGGTATCTTCAACAGTGTGATATGATGCATATTTGATGTATATCTGAGTGATTCAAATATAATTTCTCAGATTACTTTTGGTCTGCTGCTTTATCTGTCTTCCTGATTACAACCATGTTCTCCATCATGTCATGATTGGTGGACTAGAATTATGCATAGGATGAGTTCGAGTGACTTTTGGTAATTATCAATGATCTAGAGTACAAAAGTTGTTGTGGAAAATTGAGTATTATCCATGGACCTTCTGGAAATTTACTGTTCCTTTTAGCTATCCTATCATTTAATGATTAATGGACTAGAAATATGCATAGGATGAGTCTTGATTGACTTTTGGTTATTATCTCCATATGCATCTCATCTTGACCACCGTTGCTAAAACTTAATTGAGCTTTGGAATGCCTTGAAGCTGTCTATTACACATTTCCAGCCACAACAGTCCATATTGGTTGACATTAGTTCGCCAATCTTTTGCCACTCGTCTTGACAATCCATTATTAGCTGCTGATAGTTAAAAGTGTCATAAATGAAGATAGATGCCAATAGTTTGGTATGTTCAAGACCACTGTTAGCAAATTTAATCATGTTACGAAGTGCTACCTTGGCCTTGGCAAACTTTTCTCTTGGCTGCATTATGCATTCTAGCCAAATTTGTTTCCTACAGATCTGGCCGTCCCTTGTTTTATAGGTGTCTCTCGCTCCTTTTCCCGAATTATACTCTTAGCAACTCCTATGTTTGAAGCAAAAAGGTTTTCTAACTAGCTCATGGCTTACAAATGTCTGAAAAAGCTCTATTGCTATTTCCCAAGGCAATCCACATCGATGTAATGGAAGTGAGGGTACTACGTTCTAACAACCCATGTTTTACTTGCGTGCATGGGCCATGCATGATCGCATCTGAATAATCTCAAAAGTCAGAATTTGTCATCTTTTTTTACTTTGTTGTTCATTTTTCATCTAGGTACTTCTTTTCTTGCTAACATTTCTTTCTCTTTAAAAGTTTGACCTAGCTACATGTTATTGAGCAGGGAGATGGGGATGGAGGTATGCTGCACCTTGGGCATGCTAGAAAAGCAGCAAGCCATTGAACTCAAGAATGCTGGCCTGACTGCGTATAACCACAATCTCGATACCTCAAGGGAATATTATCCAAATATAATCACCACAAGAACTTATGATGAGCGGTTGAAAACCCTCGAGCATGTCCGTGATGCAGGGATTAATGTATGCTCTGGTATGCTCTCACTACAGATTATTACTATCAGGATAGATTCTTTGTAGTGCAAAATGTAGCGTAATCAGAAGGCTGTCTTGTTTTTAGTGGAACTTTTGTCTGTATTTAGCAAAATTGTTCATATTTCTGAAGTTCTACTGAGGATCTGACCTATCTGAGGAATATGGAGAACAGTCTGGAGCATTTTGGGGAAAAATAATTCAAATTGATGTTTAGCATTAAAAGCTTGTTTGTACTCTCAACTACGGTGTAGATAAGGGAGACTTTCTTTCTTAATATTTAATCTCACGCTGATTTAGTAGCGAGTTCAGTTAACAGGCATGACAAAAAACATATAAGCAGTTTGGATTGCTAGAGTTACTCCAGCTGCCAGTAGCTGCTTTAAGGAGATTATGCTCTCTCTCTTGGCATGGTTAACTTGAGTAGCAATTCTGGTTGGTGCTTTTCTTACCAATGTGTCCAGTCCTTTTCTCCTGGCTTTCTGAAGTAATTGTAGCTCTTAGCTGTTTGGTCCCATTCCACACAGTTCACTGATGTTATTCATTCTTCGCCTGCAGCCAAGTGTAAACCATCTTTCTCAATCACCTAAAGAGCATGAGTTTTTTGTTATTTCATGGTTTTGACCTTAGATTTATTTTTTCTTTTGCCCCAAGTCTCTGTTTTCTTCAATCATTGATGTTACTGGTGTTAGCTTTGCAAGTATTAACCCACTGGGTATTCTCTGGTACATTTTTCTGAAGTCTCTAAGGTGATGGAAAAATTAATGTATTTTGAATAGTCAATGATGATATTTAACAGGAGTGGTCTAGACTGGGCTTCACCTCTCGACGGTTGTAACATATAAGGACAACTCTTCTCAAGAAACTTCTAGTAATAAATTCAATGATTTGTAAGATCAAGTCAAAACTCCTTTTTTTTTAAATATACAGGAGGAATAATTGGGCTTGGAGAAGCAGAGGAGGACCGGGTTGGTTTGCTGCATACTTTGGCAACCCTGCCAACACATCCAGAGAGTGTCCCCATTAACGCGCTGATTGCTGTGAAAGGCACACCTCTACAAGATCAGAAGGTAAATTGATTTTCCTTGGTAATAAATTAGTAAATCGGATGCCCGAGCAATTTTTAATCAGTAACAGCTTCTTTAGGCAAATCGTTGTTGCCCCCTTTTTCTTCTTTTCCTTATCTTTCTTCTTAATATATGAATCATGTTCTATTGAATCTTCACCTTGCATTGCTGTCTGAGATTTCATGAACTTAGATGTTCTCTGATAAAGACTTGGTACGAAAAATGACAGAAGAAATAAAGAAATTGGGCAAAAACAACTTTTAACATGTCAATGGAAACTAGTTGGGATTGAAAATGTCCCGGTATTGTGTGAAAATGTTTTATCAGGAGCTATATTTTCTATAGGGAAAAGACATGGGAAATTTTAGTAGATTTGCAGAATGATCTCTGACAAATTTCAAATGATTGGAAAATGCCACTATTAATCGCACAACAGAATTTAACAAGCACACATACATTAATGAGTGGAGATCACCAATTGTCTTATCAGTTTATCTTTTATGAATCAATAGCATGAATAATGAGGTTACCATGCATCTGTTAGATTTCTTTAGGAGATTTGTCTTGAAAAAAGACATCTCACTTTTATATCTGCTTTTAGCCAGTTGAAATATGGGAGATGATAAGGATGATTGCCACTGCGAGGATAGTCATGCCAAAAGCAATGGTACGGTTATCTGCCGGCAGAGTCCGTTTCTCTATGCCAGAGCAGGCGCTATGCTTTCTGGCCGGTGCGAATTCCATTTTCACAGGCGAGAAGCTTCTAACAACTCCTAACAATGATTTTGATGCGGATCAACTCATGTTCAAGATGCTGGGACTAATTCCAAAGGCTCCAAGTTTTGATGATGATGGCGCAAAGCATGATGCAGCAGAGCATTGTGAGGAAGCCATTTCAAGTTCTGGTTGAGGTTATCTGGATTGGTCAAAAGAGGAAATAAATCATGATGGGTAAGCCTCAACTGGAGGTTTGTCTGTTCAATTCTGTGAACTGAGAAAATTTCCTGCTAACTTTGTATTCACCAATTAGTTGGGTAACATGGAGCTTCATGCACTAAATTCATGGGTTATGGATTGGATTTACTTATCATTAATTAGTCAAGAATGATCAAATTAATGTTCTGCTGTTGGCTGCATGGAATGACAGACGCAGATTGCACGCAGGCTCCATGTTGCAGCCTGTTCTGTTTACTTTGAGCCAGCACAAGCAAGGATTGCCGCCACCCGGGTAATACAAAAATCATCTTTCATACTTTCATGGAGGGTTTCTTTGCTTTAATGAAACTTAAAACCCCTCATAAGTCTTTTTTTTTGGTCGATGAGCGCCCCTGGGGACTTGTCAATGCGCATGAACAAAGCAGTTTTCCTTGTGGACTGCTCACTAGTGTCTTGGAGGGGCATTCCATTGAGAAAATGCAGAAAGCAAGGCGCCCGTGAGTTTTGGTTGTCGAGTGCTCTGTCCTCATTACGAATTGATCGTGCAAATGTAGAGTCCGTGCCAAGATAGAGTATCGGGTACTCATCTCCAACGTTTGATCATGAACATGGTTGGGCAATTCTGCGAAACTTATGAATTAGTAGCGTTTAGAATTCAAAGCAAACAGACAAGACGTGGTGCGCAATTTCCGTGTGCTATATATAATTGAGAATTCCAATTTTGGTGTTTTTTGTTTTTTTTTTGCCTTTTTTGCGAGGGAGCTGGTGGAACTAATCGTATATTAAGTAATACTTTTATTTAAGTTTAGAAAACCAGGAAAATTTTCAAATTTGTTAAATGGCCTCCTCATGCATCTATATTTCAGTATTCGGGTTGTCTACTATTAAATGGAAAATCCATCTCAAATGCTAAGAAGGGCATAACATTTTAAAAGAAAAGTCACTCGAAAAGTATCCTAGATCTCATATTTAAGAACTTAGTGCGTTGGGGACGCAATGCAATCAAATCGGAAGTTGACTTCTGAAGAAAGAAGCTTATAATTAATTTTCTTTTCTCTTGACCTCGAGGTTGATGCGCCAACCTACACCCTATCACAGCTCGCACATTCCTTCTTTGAACCGGGTCCGCCCTCTTGGTCTCGATCGGGCGTGTGCCCGAACCGATGATTTGTTTTTTCAATGGAGGAGTTTTTCGATATTCTTTATATTGTAAACGGATTGGATAGACTTTCATCTTGGGGATCAATTCAATCAAATCACTTCAATGAAGGATAATTTTTTCTAGATATTCTTTCGGGCGCAGCTCGCATATTGTAAACCGGGTCCGCCCTCACGGTTGGATAGACTTTCATCTACCGATCAATTCCAGCACTTCAATGAAGGAGTTTTTAGATATTCTTTAATATTGTAAACGGATTGGATAGACATTCATCTACTGATCAATTCCAGCACTGCCGAAGATAGGACGGTCATGAGATAGAGGATGATTGCATCCATGAAATGACACTGGTTTTTGTTACCCTTATTCGTGATAGTTTATCGATGAAAGAATCTGTTCTGTACAAAATAATGAGCTCAAGTTATGCCACGGCCAAACCCCTGACCAGTTTGTTTTGGGCACTTCACGGGGCAAGAAATTAACTTTTTACATTATAAGCCTTTTCAATTAAAAATTACAGCTGGGTTTTGGTGATTCTATGCAGTGATGATGCCGAGGAACGTTGGACTTAGGTGTGCTCCACCCATTGGCAAATCATAGCTATGTGATGAACCGCTATTCATTCAATTTTGATGCTGAGACATATCCATTCTTGTAAAATGAGAATGCCCTTTTGTGCTTTGCTGTTCTATTTTACTAATTGGGATTTGTTTTGTTTTGTACTTTTTATATATTATATGGAAATATGGATAAAATGTTTACGAAAAGGAATGGGCTGACCATAATCCCCGGCACTGAATAATTTACAAGTGTCATCCTGACGCCACACGACGTGGTCTTGATACACAAGGAAATCAATTTCAAAGAATTAGGCAAGAATCCACTAGTGTTGCTCTTGTGGTTGGTGAAACTACCGTTGGCCTCGGCGCTGTAGCTCTTCATAATCAAACTGGCGGGGCCTCGGTTGTTGCTACTGGTGACTGGGGAGCTACCGGAAGCGCAATCGCTCGGGACATAAAGGTCACAGCCGTCCAATCACCTGAGGAATGAATCGGGGGTGGCGGTCGGAGGTGGCGTGCCGGCCTTGCTATCGTGGTGGTGGTGGTGGTGGTTGTGGTTAGTGCTTTGACCTTTAACCAAGATGGTTCCTTTCTAGTCAAGCGAGGGCTTGGCCGCCTTCGTCGGCCCCAAGTGATGTCTTGTGACCTCGCTCAGGACCAGCAAGGGCCATCAACCCTCACTTGGCCAAATTCAATGAGGGTGTTGCGGCCCTCACCAACTTTGAGTGAGGGCTCACATCCCCTCACCCAAAGTTGGTGAGCGGCGCGACGCCCTTAATTGTGGTTGGTGATGGTCGGTTGGCCACCCTTGCCGGCCCTCCTCCAAAACCCAAAGAAAAAAGAAGCAAAGAAAATGAAAAAAAAGAAGAAGAAAAAAACCATAAAAATTCAAATAATTATTTTAAAATTATTTTAAAAATGTTTACATTAGCACTGGGCATCAACATCAACAGATTCCAGCCAAAATTTACTGAATGGACTCAATTGGCAAAAAGTAAAAATGTTTAGGACTCAATTGACAAAATTAAAAGATTTAGGATTGAATTGATAAAAGTGCAATGTGTTTAGGATTTTTTGGACAAATTTCTCACTTGATGTGCCACCTATATCTTATCACGGGTCACATATTCCTTCTTCAAACCAGGTTTGCCTTCTGACTTGATGGGCCCAATGATTTTTATTTTTTTATGAGGGGAATTTCATTTGATTTTCTTTAATATCGCAAACAAGACTAAATAAAGACTTTTATCTACCAATCAATTCTAGTATTGCTGAAGACAAGAACGGTCATGAGATAAAGGATCGCACTCATGAAGGACATTGGTTTTCGTTACCCTTATAAGAGATAGTCTATCGATGAAAGGATCCATTTTGTACTAAATCACAAGCTCGGGCTATGCCAAAAGCAAATCCCTGATCAGCTTATGTCAGGTACTTTGCGAGGCGCAAGGAGTTAACTTTTACATTATAAGCCTTTTCGATCACAAATTATAGTTTGTTTTTGTTGTTTTTATGCTGTAATGGTGTTGGCGAGATCGAACTTAGGTTCGCACTATCTATTGGCAAACCATAGCTACATGATCAATCACCATTCGTTCAAATTTTGATGTCAAGACACATCAGTTCTTGTAAAATGAGAATGCACTTTTATGCATTGTTGTTCTATTTTGCTAATTAGGATTTGTTTTGATTTGAACTTTTTGTGCATTATCTTCAAATATGGATAAAATACTTTAGAAGAAAAAAGAAATGGGCTCCTGTGCCGTTGTGAATTGTCATTCAGTCGCTCACCTACCGCCTACGTTCACATTGAATTCTGAAAAACCGACAGGACACCCTCGTCTTCTCCGCATTCATTGACGTTGTCCAGATTCTCTTCCCCATTAGGCAGTCGCTTTGAAGACCGGGATTGCGGATCCCGGGCCGCATCGCAACCTTTTATTCTCATGAAAATTCCGCATCTTTGAACTTTTGTATTGCTCCTCGTCCTTTTCGCATGCAGTGGTTCAAATCCCCCAGCTTCTTCCCATTCCTCTTCGCGCTTCTAGCTCTCTCCGTCTACTTCTTCAACGCGCATCGACCGGCGTCTCGTGCTCGTGAAATGGCCGAGGAATCGTCCAAGTCCATCTACGATTTCGCCGTCAAGGTGCCTTTTTTTCTTTCTTTTGAGATGTCGACTGGGATGATGGGTGGTGCTTATCCTGTTCTGTCTGCTCTTGGGTTGGAGAGGGGAGAGGTTTTAGAGGCTGCGCTATGTGCAAGATTGGAACTTTAGCTCGCGGTCGAAGATGGGTCCTCTTTTTTTTTTTTTTTTTTTTTTTTTGGGGTGGGGGTGGGGGAGCGGAGATTTCAGCTGTCCCCATGGGCGTACGGGCTGATTGGGTTGGAGATGGTGATTGCTTGCGCGTACTCGGTTAGAAACTAACGGCGTAGTTGAAATTCCTAAGCAAGGACTGCTCTTGATCGGTTTGTTTGTTCTGCGGCGTGTCGTTAACATGTGATGTGCCCGTTCCATGAAACGCTTGTTTGTAATTCTAGTGCTTTTCTTCTGCAACTACGAACTGGCGGGTCGATGACCTGAATGTGGGAGTTAGGTTGAGTATCGATCGGATCATGAATCTTTTGCTTTATCACAATTTCTTAGTCAATCCATAATTTGCCTTGAATCCTAATACTGACGATTTTGAATCTTGTTCCGTCTTCTTTCAACTTGATACGGATCCCTGTTTGTACGTTCGTTTCTGCGGAAGAGGTGGATATGCCATATTGTGCTTCTTACGTTGTAGAAATTTATTTGATGTAGATTCCCTTTTCATGGTTTTTATAGTTAGAGATATTTATGACTGTAGATGTCAATTATCTGATGCATATGCAGGACATTCGTGGAAATGATGTAAGTTTGAGCGAGTACTCTGGGAAGGTTCTTCTGATTGTCAACGTTGCTTCAAAATGGTATCGCCACTGAATGCGCCTTCTCTTCAAGAATTGTGTTTCTTTGATTAGAACCTCGATAGGAATTTAGCAACTCAAGCATTCATAATATGGTTTAGTAGTTGACTAGTTGGTCCTGTTGTATGTCGCTATGTGTTTGACTGCATGCGGAACACTTGCATGTCCAATCTTGAACCTGTTATAACTCTTTTGGTAGTTTAAACAGCATGAGCCTTTGTCGATCCCGTAAGCCTGGGCTGCTTCTCTTTCCCCTTTAACGGCTGTGCATAGATCTATTAACCATTTGTTCTAGATGTAATTGAGTGGCCAATTGTTAAATCCAGTTCATGTTCCCAGTAACAGTCAACTCCTTGAACTTATATCATCTGCTTTGATACTTATGATATCTAATATAGTGCACACATGTTTGCAGTGGTCTCACCCAATCAAATTACAAGGAATTGAACACTTTATATGAAAAATACAAGGATCAAGGTTTGCTCTTTGGTCTTTTGTGTTTTGATTTCGTTCTCATATGTTTTACTCTGCGCCATATCCTTGGGGTTTGTATAGGTTCATGACTGACATTTCTTTGCAGGATTTGAAGTACTGGCATTTCCATGCAACCAGTTTGCAGGACAAGAGCCAGGGAGTAATGAAGAGATTCAAGAGACTGTATGCACTATGTTCAAGGCTGAATTCCCTATTTTTGACAAGGTAAACAAAAAAAATGAGAAAAATATTAAATTGAAAGGGAATTCTTGATGTTCTGACTCCTCATGCTTTTTGGTCGTTTTAACTTGAGAGCACTATCAATCTCATAGTACGCATAAAAATTGATGATTGACCAGCTCCAGATGAGGTTGAGAATTTGCTTGCAATGTGTTTCATTTTCTCTTTCCACAGTGTGATAAAAGAGACTTGTTCTATATGCAAGTTCAAGTTGCATAACCGTCCTCCTCTTTTGCAAATTTGACTCTGTACAATATGGAGAAAAGATGTTCTGAGTTGATATTACACTCTATTTTTGATATTGTAGTCTATTGTGCTACAGGTTGAGGTGAATGGCAAGAATGCAGCCCCACTCTACAAGTTTTTAAAATCTCAGAAAGGAGGGATATTTGGAGATGGCATCAAATGGAACTTTACAAAGTTTCTGGTGAACAGAGAAGGGAAAGTTGTGGAGAGATATGCTCCCACTACATCACCTCTTAAAATTGAGGTTAGGGATCTGATTTACAACAATGCAAAGAGCAATTTAAGTCGAATCTAATTTATTTTTTCGGTTATCCTGCAGAAAGATATCCAAAATCTGTTGGGATCGTCTTGAGCAATAGAGGTTTGTGCTGTAGTCTTGAGCTCTTTGTACTTTCATCCTTATTACTTGGTCACCTGCCCAGCAATGCTAATCAAAATTACTTAGGAGATGAATATGGGTAAAACTGTATAGGGTAGTCTGCTTCTTTTATCGCCAGAGGGAATGGGCTCTATTTTCAGTTTGTGTCAACTGTCTAAAGCTGCAGGTACTATAGATTTCTTGTAACTCGACCACAAAGAATTCCCCCATACTAATAAAAAAGGGGCAATTGAAACACCTTCATCATCCGTTGCTGGTGTGTCTAGTTGACAACATCCCCTTTAGGGCCTTTACAACAAGAAGATGGTGAATTTACCTACTTAAGAAACTTTTGTGAAGTGACTTCATCATTTTAAGGAAGCAGTTGGCACCCTACCTAACAATATTTAGTGGAGTATGTTGAGGAGCGCATTTGAATGTTTCTGAATTACTAACAATTTTTTATTAGAAATGATTCTTTTTTATTTTGTTATCGGCGGATGTTTTTTAGGACTCCGCCGGCACCTTATTTTTTGGGTTCCGGGGAGTATGGTCGCAAGGCTGAAACTTAAAGGAATTGACGGAAGGGCACCACCAGAGTGGAGCCTCGCGGCTTAATTTGACTCAACACGGGAGGGGGCGGGGGAGAGTAAGAAACGAATTGAGGAACCAGGGGCCACTTTTAGGGTGCATTTGGAACATTTATGTTTAAAAATTGTTCTGAATGAAATGAAAAAAGTTTTATTCTTTTTGGTAAACTTGTTCCGAATAAAAAAATGAACGAAAAACACGTTTGGTAAATTTGTACAATTTTTTTTATTTCTTTTAATTTTTTAATTTTTTAATTTTAATTTTTCTATTTTCTTTCTTATTTTTCTTATTTTCTTATTTATTTTTCCTTTTTTTCTTTTTTCTTTTTTTTCTTTTTCCTTTTTTTTTCTTTTTTTGGGTAACTCGCGATAACGGCGAGGCTCGCAAGTTCGTAACTCGACAAAATTTTTGATTCCGGAATAGAATTGCATTTGTTACCGTACTCAAAATTTCAACTCCAAATTTTTTTTTTAATTTTTAAATAATTTTATTACTTTTTCTTTTCTTTTTCTTCTTTTCTTTTTTTTTTTTTTTTTTTTTTCCTTTCTTCCCCTTCTTCTTCTTCAAGTTGCCGGTCATTGGTCCTTGGGATGACCGGCGACTAGCCGATGAGGGCCGGCGATCTCACTGGAGCGTCGCCGGTGGTTGGGCTTGCCTCCGACAAGCTCGCCGCACCAGTTGTTGGCGACTGGGGCGGCGGACGGCGGCAAACGGCAACCGCAGTGGTGGAAGAAGAAAAGGGAAGAAGAACAAGAAAAAAGAAAATAAAAAGAGAAAATATGGGCTTGATTCTAGAATTGTTCTTAAGAACAAGAATCAACTTTTTTTTTTTTTTATTCTTAATTCTGTTCCAAATCTACTTTTAGGAACAAAAAAATAGAAATTTGTTCTCGGGAACAAATATATCACCAAATGCATTTCTGTTCCAAATCTACTTCCGGGAACAAAAAGATAGAAACAGACACTATTAGGCAAGTTGCCAAACAGCCCTGAGTGTTTCTGAACAGTACTAGCTATTTCTTCCTCTAGAAGAAAGAAAAAGAAGTTGAGTTACAAAATCCACCTTATGACTTGTTGGTTCTTCAGGGCAAAGGTCGTGGAGGAAGCTCCTTGGAGTAAACATCTACACATTCTGGTCGCTGCAGTTTACTTTGGTTCAACTAGCATCCCTTATATTTTCTTTCCGTGCAATTCGATCTCTTTGCTTCCTTTTATTGTTATAGACAAGCAACGGTCTCAATAATGTTCCATTTTGTGTTTTTGCGTTTGTTCTCTCTCTCTTTCCTTTGCTTTTATATATTTGTAATACCCTGCTCTTCCCATGTCATCATCATCCCTAATAAAGTACGAGATTTAAGTTATGTGCTTTCTATGTGCCGACCATAGGCTCGTTGGAGGTGATTTATGCCTGTGGATCCGGCACGGCTTTGGTTGGATCCTTTATGTTTGGATGATATGGGAACGTCCAGAACTACTGAACTATTGCTCTAAGTAGAGCACAGACAGTCAATTAGCACACTTCTACACTCCAAAAGAGAAGTTCTATGTTTGGTCATTCAAAAAGACAGAAAGTACATGTCGAAAATCATGCGAGTCCAATGCATTTTGGGCATAAAACTGCAAGTCGGACCAAAAGCAAGGAGCGGGCGCTACTGAGTCCCGTGCTTTTTCAACTGCTCTCAGCAAGTGAGCGACATGCATGCTACACTTTCGACATAAATAGGCAAGAACTGAATTTATAAGACAGCATACTGCGCAATAGAAAGATTGATTTTCTCTACAACTTCCTCAATGAGCCATCATTCTTTTAGCAATTGAAAATTGATCTTCTCTACAACTTCCTCAATGAGCCATCACTCTTTTAAACAGTATCCTTACCGGCCAAGACTCCAATGAGCTAGAGGACACTTTACCCTTCAAATTTTCAGAAACAATTAATTTGAGTTTCTCTCAAAATATTCTCCAGATGATCCACCATGCTGACGTCATAATGAGTATAAGAATATTAAAAATGCTAGAAGTTTCATATAGTGCCTACTTTAAGGTCAAAAGATTCCATTGACTCACTTAAATTGTGAATAAGTGAAAAACAATCAATTAAATGCCTCTAGATGATAAATTTTGGCTAAAAATATTATATGGCTTTTATAATAAAATGTTTAATCTAGCATGAAATTTTAAGACTAAAATCGAGTCCACGTGGACTTCTTAAAAAATGACCCGTGTGCCTAAATGATGCTGTAGGGAGCCGTGGACTTCTTAAAAAATGACCCGCATGCCTAAATGATGTCGCAAGGAGCCCTGGCAAAAAAAAAGGCATATGAAGCTTTTCTCAAAATAGATTCACTGTGAAAATTATCCCCTCTCCACTGTCCGAAATCACTGGTCATAGTTGCTTGGTCACCGTCGCTCGCTGCTAGCATATTTTTCGTTTCTATTGCTATCGGTTAGTCACTCCTTGAAGGTTCATCAGAGGACACTGATCAATGATTACCCTTCAAATTTTTATAATCAATTAATTCGAGTTTCTCCCTAAACAATCGCCAGATGAGCCAACATGCTAATGCCATAAAGAGCATAAAAATATTAAAATTGCTAAAAGTTTTATATAGTGCTCACTCTAAAGTTAGAACTTTTTGTTGACTCACTTCAATTGTGAATTAGTGAAAAACAATCAATCAATTAAGTGCCTCCGGATGACAAATTTTGGCTAAAAATATTATATGGCTTTTATAATAAAATGTTTAATCTGACATGACATGTTGAGACTAAAATCGAGTCCACGTGGACTTCTTAAAAAATGACTCGCTTGCCTAAACAATATCGTGGGGAGCCTAGGCTTAGAAAAGAAGCATGAAGCTTGTCGTCAAAATAGATTCAATTGTCCTCTCTCCACAGTTCAAAGTATATTGCTCGATCGCTATTGCTTGCTCGCTAGCATACTTGTCATCTCTATTGCTATGACTCAGTCACTCCCTCAAGGTTTGTCAGAGGACACTTATCATTGATTACCCTTTAAATTTTTACAATCAATTAATTCGAGTTTCTCTCAAAATAATTTCCAGATGAGCCAACATGCCAACATCATAATGAGCATAAGAATATTAAAGTCAGAAGTTTTCATCAACTTAGTTAAACTGTGAATTAGTGAAAAACAATCAATTAAGTGCCTCCGGACAACAAATTCTGGCTAAAAATATTGTATGGCATTTATAATAAAATGTTTAATTTGACATGACATGTTGAGACTCAAATCGAGTCCACGTGGACCTCTTAAAAAATGACTCGCTTGCCTAAATGACATCGCAGGGCGCCCAGGCAAAAAAAAATGCATGAAGCTTCTCTCAAAATAGATTCACTGTGAAGATTGTCCTCTCTCCATAGTTCGAAGTCACTATCAATGTTGCTCGGTTGCTAGCATACTTATCATCTCTATTGCTGTCACTTAGTCCCTCCCTCGAGATTCGTGAGGACACTGTTTGGTGATTACCCTTCAAATTTTCAAAATCAATTAATTCGAGTTTTTCTCAAAATAATCTCCAGATGAGCCAACATGCCAACGTCATAATGAGCATAAGAATATTAAAAATGCCCAAAGTTTTGTATAGTACTCACTTTAAAGTTTTTCTGGTATTGTCAAGAATAAGTATGAATTCTGAAGTGGCTCAATAACATATTCTTTTAAAAAGGCTTTCATTAGCCAAGGACTGATCCATGGAATATTTTGCTCGCGCCTCAATCCTCATTCCTCTTTTTCAACAACTTTTTATTAAAGAAGTATCCACTACTGTTAAACCTCACATCAAATAATCACACTGTAGCATCTGTCAATGGTAGACCATATCAAAGAACCACAAGAAAAAGTTTGCTCATCCATCATCTTTGTGATAATATCAGTCTCAAGAAACTCCTTTGACATAAGAGAGACGGCAACCACTTACTCCCCTTTTTGTCTCCTCAATCACCATAAACATCTGGGAGTTAAGACAATTAAAAGCTTTATTCAGACCATATATCTTGCCAAAACAAAATTCTGTTCCCATTGACCATTTGATAAAGAAAACCTGTACTTGTCAAATACTTCTCTAAACATAACCATGGGCCTCCCCAAAATCAGGCAAAATCCACCAGGCAGTCTTTAGACCTTCACCACAATCCACTTCTTCCCATGCTCATCTTACAATTCAGAAACATCACAATGTCTATTTCTTGTTTTCTTAGATGGTCTTGGATTGAACCCTAAGGTTCCTCTTCTCAATAGCTATTGCATTATCTCCATTGCTTGAACGAAAATATGCAGCCTGCTCAGCCTAGAAGAATTTACTTGGCAATCCATCTAGTATTCTTCTTAGCTCATCCACAAAGTAATTGCTATTATTCTTCCTCTTTGTCCATTGGTGTATCTGGTTTGGTGTGTTCAATCAACAACCACCCCTCTTCCCCCTGATTGCTCAATTGAGGATACTGGACTTACTCATGAAAGTGGTTCTTAATTCTTTACATATATCACACACAACTGAGTAAATTTTAAAAAAAAAAAAAAAACGACACTAGAGCGTTTTCAGATTAACAAAAGGACTTTTGAGCTTCTCCCTCATTTTCTTAAAGTAAATGATACAAGAACTTGTTTATGGACTTTCTAGTTATATCGATTTATTGGGATTTCCAACCCTCGCTTATCATGATCCATATTTTGAGAAGTGCTCTAAAATGCACCTTATTTACCTATAACGTGCTTCCTTAAGCATGCGTATGAGTGGAAACATCAAAAAGTGTTGAATAACTAATAGCAGCAACAACGAATAAGAGACTAAAACAATATCAAAATTTTTGAAGAAATGTTCTTCCCATCATAGCCACATTTCAGATCCCATTGACCATTGATCAAACAAAAACCACCATTTACAATAACACCAAGCCCGCTTCAACCTTAATGGAGAACTTCAGAGTTTTGATCATCAATTTAGCATGCTAGAAGATTCTAATGAACTTATTAACGTAGCTTGTAGCGATAAAGTACTTTTTTGGAAAAAAAAAATCAGTCTACAGGCGAACTACAGATCACATAGGAGGCTCCAGCTGGCGTATTCTTCCATAAACAAGTCATTCATATACTCCTCAATTACCATCTAGTAATTGGAAAGCATGATCACTATGGTGATCCAAGCCAATCCCGTAGAAGTTTTCATCAACTTAGTTAAATTGTGAATTAGTGAAAAACAATCAATTAAGTGCCTCCGGACGACAAATTCTGGCTAAAAATATTATATGGCATTTGTAATAAAATGTTTAATCTAACATGACATGTTGAGACTGACATGACATGTTGATACTAAAATCGAGTCCACGTGGACTTCTTAAAAATGACTAGCTTGCCTAAATGACATCGGAGGGTGCCCGGGCAAAAAAAAATGCATGAAGCTTCTCTTTCTCTCAAAATAGATTCACTGTGAAGATTGTCCTCTCTCCATAGTTCGAAGTCACTATCGATGTTGCTCGGTCGCTAGCATACTTATTGTCTCTATTGCTGTCACTTAGTCCCTCCCTCGAGATTCGTCAGAGGACACTGTTTATATCTTGCCAAAACAAAATTCTGTTCCCATTGACCATACACACATGCACCAATCTCCTTTCTTGATTTTCCTTAACTTTGTTGGTCAAATTTTCCTTTTATGTTCTTGAACGAACATTGACACAATATTTCTTTTGGTCTTGTCCCAATTGTGATTTTTCCCCAAAATATTTGATGAAGATATTCATTTCTTGTTTGAAATAAAGAAATATCACATCGAAAAATAGAATACCTTCGTATCTATTAAGCTTAAAACCATTCGTTCGAGTCCATTCACCATTGTCGATCCAATGCGAATGCCATAAATAAATAAAAAATGAATGCACCTAAAATTATATGCTATGCAATTAATATTAGTTTTTTTCTTTAGGGCTTAAAAATAAATCCCTGATTTTTAATGCGATAAATGACTAATCGGGTCATCAAAATTTATGTGTCAACAACTTGCTTTTCCTAACTTGTGACCAACCGGACAACACTCAAAATTTTAGGACTTCCTTGGCCTGCTAGGAGGGTATTTTTCAGGGGGCTTTAGGAGGTTTTCCTAATCTCCATTTTGGATATGCAACTTATGATTGGAAATATATTTGAGTGAAGTTTTACTTTCTAGTTGAAGGTTTTGACTAATTTTGACCGCAAGTTTGTGAAAATTTCACTTTTCTCTACAAAAGTCGATCTATAATTTATGAGTTTTTGTTGTTGTTGTTGTTGTTGTTGTTGTTGCTTGTAGGGGTGTTTTTGGAGAACAACCGTGAGCTCCTCCTAGTGCTTCTTGTCTCCTACCCTTTATCTTTCAAAAGAGCTTCCTTCATAGATCTTATCCATTGAATTCATCAATCTCTTGGTCAGCTTTTTGCCCCCAACCAGGCCTGCCAACTGATCTAATTCACCAACTTTCTAACTTAGCCAAATTTTTCAACTTTTGCGGCTATTGAGTGTGTGGATTTTGTTGCAATTTTCCCATGCTTTCAGCAGCTTATCCCTGGCCAATTTTTGTCCACTTGCACTACTGATTACGGTCTTCCATCACTTGGAAAGATCAGGTTGATTGGACTGCCAAGTAGGATATGTTAGGTTACAAACTTGCTTACTCAGCAGCTCCGAATAGAAGCCAAATCGTTGACTAGGTTTTGGTAGCTGATTTGAGCGTCATAATCCATCAATTTGGCTACAATTTTTGATCAATTAGCAAGCTTATGTATAGTAATTTAAGATCTTGGCTGGTCTTCGCAATTGTCTTCGCCCAATTTTTCAAGAAAATCTCTCAAAGTTGGCCATTTTCTTGCTTGAGAATGCCCAATTCAATGCAAATTTGGTCCTTTTGGCCCGATTTGATTGATTCGACCTGGCCCAAGTTCAATTTCAACTTAATTGGGGGCCAAGATGATGATTTAAGAGCTCGAGCAAAATTTGGTAAAAAATTGCAAATTAGTCCCTCGATTTTTGGAAATTGCATTTTGGCCCCAATTTGCTGTTTTAATTACAATCTGACCTCCCGAGCTTGGCTAGTCACATTTAGATCATCAACTCCAATTTTTTTTCTCTTTTTTTTTTTTTTTTTTATTATATATTTTTATATTTATATTTTGATTTGTTTATACCAAGAAAATAATTGCATTTAAAAAATACACTAAATGCCTAGGTAATCTTTATGCAATATTAGACAAGAAATATTTTTGTGGAAAAATAAGCTTCTCATTTTTTAAAATGATCTTTGGGCAAAAAATTTAAGTATCAACAAGATTCAATGTGAAGATTGTCCTCTTTCTGCAGTTCGAAGTCACTAGTCGATTTGCATGGATGCCATTGCTCGCTTGCTAGAATACTTAGTCTCTATTGCTATACTCCCTCAAGGTTCGTCAAAGGACACTTAAATTTTCAGAATCAATTAATTAGAATTTCTCTCAAAATAATCTCCAAATGAGCCAACATGCCAACGTCATGATGAGCATCGAATATTATCAATGCAAAAAGTTTTGTATAGTGCTCACTTTAAAGTCCGAAGTTTTCATGAACTCACTTAAATTGTGAATAAGTGAAAAACAATCAATTAAGTGCCTCCGGACAACAAATTCTGGCTAAAAATATTATATGGCATTTATAATAAAATGTTAAATCTGATATGATATTTTGAGACTAACATGGAGTCAATGTGGACTTCTTAAAAAATGACTCGTTTGCCTAAACGATATCACATGAGCCTAGGCCAAAAAAAGACGCGTGAAACTTCTCTCAAAATGGATTCACTGTGAAAATTGTCCTTTCTCTACAGTTCAAAGTCATTGGTCGATGTTGCTTGGTCGCCATCGCTCCCTTGCTAGCATAATTATCGTCTCTATTGCTATCACTCAGTCACTCCCTCAAGGTTCATCATCTCCTCTCACTTGCTTAATTTGCTAGAAAAACCAAGGCTTCGAGAGAAAAATTAGGTCTCAGCTCTTGGTGCAGTCGTGAGACATTGGTCTAGAGGAGGAATTTGAGGTTCCTGATACTTTTGGTCTTCATCTATGAGATAGGAATATTAATTATGGAGAAAAATCGAATTAGGATTTCAAATATGGGAAAATGATTGAATGTTCAACTATGCTGACTGGGCATGGTGAACCACATCAGTTGGAGAAATTAATAAAATAGGGTTACGTCGAATTTTCGATGACCAATCGAATTTGTGCTTAAGTGATGATTTTTTTCTTTTTTTTAAAGTGACGTTTAAGTGATTGTTTACTTAAAGTGATGCACAAAAACCTTTGATGCTCCCTAAGAAATTTTGGCATTTGTAGTATACTTATGTCTATCAAAACCCGTGCATGCATGGCGCGAAAGAGATCTCGGGGCACTTTTCTGGGACCTGTGGCGTATCAAGTGGATTAATCACCCCACGTACTGGTCGAATTATTTTGATCGTGTCCTCTCCAGGAGGCAGCATCCTTCGTTCGTTCATTCTTGATGAATCCGGGTGAATCCTTATGGAGAGCGGCTGGCTTGTTTTGGGTTTTGTTTTATCTTGCTTGATCGTTCAAGTATCTTGGATCCGGTACCTTCATTGAAAAGAAGGTAAAGTGTCAATAACGCAGAAGGCTTCGATGGTTTTCTTTCAGCTCAGTGATACACAAGATATAGCGGTCCAATAGTTGGATTTGAGTCCATTTTCTGTACATGGAAGCAGCTTTAACCATTCCTTGTGCTCATTATCTGATTCGTCTTGATTGCTGCTAAAGTAAACATTGGATGGAATTTCATGCTAATTGGCTTTAACTTATTTTATAACTTTAATTACTAAATTCTTCTGCTCAATTCCTGCTCCCAAACAATTCTTACCTAGGCCTTATTGTTACAGACCCAAGTAATAGTCTCAACAATGCTCCACTTTGTGTTTTCCATGCTTCTTTCTCTCTCTTTCCTTTGCTTTTTGCATACTGTAATCGATGGGACAGCCCGCTCTCATCCTACATCACCTGTAATGAAGTCGAAGATCTATCATATGTGCTTTTCTTCGCACCAACCATAGGCTGTTTAGAGGTGAGTTATGCCGTGTGGATCAGGCGCAGCTTTGGTCGTATCTTTATGTTTGGATGCTATCGGAACGTCTAGAGCTTCTGAACCATTGACTTAGTACAGCATAGACAGCTAAAGGATACATTATTCGGCTCATTAAGAGAAGTTTCACGTTTGTTCATTCAAAAAAAAAAACATAGTCTAGCGCGGATGGGACTTGAGCTTTGAAGAAATTGGCTTCTTTGGAGCTATCTTTGAAATAAGTTTGTCATGAGCATGTAAAAAGAAATGTGCATATTGAGGTAACAAATCGGAAAGCAATAAATCAGAATGGTTACAATGCAAGAATCTTCTACAAATATAACACATTAAATAGAGTATTCATAAGTTAATCATTTAGAGATTTTCTCTAATTTAGTTTTTATATAATTTTTATGTAGAGAAAAATTTGTTATCTTTTATTTTTAACCGCATTGTGCCGATTTAGTCAAACCTTTTTTTGGTGCAGTCCTAAACCTTTTTAAGTTGTGCCGATTCGAATTTGGCCGGATTTTGCTTCATGTATCTATTTATATTGTTCATCTTATCAATGAAAAAGCATATTTCATCGGCTCAATTCTTTGTTTTACTTTAGCAAACACCCAAAAATACAAGTAAATGGGAAGAATGAATGTGAACATTCTACTGGAGGTCGAGCTTCAATTCCATGTACAAAAATATAACCTTTTGATATTGAATAAGCTTAAAGTGAAAGAAAGTACGGTGCAAATTCGTAAATGGAGTTTCGGAAAAAAAAAAATCCTTATAAGAGTCTTGTCGGGAAATCGATGAATGAAATATGGAAATTTTCAATGTACCAACCCACATAATTAATGCTTTGAAAATCGAATTATCCTAATAAGGGTTTTATCGGGAAATCGATTAATGAAATACCGTAATTTTCAATGTACCGACCCACATAATTAATGCTTTGAAAATCGGTCTCGTTTGTTCTCAATCAGATTTCGGTACTTTTTTTTTAAAAACAATTTCGGACAAAATTTGATTAATTATCTAATCTAAATTTCAAGGAAACATGAAAATAGCTTGCCCGAATCCACGTGTCAAATATGGATATATCGCGAAAATGCACGAGCATTCTCGATCTTGCATTTGGGCCTCGGCCCAATCCCGAATCAGGCCCAAATCATATCTGCAGGCCCAGAGATCAGTTCAATTCATTTTTTTGACCGCGTCATCTCCCCGGAGGCGAGACCGCTCCCTTGCTCGCTCGTTTGTTCGTTCTCGACGAACCCCCGGCGATTCGATTCGATCGCTAGGGTTTATGTCATCCCGCTCGCGCGATTCGGATTCGATTTCGATTTCGATTCGACGCGATTGGGCGCGCGCCGATCGTCCGAAGCTTTTCGCGTTTGCGTCCTTGATCGATCTCCATTCCCGCGCCGACACCGCGTCGATCGCCGCCGCCTCTAGCTTCGCTCCGTTCGCGCGCCCCTGAATCCTTTCGATGACCTCCTTTCGCGAGGAGTTTCGTTCAGTTTCCGATTGAAGTGGAAGGGAGTCGATGCGGTCCTGATGGCGCAGGCGCTTTCCTTCGTTTGGAGTTTGCAATCCCTGTTGTGGCCCTTCTCCCGGCCGAGGTCCGATGATGACCTGAAGGCCTCGAACGAGCTGGTCCGGAAGCTCCCGGTCCCCGAGCAGACGAAGCAGTTCGTCTTCGCCGTGCGGGACCCCGAGTCGCAGTCCGTGGTTTACGTGCTCGCCGTGCAGAATCTGTCCGAGCGGTCCACCCGGGACGCGGAGCGCTTGATCAGGGAGGTTCGGCCGAGCGCGGTCGTGGCACAGGTCGATCCGTTGGATTCCAGTGAGGTTCAGTCTGTCGACTGTGTGCCCGGCGATGGGGTCGATTGCGCCGTGCCCACTTCGGCAATCGGCGTTCTCAGGCGTTGCTTTGTGGATAAAATTAATAAGGAGACGTATGAGAATGCTGCGGGGGGATTGGTTTTGAGAGAGATCTTCGGTATTGGCTTTCAAGGCCATTTCTTTGCCGCCAAGAAGGCTGCACGCGAGGTAGGTTCGTCGTTCGTTGTTCTAGAGTCGCCGTTTGTAAATTGTTCTTCTGGGGATACTAGACCGAATGAAGCTGATTGTGGGCAAGGTGTTCAAGGTTTGCTCAGTAGCTTGGTTCCACAACGGATGGGTTCTGGGGTTTCTTCTTGTTTGAGGAGGTTTCCTCTTTATGATGATGTTCAATCTCAGATGGTAAAAATTGTATCTTCCAATTTGGATCCGTTGGCATGGATGTCGAGTCCTTCGAGTTCTGATTCAAACTTGGGGTCAGAGAAGGTGCAACCCATACCTGAGTACGAGGCACCACCATTTGCCCAGTCCATCTATCCTTTACTTGTGGATCTTCATAATATTTTCAGTGATATCCCATCTATTGGAAGGGCTCTTGTCCATGCTCAACAGCTGCTTTCTGATGTGAACGGGGGGCAAGCTGTAGATGGTCAAATTGTTTCTGAAGTTTATTCATTTCGGATTGCTGTTGAGGGGTTGAGGATAGCACTGAATAATGCTGCTAGGCTGCCCAGAAATAAAAATGGAAGTGGTGATTCTTCGAAAAGTGAGTTTGCAGATCTACCACACGAGGAAAAGGCACAAGTGCTCTTTGCACAGGCTCTTCGGAGTCAGGCTAAGAAGTTCAAGACCATAGTTGCTGTAGTTGATGCTAGTGCATTAGCGGGTCTCAGGAAGCACTGGAACACTCCCCTTCCCCTGGAAGTGAAAGATTTGATGGAAGAACTTGTTACAGATTCTGAGGTAGCTGGAGAATTTCCTAATAGAGGAGACAAGAAAAGAATGTTGTCTGGTAAACCGGTGGTGGCAGTTGGTGCTGGAGCTACGGCCATCTTAGGAGCTTCTTCTCTGTCGAAGGTCCTTCCTGTGTCCACGTTTATGAAACTTGTGACCTTCAAAGTTCCTGCTTCATTTAAACTCATGCTGTCTCCAACCCAAAAGGTACTAGCGATGGCCTTTGGCAAGTCTCTTGGTCCCTCAAAATTGGCGGCCCCTGGACTTGCTAGTTCGGCTGCGAAAACCTCAGTATTGAAAGTGACTGCTTCAGCTGAGAAAATCCGGGTGTTGGCTCATGGTGTTATTGCCTCTGCTGAGAAAACAAGCTTTTCTGCCATGAGAACTGCATTCTATGAAATAATGAGGAATCGGCACATTAAACCAGTTGGTTTCCTACCTTGGGCAACATTTGGGTGCAGTGTTGCAACTTGCACGGGTTTACTTGTATGTGGAGATGGCATTGAATGTGCTGCTGAATCACTTCCTGCTGCTCCCTCAATTGCCAGTTTAGGTCGAGGAATCCAAAGCTTACAGCAGGCATCTCAGGCTGTTGTACATGCTAATGGGAGCAGAATACAAAAGTCTATAGAATCTTTGATGTACAAATTGAAGAAAGTAAAATTTCAATAATGTAAGGTTTTTATTGTTTTCTTTCGGCTAGATGATACACAAGATATAGCAGTCCAGTTGTTGGACTTGAGTCCATGTTCAGGTTTGATTTTCTGTACATAGAAGCTTTAACCATTCCTTGTGCTCAATACCGATTGGTCTTGAAAGTCTATGGACACATTGCAGTTAGAGTTGGTGTACTCAGAGAATAAGCAGACCAAGAAAATCTATCTGATATGAGGATAAATGGCATTATATGATATCTATCTAAATGAAAGCGTTTAGGATTTGTTTTGGAGAATTTATTTGCAGAGTTGGATACGAAAGTTTCCAGTAGAAAGTGGATTAACAGGATTGCGATATTATTGCTAAACTGCATTAATATTGCATCCAACTGTATTTTGATTCATCTTACGTGTGGATAGGAAAAATTTGCAATCCAGTTGATGCCATTATTAAGTGTGAGATGGTGACATTGGAAGAAAAAAATGGTCTGTTACTTGATTCAATTTTTTAACAATGCTCACTCAGCCCGGTTTTGTACTGTAATCTATCCTATGAGTACAGATTAAGTTAACTAAGTGCCAGCATTTAAGGTCCTCCTTTTGCATAGATGCGTTCATTTAATTGTCAACAGACTGATACTTACCAGAAAAGAATGAATTGATGCATACTGTCAAAGACTAAGATGTGAATATAGTTATAATTCAAATATCAACTTTAATAAGCAGTAAATAACGCTTTCGCATATCATCAATGGTTATTTTTTTCTTATATAGTGTTACTTAGAGTTTATGTGGCAAATGTATTCTGTTGTAACTTCTGCAGAAATAGATCAGTAGGTTCACTTTGCTATACCATGTAGGGCTACAAGACCAGGAAGAATTTTTCTTCCTGTTTGTGCTTGCCTCTTTGTACTTGGGCTAACATTTTAGTCTGACATTCATTTGTACTGAGTAATTAAAGGATCACATTTGTGTATGACAGAAGAATTTATTCGGGTTTAATATGTTGATGTTGAGGGGCAACTAGGCAGGTTGAGTCGCCGCTATAAATTGCTTATGATTTTAATTGACAAATTGATCTTTGTTTTCTTGTGATGGGAATCAAGATGCATGTTTTTTTCTATTCCTCTGGATTAGTTATTTTGTGCTGCTGCTGCTTCCTGACACTTCCCGAGCTGTTGTCTAAATAAAATTTTGCTCTCTCTTCTCGTCAGCTCCATAACTGTGAGTTACAGTTGAAGTTCATCATAGAGGCCTGGCAACAGGTTATTTTAAACTTTAAATTACTTAATTCAACTAAAAAATGGACAATGTGATTATGAATTTGGAACCTAAATACAGCTGTTATTTAGGTTAAAATCTGATGGAGTGGTTTTGATTTTTTTCCTGTCCTGCTTCGATGAATCTGAAGGGTACTTTTGGGAGTCAATGTACTATGAAAATTTTAGATCAAGAAAATCTGAGGAAAAAAGGTATTGTTTGACATCTGTCTACATGGAAGCATTTAGGATTTGTTTTGGAGTATATACGTGTGGTGTTGGGTATGAAAGTTTCAAGTAGAAATTGGATTGCTTATCATTGCAAATGAGGGTAAGATCAACCATAACAGGATTATGATTCTATTGCCAAACTGCAACTGTATTTTGGATAGTTTTACTTTGTTGATTAGAAAAACTGGTAATCCAGATGATGCCACCTTTAGTTGTGAGATGGTACAAGTGCATATGTTCAGCGCAAGAACCTGAAACCTTTCTTGTATTTGTTCCACCACTTATAGAAATGTGAACCCCTCAAACAGGGTTTGGAAATTATCAAGGAGCATACCACTTTGTGGCTTAGTGTATTATTCACTTTGGAGCTCTTGTAACTAAATAGAGAATGCTTTGCCATAAAAGGGTGGTTGAACCGGGGTTGAGAATTGTTGAACTATCCTGAAGAAACCAAGATCATCATTTGCCCTTTCAATAGTGGCCCTGTCTAGAGATCGGGAGTTCCAGCTTCTTAAGTATCACTATGACAGCTGTTTGCACTTTGGAATGTTTACTAAAGTTTGCGCCATGCATGCAGGTGCACATGGATGTGCGGTGTGCGTGTTGCTGCACAGCTCCACCATGATACCTCACGGTACCATCAGTCCATAATGGCATGCCATTGCTTTGCAAACACAATCTGATCTGTTATAACAAAAGTGGGATACAACTCTTTTATGATTCCAGCTGGGTTATTGGTCCCTGCAGAAGTGTTGACTTTTCACATATTAGTTAGTGCTCTGCCTGCAATGCCAACGTCTGTTTTTAAGTGTTGACCTGATGGTAGCTGTGAAATCTGGACTGTCTACATGGAATCTGTTAAACTTCACTTGTGATAGGATGGAAATGTTTATTATTGAAAAGAAGCAGTACATTGGTTCTTTCTGCGAAAGAAAATAAAGAAGGAAAAGTAGGCATGTTGTTGAAAAAGCTTAAGAAATATATGGTATAAAGCGGTGAGATTCATCAGTTGGCTATGCTTGACTGTTTGTAATTGTAGTGGCTACAGAGGAAAACTGTTTCATCTGATTCAGGACATGAACCTGCACCTCATATCAACTTCTCTTCCCTTCTTAGTATCTTCTACATAAAGTTCTTCTCTATTAAGCTCATAAATTAAAAAGTTTTTGCCAAATATCCGTAAATATATATATGTATTTAATTCATTTAATCAGCTGGAGGTATGACCTCAGGCGACGCCTAAGGTCGCGAGCGAAGCAATAGTCGCCTGATGCCATTGGACCTGTCATTCTTTCTCCCTTTCTTCCCCTGATGCTCCTGCACATCTTTATCGCCTTCTCAACAGCTGCAGATTGGTCCAGAGGAAGAGGACTCTACAAGGACTGAACTTGTGATAAGATTAGGTTCATCTATGTCTCTCCGATTCTCCATGTCTTCCTCTCTGAGTAAGTATCTTTCTGAGCTCTTCTTTTATTTTATTTTTTTTTATTTATTTATTTATTTTTTCGTTAAAAAAATTCTACATAGATAGTTATGTCCAGTGGATATAGTCTCGCATAAATATGAATTCTGCTGAGCACATCAGAGACGTTTATTGCTTGCACCCTATGCATATGAACCCAACATATTTGGGATTGATTGAGTGGACCTCTGATGCACCCAGTTTATACAAAAAGTTGATAAGCTATTTGGTTCTCTGGGCTGCTGAGACATTAAGAAAGGTTTGCATACTTAGATATGTTTCGTCAATATAATCTTGCATAAAAATGAATTTGAGCACATCAGAAATGTTATTTGCATGCACCCGTTGCATTTGAGCCCTACACATCTGGGATTGATCAAGTGGACCTCCAACACATGCCGGGTTATGAAAAATCTTGATCAACCATTTGGTTGTCTGGCCTGCTGAGACATTTAGAAAGGTCTACATACCTAGTTATGTTTCGTCAATATAGTCCCACATAAATATGAATTCTGCTAAGCACATCAGAGATGTTATTTGCATGTGCCCCATGCATATGAGCCCAACATATTTGGGATTGATCAAATGGACCTCTATCTTGCTCCAGGTTCATATAATAACTTGATTAGCCATTTGGTTCTCTGGGCTGCTAAGACAATGAGAAAGGACAGAATAAAATCAATGTTTGCTGAACTGTACTTCTGACCTTTGAAAAAGTGTGTTTTCGCTGAAATCTTTATTTTGAATCTCCTTGGTGACAATAAGAATTTCATTTTGCTAGTCAGCTTTTCTAAAATAATTTGATGTTCTTCTCAGGTTCAAGAGAAGATGGCTATCTTTAGTGAAGAGTCTTGTGGAAGTTTTATCAAAGCAGGAGCCTGGGCTCGCATTGAAGATCAAACTAGCAACTATTGATTCTTTTATGGAACAGTGATGTGATGGCGATTGGCAAAGGGCCTTGCGTAAGGTGAATGGAAACTTTAGAGTTTTCAGTTGATTTCATATAACCTGTTGGAACTGCAGCCAGAGATTTTGATTATGTGGGATAAATAAATAAATAGTCTGCAAAGTGGTAAAAGGTACCTCTCATCATTTTCTGCTTGCTCTGGTATTATGCAGTAGGTTCCAAGTCTGAGCTGTGTTTAGTGAAAAATATGCTAGGTGCATTAAGCTGTTTAACTAAGTTGATATAGTGAGTGATGTGGGAGATTTTTATTGTATGCCGGATATGATGCACTTTTCTTAGGGTCCATTTGAGGTGTGACATCTAGCATTACTGGTGAGTGCATTGCTAAGCACATGGATCTCTGCGTAAAATGATTCTAACTTAAACGGTTATGCCTTTTCTATATGAAATTGCTTGGGCAGGCCCATCTCATAAAAGGGGTTTCTCAGAGAATTCTGTTGCCGATTCTCACGATGTGATCGTTCAGTTCTGCTGTGAGTTGTCCTCCAGCTCCAGCAGTTGCATCGAGAGGAAAAGCTAGTCCAGAGAAATTCTGCTGTTGTGAACCAAATTCACTGCTTCCTTTTCAGATTTTAGGGATGGACAGCAATCTCGTCCCCTTCACCTTGAATCCCTTGCCTGTGTGGAAAGACATATCGCATGGACATTCCAGGATATGTGGGTGAGGCAGGGGACCATTTCTATTAGGGACCCAATTTTTATGGGTACTTCTGTGTTGTTGGGGGCTAAAAGCAGATCAAATTCGTGGCTTAGTTTTGCCGATTGTGGCCAATATTCGTTACAGATTACTGCTCAAGTTGCTGCTTTTGTGTAAAAGGCTACTAAATGCAGATATACCTTGAGTTGCTTGATTAGTATAGAAAATCTACGAACCATAGGGCGAATATCTACTTATTATACAATACGGTCGTTATATTCTTTGGTGGAGAATCACTTGATTACCAATTAAAGAAAATTTTCTTGATTTTCTGTCAATACTACGAAGAGCTTCTTTCTTCAGAAGTGAATGTGTACACAAAAAAGGGAAGCACAAATATTCGGTTTAGCTTATTGGGGATATACCCCACAATGAGTGTTAATCACTCATTTGTACCTTCCTTTCAATGTCACCTTAGTGAAAAAAAAAAAAAGAAAGTTTTTCATTCAATAAATGATATTCCGAAAGTTCCCGTTTCTAATCGAAGGCCACCAATTATTTTAAAACACGTAGATGTCGCCGATAATAATTCTTCTTATGGAATTACTTTGACGTAACGAAAAAAGTATCGATTGATCTATATATATATATAATAAATAACTTCTCTGCAATTAACATCGCCGAGGAATTATGGGGGTATATAAAGGGGGAAAGAAAGGACAGAGTTTTACCTGCTGCCAAGGAGGTTAATAATTTATCTTACATTAAATTACATGTCCATGTCCACCAAGATGTAAAAAGAGGAAAAAAGATTCCACACAAACAGATTTGACCCCAACTGCTGCTTTTTGCCTTTTTCAATGAGTTTTTTTTCAGAGACCAACAAAAAAAAAAAAAATGCGAGCGGCAAGGGAGAGGAAGAGGGAGAGAGAGAGAGGGGGCAAAAGAGCCCAAAGGAAAGGAAGGAAGGGGAAGGCAAAGTTTGGTAACGAGTGTTAGAATATGATTTTAAGAGTTTGGGATCAAAATTTCGATTACGGAAAAAAAAACACAGATTTGACCCCAACTGCTGCTTTTTTAAATAATTTTTTACTTTGCAAAGAGTTTTTTCTTTTCATTTTTTTTTTCTCTTTTCTCTCTCCATCTGGTTCCGCAGCGCAGGCAGTCTTCTTAATGCGAGCAGCAAGGGAGAGGAAGAGAGAGAGAGAGAGAGAGGGGCAAAAAGAGCCCATATGAAAGGAAGGAAGAGAGGCGAAGCGAAGAGTCTCCTCCTTCACACTGTCAAACCACCTCCAATTTAATAAAAGGTCTCTCTCTCCCCCAAAATCCCCTCCTTTCCTGATGTCCCCAAAAAGCAGCAAAAAAAACTTCACAAATTCCTTCTTGCCAATACGCTCTCGATTCCCCATCCTCTGTTCCTTTCCCATCAGATCCCCTCTCCCGCCCCCCTCAATTCCTTGATTGGCGTGCAATCCAGGATCATCTTCTTCGTCGTTGCCCTTCCTTCTTCGACGGGGAATCGACGACCTTCCCACCCTTTGCTCTGCCGCCCCCCGCCCATCGCCCGGCTCGCTTTTGGTCCCCGCTAGGGTTAGGGTTTTTCTTTTCATTTTTCGTTTCTTCAATTGCTCCCCAGCCATGGAGTCCGATGAGGATATGCACGACGCCAACGACGTGGAGTCGTTGGACGACGATTTCTACAGCGGGGAGGCCGACGATTACTACAATAGCGACAACGCCGACGTCGACGATTACGAGTTCGTCGAGGACGCCGATGCTGACTCCGACGTCTTCACCGCTCGTCACCATCAGGTGAGACAGCCGGCCTCGTCCGAATTCGTTCGGAGCTCTTCCCCTTTTCACCCGTGCCTCCTATGCGCTGTTTGTTTTTTTGGTTGCCGCCGCGGGGGGGGGGGGGGAGGAATTAGAATGAGAAATCGGGTGGAGCTGCAGCTGCTGTCGCTGGCTAGAGCCTCTAGTTCTTCGTTTCGTTTTTTATCATAACGACCCGTTCACCGTCGGCGTCTTGCCGTGATGGGGTGATCATTCTTTTATTGCTCGATGATCGGACGCAGCTGAAGTTGGAGATTGAAAGTTTGGTTTTTTGTCTTCTTTTTTATTTTATCTATTGTGAACTATGGCAGAAATCTGTTGCTCCACAGATCATAGTAAACGGGGTACGAAATGACGCACATGGCCGGGATAAAAACACTTTTTTTGTCTTCTGTTTTTTTTTTGGCTTTTTGCATCCTGAAGGACGGAAGACTTGCTCGCGAGATGATATTAGTATTGTTGTGGGTGTGAATTCTTCTGCTTCTTCTTCTTCCAACAATCAAGCTTAATGGTATCTGTTTCGGGAGAACTATAATTTGATCGAGAGAGCACCCAATCTTTGTCCTTCAACGTCTTTGCTGTTACTTTTGTTGTTTTTATTGTGCATATTTGTTTGTCTGATATGCTTTTTTATGTTTCCTTTTCTTCAGCAAAACTATATCATTTTAAAGGAGGAAGATATACGACAACGTCAAGAGGATGATATAATAAGAGTTGCAGGCGTCCTATCTATACCTAGAGTCGCTGCTATCATCCTTCTGCGCCATTACAATTGGTAAGGGGGTCCTTTGTTGGTGCTTTAGCTGTCGCACCTGATGTGCTATATGATGTGGCTTTCTTGCCATTGTTTGTTTCTGGTGGTGCTTGGCATTATGATGCTTTTGACAGTCAACCTGTATATGTAATTTATTTTTGGAAAATTACATTTATCTCCACGCTACCTCTTTTAGTTGTGGTAATTGAGTTGTCTATAGAAATGCTTGATGTCGCGATGTTTAGGTGGTGAGTTAAAATCTAAGTTTCTGCCATTCCTGCTATGCTTTTTATTGGATTAAGTTGGCATTGCAGGAGTGTAAGTAAAGTTCATGATGCATGGTTTGCTGATGAAGATGGAGTGCGAAAAGAAGTGGGCTTATTGGAAAGACCAGTTGTTGAGCATCCTAATTTAAGAGAAGTATGTGGTTTTAATTGTCTGAATTGTTTCCAGGCTCAGTTTCCACTTACTTTCACTTACTATGGACTGCTCTCTTTGCAGCTACCCTGTGGAATCTGTTTTGAGTCCCATCCACGTGATAAAATTATGTCAGCTGCTTGTGGTCATCCTTTCTGCAGTACATGCTGGGCAGGTTTTGTCTGATTTCCCGCTCTTGTCATCCCGATCTTTGGGTTGTTATATGCAACGTCTTCACAATCTTCACTATCTATAGCTAGTTATCTAAAGAATGACTGTTAACATATCTTGGTTCTTTCGTTGTTTATTGTAATCTATGGTTGAATTTTGGGTCTTTTGCCTTTTGAAGTAATCTAAGATTTTGGGGCATGTTTGGTGATTACGGAAGGGTTTCTTCCTCAAGAACTAATGTGTTATAGAGCTGTTTTTTATGAACTTCTTTAATCATTTAATAGGTTTTTCCGTTCCTATCCAAAATGATGTTATCTTTTCTTTCCATCTGCGTCTTTGAGAATATAATCATCAATTTAAGATGGTGCATACATGTTCATAGTAAGTCTCTAACCAGCAGGCCTCAACTAATGTTAATTTTGTTTTTCGGATGTGTATGTTTGCAAGGTGACAGCTAGAATTTGTTTTATTATCCCTTGATCATATCTTTCCAAGGGTTGCTTCTTGGAAAAGCTGCGGCCTGCAGGGGCTTTGAGTTCCTGTAGACTGTAGAGAAAAATGAAAATGTGTGAAATGTGAGAGTGGGACTGGAAAAGGCAATAGCACTCTGTAGCTGATCTTGGAGATTTGCTTCTTGGCCACTGTATTTTGAAGCAGTCCTAGCTCTATCATTTTGGTGAAAAGAAGTACCCCCAACGAAAAGATGTGTGACTATTACCAAACATCATCTCTGTGTGTTTGTCCTCAGCTGATAGATATGACTCTCTTGGAAGTATTTCTTTGTATTAACTGTGCACCTTAGAAATTGACATGCTTTTACTCCTTCGTCTTTTGCTGTCGTTTAATGAACGCGGGCATTGTGATAGGTTACATAAGCACATCGATAAACGGTGGTCCCGGATGTTTAACATTGAAATGTCCTGATCCATCTTGTGGTGCTGCCATCGGTCAAGACATGATAAATCTATTTGCGCCTAAAGAAGATAAGAAAAAGTATTCTCAATATCTTCTTCGCTCGTACATTGAAGACAATAGAAAGGTATATGTGCAACTGTGTTCATTTTCTTTTTCTGAAGTTTTTTTTTTTTTTTTTTTTTTTTTTGTGTTTTTTAGAGTGTGATAATGACTTTGCACTACTGGGTGCCCGTTAAATGAAATATAACTTCCTTTACCTCATTTTCCTACTGCCAGACCAAGTGGTGTCCTGCCCCTGGTTGTGAATATGCTGTAGAATATGCTGCTGGCAGTGAAGGTTACGATGTTTCCTGCCAATGCTCTTTCAACTTTTGCTGGAATGTAAGCTTCCTTTTGGAAATTTCTTGTATCAATATGTAGCAAGTAGTGTGTTGACATCCTTTTGATTTGATCTGCTGCAGTGTACAGAGGAAGCTCACCGTCCAGTAGATTGTAACACTGTGGCACAGTGGATCATGAAAAACAGTGCTGAATCTGAAAACATGAACTGGTACAGATAACTTTAAACATGTAGAATTCGCCATCATTTGGGTCCTATGACAATGGTTTACAACGGATTGTGTGGTCTTTCCTCTTTCAAGAAACAAGAATGTTTTATGTGACTTACTAGGTTGGACATGGATAGTCCTATTTTGGCATGAGGAGATATTTGAGGGCCTAAAGGGCTGTCATATATGGTGTAACCTTTGGACCTAAAAGCAACCAGTCTACTGCATACAGGAGTTTTGCAATAATGCCCTTTCTGTAGCTAAATTTGGAATCCTTGGAATTTCTTAATAGATGGATATGGTTGTTCTTTCTATCATATGGTTAGTGCATTCACATATTTTCTCTGGAGGAGATTCAACAATGCTAAATTGGATGATTTGTCTGGAGGATAATGATGTCACCCATGTCAGTTTGAAATTTGAATACAGCAATTCTAAATGTGTCATTTCTTTTTTCTTATTTTAGGAAAAATACTAGGTTTAGCCACTGCAATTCTCCTTTTGATTTATTTATGCATGTTTATTACTCCCATCTGGTCCTATACAGATATAGAACTACCAACAGGCGGGAAGAACCATCTGTATGGATTATATAACAAGTCAATGCTTGCGTGGAAACTGACTAGTGTTATTTTCCCTATATAGTTTTCCAGTTGATTTTTTTTTTTTTTTTTTTTTTTTTTTTGGGGGAGCGGGGGGCAGTGGGGAATCTTTTGGAGATACCAGGTAGACTTTGTTTAAGTGTCTATATTTGTGCTTGATCTTAAAATTCTACATTCATCATCCTTCTGACCTCAACAAATGTCTATCAATATGAAAATTTATAGTATAAGGTCTTTTTTCTGTGGAGGGTGGTGGATGGGACCGATGGAAATGGAGTCCAATCACTCTGCTACATTTCGAAGCTTTGATTGAGCTAGTAGTGGTAGGAGGCGCTTCAACAGATTTGACTGGGATGGGTTTTTCAGAATACTTTTAATGACTGATATGGTGTTGTCAAAATTAACACTATTGTTTTGATGTCACCTTTCCTATTGGAGTCTTTTTATTTGCGGACAGTTTTATCGGGCATATCTCTGTTACTTTGTCTGCCTTTCGGGTCATACCCAGTTTATCAGAGCAGGCCGGGGATTTATGCTGAAAATATATGTTTGGAGAGTTTGTCATTTGTGAACTTGTTGGTGCTATGTTGACAACCTGTGTGAATGGAATTGAAGCTCTTTTATAGAAATAAAATTGACCTTGTGGAGAATGTTATGATGGGACATGCTAAAGTTTGATCAACCTAGTGCCGGTTGTTTGTATCTTTCATGATTTGTTGTGGCAATATGTTTTGTTAAAGTGGGATGACAGGATAGAGCCGAGGTTTTACAGAATGTCTGGAAGAATATGACTCTTTATATCACGTGAAATGTTGGGAATCCTACCTCAGGTTTGCCTTTAAGAATGAATTTGGACAGTCGTGCTCCCTCCAATACTTGCCACATTTTCTTAATTTGGATGCAAAAGTTTGAGGAAGTCTTAAATAAAATAGTGATTCAGTGTCCAGAAATGTCATTATGTGCAAATATGTGGTTGTTGCTCAGCTTTCCTAACAGATATGAAATGATATGCAGGATTCTAGCCAATTCAAAGCCTTGTCCAAAGTGTAAGCGGCCAATAGAGAAAAACCAAGGGTGTATGCACATGACTTGTACACCTCCTTGTAAATTTGAGTTCTGCTGGTGAGGTTATTTCTTCTAAACGGAGCATTTTCATTTATTTTTATGTACTCATTTTTATTGGGCGTATTCTTGTGGTGATACAATGTAATTCCCTTGGAACCGGTATTGTATGCCTTACTTGTTCTATATTACTTTTACAAACAGGCTCTGTCTGGGTGCATGGTCTGATCATGGTGAGAGAACCGGTGGTTTCTATGCCTGCAATCGTTATGAGGCCGCTAAGCAAGAGGGAGCGGTAGGAATTGAAAAACTTTGGCTTTTCTCGGGCAAAGTTATGTGAACACCGTGGAACTAACATTGTTAGTTTTGGTCCTGTGAAAATACCTTTTTGTAGTATGACGAGGCTGAGAGAAGAAGAGAGATGGCGAAAAATTCATTGGAGCGATATACTCATTATTATGAACGATGGGCGAGCAATCAATCCGTAAGTGGTGGATCTCTCCCTGGCTTTCTGGGTTTAACAAGTCCAGTATTCGCTTTGCCTTACCCTTTCTCTGTAGTCAAATTATCTCAAAGGTTCTATTGCTGGTTTTAGATGTTAAGGAAACCTCATCAGAAACCCTTCTGGTTCCTTGATGACCTAAGTTTATTGCCATTTGTGATGTTGCCGTTTAGATAAGTACCTTTGATTTACTTCTCAATTATGTAATTGAGGATGAAAAAGGGCTGAAGGAAGGATTATCGAGGAAATAAATTTTGTTTTGTGTTTTAAAAGAATTAAAGAAAGAAGGGATGATGTTGAAAAACCGGAATTGACTATACACTTTTGGACTTGTAGAAACTGTAGATCTTCCCAAGTCCTTGTTTGGTTATCAGGATATAATGGGTGAAAAATAGGGAATCGGAGTGATATTTGTAATCTGGTTTCTAAGTTTGGTGTGTAACACATGGAATTACAATGATTTCTTGTGATGTTTTTGAAAATACTTAACTCTGTTTTGTGCCTCAAGTAGTTGATATTGTATTTGCCCATATTCCCTTGAATAGACTACATAAAGAAAAACTTGCGTCTGAAATCATCACACTTCGCCACGGGTCATTGCTTGTTGTGGTCGATTTTAGTCCAAATCCCTCTAAACAATAAAGTTGAAAAAAGTTGAGAAAGCAAGAGCTCCTTTGTAGTGCTTGACTCCCCCCCCAAAACAAAAAAAGAAAAAAGAAAAAAAGAAACAGGGCCACCTCTGGCCGCCTGCGGTCACTGTCTGCTGACCGCTGGCAGCCGACTGTCGCCGCCGGACCGTTAGTGACGGTTGCCGCCGCCCTCAGCCCACCGGCCAACGACCGCTACTAATCGTCGTTGCTGCTGTTGACCGCTGCCCATTGCTGTCCTGTCGCTGCCGATGGCTGGTGGGCTGTGGGTGACGGTCTTGTGGCGGCGGTTGGCGGCGACGGTCGGCGGTTGTCGGCAGTCTGTGAGCAAGAAAAAAAAAAACGAATAAATACAAAAATTAATAAATTGTACCAAACACATTTCTATTCTTTTTCTATACCAAGAATAGAAATTTTGTATAGTTATCAAACACCTTATTTTACTCGGAAATAGAAAAGAACTATTTCTGAAAAGAAATAGTTTCCTGGAATAGAAATGTTGCCATGCGCATCCTGGTTTGTGTTTTCTAGGAAGTCTGTCGAATATGTCTTTCTGGCCACCAAAGTTAAATCTATTTATATTTGCTGGGCTATTCATGTTGCTTCCAATGACAATAGTCATTTTGTTGAATCTGTTCTAAAACATGTGCACTTAGTTTTTTCAGGTTTCTCAATCTACCCACTAGATAGCTTTTTTTGATTTCTCAAATCAATGTATTTCTACTCTTTCTAGAGTTTACTTTGGTAATTGAACAAAGATGTGTCCCTCTACATGAAAAACTATCCCACAAATTTTTTGGATCTCTGAAACTTATGTCATAAGCCACAAATAAAGTCATATGTAGATAGAGTATGATTCATGATGTGACTTTGGTTCAATCATCTAAGTTCTGACAGTCCAATGCCGAATAGGACTTTATGTACATTATGTTAATTACATTCTTGTCGCTGTTGGTTTATTAGATGTCTTGACTGTGTTATATGATTTGCTAAGGCATTTTGATGTCAGAAATCTTTTGATGGTTCATTGGATGTAAAGAGTTCTAGCGTGACTCCAATTGTTTTTTTATCTTACTTATATGCAAAATCTCTTTCTTTTTGGCAGTCAAGGCAGAAAGCTCTTCATGATTTACATCAATTGCAAACTGTGCATGTAAGTTTCATTCAACTTGGCTGTATTCATGCTTTTTACTGAAGTGGGAATAGAGAGAGATTGGTACTTGATGTTTCTTTTCTGCTTGAAGTATTGGTGTTTGACATGTTGGCTATAGCTAAAATGAATAGCTGCAGCATGGTTTACTAAAGCTGCTCATGATCGCTTGCTTCCATTCGATGTACATCATTTGCGAAAGTCATCTACCTAATATCATTGATCGAGGTCACTGGATCCGTGAGCCCGAATCGTGTTTACTGGTACTTGTACATTATTTCTGGAACTCTTGGCTTCGAGCTGCTCCTTTGGACAAACCTCTCTCTAGTCATTTGGTTGGTCATCAATTTTTGCTTATTAATGTATGCTCTGGCATCATCTGGTCAGCTTGCCCATGTGTCTTCTTATTTTCCTTAGGGTATAGACTCTCGATTCCTTGATGACACACATCATCTGTATTCATGCTTTTTACTGAAGTGGGAATAGAGAGAGATTGGTACTTGATGTTTCTTTTCTGCTTGAAGTATTGGTGTTTGACATGTTGGCTATAGCTAAAATGAATAGCTGCGGCATGGTTTACTAAAGCTGCTCATGATCGCTTGCTTCCATTCGATGTACATCATTTGCGAAAGTCATCTACCTAATAGCATTGATCGAGGTGACCGGATCCGTGAGCCCGAATCGTGTTTACTGGTACTTGTACATTATTTCTGGAACTCTCGGCTTCGAGCTGCTCCTTTGGACAAACCTCTCTCTAGTCATGTGGTTGGTCATCAATTTTTGCTTATTAATGTATGCTCTGGCATCATCTGGTCAGCTTGCCCATGTGTCTTCTTATTTTCCTTAGGGTATAGACTCTCGATTCCTTGATGACACACATCATCTGTATTCATGCTTTTTACTGAAGTGGGAATAGAGAGAGATTGGTACTTGATGTTTCTTTTCTGCTTGAAGTATTGGTGTTTGACATGTTGGCTATAGCTAAAATGAATAGCTGCAGCATGGTTTACTAAAGCTGCTCATGATCGCTTGCTTCCATTCGATGTACATCATTTGCGAAAGTCATCTACCTAATAGCATTGATCGAGGTGACCGGATCTGTGAGCCCAAATCGTGTTTACTGGTACTTGTACATTATTTCTGGAACTCTCGGCTTCGAGCTGCTCCTTTGGACAAACCTCTCTCTAGTCATGTGGTTGGTCATCAATTTTTGCTTATTAATGTATGCTCTGGCATCATCTGGTCAGCTTGCCCATGTGTCTTCTTATTTTCCTTAGGGTATAGACTCTTGATTCCTTGATGACACATTTACTGAGCAAATCACAGCAAATTTGAGGAGCCATGTATTAGGCTTCAGTTGATATTCTCTTGTATGCAGGTTGGTGTACAACTGAATATATGATGTTCTGATAAAAAATAAGGGATGCCTCATTGTAGTCTTTATAAATTTTCTATAGTAGATGTGACCTTTTGACTCTGCACCATTATTTTCTCCTCTTTTTGCTGATTACACATAGGTTTACAGGCCCCCAAGGGCTGGTGAATGTGCTTATTCTCCTAGCTATATGCTTGGGATTGAGTCATGCATATAGCTTTTTAATGATGGTGGCATATTGATGCCCAAGTGACCCCATTCATAGACTTAACCTAAGAGGCCAAAACTTTGCTTAGATTGGGGAAAAGAAGAGGAGAGAGTGGGTAGCGGGATTAATGGCTGATGTGGGAATGGGTTTGAATATGAAATTCTTCCCTCACAAGAGTTTTAAGTTTAACCCAATTTTCCACAGCCCCCTCTTAGTTTGTAGCCCTCTTCTCTGCCCTCCCCCTTTCTCTCTCCTCTCGCCCTTTCTCTTTTCCTTCTTTGTTCCTTCTTTGTTCCTTCTTTCCAATCATAGCCTAAGCTTCAGCTTTGATATAGGTGCTGTTGGGGTCCCCATGTAGCATAATGTTTCCTACCATTGTTGTTATCGCGCGGCTTGTGCTGTTGGGCTCATCCTTTTGCCGTTTAATCTTTCTATATAATTCATACATGACTTGTGAAGTCTGAATAACAAAAATTTGAATTAAATGTCAAATTTTGCCCTAGGTTCCAATCTTGTTCGTCACTTTTTCTCCCTCCTCTAATGCAAAATTTAATGTAAGTGGCACAGAGGAATTTGTCTGCTATATCTAAGAAATCTAGCTCTTTCTTACTTTATGATTTTAATAACATTAGTGGCCACGTACGAAGGTTCTTTATATCTGCAAAATCACTTTGTAGACCCTTGAATCACTCTTTTTCTTCCATTTGTTTTTGGTTTGGTCCGATACTTGCCAAGAAAGTAGTAAGAGGGATCTTTTCCTTCGATTGGACCTCTTAGAGGGCATGTGCTCAAAATTGGGTCAGTGAATGTTAGTCCTCTGTTGTGTTTATTCAGATCATGAAATCCTGCTGTTTGTGAATCGATTGTTGAGTCACATTGGAAGAAAAAAATGGCCCATTTTTGCTTGATCCAATTTTTTAACAATCCATGCACAGTACGATTTTTTACTGTGATCTGTCCTTCAAGTATAAATTAAGTTCCAGCATTCACGGTTCTTCTTTTGCATCTAAGTGTTCATATAATTGTCAACAGACTGATAGTTACCAGGAAACAGAATGAACAGGCACTTAATTTCAAAGAGTAAATCTGAATATATTTATAATACAAATAAAAACATCGACAAACATTATATGATCGTTTTAGCATATCATTAACAGCCAAATTTTCTATTAATTAATAATATTACTTAAGAGTTTTTGTGACAAATGGATTCTGGTTGTAACTTCTGCAGAAATAGATCTTAGGTTCACATTACTGTATTAAGGAGTGCTACAAGACCAGGAAGATCTTTGTTTCTGTATGCGTTTGCCTCTCCGTACTTGGGCTAACATTTTAGCCTGACATTCATGGGTATTGAGTACACTAAGGATTGCAGTTGTGTCTGAAGAATCTATACTGGGTAAATGTGTTGATGCTAAGTGGCAACTGGGCAGGTTGAGTTGTGATAAACTGCTTATGATGTTCAATTAACAAATTGATCTTTGTTTTCATGTGATAGGAAGCAAGATGCATGGCTTTTCTATTCATCTGGTTTAATTTTGTCGTGCTTCTGATGCTTGCTGACCCTTTGCTATTGATTAAATAAGGTTTTGTTTTTTCTTCTTGTCAGCTCGATAAGCTTAGTGACATACAATGCCAGCCAGAGTCACAGTTGAAGTTCATCATAGAGGCCTGGCAACAGGTTTTATTTCTTAATTCAACTTAAATATGATTTATGTGATTTTCAGTTTGGAATGTAAATACAGCTGTTATAGGTTAAAATCTGATGGAGTGTTTTTGACTTATTATCCTGACCTGCTTCTGTGAAACTAAATTAGGCTTCTTTGATGTTTGCAGATAGTTGAGTGTAGGCGAGTGCTCAAGTGGACATATGCATATGGTTATTATCTACCAGAACTTGACCATGCTAAGAAACAATTTTTTGAGTATTTGCAAGGTTTGTATTGGAGAGTAGGATTGTGGATAGACAATGGCCATGCATATCCTTCTTGTTTTCCTATTTACTTACATGAAATGGTTTCTTTACCAGGTGAGGCAGAGTCCGGATTGGAAAGGCTTCATCAGTGTGCAGAGAAGGAACTTCACCAGTTCCTTAGTGATGAGAATCCTTCTAGTAACTTTAATGACTTCCGCACCAAGTTAGCTGGACTTACCAGGTATCTTCTTGTTAGATTCAATTTTGATAATTAGTCAAGTAAAATATGTCTGGTACAAATTAAAATTGTGTACGGTCAATTTTATATAGACTTGAGTCCCTAGATATCCATCTATGAAATGGGAAATAGTTAGGCTATGATTCAAAAAAAGGAGGGGGGATAGGCATTCTGTCATATAGGAGAATGCCTGCTCATTTTGATTCTGAATAGCACATGAAAATACTAATATTGGAATTCGTGATTATGTTCCTTTTGCCAAAAATTGTGCTTTATTGTTTCTGGAGAGAGCATGATATGTACCAATGAGCAGCTTCTTCCTGATAAATTAGTGTATGTAATATTCCTGCGGAATCTTCTTTTCGGCTTCATATATTATGTAAAAAAGTTCTGGCAAAGCTCATGACTCATCCTGAGTATAGCATTCCTATTTCTAATCCTGCTCTTTATTGTCAAGCTTTCAAAGTTTACTTTATGGAATAGTATTGATTCTGCAGTTTGATGTTAACTTAAAAGCTGATTTGAGCCAAAAGCATTCTCACTAGTTCTTTTGACTGGATTTTTATGCTAAAAAGATTGTTGATTCGAAAGTCAAACCTGGACGGTGGACTTACCAAGAATATGATCTTCCAGTGCATATGGCATTGGTTGGTTGTTATAAGGCTGTTGGACTATTATTTGTTTATTTATTTAAGTTTATAGAGTATTAGTGGGAAACAAGAATTCTTGGAGCTGTTTTCCCATCACAAACACGTCTCTCCTTTTATTAAAAAATCGGTGGCCCTCTTTACTTCAGCTGCAATGTAATTTACGTAGACACTTTTCTTAATAACCTCTGTTGTGACTTCCAGAAGGAGCGCCCATGTGTGTACAGACATGCGTTTGACTTTCTTACATCTGTTTTTGTTGCTACAGTGTGACCAGAAACTACTTTGAGAACCTCGTGAGAGCATTGGAGAATGGGCTATCAGATGTGGATGCCCATGGTGGTTGCAGCAGGGCAGCGAGCTCTAAGAATGGAGGGAGCAGCAAGGCAAGTAAAGGTGGTGGAAGGGGAAAAGGAACTGCCAGCACTCGAGCTGGTTCCAGCCGAACCGATGACGCGTCTCACTGGTCCTGCGATCATTGCACTTATGCTAATGTTAAATCTGCAACCACTTGCCAGATTTGCCAGCATCGCCGATGAGGGCAGTGACAGGAAAATTTACAAAGGAGGATGGTTTTCACCAGAAACACGGCTTTCATGGACAAGGAACCAGTTCAAGCGCATGGGCAGTGTCCTATAAAGGGATTATTGGTATGAATCGTTCGAGTTCCCAGTGACAAATCAATTATTAGGAGGCTCAACTGTTCGTTTGGTGTGCTCAACGATTCAGGCACGAGCAGCAGCAGCTTTTGGCCTGTGTTTACTCTTGTTGTGTGTTGATGGTGGCGGCCCATAATGCCGGCCCATGTATATAGGCTGCAGGGTTTCATTGTCGGTACCGTACTACTTTGGCAAAGAAAAAGAAATAGTGACTGTCACCAATCATTTAATATTTCATCTATTTGCTGCTGGAAGAGGCAAATGTACTCCGTTTGTCTTATGTTTCGCATATTACTTTGTCTATTGGAGCTCATCTGATCCTTTTTTTGAAAGGAATTACTTCAGAGTTCGTATTCTGTCGGATGCGTGGGGGCGCTCTCACTCAAGACGGTTCGAAAGGATGGTTCTGCTTGTGTATGATGTGCTTCAAACAGAGAATTTTTCTGAAGTAGAGTTGCAGTTCTCATATGAACGTGCACAATCAATACGAACGCATGGGTCTAGTCATTAATTACATGAAAAAGCTATGTACTTTTAATGGGAACATGACACATTTGTGGACAACAGCAATAGCTGCTTTGAAGCTTGGATGGGTTTCTTATGAGCTTTATTTGAATGTTGCAAAGCATATAAAGCTATGTATCTTAATTTTAATAGATTCCTGATATCGATGGATGAGCTCAAGTTGTTTAGTTTATTTGCAATATTCAAGTTACAGTTTGAAATTTTGGTCTATATGAGTAAATATCTAATGGTTCGTTTGGTCAGTATATCTAATATACATGCCTAAATGAAATCATCCAACGTATTCTATCTGAATGAGAGACGATACCATATAATCTATGGAGGGGCTCAAGAGGTGAATTCACTTCACGAAATTGACGGAAGTGGTTGAGTTTTACAATATATCTTGTGTTATGTATTCAAACTTGCAAGTTAATATGTGATTTTATGATTGACATTGCTTTGCATTTAACACCAAAATCATATGCTCATGGAGATGGTCAGGTTGCCGCAATATGGGGCTCCAAATTCCTTAAGTTGATTAGGATGGGCATTGCAAACCAACTCTGATTAGTAGTTTCAATTGATTTTCCCTTTAATAACGGAAAATAAAAACATAAAAATTTGAATGTCGAGCAGTGTAGGAATCTGACTATTTAGATCCCATTTCTTCAAAATTTTCACAGCATTTATGTCCCTGCAATAGCAAACCAATGCAATGATTTTGTATAATGCCTCCTTCCCAATATCCTTTTGATGAGACTTTGATTTTGTTTCTCCACGGTTCATCTAGATCAGATTAAGAAGTCATGGGTGGAACATCTTTTAGCCTCTGAGGGAAGAAGGTTTGTCTCTGAACATCTTCTGGCTAAGCGCGTTCAGCATTGCTCTCGAGTACTGGCGTGAAGCCATTTTCCAGTCCATGCCCATTTTCATCATGACCTTGAATTCATCATAACTGATTCGACCGTCCTGGAATACATCCACCACAAAATGAGAACTCTATTTCGTATATAAACAAGATATACACATTCCAAATTGAGGTTGTTCTGGTTATGTATTACCTTATCTAGATCAGCATCGAAAATGATGTCTTCAATAAATTTTTCGTTGTCCGGACCAAGATTGTCATCTATCAAAGCTTCTTTCAACTCATCGAATTCAATATATCCGCTTCGATTCGTGTCAAAGAATTCAAAAGCTTGAGTAAGGTGGTCATCACTGCCAATCCTTCTCAAGTGGACTGACATAGTCACAAACTCTTGACAATTCAGCGTTCCGCTTCCATCTTCATCAGCCTATTCTCATAAAAGATGGGAGTTATATTTTTAGATGCCAATACAAGAATTTGTGACTCATCAAATTATCAGAAGCCCACTTGATTTTGCAAGAAGTTCTATCAATTATGTGAAATGGTGATACAACCTCACGGTCAAATCTTTGACTAACTGATGAAAATATATTTCCATATTATGTAATCCGTCCTTAATCTTCCAAATGCCTTGCAATTTAAGCAAAGTCGTGCACTTCACAGCATATAATGCGTCAACATGGAAGAAGAAAACATAAACCATGTCAAAAACAAAATGTACTAAGCTGTTGAATAAGTGATCTTACTGCATCCATCAGCATCTGCACATCAGGATCAGCAACTTGCTGGCCACATTTGTGCAGGCCATGTTTCAACTCTTCAAATGTCAGATCTCCATTTTTATCGGTATCCATCACGTGGAACATCTCTTTGATATGATCCACTTGCTCATCAGGCAAATTGTCTGCTACTACCTACATTAACAATGCAGGAAACATAATTCGAGTTTAACCGTGCACTAAGAATAGCAATGAAATCCAACAAGGCAATGCTTAGGGGCTCACTCTGAGAACTTTCTTCTTGAACTTATTCATCAAAGAGAATTGCTTTATCCTCGTCCGGACATTTTGTCCTAGTGAAACATTGGAAGCCTTGTCCACATTCTGTATCCACTTATGCTCTGCGCAAGTCAATTAAAAATTGACAACCTTAAAACTATTTCATGGATCTCTTCAATGGGATTATTAAGCTAGTTTTAGTCCACATAAGCAACTGTCACGTGCTTTCTAGGAATATTTCATAGGAAAAGATTAAGCCCTGAGACCTTACCAGCCCAATTTTGTCGCTGAACATCTATTTCATATATAGCAGCAACAAGCTGAACAGAAAAGGACCGAAATTTCGATCTTAAGTCAATTTACGAGATCAACTGTCTAGCTGACTTATTGTTTGGTGCTAACCTCTTTCACCTGTTAAAATCACATTAACGTTTTAAGAATTCTGATCCTTGCAAATGACAAGTGACTCATAGTCCACACATCTTTCCTGCTTCATTTTCTTGTACAATCAGATTCATAATTTGATATTTTGTCAGATCAGTACTGGGAAGAGAAACAATGTGCCGAGGATATTTAGATTAGAGGGCAATGCATACCAAGGACTTCTTGGACCGTAAGACGTGTATAAGGATTTGGTTCGAGCATATTTCTCACTAGATCCTTTGCTTCTTCGGAAACCTTGGGCCAAGGATCTCGTTCGAAATCTATTTCACCCTGGACAATGGCCTGCGCAATTCCTTCTTCAGTTTCTGCCAGTCATATATGATGCAACTCAACCTATTAGCCCATGAGTTGAAATTTATGGGACTCCGAGAAAACTGATGAATCAGTTTGGCTGAGAGTACTTGCCTGCCCAAAAGGGAGGAACCCCACAAAGCAAAATGTAAAGAATAACCCCTGCACTCCACACATCGACTTCCGGCCCGTAATCTCGTCTTAGCACCTCTGGAGCCATGTAGTATGGACTTCCAACTATTTCTCTAAAATGCTGGCCTACCAAAATTTGAAATGTTTTAGGTCTATGACGGACCTGTAAGCTGCATAAATCTAATCATTTGAAGTGCTGTTATTAAAAAGGAAAGGAAAGAAGAAGAAGGAATACCTGGTTCAAAGAATGTAGAGAGACCGAAATCAATTGCCTTCAAAGGTGATGAATCACTCGAATTGGCAAACAAGAAATTTTCCGGTTTAAGGTCCCGATGAATCACCCCATGTTGATGGCATACCTGAAATAACACCAGTCCCCATGATGAAGGTCAAATTGAAAGAGATGAAGATAATCTGCCTTTGCTCTCTTGACCAAACAAGCGTATTAGGAGGCCAGAATAACAGAATCTTCTGGTCTTGCCATTTTTTATTTTTATTTTTTCAAGAGAAGACCCTGAGTTTTGCCAAAAAGTAAGTTTTGCATACACTGACAATCTCCAAGATGGTCCTGGCAATTGTGACGGCATCACGCTCCGTGAAATGGCCGCGCGCCACGATCCTATCAAAGAGCTCGCCACCCTCGCACAGTTCCATCACAATATAAACCGCATCTCTGTCCTCAAAAGCCTCCTTCAAGCTCACAATATTCGGGTGTCTCGGCAAGTGCCTCATTATCTCAACCTCCCTCCGCACGTCGTCCACGTCAATCTCCGTCCTCAGCTTGCTCTTCGATATCGTCTTGCACGCGTAGGCCTCGCCCGTCACCAGCTCTGTGCATCTATACGTGATCCCGAACTCGCCCCTCCCCAGCTCCTTGCCAAATTCGAACCTGTCTTGGATGTTGTCTCTGCTGGGGTTCTTGAGGATCGAGATGGTGCGGAGGACGCCGGATCTGCAGACACGGTCTACATCGGGTTGCGGCGCGAACTGGCTGCTCCTGGTTGATGAGTAAGATCCTGCTCTCTTTGCAGGGGCTGAAATGCAGCCTCCCATGGGACTCTTGACCACTTTTTTGGGTTCTTGGATTCAAGTCCTTTTGATCACCTAATTACAAAACAACCCACGGGAGGATCTGCAGAGCTGAATTCAAGGAGACTACTTTTAGCTCAGAGACAGGGAGAGAATGGAAGGGGCAGTTTTTGAAAATTAGTTGTTCTTCTGTGGAAATTAGTTGTTGGTTTTTGGTTCCTGTCTAGAATGGCGCCTTCTTATCAGGGGCCGTTGGAATGCTGTCATGTCCTAGCGTCCGACCGTGAACCCCACGTTGACCTCTGACCGTTATCTTCAACGTCTCAGCTTCAGCTCCTTATGGAACTCAAAAGAGTGCTGGAGAGGGTCCGATCGTAATTATACACGTTTGCCAATTGAATCTTAGCCCAATATGCAATTTAGTCCTTAAACTTCTAATTTATTTAATTTGGTCATTGAACTTTAACTCAATTTGTTATGTAATCCCTCAATTTCAATTTCAATTTATTCAATGCGGCCCATAGGCTTTTGGTATATTTTCAATTTAGTCTATAAATTATGTGCAAATGTTCAATAGTTTATGGACTAACTTGGACATGTACCAAAGGTCCAGAGTCACATTGAACAAATTGAATGTTTAGGGACCATGTCGCACATTGGGCTAAAGTTTAAATATCAAATTAAATAAATTAAAAGTTTAGATATCACATTATATATATTTAGTCACAATTCAAGGTCTATTTGTGAAATGCTTTTGATATCAACGTGGAATAGGACAAGAAATGGACTATAGTCTGCATGACATAAAGATCACCCCACGAGAGGGAGATCAAAACCCAAATGACAAAGATCCATCTCCTGAATGTTTCATGAAACACCCCTAGGCCAAGCTCGAGAAGCATTTGTCATCATCGTGCCGTACGCGTGGTGAAGGCGTTGAAGAGACCGATGTGCAATTCAGCCGGAGAAATTGTCAAGACCAGGTCGGATCAAACGACTTGTTGATCGGTTCATTTTGCAATGTTGGAACCGGTGCCCACCCGCAAAAGTCATCCGCAATCTTGAACATGATCTGGACTCAGGCTCCCTGTTAAAATTCAAATCTTGAACGAGAAAAGACCAACGTATAAATTGGTAAAGGGCTTCACCTCCTGAGTCTCCAATCTTAAAAACGAAAGAAAGCAATGAAATTTAAGTTTCATAGAGAGAGACGTGTGCCTGCAAAGGATGAATCTTTTATAGTCGTCGACTCTGGGTTCGCAACCAATTTCCATCATAGGTCTCAGTTCAAGTTCTCAAAACTCCCATGCCCCATCTTTTGGCTATTTTATGGCCATTGTGAACATTCAGATCGCAAGCAAACCGGAATTTAATAGCTCGAGAAGACACCTGAACCCCGATGTCCTTGATATTTCCATTTCCTAGTTTAATACAGCTCACCATTAAAAAGAAACAGCAAGCCATCTAACACGGAAGCTTCACATGACCTTCCTCTCCATTTTAATTAACACCCTAGTAATTAGCAGAAAATGATCGAATGCCATTAGAAGCAGCAATCGACCAGAACAAACTAACTAACATATATATTCTAATCAATCTCCATTGTGGAAATGGCTTCATCTATAATCTCCTCAAGTTCCTTCATTCTTTGCCTTGTCAATGCAACGCATTCCTGCAAGCACAGCAACATTTCCCATCATCATCACATTAAAGCTACCATTGGAACTATTATGCAATCTCTACATGAAAGGTGTTGAAAGGTATACACCTCATATATATAGTTTTCCTCTTTCTTTCCCTTGGATAGAAATAGATTCATTTTAAAAACCAAGGAAATGAAATCATTAAAATGAAAGATCAACCAGATGGGCCAAGGAAATGCCAACATCCTAAAGTCCATTAATCCTGGCAAATAACTACATGTGTATAGTCATGTATATAAAGCAGACAACAGTTGCTTATCCAATGTACATTACTTCGTATGTTTCAGGTTACTAGCTCTTGAAAACACTCACGAGTGGATTGCCAGGTTATCTGCTGAACCACCATTTGCATAAGAAGCTTATCAACTTCCACAAGTTCTTGAATGTTCTACATGCCACATTGGGCTTGTCCACCAGCCAACCACAAATTACTTTAAAGAACCCAAGATCCGTCTTTTGCATAATTAAAAGGACTGGAGTACAGTTAGAGCAAGAACGCAGTTGACTCAACAGTATGAAAGCCATTAATCACTTGATCCCAATCGCATGAAATGGGGTCTCAAAGTACAATTCTCAAACAATGAATGAACAAATAAATTAAACGAGGAATAAGGAGAAAATAACCTGAATAGCTGATGTATGGGCAAGAACCGGTCCACCCGGCTTATAGAGAGAGACAAGTTGACCAGATGAATTCAAAACCACAGTTATGAACGTTTCCATTATGGATTCTTCTTCGAACGTAGGGTCTGCCAAGATGTAGTTCTTGTGAAGAATGCAAGTCAGGGAAAATGGAATGCTTTTCAATGAGAGTTTTCTCCTCTCTTTGTCAACAGGTTCTTTATCCAACTTTTCACCCTCAAGTTCCTTAGAGACCATCACCATTCTTCCTTCATCATTCAAAGAAACCACTGGGATACGCACTACAAGGTCCAAAACAACACAATTTATCAAGTGACCATCCGGGAAGTGACATGAAATACACAGAAGAATAGAGGAAAAGCAAACACATAGCATTGATGTGAGGATGCAATCTTTGGCACCACACTAAAAAAATATCAAAAGTGAGAGCGTAAACAAGGCATGACAGATCAGCAAAAGAAAAGGAAAAAGCCTTTTGAATGTTCATCAAATGAACAATCATTGATAGTAGCTAGATCTTCCTTAAATCAAAAGTTTCAAACTGAGATTATTGCACTGGAAATCCAAACATCTAGGATGATGTTCAATAGAATCATGAAACTTCAAGAATTTTCAATGAAGCCCTTTAACTTCTTAAGAGATTGCATAAGCATTTTTGTATAAGACTGGTGCTCTTATCTATCTCATTGAAGAATAGAGGATTATTGAACTGGGTCTTCCTTTATTGGTAGAAAAATGAGAAACCATGAAATGATTAACATAATGGCTTTCCTGGTCAGATTCAAAATCAGGGTAAGAGCACAAAGGCAAGTGGGATAATTACGACTCTTCCTGCCTTAGGTGATTCATATTGCTTTTCTCTCTCAGCAACTCGTAACAAGTATCTCTTTGAAATGCAAATTGGTTGAGCTAAAGTCCATCCGTAAGCAAATCACCTTAAGCATTTATTAAGCTAGAACTATCTGACATTCATAAGCAAGTCCTACGTCTCTTACAATCATAGACAACTGCAATTTGGAGCATGATCACAAATGTAATATATTAAAGATCCACTTTATATCAACTCACAAAAGTCATCAACCGAGTTGTAGAATAGGCCATGCAAGAAGAAGAAAGCCAAAAACCAAGTTAGAAAAGAATGTCAGCATCTAAATTGTAAAGGATGAAATATCTTACAATGAGAAAATGCAGCAACTGCTGAAAGCAAAGCAGCATCAAAAAGAGCTCCATCAGCATCAAGACAATATATATCCTGCAGCACTTAAAAAAAAATGTGAGCAAGAACATTTTGAGGCAACATGTATGGTATTCATCGAAGTAGCTCTCCCAGCAAAAAGTTGCCCCCAGTCACACATTCCAAAGATTAATGCAGCTAAAAAGGGAAAACCCTGCACTCTATCCTAAATTATGCCTCATAACATCTGGCATTAAGTATTACCAGGTACGCCATCCAAGCTGCTTTTCCTTTGATCAGGGATAGCTCCTTCAGATCAATCATCCCAGAGCTGCAATAACCAAATGATTACCAACTCCAGCATATGAATATTGACCAGCACATGACCCAAGAAGGTATTGCAGCATAAAAACATGTATTGTTTTAAGAAACTGCAATATAATCGTCCGAGAATTAAATGAAACAATGACCAGTGCCAAGGAAGACAAGAAAGCACAAACCATGGACTTGAGGGAAACCTTATGATCAATTTAGTAAGGTATGTAGTATTAAATCCAACAGCATCCTTCAATGATAATCTACTACCTTTGAACCTATGGGTTATTTTGTGACAAAAATTGATCACAAGAGAATATATGGGGATCTGGACTTGGTAGAACCTATAGGAACCACTCCAAGTGTACTCGCAAGGTATCTGCAACTAAATTGAATCTGTGCAGAGCTAATATCTCCATGAAGTGTAGGTTACATTGAAAAAGTGAATGGTCTTTCCTCCCCCTTCCCTTCAGGAGACAAACTGAAAAGGGTCCAATTTAAGTCTAGCATTTGAGTTTGAATGATTGGAAACACGCTAGGAAAGCCAGAGCAAAGAGAAACCAATGTTTCCCTGTAACCAAGAGCAAGTTTACTCTTCACATAATCTCTACCCTGAATACAAGTCTAAGTGACAACAAACCCTCTTAACTTCTGTGACTTTCAGTAAACTTGCCAAAGAGTTATCCACTTTGTTTATTTGAGAGTTAGCATAAGGCTTTACAGGGGCAAGATTGGTGCTACTCCACATAATCTGTGCAGACTTATTGCTACATGATCAAGTGACTTCCTGAAAATTTGCTTCAACCAAAGAGTAACATTACATGCCTATTTAGTAGACCAGTGGAATATTCCATACTGAAAACAATCAAAAAGTTCAGTCAAAATAGTCACAGGCACAAGGTGGATACGGTTTAGAACTTAATGCCTTTCATATACATTAGCAAGACGCCCACAAATATACAGATGTCAATACAACAAGGTATTGTTAATACCATATCACCCTTCCGCTGAAGCAACAGGAGAAAAATAAAGGTTTCAAGAAGTCAAGGCAAGCTGAAAAAAAAATGGAACTTTACCAATTTCACATGCCTTAATAAAGAGTCAAAAAGTTGCTTCGATATCACTGGTGCTACCTCAGCAGGCCTACCTGGCCTCACGACTGGAGAGCATATAGGAGGCATATGAAACTCAACCGCTGAAAATAATACAAAGTCACATGCCAGCATCAAAGAAACATTAGAAAAAAGAAAAGTTATTGACTGGTCAATGGCTGCTTACCTATACTGCCTTCATCAGGCGAATCGACAGAAGGAGTCATGACTTCCATTTTTATAGCAGCCAACATTGTCTGTGGAAAATATGATTGCGCATGTTTTAATTAAATGCACTTGTAAAAGAGCAAAACCTATAAACTTCACAAGAATAACGATTAATGACCACCTTAAATGATTCAAGCGCGTGCAAAAGTTAAACATCGAAACAAATAAATGGAAGAGATAGAAACTATATGTTGGTTCAGCTAAGAGTATATACATATGCAACTACTTTGAACATGCTGAAGTGCAGGAGTGCGTTGGCATATGCATCACATCTACACAAGAGACTGAAAAGGGGAAAAACTCACAGTGGAACCAATCTTTGCCAGCGCAGACCCGTCAGAGGATGCAACAGCCCCTGCATTATCAATGCTAAGCAATCATAGGAGGAATACAACCTGTGCGGACTTGATGAGGGAAGGAAAAACAAATCACCAGATAAACAAAAAGCTAAACAAACCGACCGAGGGACACAATAGTATCTCTGGCTCTTTTCAGGGGCCTAGCATCGGGCCGTATCGATTCGGAGAGATGCCGCTCGTAGTAGCGAAGAGGGAAGAGGCGTCTGAAAGCACTGACCTCCATCTCGGACGACCAATCTCCAACAGCATTCGGCGTCCCCATTTCTATGGCTATCTACAGATGGTGATTTCCGGCAAGGAGAACCGAGATTAAAACTGCAAATTAAAAAGAGCCCATTAAGGTTGACCCCATATATGTCCCAACTCTTTACAAAAATTTGAATTTTACTGATAAAACACTAAAATTTGTCCCAACCCACGAGCATGGTGAGAGCAACCATCTGGTTTTCTCAAAAAGGAACGGTTTTTTTCCTCTGGCCAGCATTTATTCAAGCACACTAGACATATACAGGTGAAAAGCTTCGACGAAGAACTCAGAAGATAATAAGGCAAACTCTCAGCATTGCATACGGTTCAAGAGCAATAAAACAAACAGGTGGAGATCGTGCACGAGTAAAAGCGTAAAGATGGAGTCTTTCGGAAGAAGAACCAATCTCCGAAGTAACCCGGGTGTTACCTGTAACTCGAAGCCCAGCTCCGATGCCGGTAGCCACAGAGAGAGACAGAGAGAGACGTTAGGTTAAGAGCAAGAGCGAGGTCGGCGCAAACAGGGTAAAGAGGCCTGCAGAACAAGACGACGGCCAGGCAAAATCGACTGCTAAATTCTCTCTCTCCCCCACCCTTTTTAATTTTAGTGGAAGCCGCAAATAATGCTGAGCTTTTACAAAATATATTCGTCAAATTGAATTTTTTTCCCGACCAAAAATCAAGTTAGTTCTTTCGCGTCGTACACATGTGGATCGAAATGCTGACGTGATTTTTCATAGTTTAGTTTAAGGAAAAATTTCAAATAATATATGAAATATTCTCATTTTCTTAAATAAGAATCCAAATTGGACATTATTTCAAATAAAGGCCTGAAATAATCAAATTGTCTCAAATAATAACTTGAAGTGATACTTATTTCAACTAAAGGCCCGAGTTAGCATATTAGTCTCATAAAAGGTGTTTAACCTCTCTGATTGAAAGGCATTTTCATCTTTTATCTTTAAAAAAAAAAAAATTCCTTTTTTTCTTTTTCCCTCTTCCCTTTGCTAGCCATGGCGAAGGGAAGTTGAACCCAAGTGAGGACTAGGGTTGCCCTCGCCGGCGTCGGGCGAGGGCAGCCCTTGCTCGACTTAAGCAACGCCCAAGCCAGGCGAGGGTTGCCTTGTTCCAATGCAGGCAAGGGTCGCCCTTGTCGGATCTAGCAAGGGCTACTCTCGCTTGACGCTAGTGAGGGCGACCTTCATCGAGCGTCAACGACCATGTCCGAAGAAGGGAAAAGGAAAAGGAAAAAAAAGAATAAAGAATAAAGGATTGAAAAATTTTAAAAAAATTAAAAAATATAGTTACAAGATTTTAACCAAAATACCCCTTCTCCAATGGTTGAAAAAGTTGGCCTCAGTCAAAGACCCTTATTTGAGATGATTTGGCCACCGAAATAATTTGGCCACTTCAAGCTTTTTCTATAAATAATATCCAATTTAAACCCTTATCAAAGAAAACCAGGGCACTTCATGCCCTTTTTTGAAAGTTTCCTTTAATTTAATTACGGTTGTGGAAAGTAAAGGGTGGAAAAATTACAATGAAAAAAAAAAAAAAAAAAACCTAGAGAGAGAAAAGGTGAGTGTGAAACAAAGATAGCGAGGGAGAGAGGGTTGTCCAAGCACCGGCGAGGGCCGACAACCCTCACCAACTAAGGTGAACCGACAATGTTGTCACCAATTGAGTTGAACTTTTTTTTTTTTAAAGAAAGAAGGGCAAATACCACAAAAAGTCCCAAATTAGGTCAAATGTGACATAAATACTCTAAAAATTTTTCATATCTCACAAGGTTCTAAACTTATTCATTATGACACAATAACTCCCATTTTTTTTTCTTTTTGTCAAGAAAAAGAAACTTGAACTTTGATTATTTATTTTAGTTTTATCCAAGGTATATTTATGACGTTAGTATAAGTTTGGAATTTGTTATGTTATAAAAATATTGAGGTATTTATGTCACAATTGGCAAATTTTTTTTTTTTTTAATGATTTTAACCCAAAAAAGAATCGGACCCAATTAACTATGGTCTTTGGAATAGCTTGAAATTTTGGGAACGTGGAAGTTCATTTGCTACTTCTTTGTTCCTTGTACCCACGGGCAACGGAATACTTAGAATTAGAGTTGATTTTGAGATCAAGGATGGAAGATCGGAGAGTGAAGATCAAAGGATTTAAGGTGATTGAAAATTAGGTCAAGAAAATATTTGCATCTCATGTAGATTGGGAGGGACTTGAAGATCTACATGGCCATTCTTGTTGGAGTTCTTGATTTATGCAGCTTGCATTTCTCGAAGATCTGCACAAAGTCACTTTGGGTGAGGGTTGTTGAGGGGTCCAGGCGAGCTGATGTAACCGCCATCGGCAACCATATCGTTGCCTATGCTCTTTTTTCTTTGTTTACATACATGTGAACGCACATGGGTATTTTTATGTTCAGTGATGGAGGTATGCTATCTGAACAATGGATTTCCATCCATGAGCACCTATTATTGCTAAGCCATGGACTTGAACTAGGAGATCAAAAGACACACCCAGGATCTCGTACGATGGAACTCACGATTATGGACTTGAACGAACCCATTAGCATGAAACATTTTTTTTTTTTGGATAACCCGGGAACCACCGTACAACAGGTAGCCGGCGACGCAAACCCGGGGCGACATTAGCATAAGGATCCACCTTCCACAACGCCGCACTTAAGTCGTGCAATGCGCATGCGGTGACTTGAACATCCCCCCTTCCGCAATTAGAGGGGGAAAGGCCCAAACCAACTCGCCCACAGTGGGGTGGGTATGAAACATTTTTTTTTATCCCTCATTTTGGAAGAAATAAAGGTATTTACATGCTTAAAACTCAAAATACTAGACTTGCTTTGGCCGAGGAAATGCAATTGTATTTCCTCAAAATTTTCAAAAGAAATATACCAAACAGGGCCTTAAGGACATATAAAACTCAAAGGCTTTGAAAAAGTAGTTTTTGAATCCACCCTTATTGTCAAATGACACGTGGCAATTAAGTGCTCATGTTTTTCCTTTTTTTTAAAAAAATAATTTGAATTTTATTAATTTTTAATCTAATGTAATTTAAATTTAACTTGTATTTTAAGGAAAACAACTCTTATTAGCCGAAAATAGGGTAGCATTGATGGAACTCCCCTGCCCTTGAGAGCCATGAAAAAACAAGGTAAGACAATTGCCCATTGATTAGTTGTTGCAACCCATTTAGTTTATCCATTTAATTTGACCATATGAGTCGCAATCAATCACATGGCTAAATGGGGGTCACACTCAGTCGAAAGGATAGGGACTTTTCCAAAAGCTAAGGACTTTTAGGAATACCTCCTCATTTCAGACTAATCATCATAATCCGAATCATATTTTATTGAGTAAGGTTGTTTCAACGCTACTGAGGGGTGTTGAATAAGATCAAATCGCATTTAGACTAATCATATTATATTGAGTCCAATCATCATATTATATTGAATAAGGTTGTTTCAACGCTAGTGAGGGGTATTGATCTTATTCAACAGCCCTCACCCCTCAGAAACGTTGAAACAACCTTACTCAGTATATAATATGATTCGAACTATGATGAGTCTGAAATGAGGAGGGACGAGGGTCCTATAAATAATCAAATATTGTCTGTGCTTTTTGGTCTACACACGAAAGGAAAGACTAGAGAGAGGAAAACGAGGCTTTTCCCAAGTCTCTCTCTCTCTCGTGGTCTTTCCTTTCCCGTGTGTAGACCAAAAAGGGTAGGTCCTATAAATCCAAATATTGTCGAGTGCTTTTTGGTCATTGACGTCGCAGCTCCAGCCCCGTGAGCGACGACGACGGCACTGCCCCCCCACTCCCGACGCCTGCTGCTCACCGCCGCCGCCGCCTCCTCTCTTCCGACGAGCTGCTTTGCAGTCCAAGCCGCGACGACCACCTCCGACGGCACTGCCCTTTCCTCCCGCCGAACCTATCTGATGTCATTCCCCTCTCTCCACAAAATAAAAAAAAAAATCCTCCCTCAAATTTGGGATTTTGAAGCTGAGAGCCTGTTTTGTGCTGCATTTCTTCTCTAGGCCTTGATTTCTTTTCTTCTCTTCTTTCGCTGGGCCCGGGCCGGCGGGAGGCCGTCGTGTCCATCGCCGAACCTAACGAGCTGCCGCTCCTTCCCACACCTCCAACTACCAACTACCGGAGACGACGCGGGTGCTCTCTGTCCCAAGCCGCAGCTGTTGTTGCATCATGATGTCGAGCCTGTTTTCGTTCGGTCGGCGTCCCTCGTGCCTTCGTCTTGCATCGCTACCCCCGGCCGAAAGTCACTGCCGAGACGAATCGCCAATCGTCGGCCGAATCACCGCCGCGTGCACCTTGCCGAACCACCACCGTGGCCATCCTTTGCCAGGGAGCACCGTACGGGTCATCCGTCGAGCCGATTCCGATGAAGTCCATCCTGTGAATTTAGGTAAAATCTCGTTCGAATTTGTTTGTGTTTTTGCATGTGATTGTGCACTCTGAGCAGAAATCCCCTTCCCTAAATCTATTTGCACACGCCTTCAGCTGCTGGATGATCTTTTTTTCTTCTTCTTTTTTCGTGTCTGTGTACGGACCGCTTACCATTAACATACAGTATATTTCCGAGGATCTCCGTCTTCATCTCCGTGTGCTCTGCCGCGGAAGCATTCCAAAAACCTCAGCTCACTTCCTAGCCAGGCCACGCCACACCAAGTTACCAACCTTTTTTTCTCTTCTGGGGAGGGAGAGAGAGGTCTGGAAGATATGGCACCCTCGAAGGCCAGAGCCTTTGAGTTCGATGTGTTCTTGAGTTTTAGTGGAGCGGATACTCGTTTTGACTTCACGGACTTCCTCAGTAGAGACTTGAATAGTGCCGGAATCCGCGTATTCAGGGACGAAGATGCAATCGAGGTGGGTGATAAGATTGGCCAGACAATTCTACAAGCTATCGACAACTCCAAAATCTACATACCCATCATCTCTCAAACTTATCCTGACCGTGAATGGTGTCTCATCGAGCTTGAACACATGATGTACAATGTGTTTAGGTCAAATGGCAAAAAAAGGATTTTTCCCATCTTTTATAAAGTGGAACCTGCGCATGTTAAACATCGGACTCCACGCCCCAAAAATCTTTCCTCCGAAGAGGCTCTTGCAAAGGTTGGTCAAATCAAGGGGTGGAAGGTCGAGGAGGGACAAAGGTAAAACTACCTTTAAGATGCCTGCATAATTCTTCCTTTTTTGGTTTTTGTTTGATAAAACATTGCCCTATCAAATCATTTATTTTCTTCTTCTTTTTTGAATGGAAAATTTCGATAACCACTTCCAACTTCAAGTGCTACTCCTTTTGAACTTTACAACCTCTACTCGACTCGAGACATCTTCCCTAATATTTCAGTTGTTATAGCCACTGCTGGCGCTGGGGAACTTGTTACAGGTTTTGGGGTTATATAATCTGTCTTCTCCAAATTGCAGTGTTCAATGGATGACCTTGAATTTGTCTGCATTTTCTCCCTATTACAAGTGCTGAAAATCTTTTCTAGGCTTAGCTATAAATGCTGAAATTTTGCTTGGGCACATAGCCACCTGGTAATTTCAGTCATCGTGTAGACCACTACCAAATAGAAAAAGGCATCCGGTGAATTGAATTCTACTGAATTAGCCTATTCTGATTATTCAGTGTATTTAGATATTGTTTATAACCACGTGTGATGTGTGGGTACGAATTAAATCTAGTTAACTAATGAAAGTGCTTTTGCGTATGGTAGCCAAGCAAAAATTGTCGATTTGGTCGTTCGAAAGGTTTTGGAGGAGCTAGGCAAAAAAGATGAGTCACAGACTGAGCATCCGATTGAGCTTGATGACTTGACACAGTCACTTGAAGACTCTTATAATTGTGCAGTGATGGTACCATATTTTCTTCTTCATCAGTATATAATTGACGCATGTGAATGCACGGATTTGAAATTTGATTTGTTCTAACCTCGGCTTGATGCTATAATTTGGTGAAACTACACAGATTGCAAGATGTTAAATGTTGTTCCTAAATTTATGTGGACAAAAATATATTTTCCGATCAATTAGTGTTCCTTCAAGATGTTCTTTTTAATTGGAAATGTTGATTCCTATAATTAAATGAGTACACAAATACAAGTCTCATAAACTGTAATTTTTAAATTTATTTCTTGCTGTATAATTCATTGTTGGACGTTGTGTGATGTGATGAGTGTTTATTTTTTCCTTTTTTTATTTTATTTCATACAATTTGCAATAATCGCCCTTTTGAACGTTCACATTGTTGCGTACTAGCCTGCAGATTTTGAAAATGGTTTAGCTTATCCCCTACCTTCTCTAGTTTTTAAGTCTGCATGACCATCAAATGTTACCTAAAATCTTGTTGTCCTAAAGCATTAGGAGGGGAGGCTATTCTCCAAAGATCAATTAGCAAAAGCATGGCTTTGTTAAAGCTTGACAGGTTCTCCAACCCCATTCTGCCTCCCGTTTTCTGCTTTTGTTAGCTCCTCCCATCTTCTCCAGCGTACTCAATTTCCATTTTAGAATTTTTCCCACAAAAAAAAAAAAAAATCTGATTTTTCGCTCGATTGCCCTGCAAACAGAGACTGGAATTTCAAATATTGACATGGCATGCGTTGGCAGTGCACGTGCTACTGTTTTAATAAGTATTTTTTCCCAGCTTTCAACAATCTCTTTTCCTTTCCTCCCCCTGCCCCCCTTCAAGTTTCGAAAATTCTTCTATATAATGAATTGCAAAAGACAGATCTCATTTTTTGGGACAGTGTATGAAATTTTAGTTATTGTACCACCTTGACAACAGTTTTTGGTTGTCAGCAGGATAAACATTGCAAGATACAAAGTTATTTTTGGAGCCACATGTGTCTTGATGTGGATCATTATATGAAGTACATAGATGTGGTAGTTTATATGTGCCAATAGGAATTAGTCAAGCTAAATGTTAGCACTATACTATTCAAAGAAAATTTTCTTTTCTTTTCTTTTTTATAAAAATAATTCTATTGACCCCAATTTTCGAGTAACCGTAGGAGTATAAACAATATGTTCCACAAGAAACCTAATCTGTTCTTGATTAGATGATTAGTGAGAAAAGATTGGCATTATCTTAATTTTGCAGTGCTTAAAACTTATGTGAAACAATGCGGTCCAACTGCAGCAGTATGCCGGAAGAAAGAGTCTAAGCAGAGGAAGTATAGGGAGAGGGACGAGTCTAAGCAGTACTAGTACAGAGAGGAGATGGAGTAATCTAAGCATAAATAGGATGGAGGGCATGGACACGGAGGAGGCTAGGGTGAGTACAGGGAGGAGTGGAATCAAAGGGAGTCTAAGCATAGATAGGATGGAGGACATGTACATGGAGGAGGGCAGTGGGAGTACAGGGCGAGAAGTGGAAGCAGCAGAAGCGGAGGGAGCAGTGGAAGCAGCAGAAGGACTACCAGCAGCTGAAGAGGGAGGAGCGGGAGCAGTGGAAGCAGCAGGGAATAGCAGCGGGGAAGAGGAAGCGGGGGAAGCAGTGAGAGGAAGTTTTCAAGATATTTGTTTGGGGACGTTCTTGGTGTGCCTTCTTTATGCATTGTGTTTTAGCCTTTCTCTGCTTAAAAACAAGGAAACAAGTCGATAAACAGATGGGTTATGGATGCTTCTTTCGTTTTTTGATCAGCACGGGATGGTAAACTGCGCCGGTCAAACTTGTAAGGAGAGTTTCCATAGATTTGATAAGTATCTCAACTTCTGTAATTCAATCATCTCGAGAATTCTGATACCAGTGCTTGTGGTCGGGCATATGGTATGAAAATATTTGATCTCAAAGACTGGAAGAAGAGAAACATCATGGGAATATATCACCGATAGCAGGAAATGCACGAGGATAGGACATTCTGGATAGTCGGCATCTTACCCCCTGGATTGGTCACTTTCTACAATCTGACTAAATAGTTCGATCAGAGGTGCATCTGTTAAGACTCGGCTATGATCCAGCACTCAACCGGACAGAAATGGACAATGCAGCAGTCATTCATCACAATGGAAACTGTAAACCATGGTTGGATTTGGCAGTCTCCAACTATTTTGTAAATCTACAATCAGTCTTGAGTGTATGCATAATAAACCAATCAAAGAGGAGGAACTTTGCCATGCAATTACATTTCAATTTGATGTTCCTGAGAATTGCCGACACAGCCTCGCGGGTTAGAGAACTGTCCTCCAATGGAAGATGGCATGAAGTGTTAGTCCACATTAACAAAGCGAAGTGAGCAGGAATTGAAATCACTGAGCCTTCCATGATTAATTCTGTTGTCAAAGCATCGTCAAAGCGTCTTTCAAAGGTATCCAATAAACAAGGGAAGTCCATCCATGCTTGTGTGCTCAAGCAGGGTCTCAACACATTCTCTTCCATCAGCAATTTTGTCATGGATTCGTACATGAAGTGCAGGGACTTGGAATCCGTGTTGGGCACCTTCCGGTCAACGCAGAGCAGGGACTCCATGTCGCAGAATGTGCTTATTCGTAGGTTTCTTCATCAGGGAAATTTGGGATGAAGGTTGTCATGATTTTGGTGAGCCCAAGTTGATGGACTTGAACCCAATTTCTCCACTTTGGTACTGGTTCTCCAGGCGCATATATGGATGTTGATATGGAGTGAGCAGATAGATTTTCATACGCTCTTGAAGTTCATCAAGGAGTGGAGTGGGCACATTGATCTTAATTCAATCTTAGGAATGCAGAGACATTATGCAAATGTGCAGGGATAGTTTGTTCAAAACAGAGATGAGCATGAAAAGGCACAAGGTTTCAGGATGTGCCTGGACAAGATATGATGAATTATGATCACCTGACTTAATGTGAAAAACATCGGATCAGCATTTAAATTAGGGGGAATCTCTCCTTCCTCCGCCAATGAGGTGTGTCGAGGCCGTCAAATTTATCAGTAAAGGATGTATCATTGAGCCCAATTAAGTATGGAGATAACACGTTCTATTTTTTTTTCTCAGAGGGGGATCATTGAGGCAAGTCCTGATGAATGAAGACATGAAGCAAAATGAAATTGATTCAACACAAGAAGGGTGTATCGTTCCTAAATTAGTCCAATTCAAGTTTGAAATGCAAGTAACATGTCCCATCTCTTGTAGGACAAGGTGCACATCAACCGCGGGAGCGACGCCTTCCACCAAGTTGGCATGCTAAGGCCATCCATTTTGTTTTAAAGGATGTATATCGTTCCTAAAATGATTTCTAGTCATGCCCAGTCTTCTAAATGTCTCTTTGAGAAGAGTATTTGAAAAGAGCAAGAATTGAACTTTGTGGATTATCGTATGCAGTAAAGAAATGTTTTTCATAAATAAAATCAAGGCCATAGAGGCATTTTTCAAGCAATCCTGTCACTTTAGGTGATTTATGTCATGCATATCATGCATATATCCTTCATAATATTTTCTTAACATGTGTCGTCGTCATTCTTGATAGGAAATGTCTTACCCGAAGAACAAAAACACGTGAAGGGTAAATTGTATCGAAACCAATTGCTGATTTTGATACTGCTTCTGACGTGATTCTCTTTTCCTTTGATTTGGATTACAGCAAACACTTGTAAGAGGTGTGGTAAACATTCTGATTAGTGGTTCTGTTAACGGTTACTGATGATTATAACACAAGCTTGTAGGATTTTTTTAGTAGGAAATGACAATGATAGTAGATGTTCCAATTAAAAAAGCTAGCACAAATCGAGAAAGGGAAACATATTACTCGTACTTTGAGCTGTTCGCAAGGTGATATGCTTCTTTTTGGATCATAACCATGAGGAGAAGAGAGAGCAGGGGGGGTGCATTGCTAACTTGACAGTACCATTTGCTTTGTATCATCTATGATGAGTTGCCGAGAGATTGTCTCCCCTCTGGTTAACAGAACTTGTTCTTCACATGCAGAGTCTTGACCGTATAAATATGTCAGCTTTTGGAAGGTACAAATGCTCAATACTAGACATGCAAGCTAGGTTGCTGTTAGACACGCTGGGGAAGAGTATTGAGTCTGCTTTGGTGTATCCAGTGAAATGTTTCCTGGAATTGATGCTTGTAGGAGATATGCGAAGATCAATTTGTTGGAGATATGCGAGATATATGAAGATCAATTTGGGATCATAATTGATCTATAGTATTGTTTCAAAAATCAATTTAGAATTTGATTTTATTTGATTTCGTGTATTGGGTCTTATTCCTTCTTTAGTTATATATCGATTGTATTATAAATAGGAGCATATTATTGTAAAGGACAATTCATTCAATACAGAATACAGATTTCTCCCAAGTCTCTCCCTTTTCTTTCATTTTGTAACAATCCTGAAGCTCTTGCCGTTGAGCTGGCACTTGTCCCAACTATACAGGTACTTTCACCTTCATTTTGATTTTTGCTCTTAGATCTTGTTGTGACATGGAAGTTTGAAATGCAGATCTTCTGGCTGTGTTTTTGCCATGGCTTGAGGCCGTTATTTTGATGACCATCTTCATGTCTGGTTTCTAAACTGAAATTCCTTTATGGGCACTGTGATGGTGAAATTTATTTACAAAAGATGTAGGACAAATAAGCTTTTTAAGTAAAGAAACGTAGCTTTTGCTGAAAAAGTGGTTGCCCAGATATCTTTTGGCTTTCAAATGATGCTATGTGAGAAATATATGAAGATCGTCATTCGATTCGTGAAATAAATGGCTATGACATATTCTTGCATAGAATTGTCTTGAGGTTGCATTCACTTTCAAAGGCGATGCATTTGTCGTGTACCCTGCTGCTGTCTCCTCCACATATTATCGACCTTTTCTTCAATCTAGACTATGGCAAATTGATTTCAGCTGAAACAAAGTAACGATAGTATATATGTTTCAAACTGTCAAAAGTGTCTCGCAGGCTTATGTTGATGCAGCAGTTCTTGATCTGGCTTGACATTTTATCACCAATTTCATTCAACCTTTTCTTGATGCAGTTTTTGATGCAGTTCTTGATCTGGCTTATGCTGTCTCCTCCCCATATTGTCGACCTTTTCTTCAAACCAGACTATGGCAGTTGACTTCAGTTGAAATAAAGATATGATAGTATCCATGGATTAGACTGTCAATGGTGTCTCGCAGGCTTATGTTGATGCAGTTCTTGATCTGGCTTCGCATTTTAAAATTGTTCCCAAACCACAAGAACATAACCACAATCAAAAGGCGCCAGCAGCGAATTCAATTCAGGCATAATCAGAAAGAAAAACGCGCCGTGTTGACGAATCGACACTACACGATTCGCAAAACCCCCTCCCCCCAAGCCACAGCCATTAGCCCGACAAGTATGGAGGATAGGAGAGTGAAGATTAGAAGATTTAAAGTGATTTGGAAAGCTCATCAAAAAACCATATGCATCTCATGTGGATTGGGAGGGACTTGAAGATCTATGCAGCAATTCTTGTTTATATATGCATATGCATAACCCCATACTTGAGGTATCGGCCATTGCAAATTTGTACAAGAATAGCACCAAGAAAGGTAATCATCAGACATAACTTTAACTCGAAGAGAAAGAGGGTGAGCCAAGCGATTCGAATTTGGGGGAGGGTATTGAGTGTGTGAAAGCCCGCGACTTAGTGATAGCGGTGGCAACAGTGGCAGCTAGTGCCAAGATGCTCGAGCATCTAGTGGTGGACGTGGCACCAAGTCTTGGGGCCAGTATTGGTGGGTGACTTTGGAAGTGCTACCAATGGCCATGACTAAGTCTAGCATAATTGCCGAGTTCACTCATGGTGGCGGTTAAAATCACTTTTGATAGTGTTACGCAACATGATGTTGTGCGTCTAAAACATGATTTTTCACACATTTAATTACCCTTCTTGCCTAATTTGAACTTTGATTTAGCAAGAAGGGCATTTCATCTTGAATAAGATTATTGGTCACGCAAATTTGACATGTCACACGTTTATTAATAATGTTACGTAGCATGACGACACATAATTAGAATATGAAATTTCTTGGACATAATTACTCTTATGGATTAATATGATCTTCAATTTAGCACAAAGGGTATGTTTATGTCCAATGTGTGGATTAATGTTCATGGGTATCAATCCAAATCCAATACTATTTCAAGTGTGTTTAAAAACATTGTGGGGAAAGCTTTTGGAAAAATGTAAAGAATTTTTGGTGAGAGAGTTTTTCCAAAATGCAAATAGCATTTTATAAGATGTAATTTATAAACATAATTTTAACTTAAATATCATTTGAAAAACACTATATTTTGTAAAGGTCCATGCTATTTTTTTTTTTTAATTCTCAAACATTTGTCGACGAAACTTAGCAATACAAGACTGGCTTGCTAATAACTAAATCTAGTCTCGTTGGTGGCTCGCTGGTGGCCTGAACCTGGCAACGTTGATTGAGGTGTGGACATTTTTTAAATTATAGAAGATTAGAAAAGTTAAAGTTGGAAAAAAGTGTATATTTATTTTTTGAAAATACTCCAAACTCAAAGTACTTCTAGGATTTGGGAAATGCAACAAATTTCTCCAAAGAAATTTGTGGAGCCATATTTGCGTTTATCTAGGATTTTTTTAAAGCCCAATGGGCTTTGAGAAGGTGGTTTCCCAGACCCACTCTTCGCCGTCAAACAACACGTGGCGAAATTGGAGGGAGAGTTGACGGGGACAACCCCGCCCAACCCGGTCGACGAATTTGAAGGCCGCGGCCTCGCCGACCAAGCCCAAACCCCCCACCCGCCCCCACGTTTCCTTTCCACGCTTGCCTAAGGCGTTGCTGCTCCGCAAATGCCCTCTCCCTCTCCCCTTATTTACCCAAATGCCACCCCGGTCGTCGCCGTAATTTCGGCGACTCCACGAGGGCCGTCGAGTCCAAATGTGGGGGAGAATTTGGGAATCGTCATCATGGTAGTGTAGCGCAGGTGCAGGGTACGGAAGCGAAGGAAGCCAAGCTTCCTGTAACTCTCTCTCTCTCTCTCTCTCTGTGTCTCGCGCGTTTTCGCGTCCTCACCTCTTCGGGCGATCGCCTCCTTTTGACTTCGTCGCGAGTCAGAAGAACACGAGAATCGAGCAGTTTCCCAGAAACTGTCGGATCGTCCTTCTTCTCCATCGCGACGCGTGAGGGATTTTTGCTCGGATTCTGTCGCAGACGGTCGCGGCATTCGTGACTGCGGCGGTTGGGTAGGTGCGCGGGTCCTTTCGCCGATTCCCCTGCGCCCGTCGATCCCCGAACTAGGTCGGATTTCCCTCTTGATCGACGCAAATGTATGCGTCTTTTGATTGAGCTGCTGCTTTCGATTGCTTGAACTGGGTTCTAGTTAGGATTTTGCGGCTGGTTTTTTTTTTTTTTTTTTTTTTGTCCGGCGGGTTTTAGGTTTCGGGCTTCCTGAACCGGTTCGTTGCTTCTGCAATGGAACCAGCGTTAATTCTGTCTCGACAAGCAATCGTGGTGTCCTACTCCTCATTAGCTTAGCTGCGGGTTTTTGAGAGATGATGCTGGAGATGGGGTTCAATTGCGGGTCTTTGGAATTTTCCCTTTTTTTTTTTATCCCTCATTTTGGAATAAATAAAGGTATTTACATGCCTCAAAAGTCAAAATAATGGACCTACTTTGACTAAGGAAATGCAATTCTATTTCCTCAAAATTCTACCAAAAAAAAAAAAAAAAACCAAATGGTAGTTAAGGACATATAAAGCTTAAGGGCTTTGAAAAAGTATTTTCCGAACCTGCTCTTGTTGTCAAATGACACGTGCCAAATAAGTGCTCATATTTTTCCTTTTTCTGAAAAAAAAATTAATTTTAAGTTTTTCTAAAAATTTGTAAATCTAATTTAATTTAAATTTAACTAGTATTTTGATGAAAATATCTCTGACTCCCGCCTGACGCGGTCCACAAATTTGAGGGCTGTGGAAAGATAAGATAAGACATTCTTTTTTAGATTGATTAGTGGAAGATTGCAACTTAATCTCGCTTATCAATTGGATATGAATCTAGAATGAAGATGGACATGCACTATAATATAGAATGAAGATGGACAGGCATGTCCAAAGTAGCTGTTACTGTTTTTTCTACGCACCAAAGACCTTTTTCCATGCACGGCTTTTTTTTTTTTTTTTTTTAAGGAAATCAGTATACCCACTCAGCCGGTTTCAATTTTGACTCAATTTTTTTTTTTCAATTTCTATGTTTCCTCACCGGGGCAAATCGTGCTCATGTGCGGAGTTGGTGAGTCTCATTGGTCGTTTCAAGTGAGAAGTAGTCAACCGGCATGTCTTATTACCGAAGGAAGGCGCTCTTAGTTAAATCTTTAAAAGCAGAAGATGAAACCGACGGGGAATCCTAGACGAAAGAGAGAGAAATGGGTGGAGAACCAAGAAGACCGATATCGATACGCGACACACGACACGACATAATCGCCGACATGTCACAAAAAATAAATAATTTTACACGACACGTTGTATATTACATGTATATTTTATATATAAATAATAAATTATTATTTTTATGATTATTTCAATTAAATTAATATGATTCAAATTCACAAATAAATAAATAATAATAAAATCCTATAATAAATTTACACTAAAAATATTAATCCACAATTTATTAATATCTTTCATTGTTTCAATTTGACAAATTCAACTCCATTTAAGTAAATCCATAAAACTTGGAAAGAAAAAAAGTAATTCACATTCTAGACTTGTGTGTCAAACGTGTCAAAAGAAAAAAAGAAAAATTTGAGGTTAAATTGTGTATCACAAAAAGTAAGAGTTAAAAGAGAAGAAAAGAAAATATTAAATTCTTTTTTTTCCTAATTTGTTATTTTATTATTGATTTTTATTTGTTTTCACATATATATTTCGACACTTCATTTATTGAAAATTTTAAAATTGACCTCGCATGTTATGATCATGTATTGGAAAGTCATATGTCGGAAATCCGACCAAGTGTCAAAAAAATATCGAAAAAGATGACAAGGTGTGGATTTTTCGACACGTGTTGATGAGTGTCGAAGAAAGATTGAATACACGTCGTCAAGTATTCGACACGACACGGCGCTTTCAAAGAGTTCTTGAGGAGAATGGGCAAGTAAGATGAATCTTGGTGGCGTTAAAATGAGATGAACGATGTACATACTACATGGTGGTGGCTCTTAGAATGGACAAAAGAATACAACTAGATGGTCCTTTTCATGGTATTCAAATCACATGCATGAGATCCTAATCTTTAAAAAAAAAAAAATTGTTAATGTCATTACATAAATCTATTAAATTTAAAAGATGAAAAACACTTGAAACATTAATTTTACAACGAATAACGAAATCATTATGTAATGAAATGACTTCTAATTCCTTTTGCTCAAATTAAATTGCTCTAAGAGGACTCTCTAGTGACCTAAAATTAAGACCAATGATAAATAAATGAAGTAAAAAGAAAATCAAGATAAGAATAATGAATTATAAGAGAAAAATTTTTACTTTCCTGGTCCTAATCTCGTAGATGAAGATGTGCAGGGACCTAAAACATTACAAAATCAATATTAAAATTACATGAGTCAAAGCTAAAGTTAAAAAAAAAAAAGAGAGAGAAACGACTCAGTCAATTTTCTTCGGCTGGAGGACAATGTAGATTACTTGAACAGTTGCAATTGAATTGGTCATGTATGCCTTTTATTAGAATATCATCACGTTTTTTTTTTTTTTTTTTTTTTTTTTTTGTCAAGCTAGAATATCATCACGTGGGGTTATCAAGAAAACGCTAACGCTTGGCTAATGTTTGACCGTCGTTTTCCTTGGCGGACGACCGTTGAGCCAAGCATTATCCAAATTAAAATTAACTAATAGAGAGACGCGGCGCGCGCTCGTGTTGCTCGAACGAAGATGGGGCCGACCCTCGCCAGGTTGGAGTTGACACAGACCTGCTTACTTAAACGAAGACGCGCGCTCGTGTTGCTCCTACCCTCGTCTGCCCTCATCGACGTCGCAGCTCCAGCCCCGTGAGCGACGACGACAGCACTGCCCCCCACTCCTGACGCCTGCTGCTCACCGCCGCCGCCTCCTTTCTTCCGACGAGCTGCTTTACTGTCCAACCCACGCACGACGAGCTCCGACGGCACTGCCCTCTCCTCTTGCCGAACCTGTCTGTCGGCATTCCTCTATCTCCACAAAAAAAAGATCCTCCCTCTAATTTGGGATTCTGAAGCTGAGAGCCTTTTTTGTGTAGCAATTCTTCTCTAGGCCTTGATTTCTTTTTTCGTATTTTTTCGTCGGGTCCGGCCCGGCGGGAGGCCGTCGTGTCCGTCGCTGAACCTAATGAGCTCCCCCTGCTTCCCACACCTCCAGCTACCGGAGACGACGCAGCTGCTCTCTGTCCCCATGAACTGCCGTTGCATCCTGATCCCGAGCCGACGTGCTTGTGATCCTTCCTCGTGACGACGAAACCACTTTCTCTTTTCGCAGGTTCGCTCGGCGTCCCTTACGGCTTCGTCTTGCGTTGCCACCCGCTGCGGAAAGTCACTACTGAGACGAGATGAGCCGAGCTGTGTCACAAATTGTTGGCCTAATCACCGCCGCGCGCACCTTGCCAAACTGCCACCGCGGCCATCCTTTGCTAGGGAGCACCGTATCGGTCATCCGTCAAGGCGATTCCGATGAAGTCCAAATTTGGCACTATTATACTGTGAAGTTAGGTAAAATCTCGTCCGAATTTATTTGCGTTTTTGCATGTGATTGTGCACTCTGAGCAGAAATCACCTTCGCTAAATCTATTTGCACACGCCTTCAGCTTGCTGGATGATCTTTTTTCGTGCCTGTGTGCTGACCACTTACCATTAACATACAGTATATTCCCGAGGATCTCCGTCTTCGTCTCTGTGTGCTCGGCCGCGGAAGCATTCCAAAAACCTCAGCTCACTTCTTAGCCAGGCCACGCCACACCAAGTTACCGACCTTTTTTTCTCTTCTAGGGAGAGAGAGAGGGGTCTGGAAGTAATATGCCTGCCAAATGTGGCACACTCAAAGACTAGAGCATCATTAGAAGTTCAGTATGATGTGTTCTTGAGTTTTAGTGGAGCGGATACTCGTTTTGACTTCGCGGACTTCCTTAATAGAGACTTGAATAATGCCGGAATCCGCGTATTTAGGGACGAAGATGTAATCAAGGTGGGCGATAAGATTGGTGAGACAATTCTACAAGCTATTGACAACTCTAAAATCTATATACCCATCATTTCTAAAACTTATCGTGACCGCAAATGGTGTCTTGTTGAGCTTGAACACATGATGAACAATGTATCTCAGTCAAAGGGTAGAGAAAAGATTTTCCCCATCTTTTATAAGGTGGAACCTAGGGATGTTAAAAATTGGACTCCACGCCCAATGAATGCTTCCTCCGAAATCGAACTTAGGGCGTTCAAAGAGGCACTTGCAAAGGTTGGTCAAATCAAGGGATGGAAGGTCAAGGAGGGACAAAGGTAAAAGTACCTTTAAGATGCCTACCTAATTCTTCTTCTTCTTTTTTTTTTTGGGTTTTTGTTTTAGGGGATAAAATCTTGCCCTATCAAATCATTTATTTTCTTCTTCTTTTTTAAATGGAAAATTTTGAAGACTACCTCTGACTGCAAGTGCTGCTCCTATTGAACTTTACATCCTCTACTCGAGACATGTTCCCTAATATTTCAGTTGTTATAGCCACCGCTGGCGCTAGGGAACTTGTTACAGGTTTTGGGGTTATATAATCTGTCTTCTCCAAATTGCAGTGTTCAATGGATAACCTTGAATTTGTCTACATTTTCTCCCTATTACAAGTGCTGAAAATCTTTTCCAGGCTTAGCTATAAATGCGGAAATTTTGCTTGAGCATCATGTGGTAGCCACTTGGTAATTTCAGCCGTCATGTAAACCATTACCATATAGAAAAATGCATCCGGTGAATTGAATTCTACTAAATTAGCCTATATTGATTATTTAGTGTATTTAGATATCATTTGTAACCATGTGCGATGTGTGGGTATGAATTAAATCTAGTCAACTAATGAAAGCATTTTTGTGTATGGTAGCCAAGCAAAAATTGCCGATTTGGTCATTCAAAAGGTTTTGGAGGAGCTGGGTAGAAAAGATGAGTCACAGACGAAGCATTCAATTGAGCTTGATGACTAGACACGGTTACTTGAAGACTCTTATAATCACACAGTGATAGTACGATATCTTCTTCTTCATCAATATACAATTGACACCCGTCAATGCACGGATTTGAAATTTGATCTGTTCTAATCTCAGTTTGATGCTATAATTTGGTAAAACTACACAAATTACAAGAAGTTATATGTTATTCCAAAATTTACGTGGACGAAAATGATTTTCGGATCAATTAATGTTCCTTCAACGTGTTATTTTTTTGCAAATGTTGTTTCCTATAAATTAAATAAATACACAACTGCAAGTCTCATAAAATTTAATTTTTAAATTTATTTCTTGCTGTATAATTCATTGTTGGAGTTGTGTGATGTGACGAGTGTTTATTTATTTATTTTTATGTCATACTGTTTGCAATAATCGCCATCTTGAACGTTCACATATTGCGTACTAGCCTGCAGATTTTGGAGATGGTTTAGCTTATCCCCTGCCTTCTCTAGTTTTTCAATCCGCATAACCATCAAATATTTTACCTAAAATCTTGTTGTCCTAAAGCATTAGGACGGGAGGCTATTCTCCAAAGATCGATTAGCGAAAGCATGGCTTTGTAAAAGCTCGACAGATCCTCCAACCCCATTCCCCCTCTCGTTTTCTGCCTTTGCCAGTTCCTCTCATCTTTCCGGCGTACTCAAGTTCCATCTTAGAATTTTTCCCACAAAAAAAAAAAAAATGTGATTTTTTGCTCGATTGCCTTGGAAATAGAGATTGGAGTTTTAAATATTGACATGGCATAGGTTAGCAATGCAAGCGATACTATTTTAATAAGTATTTTTTTCCTAGCTTTCAAAGTCTCTTTCCCTTTCCTCCCCCCTCTCCCTAAAGTTTCAAAAATTCTTCCTTAAAATGAATTCCAAAAGTCAAACCTCATTTTGTCGGACAGTGCATGAAATTTTACTTACCAGCAGGGTAAACATTGCAAGATACAAAATAATCTTTAGAAGCCACGCATATCTAGATGTGGATCATTATATGAAGTACATAGATGTGGCAGTTTATATGTGCTAATAGGAATTAGTTAAGCTAAATGTTAGCACTATACTATTCAAAGAAGATTTACTTTCCTTTTCTTTTCTTTTATATCAATAATTTTATTGACCCCAATTTTCAAGTAACTGTAGGAGTATAAACAATATTTTCCACAAGCAACCTAATAAGTTCTTGATTAGATGATTAGTGAGAAAAGATTAGCATTATCTTAATTGTGCAGTGCTTAAAACTTATGTGGAATTTCAACGTGGTCCAAGTGCAGCGGTATACCGGGAGAGGCCGAGGGCTGGAGGGCGGGTACATGAAGGAGGGCAGTGGGAGTACAGGGAGGAGAGGGAGGGAGTGGAAGCAGCAGAAGAGGGAGGAGCAGGTGCAGTGAAAGCAGCAGAAGAGGGAGGAGCAGGAGCAGCGGAAGCAGCAGAAGAGGGAGGAGCAGGTGCAGTGGAAGCAGCAGAAGAGGGAGGAGCAGGAGCAGTGGAAGCAGCAGAAGGAGTAGCAACGGGGAAGAGGAAGCGGGGGAAGCAGTGAGAGGAAGTTTTCAATATATTCGTTCGGGGCATTCTTGGAGTACCTTTTTTATGCATTGTGTTTTAACCTTTCTCTGCTTAAGAGCAAGGAAACTAGTCAATAAACAGAAATAGACGGGTCATGGACGCCGCCTACCACTCCAGGTAGGCGGAACAAACAAATTTATTTATTTATTTTTTTGTCATTTTCAAATCTATGTACCCTTTTGAATTCCTATTCATCTGTATGAGTACTTACGGATATAAGTTCTTTATTCGTTGCTCAATTATTATTATTTTTTGGTAATACCTTTTGGAAATGGGACTCAATTGTGGAGATTTTGACCCCTTGAAACATTTAGGATCATGAAGAAATCTAATGGATTTCCAACGTCAACATAGAATAATCATTCTCATGAAGGTTGCTGATAGTTAATATCGGACTCAGGAGTTTGACTTTCCCAGCCATCTTCTAGCCCGATACATCAGTTTCGTAATGAAGCTAATCGAAAATGAGAGCGGACTTTACGAATAATAGGAGGATAAAGGAGATCCAGCTTCTTTATGGCCATGCTAAGAGATTGATTCTCGCTCTGTTCGTGCTGGGGGTGACAGCAACCATCGGACGCACAAAATTCTCGACGTGATTCTTGATCAGAACCCCAAGCTCGCTAAAGAGCAAGTAAATGGTAATCTCAAGCTGTGATGGAAATGTTCAGTGTCAAGGCAGACAAATGCTGCATTGGTGACCGGCACAGCAGAAGAAATCCTCTTCGTCTTGCGGCTGTGGAAAGCCAGTCCGGCGTTCTGAGGAGCTGGTTCGAGAGAGGCCGAGGGCAGCACGTAATGGGGTTGTTTAACGGGGATTTTCATAGCGTGAAGCAAAATAACTTGAAAAGGCTTTGAAGCTTTTCATGGAGACTCCGGGGATCATGACACGAACAATTTCGGTCATAGCATATTGCACTGAACTTTTCTCAAAGAAAGACACCAATCATACTTTTTGGGACGCTCTTAGCCCAAACCATAAAGAGAAACAGATAAAGACAGCAGATTTTAGACTTGGGGTAGGGATAAATTTGGCCAATCATTTGCCCTTCCGAAAATATCTATCTTTTTATTGGCTTTTTATCCTTTTACAGGTCTAATTATTTGCAGAATTGATATGTTGTCCTAAGCATGACGTTAAAAGTTTCATCTCAAGTCTCGTCTAGACTTCGGGATCCTTGGATTTAAAACACTTAGGTTACGTTTGGCAACCAAGATAAAATTCATGATAAGATCAAATTTATCATATCTTGTATTTGGTGCCTACTCAAAACAGAATAAAGTAGGATTTGAGGGAAATATAGACTAGATAAAATTATCTCATGGGGAAGGTAGAATAAAGGTAAATAAAATTACTAGCATCCATAATTAGAAAGTTATTTTTCTCAAATTATGGACTTTTTAAATTAACAAAATTAAAATTATATCTCAATATAAATAATATTTGAATTCTAATGTAAGAAATTTAAAATAACAAAAAATAATAATTTATTTATTTTAATTTAATCTTAATTTTATTTATATATTCGAATTAATTATATTTTATAAAATAATTTCAATATATAAATATAAATATAAATATATATTTATTATATATTTTAGGTATATTAGTACAGTTTACTATTTAATAAAATTTTATTAGAGAACGACGGGAGGGGAACAATAAATAAGAAATTAATTGATAAAAGAGATGAAAATAAAATAAAGCAAAAGTGTCACGAGAGATAGTTATTTTTATCGCATGAAAAATTTTTTAAATTAAAAAATTAAAAGACAGCAAGAGTGTCACAAGAAATAGTTATTTTTCTCGCATGACAAATTTTTTTAAATTAAAAAAATTAAAATAATATCTCAATATAAATAATATTTGGATTCTAATATAAGAAATTCAAAATAACAATTTTTTAATTATTTCAATATAATCTTATTTTTATTTGTAATATTTGAATTTAATTATATTTTGTAAATAAGTTCAATATATAAATTTAAATATATATTTATATTTATATTTTAGGTATTTTAGTATTTTGGTTTTATTAGTACAATCTAATGTTTAATAAAATTTTATTAGAGAATGATGGGAGGGGAAGAAATTAAAAAAAAAGAAAAAGATATTATAAAAGAAAGGAAAATAAAATAAAGTAAGAAAGAGCGTCGCAGAGATTTTTACTATCCTCGTTTATAAAATTTTTGGTTCATTTTTACTAATATGCATTTTATGCTAAATAATGTACATGATATAATGTGAATATGTCCGGCTTTATTATTGTAATCACCAAACAGTGGATATGATATATCAAAGTCCTCTGAATTTCATATCATATCCTATCCAATCATATCTTGATTAAAAATCTGAACGACCAAATAAAACCTTAAAGGGTACTATCAAATATAAAGTAGGAAAAAGATATTGTACCAATTAGGGGTATTAGGCATGCGAAAACCGATATACTAAAATAAGGAATGCATTCTAATTGCCTACCCCATAATGCCCCATAAGATAGGGACAACCGAGGGAGGCCCTCGTGGGAAACAAATTGCCATTCCTTGGTGAGGTAACCCTTCGACCGCATCAAGGATCCAAGGAAGCCCCTAATTGAAGGTTTTTCTTGAAAAAGATTGCATATTCCATTCTTTACCTTTGGTCCTCCATTTACTAATTATTTGGAAATACTTTCTATTTGAGTATCAAATATAACAAATAAAAAAAAATAAAAAACAACTCTTATTAGTCTTGGTGCATATGATTGTCGTCAAATTGCGTAACCCTTGTAAGTCACTATGAAGTTAAAATTTGTATCATGACAAGAGAAGGTTATAAAAGTCCTTGACATATAACATATAATAATGTACGGCAAGACTTATATTAGGAATTTGTTTGATGGCGGATATAATTCGTGGAAGGTTTTAGTTCCAGGAAAGATATGCAAAATAAATTTAAGAATTATGAGAAAATAGCAATAAAAGATGTTGAGAAAGGTTTAGAAAATTAGAACGTACCACAAACTTTGAATATAGGATAGATGACCCGATTAAGGTTGTTGGAAAAAACAATCTTGGTGATCGGAAATGATGAAACTTTTCCATAATTTCCAAAAGCGATGTCGAAATAAACAAAAGGAAAGCGAATCCAATTTTTTTTTTCAATTGGTTATTCTATAGGGTAAAAAAGAGGAAAGTATGAATGGCCTAGAAAATCATTATACTACTTACATTGTGGCATATGGGAAACCCCAAAGATCAATAATTTTCCTGAGGTAGAATTAAAAAAAGGGAAAATCTCAAATAATGACCCAAAGTGAGTCTATTTTCTCAAATAAGGACCCGAAGTGACCGTTGTCCCAAATAAGGACCCGAAGTGGCTAACAAGTCTCAAATAAGGACCTGAACTTACCGGCTGACCAAAATGTTCACCGGCTGACGAGAATGTGACATTTCCGGTGGCCGGAATATGGGCAATTTTGTCAAAAAAAAATATAAATAGAAATTAACAAACCCTAAAAATCACCCCCCAAACTCTTCGCGTTCTTTTGACCTAAAAAGAAAAAACTCTTCATATTCTTACGTTTTTCTTCTTCTGCTCTTCATCTTCTCCATTCTTTGTCCTCTTTCGCTTGGAGCATGGAAATTTTCTATTAATGGAACACGAATTGAAACACAACAAGAAACCCCTACCTTCATTTCTTCACATCTTCTTCTTTTGTATTATGTCTTCGTTTCTTTCTAACAAAGAAGACAAATCTTGAGTAAAGCCACCTTTTCGTTATTGAGACACTCGTGCGTAACACGAGGGCCTCAATTCTTCATTATCTTTTCCTAGATTTGCCACTCACTTTGATTCACACTCCTGTTCAACCGAGGTCAGTTTCGTTCAAATTGAGAGAGAGGGAGAGAGGGAGGGAGGGCACGTACCTTTGGAACTCAGGGAGACAAGGATCTTGCTCCATCAACAGAGAATTTGGGTTCTCCAAACGAGAGGGGACAAATGACGTAAAAGATGAAGAGCGGAAGAAGAAGAATGTGAAGAGTTTGGGGGGTTTTGCTTTTAGAGTTTGTTAATTTCTATCTATAATTTTTTGGGACAAATTGCCCATATTCCGACCACCGGAAATGTCACATGCTCGCCGGCCGATGAACATTTCGGCCGGCCGGCGGGTTCAAGTCCTTATTTGAGACTTGTTAGCCACTTCGAGTCTTTATTTGGAACAATAATCACTTTGGGTGCATATTTGAGAAAGTAGGCTCACTTTGGATCCTTATTTAAGATTTTCCCTTAAAAAAATTAGGAGAGGACACTAAAGTAATCACCATAAAAAGGTGAGTGGCAAGAAAAGAGAATGGAGTAAACCTGCCTGCAATTTGAAAAGAAGGGAATGCAGGAAGAGAACAAAGATAAATATAGTAAACTATACTTGGGAGTCACTGGGTAAACAACCCAGCAGAATGGAAACAAAACACTAGGGGAGAGAATTACCAAAAATCTCGTTCTTAATGCTGGTCAGCCTGTTTTATCGACCTTAGTTTCGGCACGTACTTTATGATGAGATATAAAAATGAACATTTTATGGCATGCTATTTCAAAAACCGAATCAGGCTCTAGATATTTTTCGACCATTTAAGTGCTGCAATAAAAGTGCATTGAGAATATACGCATTCGACATAATTTTATTATTGTTATATTACATATGGCAGCAATGTGGCATTGTGTTATTTGATTTGTACTCATTGTCAGCCGACACGTGACGAGAATATGAGAGATGAACATTCGTACAGAACGATTCTGTTTTGGGATGATAATCATGACCAATATAATTTTTGAGGCATAACCATAACCGATATAGTTTTCAAGCTTTATCACCTAGCAAAGTGGGACCCTAGGGTTCTCGATATAGCAATTGATTTTTAGTTTATGCCAAATATTATCGAGTTATACCGGCATTCATATGGAAATTAATGTTGCACCTAGTTATTGATTGCTTGTTCGTTGTGAGTGCATATCTTTCTTAATTTGCATTATTCTTAGCTCGATCCAATAGAAGTGGTATTAGTCACTTGCTGAGCCGTGATACTGCTTACCCCTTTTTAACTTCTCTAGATTGTGAGGCTGAGGATTCATGAACGTTGCAGTGCAAATGAGAGTATATTGGAATTATTTGAGAAGATGATTTTTGTAGTAATTTTGAAATGATATTAGAAACTTGTCAATAGTTTTTGTTTGAGGATTTTGTCTTTATAATTATTGGTTCATGACACTTTGGAACATAGTGTGAGTATTCTCCAAGAAGAGTTATATTTAATAATAATTTCATATGTGCTAGGTGTGAATTTATAGAGGACACCATCCTTTACTTTGTGAGGGACGGCAATGTCATTCCCTTGTATCCTAATATAGATTGGGGCATGACAGTTGTGGCATAACAAAAGTTATTATGGTATCCCACTTGAACAAAGAAGCACGAGCCACTTGGAGGTCAATTATAAAGACACTAAAAATGATATTCTCCATATCATTATTTACACCATTTATTTGAAATATCTCAATTTACAATGTAGGAGGTTGATAAGTATGAGATGATAACCCTCATCACATTGTTTCGCCCCCCATCTCTACTATTGAAAGTAAAAAAGAGCTAGAGAGATATATCAATGGCCGAGTTGAGTGCTCATAATATTTATGTGATTTGAAAATAGTTATATTATTTGTTCATTCATTTTATAAGTAATATAAATAATTATTTTTAAAAATATTTTTTAAATTACTATTTTTTACAAATCGGAATCCATCGTTGGAAAAAGCTAAAAGCATCACTTAAATGACCCGTGGTGAAATTGGAGAGAGTTGACGGGAACTCCCACCCTACACGGTCAACAAATTTGAAGGCCGCGGCCTCACCGACCAAACCCAACCCTTGCCCTGTCAACTGGAAGGGAGGGTGACTTTAGAAGCACTACCAATGGCCGTGACTAAGGCTAGCGTGATTGCTGATTGCCAAGTTTGCTCATGGCAGCGGCGTCATTAAATCACAGTGACTATGAGCAGCAAGTGATGACCTTGTTTGAATCCGACGGTAGCTCAATTTGTTCTTTTGCTCTCTTTTTCATCTTCTCCTCGCTGCAAATAAGGGTTTGGTTATGGTGCCTAGGGCAAAATGTCAAAAGCTATCCGTTCATTTTCATCATAATACAACAAAGCATCTTAAATTACAACATCTCAATATTAATTACACGAAATAACTATATTTATAATCACATTTGATACATTTATTAACGTGTTATGCAACACGATGCTAAAACATGAATTTTCACACATTCAATTACCCTTCTCACCTAATTTGAACTTTGATTTAGCGAGAAGGGCATTTCATCTTTGATACGATTACTAGTTATGCAAATTTGACACGTCACACATTTATCAACAATGTTATGCAGCATGATGACACACAATTTAAATATAAAATTTCACAAACATAGTTACACTTATTGATCAATATGATCTTCAATTAGCACGAAAGGGTATATTTATGTCTAATGTATGGATTAATGTTCACGAGTATCAATCCAATTCTAATTCTACTCCGGGTGTGTTAAAAACACCGTGGGGAAAGCTTTTATGGAAAATGTAAAGAATTTTGGGTGAGAGCGTTGTTCCTGCAAATAGCGTTTGATCAAGTGTAATTTAAAAACATTACTTTGACTTAAATACTGTTTGAAAAACACTATATTTTGTGAAGGAACTTTGCGAAGGAACTTTGCTAAATTTTTTTCTATTCTCAAACATTTTTTGGCGAAACTTAACCACCGGTGAGCCAAATCAGCCAGCAGTCAAATGTAGCCGCCACCAATGCAAGAGTGGCTTGTTGGCAACCAAATCTAGCCTTGTCGGTGGTCCTTTGGTGGCCTAAATGGGGCGACGCGGATTGGGGTGTAGACATTTTCGAAATTATAAAAGATTAGAGAAGTTAAAGTTGGAAAATATATATATTTCGGTAATACTCTAAACTCAAAGTACTTATAGGATTTTGGATATGCAACAAAATTCTCCAAAGAAATTTGTTCAACGGTACTTGCATTTATCTCAGGTCATTTCTTAAAGCCCAATGGGCTTTGAGAAGGTGGTTTCCGAGGCCCACCTTCACCGTCAAGCGACACGTGGCGAAATCGGAGGGAGAGTTGACGGGGACTCCCCGCCCTACCCGGTCGACGAATTTGAAGCCCGCGGCCTCGCCGACCAAGCCCAACACCACCACCCCACACCCCACCCCCCCCGCGGGGCGCCCCAGGTTCTCTTTCCACGCTTGACTAAGGAGCTGCTACTCCGCAAATGCCCACCCTCTCTCCCCTTATTTACCCGAATGCCACCCCGGTCGTCGCCGTAATTTCGGCGACTCCACGAGGGCCGTCGAGTCCAAATGTGGGGAGAATTTGGGAATCGTCATCATGGTAGTGTAGCGCAGGTGCAGGTACGGAAGCGAAGGAAGCGAAGGAAGCGAAGCTTCTCTGTAACTCTCTCTCTCTCTGTCTCGCGTTCTCACCTCTTCGGGCGATCGCCTCCTTTTGACTTCGTCGCGATGGAGAAGAAGAGGACGATCCGACATTTTCCGGGAAACTGGTCGGTTCTCGTGTTCTTCTGACTCGCGACGCGTGAGGGATTTTTGCTCGGATTCTGTCGCAGACGGTCGCGGCATTCGTGACTGCGGTGGTTGGGTAGGTGCGCGGGTCCTTTCGCCGATTCCCCTGCGCCCGTCGATCCCCGAACTAGGTCGGAATTCCCTCTTGATCGACGCAAATGTATGCGTCTTTTGATCGTGCTGCTGCTCTCGATTGCTTGAACTGGGTTCTAGTTAGGATTTTGCGGCTGGTTTTTTTTTTTTTTTTTCGGGGAGTTTTAGGTTTCGGGCTTCCTGAACCGGTTCGTTGCTTCTGCAATGGAACCAGCGTTAATTCTGTCTCGATGAGTAATCGTGCCGTCCTACTCCTCCTTAGCTTTAGCTGCGGGTTTTTGAGAGATGATGCCGGAGATGGGGTTCAATTGCGTGTTTCGCTTGCATTTCGACGGTGTTGCCACTTTCCATGGATGAAGACACACGCCAGCGCTTCAAGTTAGGGTCTTGGTTTGGAATGAAAGATTTGTTCTTCTAAGCGTAGCCGTTTGGTTTGGTTCGGTTCCGTATTGATGTTCTAGCAATTTTGAGTCTTTTAGCTGCCGGAACGTGGTGGTTTCTGGTTCAGCTTTCATCAGTTGGCTAGTTTTAGATTATTTCACTGTTAATTGGCTGACGAATTAACATCATGCGGGGTGGGGCTATACGTGACTCGTGGAAACTTTCTTCACCAGAGATGTGGGCACAGCTTCTTGTTTTTTCCTCCATTACTGGCACAGCTTCTTGTTTTTTTGGCCAAAATACCCCTTCTCCAATGACCGAAAAAGTCATCCTTGATCTAAATCATTTATTTGAGATGATTTGGTTACTTCATGCTTTCTTATTTAAAATAATTTAGTCACTTCAAATTTTTATTTGAAACAATAACCACTTTAAATCTTTATTTAAGAAAACTACGGCACTTCATGCCCCCACCCCTTTTTTTTTTTTTTTTTTTTAATTTTCTCTTAATTTAATTACTTGTGGAAAGGAAAAGGGTGGAAAAATTACAATAATGACCAAAAAAAAAAAAAAAAAAACCTAAAGAAAGAAAAGGTAAGTGTGAAACAAAGAGAGAGAGAGAGAGAGAGGGAGAGAGGGTTGTCCAAGCATGAGTGAGAGCTGGCAGCCCTCACCAACCAAGGTGAACCAACAATGTTTTTTTTTTTTTTTTTTTGGTAAGGTAGAACCGACAATGTTGTCACCAATTGAGTTGAACTTTTTTATTTAATGGCCAAAGAAAGAAGGGCAAATACCACAAAACGCCTCAAATTAGGTCAATTGTGACATAAATACTCCGAATTGTTTTCATATCACACAAGTTTCTAAACTTATTCATTATGATACAATAACCCCGTTTTTTTTTTTTTGTCAAGATATAGGAACTTGAACCTATATTATTTATTTTAGTTTTATCCAATGTATATTTATCATGTTAATATAAGTTTGGAATTTGGCATGTTAAAATTTTTTTGAGATATTTATGTCACCATTGACAAATTTAAGATTTTTTTTTAATGATTTTAACCTAAAAAAAAATTGGACCCAATTAACTATGGTCTTTGGAATAGTTTGAAATTTTGGGAACGTGGAAGTTCATTTGCTGCTTCTTTGTTCCTTGTACCCACGGGCAACGGAATACTTAGAATTAGAGTTGATTTTGAGGTCAAGCATGGAAGATCGGAGAGTGAAGATCATAGGATTTAAGGTGATTTGAAAATTAGGTCAAGAGAATATCTGCATCTCATGTAGATTGGGAGGGACGTGAAGATCTATGTGGCCATTCTTGTTGGAGTTCTTTCTTGATTAATGCAGCTTGCAGTTTTTGAAGATCTGCGCGCAAAGTCACTTTGGGCGAGGGTTGTTGAGGGGTCCACGTGAGCCAATGTCACCGCCGTCGGTAGTCATACCGTTGCCTATACTCTATTTTCTCTATCTACATATGTGTGAATGCACGGGCATTTTTATGTTCAATAATGGAGGTATGCTATCAGAACAATGGATATCCATCCATGAGCAGCTATTATTGCCATGTTTTAAATTTGACTATTTGAGTCACAATCAATCGAATGGCTAAAGGGGGTTCACAATCCAACTCTTGCCGATTCGGCGAAAGTTCAATTTTGCTACTTGGTCTTGCCTTGGTTGTTGCGACCCATTTATCCATTTAATTTGACTATATGAGTTGCAATCAATTGAATGGCTAAAGGAGGTTCATAAGCCAATTCTTCTTGCCGATTCGGCAAGACTTATCGTCAAATTTGAACTTTCGCGGAGTCGGCAGGAAAGCCATTCGATTGAAGTCCGCCCTATAAATGAATCGGCAAGATGAATCGGCAAAATTGAACTTTCGCGGAATCGGCAGGAGAGCCATTCGATTGAAGTCCGCCCTATAAATGCCAGTGAGTCGCGACACTCTGCTTGTCAATATTGTCTGTCCTTTTTGGTCTACCCACGAAAGGAAAGACTAGAGAGAGACGGCAGATTTCGGGAGGCTTTGCGCAAACGAGGATGCGCGCTCGTGTTGCTCCTACCCTCGTCTGCACTCATCGACGTCCCAGCTCCAGCCCGTGAGCGACGACGACGGCACTGCCCCCCCACTCCCGACGCCTGCTCCTCACCGCCGCTGCCTTCTTTCTTCGGACGAGCTGCTTTGCTGTCCAAGCCGCGACGATCACCTCCAACGGCACTGCCCTCTCCTCCCGCCGAACCTATCCGTCGTCATTCCTCTCGATAAAAAAAAGAAAAAAGAAAAATGCTCCCTCAAATTTGGGATTCTGAAGCTGAGAGCCTCTTCTGTGCTGCATTTCTTTTCTAGGCCTTGATTTCTTTTGTTCTCTTTTTTTGCTTCGCCCAGCCCAGCGGGAGGCCGTCGTGTCCATCGCCGAACCTAACGAGCTGCCGCTCCTTCCCACACCTCCAACTACCAACTACCAGAGACGACGCGGGTGCTCTCTGTCCCAAGCCGCTGCTGTTGCATCATGATGTCGAGCCTGTTTTCGTTTGGTCGGCATCCCTCGTGGCTTCGTCTTGCATTGCTACCCCCGGCCGAGAGTCACTACCGAGACGAGATGAGACGAGCCGTGTCACAAACCGCCGCATGCACCTCGCCGAACCACCATCGTGGCCATCCTTTGCCAGGGAGCACCGTACCGGTCATCCGTCTAGCCGATTCAGATGAAGTCCATCCTGTGAATTTAGGTAAAATATCGTTCGAATTTGTTTGTGTTTTTGCATGTGATTGTGCACTCTGAGCAGAAATCCCCTTCGCTAAATCTATTCACATGCCTTCAGCTGCTGGATGATCTTTTTTTCTTCTTTTTTCGTGTCTGTGTACGGACCGCTTACCATTAACATACAGTATATTCCCAAGGATCTCCGTCTTCATTGGAATATCGGTCATCTGTGTGTGCATTGCCATGGAAGCATTCCAAAAACCTCAGCTCACTTCTTAGCCAGGCCACGCCACACCAAGTTACCACCCTTTTTTTCTCTTTTGGGGGGAGAGGGAGCCCAGATATTGCACACTCAAAGGCCAGAGCATCAGAAGTTCAGTACGATGTGTTTTTGAGTTTTAGTGGGGCGGACACTCGTTTTGACTTCACGGGCTTCCTCAATAAAGCCTTGAATAATGCCGGAATCCACGTATTCATGGACAAAGATGCAATCAAGGTGGGTAAAAAGATTGATGAGACAATTTTACAAGCTATTGACAACTCCGAAATCTACATACCCATCATCTCTCAAACTTATCTTGATCGCAAATGGTGTCTCGTTGAGCTTGAACGCATGATGAACAATGTGTCTCAGTCACAAGATAGAAAAAAGATTTTCCCCATCTTTTATAAAGTGAAACTTGGGGATGTTAAACATCGGACTCCACGCCTGAAGAATCTTTCCTCCAAAGTCGAACTTGGGGCATTCAAAGAGGCTCTTGCAAAGATTGGTAAAATCAAGGGATGGAAGGTAGAGGAGCGACAAAGGTAAAACTACCTTTAAGATGCCTGCCTAATTCTTTTTTCTTTTTTGGTTGTTTTGGGGGATAAAATGTTGCCCTATCAAATCATTTATTTTCTCCTCCCTTTTTTAAATGCAAAATTGCTCCTATTGAACTTTACATCCTCTACTTGAGACATCTTCCCTAATATTTCAGCCACTGGGGAATTCGTCATGGGTTTTGGGGTTATTCAATTTTTCATCACCAAATTACATTGTTCAATGGACGACCTTGAATTTGTCTACATTTTCTCAGTTCCCGATTCTCCCTATTACGAGTGTGGAAATTTTTTCCAGACTTAGCTATAGATGCCGAAATTGCTTGGGCATTATGTGGTAGTCACTTAGTAATTTCAGCGGTCGTGTAAACCACCACCTATAGAAAAACACATTAGATTAACTGAGTTCTACTAAATTAGCCTATACTTGTTATTAAGTGTATTTAGATATCCTTTGTAACCACGTGTGATGCATGGGTATGAATTAAATCTAGTGAACTAATGAAAGTGCTTTTGTGTATGATAGCCAAGTAGAAATTGTTGATTTGGTCGTTCAAAAGGTTTTGGAGGAGCTGGGTAGAAAAGATGAGTCATTAAGGGTGTGCATGACAAAATTTCTGAAACATAAGTTGATTTTTAGCCAAAATTGATTTCTCAATTTCTATTTCAGAAATGTTAGTAGCTTATCTGCCATGGGAAGGTTACAATTTTGAAGATGCAGTGCTCATTAGCGAGCGTCTGGTATATGAAGATATTTATACTTCTTTTCACATACGGAAATATGGATAAGTTAAAAATTTTAGTTTATGATTTCTTTTTCAAATCTATTTTCGGAATAGAAATCTGTTTCGAATAGAAATCTGTTCCAAAAATAGAAAAATCAAATTGCGTTACCAAACGGATTTCTATTCCAAACCTGTTCCGGGGAACAGAGAAATAAAAAAATAGATAAGTAGAAATTTTATCTTGCACACCCTAAGTATCTGATTGAGTTTGATGACTTGACACAATCACTTAAAGACTCTTTGAATCGCGCAAAGAGGGTATGATATCTTCTTCTTCGTCAATATACAATAGATGTGCGTGATGCTATAATTTGGTAAAGCTACATAAATTGCAAGAAGTTAAATGCTATTCTGAATTTTATGCAGACAAAAATAGATTTTTTAATCAATTACTATTCCTTCAACATGTTCTTTTTAATTTGAAATGTTGTTTCCAATGTATTAAATAAGCACACAAATGAAAGTATCATGTGTTGAAACCTAATTTATACTTTCAAGCGCGCGCGCACACACATACACACAAATTTATAAAATAAAATAACATAAAAAAATTGATTGAAAAAATAATATAATTAAAAAAAAGCCGTGGGGGTCAGGTCAGGCTGAATCCTGCCTTGGCTCGGCCCGCCCCTCTTCCTCTTCTTTCCCCTGCATGGGCCTAGGCCCGGCCCCCTCTTTTCCTTTTTTTCTCCCCCTCGCATGGCCCAGCCCCCTTCTTCCTTTCGGCGCAGCCCACGCCTCTGTCTTCTCCCTCGGCCGCCCGCACGGGGAACTAGCGAAGCCAAAAGCGTCCGCCAGGGACAGCGGGGACAACATCATCTCGCAAGGGCAGATGAGCGTGGCAATACTCGAGTTAGAGTCAACTAGCAGAGGCGACTGATTGGTCGGACGAAGTCACGCGAGCAAGCTGAACGTGAAAAGATAAAAGAAAAGGAACGGAAGGAGGAAAGGGGCCGGGGAGGGGGGAGGTGAAAACAAGAAGAAAACGGAGGAGAGAGTGCGATGGAGAAGGAGGACCGAGAGCGAGAGGAGAAGAAGAGAGGAGGAAAGGAGTCTCAGGACCCCCGCTACCGTCGTCGACGCGCCCCCGGGATGCTCGCGCCGCCGGTGAGCCACTCGACCGACACCGATCCGTGCGTCGCTCTCGAAATGCAAGTAGGCATTTCGTCAAGCATCTTGCATGCGTTGTTTTGATTCGAGCCGGCCGGAGCTCCTCTTAACCGGTTCGGGCAAGCTCCGGCTACCACTTGTCCACCACTATTGTCTTTGAAGTTCTAGCATATTTTCCTGAGGTTTGTGACCCGTGCTCGGGCCTCAGCCGAGCCAAACCCCCTCGGATCCGCTGTGCGCACCACCTGCTCGCTATAATCCCGAGCTAAAAACCAATCCTTGACCCCCTATTTAGAGAGATAGTTCGGCTGCCGGAGGGGATGCCGCGGTGTGGTGCTCGTCCTCCGCCCCGTCTGAGGTGGTGCCGTTGTGCCCAAGCCGGAGGATCACCTGGACACGGCGTCGTCTCCTCTAGTTGCGACTAAGAAGTCGCGGACCAGAGGAGGAGGGGTTGGACCAAGCCGGATCCACAATCCGGCCCGATCGACCCCTCTCGCCTCGCAGGCCGACGGCCTAGGGTCGGTCTGGGTCGTGGGCCTGCTAGGAGCCCTTTTGCAAGGGGTTGGGCCCATCGATCGGGCCCAACTCGCGTTTAAATCAAGGCCCAACCACCGGTGGGGCCTTGCCCTTTTCGGCGGGCCAACCGGCTCGCCCCTCCCCCAATCGGACCGAACTTCGATCCGATCAAACGGGCCAAACTCGGGTCGGGTTAGACCAGACCCGACCCGGTTCGCCAAAAATAATAGTAATATTTTTTTCGAAAAAAAAAAATTATTCAAAAAAATTAAAAATTTTAAAAAATTTCGAAAATCATAAAAATATAGGGTTTGGTTAGGAATTGCCATATATTGCATTCTTAGCGTAATTAGGCATTTATTTGTTCATATTTTGATTATATCACATGTTTAATTTGCATATTTTATTATGTTTAATTGCACGTACTTAATTTTATGACAATTCGGATTTTGGTAGCTGTGGTTATTATCTTAATGATTACGCACCCGCATGATCACTTCACATGTTAGTAGATAGGTATAAAATCAATCCAAACTGCCTGACAAAATTATTTTCTTTTAAAATGAACAAGATTAGGTATCGAAATGGCACTAATTGATCAATTAGTGTAATCAAGTTCCTGACTCTAGATTCTTTGGTTGCATAGGAAGTGTGGCATACTCTAGTGCCTCACTTGGTTTCGACCCCAATAGGCTAGTGGTAACTCTTTATTGCAAAATTCTTAAATTACCCTAATATCACGCGAGGTATGTGATTGAGAGAGCCTGCGCCTAATCATGAGCCTTAGGCCCATCCTTTAGGTAATACCCCTAAACCTATATTCCCTCACCTTGAGGGTAGGTCGCGACAGCTTGGTGACTCCGCTGGGGATTTGGTTTTAAAGCTTAGAAGACTTAGGCCAAGATATATTTTTGTTTGGCAGCGAGAATTCTAGGTACACCCTTAACATTAATGTTTTTACAAAATTGGAGGTATAAGGGAAAGTGTTTGCTCACCTTTGTCTTGTAGGAAGGTGTGGGAATGTATGGTTTATTTTTTATTTACGGAGTGTTGTTTGCCTATAAATTGTTGTGCATGTATCATTTGCATTGCACTACACCTTAACACACACAACCTACGATCAGTCTCGAAGGGAAACAATGCAGCTGTGTGTGCATAATAAATCAATCGAAGAGGAGGAACTTTGCAATGCCATTACATTTCAACCCAACGTTCCTGAGAATTGCCAACACAGTCTCATGGGTTAGAGAACAGTCCTCCAATGGAAGATGGCAAGAAGTGTTAGTCCACTTTAATGAAGCGAAGTGAGTAAGAATTGAATTCACTGAGCCTTGCATGATTAATTCCGTTGCCAAAGCATCGAAGCATCTTCAAAGCCATCCAATAAACAAGGGAAGTCCATCCAAGCTTATGTGCTCAAGCAGGGTCTCGGCACATTCTCTTCCATCGATAATTCCATCATGGATTCGTACATGAAGTGCAAGGACTTGGAATCCGCATTGGGCGCCTTCCGGTCCATGCGAAGCAGGGACTCCGTGTCGTGGAATGTGCTCACTCATTGATTTCTTCATCAGGGAAATTTGGGATGAAGGCTATCATGATTTTGGCGAGCCCGAGTTAATGGATTCTGTTGGGAATAATGGATTCCCAAAAACCGGATTCGACACTAAATCGAACCCCTAAAACGAATACGGAAGACAAACCTGGGAAAAACATGTATCACCGATCCTAAAGCACACCACAAAATCGAGCGTACCTTGTTAGCCACAGATTAAACACCAATGCCGACAAGAGGAAGAGAAAACCGATCATATTCGATCCGATGACGTCGATTGGCCTTGAAAGGAAGACGGCGTCGCCTTGAGCGCTTGTTTTCTTTTGGAGGGAGAGAGGAGTGACGAACGTATGTTGAAAAATGCCAAAAGGTGTCTTCGTCCCTCTCTTCCCTCCCTTATATACGTTCCCTCAAAAATAGAAACGTACCCCTTTATCGTATCCCTCCATCCAAGGGCCCTAATCTCGTGGGCCGGGCTTTCAGGCCCAACATAGGCGGACGGGCCTTAAGCCCATCACATAAAACCATCATCTCCCACTCGCACATGGTGGGCTGAACAGGATTCTCTTTACCTCTCTTCAACATTCATACGGTGAATAATCCGTGCGACCAAAGATACTTTGAGAGCTCGTTGCTATACATCTGTTAGGAATATATAGCAGCTCATAATGGGCATCACACTCTGAGTAAATTTTGTATGCAGTACTCTAGATCGATCGATCACATTTATATCTCTCTTGATCTCTTTCAAACAATAATATATATATTGTATTCACAATTATGATTATCCCAAAGACAGTCATAATTGGTTAACCAATGAATACAAAACTACAATGTGATTCTCCAAATTCGATCTTCCTCTTTCTTTCAAACTCTCAATTTCAGTTTAGCTTACTTTTCTAGAAATGTCCCATTAGATCGAATCAACTCATGACCATTGACAACATCTTAAGATAGCAAACACTAAATAGAAATCTTGAGAATAAGTAAGAGTTATGAGGGGACTAAAAAATTGAGGAACTATTTTCCTCAAGAGTTTCACACGACATAAAAGTTGAGATCAAACTTTTGCCACTCTTATTGGTCGTTTCATGCATACGTAGTATGAAATACGTATTACGGTATTAACTCATTTCCCATGGAGCGTATGTCTACACTTTCAATACCGTACAGATGATAGTTCAGACATACCCAATGTCTAACTTGAGTTCACGTATCTACTCATTCACAAAATTCATCATAACTCACATCTAACATCATAGACAGATAAAGTAAAATATGTGGGGTATTTTACTTTCGGACATAGTAAGTATTCTGTCCCCATCTTAACTCCCACTTAAGGCGACATACGTATTTTAAGCTTGAGCTCTCGATTATCACCTAGATAATAAGCTTAAAAACAGTATCATCTCTATTTATCACACAGTAAATAGAGGTGATTACCCGTGTGAGTGGGCTAATCTTATATCTGTCCGACATACTTTCTCAACTTAAAATAATGCACTGAGCATTAAGATGCATAAAGATCAAACAAAGATTCATAGGCATTAATGATGAAAAACACAAATTCATCAAATGTGAACACTTCAGGGAAATTACAATATTCAATACATCAGCCTCTACGCAATCCTAGAGATTTCATATGGCCACAAAACACATATCTAGGTATTGGCTTTGTCATAGGATCTGCTACCATTCTATGCATAATATGTAACTCTTTTGATGCAATTATATCTATAACAAGATTATACTTAGTATCTATATGTTTTGTCTTGCTATGATATTTTGGATCTTTGGTGTACGCTTTTGCTGCTTGGCTATCACAGTTAACCAACAATTAATTTGCAGCACTTCCAATAACACCTAAATGATCCAAAAAATCTCTTAAGCCAAACACCTTCTTATACTGTTGCTGATAATGCCACGAACTCAGTTTCCATTGTGGATAAGGCTATACACTTTTGTTTCTTACTGCTCCAACATATAGTGCCATTATTCGGTAAGAAAACAAACCAAGAGGTAGATTTTCTTTCATCTAAATCTCCTCCCCAATCAGCATCAGAATAGCCTTAGAGTCGCATATCATTTTCTTAATAACTCAGCGTATAATCAACAGTCTCCTTTAGATGCCTCAGTATTCTCTTAACAGCTTTTCATTGTGCTTGACCTGTGTTGGATTGGTATTTACTCACCATTCCAACTGCAAAACATATGTTAGGTCTTGTACACATCATAGCATACATCAAGCTCCCAATAGCACTAGCATAAGGAACATGTTTCATTTGTTCCTTCTCTTGTGGAGTCCTTGAACACAATTTATGGCTCAATCCTTCACCTTTTGCAATAGGATTGTCTATGGGTTTACAATCTTGCATACGAAATCGTTCAAGAACCTTATTTATATATGTTTCTTGCGAAAGAGACAACGATCTCTTCGAACGATCTCTTGAAATCTTGACTCCAAGAATGTATGCAGCCTCACCCATATCCTTCATCTCAAAGTTGGAAGACAACCAACTCTTTATAGTATTAACAAACTCCATATTGCTTCCGGCAATTAGTATATCATCAACATATAATGATATGATCACAAATTGATCTTTGGATCTTTTGATATATATACAATGATCCTCATCAATCATTGTAAAATCATATGCCATTATGGCATTATGAAAGCGTATATACCATTGTCTTGATGATTGCTTAAGGCCGTATATTAATCTCAAAAGTCAACATACCTTACATTCTTGGCCTTTCACTATGAAATCAGCAGGTTGTTCCATATATTTTTCTTCATCTAATTCTCCATTGAGGAAAGCAGTCTTTACATCCATTTGATGTAACTCAAGATCCATACTAACCACTATTGCTAGAATAATGCGAATCGAGGTAAATCTCACTACAGGAGAAAATGTATCTTCATAATCAATTCCTTCCTGTTGATTATATCCCTTCGCCACAAGACGAGCCTTATGCCTTTATATCGAGCCATCAGCCTTTCGCTTTATTTTGAGAACCCACTTGTTCCCAATAGCTTTGCGTCCTTTTGGAAGATCAACCAGTTCCCAGACTTGGTTTGACTTCATTAACTCAATTTCCTCTTCCATTGCATGAATCCATTTTTCCTTACTAGTGCAATTCAGAGCCTCATTAATATTTCTTGGCTTATCCTCAACTTGTGAAGCAACCATAATAGTTTCCCCTTCAATGTCAAAAACGTTGACGAGGAATACTTTGGCGACTTGTTCGCCGTATGGGAGATTGTACACTTTGCACATCATTCCCCATTATGCTCCCACTTGGATTAGATAATGATGATGTCGTCTCATCATGTGGTTGTAATTGAGAATGAGTTGAATTCAATTCATCACTTCTCATATTACTCCCACTTGGACGAACTCTACTAATATCATTATCTTGATCCAAAGTTTCAAATATGGGGTAATCTGCCCATATTTCGCCCTTCTTAGGAAATTCATCCTCTAAGAATGTGACATCCCGTGATTCAAATTCAGTTATACTCTCACTTTCCTGCTCACCTATGAACACATACCCTTTTGAGTGTTCCGAGTATCTTATGAAAATACTCTTCTTTCCTCTAGGAACCAATTTTCCAAACTTGTGAGAGGACTCATGAATATAGGCAGCACAACCCCATGGCTTAAGAAAACTTAAGTCCGGTTTTCTACCTGTTCATAACTCATATGGAGTGGAAATAAATGATTTGGAAGGCACCCAGTTAAGTATATAGGTAGCAGTTAACAACGCATCACTCCAAAAAGTAATAGGTAAGTTAGCATGCACCATCATCGACCTAACCATTTCCGGTTCTGTTTCTTCTCTTTGCAACACCATTTTGTTGAGGAGTATATGAAATAGACAACTGTCTTTCTATTCCTTTTTCATCACATAATTTTCTGAACTCATCAGATAAATATTCTCGACCTCGATCGAATCTTAATACTTTTATTTTCTTGTCTAATTGATTTTCTACCAAGTTCATAAATCTTTTGAAACAACTTATTCCTTCAGATTTATGAGAAATCAAATAGACATATCCGAATCGAGTATAATCATCTATAAAAGTGATGAAATAAACAGCCCCATGCCTTCCTCTCACATTCATTGGACCACAGACATCAGAATGGATTAAATGCATAGGAAATTCAACTCTTTCACCTTTTCCAAATGGTTTCTTTGTCGTTTTCCCTTCTAGGCAATGCTTACATATAGGCAAATCGACTTTTTCAATGTTGCCCAACAAGCCCTCTTTGGCTAGTCTATTCATACGTTGTTGGCCAATATGACCAAGTCTAGCATGCCACATAATCACATCATTATCATATGAAGTAGAAGACGTGAAACAAGGGAATAACAATTATTAACATCACCATAGTCAACATTTAGTATAATAAAACCATCCAGAAGGTGACCACAACCATAGTAGTTTGTATCCAAATACAAATCTACACCTTTATTATGGAAGTTTATACCAAAACCAAGCTTAACCAATACTAAAACAGACACTTAAATTTCGACGAATCTCCGGAGAATATAGAACACCATGTAGGAACAAGGTGCGTCCACCACGCATGTTCAATTGGCAGGTGCCAATTCCTTTCACTTCAGCTCTGGAGTTGTTTCCCACATAGATCCACTTAGTTCTAGTTGGTACTCGTCGAAATTCCATGAAGGAATTTCTATCATTCGCTACATGGTCTGTCGCTCCTGAATCTATAGTTCACAAATGATTGGATTCAGCTAATAATACAGAAATTGACACATAAGCAAAGTTCTCAAATGTACAAGAGGTGTATACCTTCTTTGGCTCACGACAGTCGCGAGCATAATGACCTCTCTTGTTACAATTGTAACACCTCACCCTTGACATTTTCTTCACTTGAGGACGTTTTCCTCTCTTGTGTTGGTTAACTCTTGATTTCTTGCAATAAGGACTTGATCATTTGCATTCCCACATATTGAACGAATCAATACACTTGCGCTTAGAGCTCAAAGCCATTTCTAAGCTAGAACCAGCATTGCAAATATCTATTTTCGGCTCAAATGCCGTTAGGCGGTTCTCAGCTAGCTCAAGGTGGCGCACGGCATCCTCAAGATCTTCCATAATATGGTCAAGAGCTTCTAGTGCTTCTTTCCTTTCCAGCACATATTGAATCTTTATATTCAATATTTCACAATTGTTGCCGTTCATATCAGCAATTACGTTCTTAGTTGCTGAAACCATCGATCTGAACATATTAGATATACATGCACGAATAATTAATGCCTATCATTTATGCATCTACTTTTGCACAGACCCATCATATCAATAAACAATTTTAAGTAAGGTTTCAGAATCAAAAGGTCACTATATTTCCAATCATCCTCCAAAAATCCTAACTCAAAATTATCATTAATATAATTGTCTTATGCAAAATAAATTCTATGAAACTACAAAAACTTCTATGAACTACCCATAACAACCAGTAATAACAGAAAGCAAATAATATTTGACATTCAATAGAATAATAATGCTTTCACATGATACAACTATCTATTACAAGTAAGTAATATATGCAAAGAAAAAACATCAACATAGAAAGAGATATTCACACACAAAAACATCCCAAACTAATCTAAGAAATAAATAGGGAATGTCCATTCTAATCTATCAGTCAAAATATCTGAAAAATTTGAAGGCACATTTGCCAACCATGGAAAAACTTTTGGAAAGCTTTCATGTCGCCTCCAAGGCGCATTTACTCTGCGCCATGTGGCGCTCAATATAAGGGTTGAAGTTTTGGCCAACTCAATCCTATAGTACTCTCTCACAAAAGCTACCACTAGTCTCCTATAACCCGGGACCACGTTGACCTCCCATAGCCGATCTAACACTGCTTGCCATTTAGGTGGAAGAGTGTTTATCAAAACCGATACCTTCTCAAAATCCGGCATAAGATAACCATTCCATATCATTTCCTGTATCATCTGATTGACCCTGACCACATGTGATACTAAATCACCATCATGCCACCGACAATTAGCTAACTCTGTCATCAGCCTTTTAAATCTTGCACTTCCCTCGTCCGTTCTCGGGATTGCAGGTATCCGTGCATAACGCATCATAGTTCCTGCAACAAATACAAACTAAAAATGAAAACTTATAATCCATAATGTACATAAGGGAAAATACATAATTTTTCATAATTCATGCAACAAATGCAGAATAAACAATGGATTACATATAACCCACATAGACATAATTGAAAAAAAAAACAAAAAAAAACAATTTCCTTTTCCTTTTTTTTTTTTTTTTTTTTTTTTTTTTTTTTCGGATCAACGGTCAAAGTCAACGGTCAACGGTCGAGTCGCCGGTTGTCGGACGGACCGGACGGGCCGGTTGGGCCGGGTCGGACCGACCGACCGGCGCGTGCCTCGCACGCGCTAGCGATCACGAACGTGCACTTGCGCGCACGCACGCGCCTCCCCCTGCGAATCGGCGTCTGCGTTGCATGCGCCGAAGACGTCGCTTCGCTCCAGCTGCGCGTGGGGGCGTGTCCGGCGGCCGTTGGCGGCGTTCCGCCACTCGTCGCGATCGTCTCGACGAGCCCTTCCATCCTACGCCGTCAGAAATTGATTTCGAGTTACAGAAACTCGAAAAAATGGATGAACAATGCTCGGGTGTCGGGATTTCTCGCCCCGATCCGTGTCGGCCGATTAATTTCGCGAAAATTCAATCTAAAATCATTCATTAAATATGAAAGGGGTCGGGAAAACATGAACTAGGGCTCTGATACCAATGTTGGGAATAACGGATTCCCAAAAATCGGATTCGACACTAAATCGAACCCCTAAAACGAATGCGGAAGACAAGTCCGGAAAAAACATGTATCACCGATCCTAAAGCACACCACGGAATCGAGCGTACCTTGTTAGCCACAAATTAAACACCAATGCCGACAAGAGGAAGAGAAAACCGATCCCATTCAATCCGATGACGACGTCGATTGGCCTTGAAGGGAAGACGGCGTCGCCTTAAGCGCTTGTTTTCTTTTGGAGGGAGAGAGGAGTGACGAACGTACGTTGAAAAATGCCAAAAGGTGTCTTCGTCCCTCTCTTCCCTCCCTTATATACGTTCCCTCAAAAATAGAAACGTACCCCTTCATCGTATCCCTCAATCCACGGGCCCTAATCTCGTGGGCCAGGCTTTTAGGCCCAACATGAGCGGACGGGCCTTAAGCCCATCACATAAAACCATCATATTCGAACCCACTGTCTCCACTTTGGTACTGGTTCTCCAGGTGCATATGCGGATATTGATATGGAGTGAGCAGATGGACTTTCATACGCTCTTGAAGTTCATCATTGAGTGGAGTGGGCACATTGATCTCGATTCAATCTTAGGAATGCAGAGACATTATGCAAATGTGCAGGGATAGTTTGTTTAAAACAGAGATGAGCATGAAAAGGCACAAGGTTTCAGGATGTGCCTGAACAGGATATGATGAGGTATGATTACCTCACTGAATGTGAAAAACATCGGATCAGCATTTAAATTAGGGGGAAAATCTCTCCTTCCCCTGCCAATGAGGTGTGCTGAGGCAAAACCGTCAAATTTATCGCTAAAGGATGTATCATTGAGCCCACTTAAGTATGGAGATAACACGTTCCATTTCTTTTTCTTACAAGGAGATATTTGAGACAAGTCCTGTTGAATGAAGACATGAAGCAAAATGAAATTGATTCCACACAATAGGGGTGTATCGGTCCTAAATTAGTCTAATTCAAGTTTAAAATGCAAGTAACATGTCCCATCTCTTGTAGGACAAGGCGCACATCAACCGCGGGAGCAACGCCTTCTACCAAGATGGCATGCTAAGGCCTAACCATCCATTTTGTTGTAAAGGATGTATATCATTCCTAAAATGATTTCTAGTCAAGTGTGGAAAAAACATGCCCAATCTTTTAAATGCCCCTTTGAGAAGAGCATTTGAAAAGGGCAAGAATTGAACTTCATGGATTATGGTATGCAGTAGAGAAATGTTTTTCACAAATAAAATCAAGACCATAGAGGCATTTTTCAAGCAATCCTATCACTTTAGGTGACTTATGTCATGCATATCATGCATATATCCTTCATAATATTTTTCTAACATACTTCATTGTCATTCCTGATAGGAATTTTCAATACCTGAAGAACTAAAACACGTGAAGGGTAAATTGTATCAATTCCAATTGCTGATTTTGATTCTGTTTCTGACATGATTCTCTTTTTCTTTGATTCGGAAATCAGCAAACACTTGTAAGAGGTGTTATACTATTCTGATTAGTGGTTCTATTAACGGTGACGGATGATTATAACACAAGCTTGTAGGAGTTTTTAGTAGAAAATGACAATGATAGTAGACAATCCAATTAGAAAAGCTAGCACAAATCGAGAAAGGGAAACAAATTACTCGTACTTTGAGCTGTTCGCAAGGTGATATGCTTCTATTTGGATTTATGAAGCTCCTGCGTTTCTCATAATCGTGAGGAGCGGGAGGGAGAGGCATTGTTAAGCTGACATTACCATTTGCTTTGTATTATCTATGTATGATGAGTTGCCGATAGATCGTCTCCCCTCCTGGTTAACAGAACTTGTCCTTCACATGCAGAGTCTTGACCGTATAATATGTGAGCTTTTGGAAGGTACAAATGCTCAATACTAGACATGCAAGCTAGGTTGCTGTTAGACACGCTGGGGAAGGGTATTGAGTCTACTTTGGTGTATCCTCGAGCATTAGGAGCTGAGCCATGGCAGGCATCCAGTGAAATGTTTCCTGGAATTGAACGTTGTAAAGTACAATTCATTCAATACAGAACACAGATTTCTCCCAAGTCTCTCCGTTTTCTTTCGTTTTGTGACAATCCTGAAGCTCTTGCCGTTGAACCGGCACTTGTCCCAACTATACAGGTACTTTCACCTTCATTTTGATTTTTGCTCTGAGATCTCCTTGTTGTGACATGGAAGTTTTAAATGCAGATCTTCTGGCTGTGTTTTTCCGATGGCTTGAGGCCGTTATTTTGATGACCATCTTCATGTCTGGTTTCTAAACTGAAATTCCTTTATGGGCACTGTGGTGGTGAAATTTATTTGCAAAAGATGAGCTTTTTAAGTAAAGAAACGCAGCTTTTGCTGAAAAAGTGGTTGCCCAGATATTTTTTGGCTTTCAAATGATGCTATGTGAGAAATATATCAAGATCGTCATTCAATGTCTGAAACAAATGGCTATGACATATTCTTGCATAGAGTTGTCTAAAGGTTGCATTCATTTTCACATGCCATGCATTTGTCGTGTACCCGCAGTTGTCTCCTCCCCATATTGTCGAACTTTTCTTCAATCCAGACTATGGCAATTGATTTCAGCTGAAACAAAGTAACGATAGTATACATGTTTCAGGCTGTCAAAAGTGTCTCGCAGGCCTATGTTGATGCAGTTCTTGATCCGGCTTGACACTTTATCACCAATTTCATTCAACCTTTTCTTGATGCAGTTTTTGATGCAGTTCTTGATCTGGCTTATGCTGTCTCCTCCCCATGTTGTCGACCTTTTCTTCAAAGCAAGCTTTGGCAATTGACTTCAGTTGAAATAAAGATATGATAAAATCCATGAATCAGACGGTCAAAGGTGTCTCGCAGGCTTACGTTGATGCAGTTCTTGATCTGGCTTCACATTTTAAAATTGTTCCCAAACCACAAGAACATAACCACAATCAAAAGGCGCCAGCAGCGAATTCAATTCAGGCATAATCAGAAATCAAAACGCGCCGCGTTGACGAATCAACTCTACACGATTCGCAAAATCCCCTCCCCCCAAGCCACAGCCTTTAGCCCGACAATTACCAAATGAATTCGAGCCATGAATCTACTCCAGATCGTCTCCAACCCAAATTAAATTAACCCCAATAAAACACGATTAAACAGTGTGGCTTGACCCGCAGAAACCACCGCCTCCGACCCAATCCGTAACGGACTAATTTGAGGAATTCCTCTCTGCACAACCGACCCAGTCGACAAATATTTTTTTGAAAATAAAAAAGAGAATGTAATGAAAAGGCGATTGGGTAATCTAGCAAAGTCCCCAAATCCATTTAATCTCTATCACACACTTCACTTTGATTTCTAATCAACCCATTAAAAGCTGATTAGGTCAATGCTGATTAGGTCTCGTGGTGGCGCTTGACCTCGATTGATGGAGCGACAAGGATAGGTGGTCTCGATGTGATGTGACTCACGTCCGTGGGAGGGTGCTTGTGCGGCTCTTGGTGAATCCAAGTCAACAATTGAATCTCTTTGTGAAGCTTCATTGAGTTTGCCTCTGGCCCAAAAAGTACAACTTTTTCCCCCTACCCTGGGGAATTTCTCACACCACCACGTCAAATAGATTGCTCGATCTAGTCTTTTTGTTCATCATTGTGGTTATATGTTATGATGGTTATCTCTCAATGTTAGTGATTTCTTCCGGTTGGATTGTTTTTCAAGATTTTGTCTCCGATTTGTCACATACCATTTATATTTCAATGGTGGATATAATTTGAGATTTTTTATAATATTAACCTTAAAAAAGAATTGAGTCTTTTGAGTTGACCTGATTAACTATGGTCTTTGGAATAGTTTGCAATTTTGGGAATGTGGAAGTTCAGTTGCTGCTTCTTTGTTCCTTGTACATATGAGCGGCGGAATACTTAGAATTAGAGTTGATTTTGAGGTCAAGGGTGGAGGATTAAAGAGTGAAGATTAGAGGACTTAAGGTGATTTGGAAAGCACGTCAAGAAAATATCTACATCTCATGTGGATTGGGAGGGACTTGAAGATCTATGTAGTAATTCTTGTTTATATATATCTATGTGTCAAACTCGAGATGTGATAAGTATAACTCCATATTTGAGGTCATTGGGCTATTGCAAGTTCGTATGAGAACAGCATCAAGGAGGGTAATCATTAGACGGAACTTTAACTTGAAGAGAAAGAGAGTCAACCAAGCAAGTCCAATTGGGGGAAAGGTATTGAGTGTGTGAAAGCCCACAAATTAGTGATAGTGGCGGCCGCGGCAATGGCTAACTAGTGCCAATATGCTCGAGCGTCTAGTGGTGGAGGTAGCGCCAAGTCTCGGATCCAGTATAGGTGGGTGACTTTGGAAGCGCTACCAATGGCCATGACTAGGTCCAGCATATTGCTGAGTTCACCTGCGGCGATGGCAACAGCAGCGGCAATATTAAATCACAGTGACTATGGGCAGCAAGTGATGACATGGTTTGAGTCCGACGGTAGCTCTGTTCTTTTACTCTCTTTTTCATCTTCACCACGCTGTAAATAAGGGTTTGCTTATGGTGCCTGAAGCACAATGTCGAAAGCCATCGGTTCATCTTCATCATAATACAACCCATCTCGAGTTACAACATCTCAATGATAATTACATGATATAACCATATTTACAATCAAATTCACATTTGACACATTCATTAATGTGTTACGCAACACAACGCCACATGTATAAAATATGAATTTTCACACATGTAATTACCCTTCTACGATCAGTCTCAAAGAGGAACAATGCAGCTGTATATGCATAACAAACCAATCAAAGAGGAGGAACTTTGCAATGCAATTACATTTCAACCCGACCTGAGAATTGCCGACAGAGTCTAACGGGTTAGAGAACTGTCCTCCAATGGAAGATGGCATGAAGTGTTAGTCCACTTTAACGAAGCGAAGTGAGCAGGAATTGAAATCACTGAGCCTTCCATGATTAATTCCGTTGTCGAAGTGTCTTCAAAGCTATCGAATAAACAAGGGAAGTCCATCCATGCTTGTGTGCTCAAGAGATGATGAAGTATGATTACCTAACTTAACGTGAAAAACACCGGATCAGCATTTAAATTAGGGAGAAAATCTCTTCTTCCCCCGCCAATGAGGCATGCCAAGCCAAAACCGTCAAAGTTATCACTAAAGGATGTATTGTTGAGTCCAATTAAGTATGGAGATAACATATTCCTTTTCCTTTTCTTACAGGGAGATAATTGAGGCAATTCCTGATGAATGAAGACATGAAGCAGAAGGGTGTATCATTCCTAAATTAGTCCAATTCAAGTTTGGAATGCAAGTAAATGTCCCATCTCTTGTAGGAAAAGATGGCATAGATGGCATGCTAAGGCCCAACCATCCATTTTGTTGTAAAGGATGGATATCGTTCCTAGAATGATTTCTAGTCAAGTGTGGAAATATGCCCTATCTTTTCCTTGCAATAAATGAGGCAAAGCATTCAAGGAACAATATCCTCAAATGTGGAATAGGCAGTACTCCTCTCCTTTCAAAGCAGGTTCTTCAAGATAACTTTAAAAGAAACACATCGAATGATCCATATTTAAACTTTGTAAGCTCCTTGTTGCTTAAATGTCTCTTTGAGAAGAGCATTTGAAAAGAGCAAGAATTGAACTTTGTGGATTATCGTAGGCAGTAAAGAAATGTTTTTCATAAATAAAATCAAGGCCATGGAGGCGATTTTCAAGCAATCCTGTCACTTTAGGTGATTTATGTCATGCATATCATGCATAAATCCTTCATAATAGTTTCCTAACATGCTTCGTTGTCATTCTTGATAGGAAATGTCAATACCCGAAGAACAAAACATGTGAAGGGTAAATTGCATCGATTTCAATTGCTCATTTTGATACCATTTCTGAAGTGATTCTCTTTTCCTATGATTGAGAAAAGATCAAACACTCGTAAGAGGTGTGGTACTATTCTGATTAGTGGTTCTTTGAATGGTTACTGACGATTAGAACACAAACTTGTAGGATTTTTTTTGTAGGAAATTACAATGATAGTAGGTGTTCCAATTGAAAAGGCTAGCACAAATCGACAGAGGGAAACAAATTCGTCGTATTTTGAGCTGTTCGCAAGGTGATATGCTTCTTTTTGGATTTATGAAGTTCTTGTGTTTCTCATATTCGTGAGAAGAAGGGGGGCAGCATTGTTAAGCTGACATTACCATTTGCTTTGTATCATCTATGTCTGATGAGAAGATTGTCTCCCTCTTGGTTAACAGAAATTCTTCACATGCAGAGTCTTGACTGTATAAAATGCCGGCTTCTGGAAGGTATAAATGTTTAAGAGGTCAGGGCAGTGGTACCAGACATGCAAGCTGGGTGGTTGTTAGATTTGCTGGGTAAGGGTGTTGCGTTTGCTTTGGTGGATCCTTCAGCATTAGTAGCTGAGCCATGGCAGTTATCTAGTGAAATGTTCTATGGAATTGATCCTGAAGCTCGGGCTGCTGAACCGGCACTCGTCCCAAGTATACAGGTACTTTCACCTTCATTTTGATTTTTGCTATTAGATCTCCTTGTTGTCACATTGAAATTTGAAATGCAGATCTTCTGGCTGTGTTTTTGCCATGGCTTGAGGCCATTATTTTGATGGCCATCTTCATGTCCGGTTTCTTAACTGAAATTCTCTCATGGGCACTGTGATGGTGAAATTTATTTACAAACGGTGTAGGACAGATAAGCTTTTTAAGTAGCTTTTGCTGAAATAGTGGTTGCCCAGATAACTTTTGGCTTTCAAATGATGCTATGTAAGAAATATATCAAGATCGTCATTTGATGCGTGAAATAAATGACTGACATATTCTTGCATAGAGTTGTCTTAAGGTTGCATTCACTGTCAAATGCCATGCATTTGTCGTGTGCCTTGCAGCTGTCTCCTCCCCATGTTGTCGACCTTTTCTTCAATTCAGACTATGGCAATTGACTTCAGATGAAACAAAGATATGATAGTAGACATGTTTCTGACAGTCAAAGGTGTCTCGCACGCTTATGTTGATGCAGTTCTTGATCTGGCTTCGCATTTTATCACTAATTTCATTCAAATCGTTCCCAAACCACAAGAACATAACCAGAGTCAGAAGGCGCCAGCAGCGAATACAATTCAGACATAATCAAAAAAAAAAAAAAAAAAATGCGACGCATTGTCGAATCAACGCTACACAATTCGCAAACCCCTTCCGCCCCCCCCAAGGCTGAATTCAGGCATAATCAGGCTGAAACGCGAGGCGTTGACGAATTGACACTACACGATTCGCAAACCCCCCCTTTCCCCAAGCCTGAATTCAGGCATAATCAGAAGAAACACGATGCGTTGACAAGGACGGAGGATAGGAGAGTGAAGATTAGGGGATTTAAGGAGATTTGGAAAGCAGGTCAAGAAAATATCTGCATTTCATGTAGATTGGGAGGGACTTAAAGATCTATGTAGCAATTCTTGTTTATATATATATATGTGTGTGCGCAGGCGTGTGAAACTCGAGATGTGATACGTATAATCCCATATTTAAGGTTGATGGGCTATCGAAAATTCATACGAGAGCAGTACCGAGGAGGGTAATCATCGGACGAAACTTTAACTCGAAGAGAAAGAGGGTGAGTCAAGCGAGCCCAATTGGGGGGAGGGCATTGAGTGTGTGAAAGCCGACAAGCAGCGGTGGCAGCGACGGCGAACCAGTGCCAATATGCTCGAACATCTAGTGGTGGAGCTTGCGCTAAGTCTTGGAGACAGTATAGGTGGGTGACTTTGGAAGCGCTACCAATGGTCATCACTAAGCCTAGCATATTGCCGAGTTCGCTCATGGCAGCGGCGGCAGCAGCATTAAATCACAGTGACTACTAGCAGCAAGTGATGACATTATGAGTCCGACAATAGCTCAATTTGTTCTTTTACTCTCTTTTTCATCTTCCCCACGATATAATTAAGGGTTTGCTTATGGTGCCTAGAGCACAATGTCGAAAGCCGTTGGTTCATTTTCATCATAATATGATATAACACAACTTGAGTTACAACATCTCAATGACAATTACATGAAATAACTATATTTACAATCAAATTCACATTTGACACATTCATTACCGTATTACGCAACACGACACTACACGTCTAAAATATGAATTTTCACACATTTAATTACCCTTCTCGCCTAATTTGAACTTTGATTTAGCAAGAAGGGCATTTCATCTTCAATCGACCAGAACAAACTCACTAACACGTACACATTCTAATCAATCTCCATGGTAGAAATGGCCTCATCTATAATCTCCTGAAGCTCCTTCATTCTTTGCCTCGTCAATGCAACGCATTTCTGCAAGCACAGCAACATTTCCCATCATCATCACATTAAAGCTACCATTTGGACTATTATACAATCTCTACATGAAAAGTGTCGAAAGGTATACACCTCACATATATAGTTTTTCCCTTTCTTTCCCTAGGATAGAAATAGATTCATTTTAAAAACCAAGGAAATGAAAACATTAAAATGAAAGATCAAACAGATGGGCCAAGGAACTGCCAACATCCTAAAGTCCATTAATCCTGGCAAATAGCATGTGTATAATCATGTATATAAAGTAGACACAGTTGCTTATCCAATGTGCACTACATTACTTCGTATGTTTCAGGCTATTAGCTCTTGAAAACACTCGCACCCCGAATTGTCATGTCATCTGTTGAACCACCATTTGCATAAGAAGCTTATCAACTTCCACAAGTTCTGGAATGTTCTACATGCCACATTGGGCTTGTCCACTAACCAACTACGAGTTATCGAACACAAGATCTGTCTATTGCATAATTAGCCAATGTATGTGCAAGAACTGGTCCACCTGGCATATAGAGAGAGACAAGTTAAGCAGATGAATTCAAAACCAGAGTCATGAACGTTTCCATTATGGACTCTTCTTCGAAAGTAGGGCAAGATGTAGTTCCTGTGAAGAATGCAAGTCAGGGAAAATGGAATGCTTTTCAACGAGAGTTTTCTCCTCTCTTTGTCGACAGGTTCTTTATCCAACTTTTCACCCTCGAGTTCCTCAGAGACCATCACCATTCTTCCTTCATCATTCAAAGAAACCACCAGGATACACACTACAAGGTCCAAAACAACACAATTTTTCAAGTGATCGTCTGGGAAGTGACATGAAATCCCCTGAAGAATAGAGGAGAAGGAAACACATCGCATCGATATGAGGATGCAATCTTTGGTACCACACTCAAAGAATATCAAAAGTGAGAGCATAAACAAGGCATGACAGATCAGCAAAAGAAAAGGAAAAAGCCTTTTCAATGTTCATCAAATGAAAAATCATTGCTAGTAGCTAGATCTTCCTTAAATCATAAGTTTCAACCTGAGATTATTGCACTGGAAACCCAAACATCTAGGACAATGTTCAATAGAATCACGAAACTTCTCGAATTTTCAATGAAGCCCCTTAACTTCTTAAGAGATTGCATGAGCAGTTAGTTTGTATAAGACTGGTGCTCTTATCTGTCTCATTGAAGAATAGAGGATTATTCAACTGGGTCTTCCTTTATTGGTAGAAAAATGAGAAACCATGAGATGTTTAACGTCAATGGCTTTCCCAGTCAGATTCGAAACCAGACTAAGAGCACAAAGGAAGATTTTGTTGATCACCATAGACAACTGCAATTTGGAGCAAAATCACAAGATGTAATATATTGAAGATCCATTTTATATCAACTCACAAAAGTCATCAACTAAGTGGTAGAATAGGCTACGCAAGAAGAAGAAAGCCAAAAATCAAGTTAAACAAAAATGTCAAGTTAAACAAAAATGTCAGCATCTAAATTGTAAAGGATGAAATATCTTGCAATGAGAAAATGCAGCAACCGCTGAAGCAAAGCAGCATCAAAAAGAGATCCATCAGCATCAAGACAATATATATTCTGCAACACATGAAAAATAAATGTAAGCAAGAACATTTTGAGGCAACATGTATGGTATTTATTGAAGTAGCTCTTGCAGCAAAAAGTTGCCCCCGGTCACAAGGTCCAATGATTAATGCAGCTAAAGAGAAAACCCTGCACTCTATCCTAAATTACGCATCATAACATCTAGTATGAAGTATTACCAGGTACGCCATCCAATCTGCTTTTCCTTTGATCAGGGATAGCTCCTTCAGATCAATCATCCCAGAGCTGCAATAACCAAATGATTACTGATTCCAGCATATGAATATTAATCAGCACATGACCCAAGAAGGTATTCAAACATAAAATTGTTTTAAGAAACTGCAATATAATTGTCTGAGAATTAAATGACACAATGACCAGTGCCAAAGGAAGACAAGAAAGCGCAAATCATGGACTTGAGAGAAACCTTATGACCAATTTAGTAAGGTATGTAGTATTAACTATAACAGCATCCTTCAATGATAAGCTACTACCTTTGAACCTATGGGTTATTTTGTGACACAAATTGATCGTAAGGGAATATATGGGGATCTGGACATGGTAGAACCTATAGGAACCCTTCCAAGTGTACTCGCAAGGTATCTGCAACTAAATTGAAGTTGTGCAGAGCCAATATCTCCATGAAGTGTAGGTTACACTGAAAAAAGTGAATGGTCTTTCCTCCCCCCTTCCCTTCAGGAAACAAACTAGCATTTGAGTCTGAATGCTTGGAAACACGTTAGGAAAGCCAGAGCAAAGAAAAATCAATGTTTTCCTGTAACCAAGAGCAAGTTTACTCTTCACATAATCTCTATCCCAAATACAAGTCTATGTGACAACAAACCCTCTTCACTTCTGTGGCTTTCAGTAAACTTCCCAAAGAGTTATCCCACTTTTTTTATTTGAGAGTTAGCGGCAGGCTTTACAGGGGCAAGATTGGTGCTACTCCATATAATTTGTGTAGACTTATTGCTACATGATCAAGTGACTTCCTGAAATTTTGCTTCAACCAAAGAGTGACATTACTTGCCTATTTAGTAGACCCAATGGAATTTTCCATACTGAAAACAATAAAAAAGTTCAGTCAAAATAGTCACGGGCACAAGGTGTATACGGTTTAGAACTTTATGCCTTTCATATATAATAGCAAGATGCCCACAAATATACAGATGGCATACAACATGGTATTGTTAATAGCATATCACCCTTCCGCTGAAGCAACAGGAGAAAAATAAAAGATTCAAGAAGTCAAAGCAAGCTGAAAAAAAAAATGGAACTTTACCAATTTCACATGCCTTAATAAAGAGTCAAAAAGTCGCTTGGATATCACTGGTGCTACCTCAGCAGGCCCACCTGGCCTCACGACTGGAGAGCATATAGGGGGCATATGAAACTCAACCGCTGAAAATAACACACGTTCACATGCCAGCATCAAACAAACCCTAGTAAAAAGAAAAGCGATTGACTGGTCCATGGCTGCTTACCTATTCTGCCTCCATCAGGCGAATCCACAGAAGGAGTCATGACTTCCATTTTTATAGCAGCCAACATTGTCTGTGGAAAATATGATTGCACATGTTTTAATTAAATGTACTCGTAAAAGAGCAAACCCTATAAGCTTCACAAGAATAACGATTAATGTCCACCTTAAATGATTCAACCGCATGCCAAAATTAAACATCGAAACAAATATAAAGGAAGAGATAGAAACTATATGTTGGTTCAGCTACAAGTAAATACATATGCAACTACTTTGAACATGCTGAACTGCAGGAGTGCGTCGGCATATGCATCACATCTACACAAGAGACTAAAAAGGGGAAAAATTCACAGTGGAACCAATCTTTGCCAGCGCAGACCCATCAGAGGATGCAACAGTCCCTGTATTATCAATGCAAAGCGATCATAGGAGGCATACAACCTGTGGGGGCTAGATGAAGGAAGGGAAAACAAATCACCAGATAAACAAAAGCTAAACAAACTGACCAAGGGACACAATAGTATCTCTGGCTTTTTTCAGGGGTCTGGCATCGGGCCGTATCGATTCGGAGAGATGCCACTCATGGTAGCGAAGAGGGAAGAGGCGTCTGAAAGCATTGACCTCCATCTCCGACGACCAATCTCCAACAGCATTCGGCGTCCCCATTTCTATGGCTATCTACAGATGGTGATTTCCGGCAAGGAGAACCGAGATTAAAACTGCAAATTAAAAAGAGCCCATTAAGGTTAACCCCATATATGTCCCAACTCTTTACAAAAATTTGAATTTTGCTGATAAAACACTAAAATTTGTGCCAACCCACGAGCGAGGTGAGAGCAACCATCTGGTTTTCTCAAAAAGGAACGGTTTTTTTTCCGCTGGGCAACATTTATTCAAGCACACTAGACATATACAGGTGAAAAGCTTCGACGAAGAACTCAGAAGATAATAATGCAATCTCTCAGCACTGCGTACGGTTCAAGAGCAATAAAACAAACAAGTGGAGATCGTGCACGAGTAAAAGAGTAAAGATGGAGTCTTTCGGAACAAGCACCAATCTCCGAAGTAACCCGGCTGTTACCTGTAAGCTCGAAGCCCAGCTCCGATGCCGGTAGTCACAGACAGAGAGAGACAGAGAGAGAGACGTTAGGTTAAGAGCAAGAGCGAGGTCGGCGCGAACAGGGTAAAGAGTCCTGCAGAGCAAGATGACGGCGAGGCAAAATCGACTGCTAAATTCTCTCTCTCTTCCCCCTTTTTAATTTTAGTGGAAGCCGCAAATAATGCTGAGCTTTTACAAAATATATTCGTCAAATCTGTTATGAAATACATGAATAATGAAATACATGAATGGATATTCATTATATTCATCTTATCTAATATACTTATTATGATACATTTGTATCATACTTTTTAAATATAACTCCCTATATAATGAATGTTCATCTCCTATATCAATTGATATTAATGATAAATACATTATTGTTCTCCTATAAATAGGAGCTTAGTTTTTGATATACAAGAAAACACAATGCATCACAACACAGAATAACTGTAATACACTGGAAATAAAACTCTCTTATTTGGCTTTTTTACTATCTCCGGTGTCACTGGCTTTCTCTTCTCAATCTCTTCTCTATTCTCTTCTCAATTATATATTTGCAACGCAACATTTTACAACACATTATTAGCACGAATATTTACCGACTAAGTAAATATATTTTGCAAGGTGGGTATTCTTTTTATTAATCAACCGATACTTCATCTTTTTCTATCAATTCTTTATTTTAACCAAATTTCAAATCTAAAAGTATCATTCTACCTCTGAAGTGGCAGTGAATATTTAAAAATCCTTCTAATTAATTTAAATATTTATTTTTGCAAGAATTATGACAAATATTGAAAAACCCAAATTCCACATCCGAGAAGTGAGTGGAAAGAATTATCTATCATGGTGTTTTAATATGGAAATACACCTTCAAGGGCAAGTTCTCGATAATGTAATTACAGAGGATGAAACCTCAAATGAAAAAGATAAAGTAAATGCGCTGATTTTTATTCGCCGTCATTTGCATGAGCAGCCTGCAAACTCAATATTTATCCGTTTGAGATCCTCGATCCTGTGAAGGAGGTTGAATGATAAGTATGATCATACCAAGACTGTTATTCTTCCTCAAGCACTATATGGCTGGCAAAATCTTAGACTGCAAGATTTTAAATCAATATTTGAATATAATTCCGCTTTATTTGATATTATTTATTGGCTTGAATTATGCGGTATCAAACTTGCTGATGTGGAATTATTAGAGAAAACTTTCTCCATCTTCCATGCTTCGAATATTGTATTGCAACAAAGAATACCGCAACGCGCTTGTCACATATTCTGAATTAATTTCGTGTTTCTCACTGCTGAGCAAACTAATGAATTGCTACTCAAAAATCATGATGTTAAACCTGCTGGCTCAAAAGCATTGCCTGAAGCACATGCTAATTTTAAGAAAAATACTTGCCATTTTAAGGGCTATAAGTGCAGGCAAGAACATAATCCTAAAAGGGATGGCGGGAAATTTAACCGCCTTATGAAATCAAACTTTGGCTTGAATCATGGCAAAGAAAAGAAGCCAAAAAAAGTTATTAATGAAAGTATTTGTCATCGTTGTGGCATGACTAGGCACTAGTCACATACCTGTCGTATGCCAAGACACTTTGTTGATTTATACCAGGCATCTTTAAATAATACGAGCAAGCGTGGTGAATCTCATGCCATTGAAATCAATTCTACTGCCATAACCATTGATATTTCCATTGGTGGGACTCATCTTGCTCCTGAAGTAGCAAATGTGAGGACCTCTGATTACTTTGATAAGGTATCAAATTGGTGGATGATGATTTGAACTTCGAATTTTATGATTCTAAAAATTTCTTTCTAGTTATTTTGCTTTAAATATATTACTTCTTATTATTCTTTCATATGGTTATGAAATGTTTATGAACCTTATATAATATTTATTTGACTCTATAATTAAGATGCATGATTGATTAGCCCAGAAGTGGTTATATGGCTCAATTGAGGGAAACATATTATGAATTATGCATTGTAGCATTGATATGCGGCGAGTTCACAAGATGCAAGATTGATTAGCCTCGACAGTGGCTATATATGCATTGTACTCTTTTTTATTTTTGTTTGGTTTTTTCCAACAGGATTTTTCCGGCTTAAAATTTTTAACGAGGTAATTAACGCATCCATAAAAAGGAGAGATCATAACATTTGTACTCTGCACTATTTTTCCCTTTTGTCCGATTTTTGTCCCACTGGGTTTTTCCGGCTTAAGGTTTTTAATGAGGCAGTATCATTTGATGCACATTCGTAATGAATACAATAAATATTCAAGGGGGAGTGTTATGAAATACATGAATGATGAAATACATGAATAAATATTCATTATATTTATCTTATATAATGTACTTATTATGGTATATTTGTATCATACATTCTAAGTACATCTCCCTATATAATGAATGTTCATCTCCCTATCCAATACATGTATCATTCAATATATTGATATTAATGATAAATACATTATTGTTCTCCTATAAATAGGAGCTTAGTTTTTGATGTACAAGAAAACACAACACATCATAACACAAAACAACACAAAACAACACAGAACAACTGTGATACACTGGAAATAAAACTCTCTCATTTGGCTTTCTCTAGTATCTTTGATGTTCACTTACTTTCTCTTCTCAATCCCTTCTCTATTATATATTTGCAATACAATATTTTACAACAAAATCGAATTTTTTTTCCAACCAAAAAACAAGTTAGTGCTTTCGCGCCGTACACATGTGGATCGAAATGTTGATGTGATTTTTCATTGATTAGTTAAAGGCAAAATTCCAAATAATAACATAAAGTATTCTCATTTTCTCAAATAAGAGTCTAAAGTGGACATTGTTTTAAATAAAAGCTCGAAATGTCCAAATCATCTCAAATAAAAATTTGAAATAGACTTTGTTTCAAAGAAAGGCCCGAAGTAAGCATATTAATCTCAAAAAATGAGTTTAATCTCTCTCGGTTAAAGGGATTTTCATTTTTCATCTTTCAATTTTTTTTTTCTTTTGTTCTTTTCTTTTTTCTTTTTCCCTCTTCTTTTCACTGGCCATGGTGTTGAACTCAAGTGAGGGCAATGGTCATCCTTGTTCAACTTAGGCAACGCCCTCACCAGCCTAGGCAAGGGCCGCCCTAGTCCAACGCAGGCGAGAGTCGCCCTCATCGAATCTAGCAAGGGCTACTCTCGCCCAATGTTGGTGAGGGCAACTTTCGTCAAAGCGTCACCGACCATGTTTGAAGATGGGAAGACTAAAAAGGAAAAGAAAAGAAAAATATAAAAAAAAGGATTAAAAATATAAAAAAAAATTAAAAAATATAGTTACAATTTTTTGACCAAAATACCCTTTCTCCAATGATTGAAAAAGTCACCCCTGGTCAAAGACCCTTATTTGGGACGATTTGGCCACTTCACGCTCTTATTTGAAAAATTTAGCCACTTCAAACTTTTTTAAAACAATATCCACTTTAAACCCTTATTTAAGAAAACTATGGCGCTTCATGCCCTTTTTCTAAATTTTCCCTTAATTTAATTACGGTTGTGGAAAGGAAAGGGTGGAAAAATTACAATAATAACAAAAAAAAAAAAAAAAATAGAGAGAGAAAAAGTGAGTGTGAAACAAAGAGAGAGAGAGAGAGGGGAGAGAGGGTTATCCAAGCACCGATGACGGCCGGCAACCCTCACCGAGTAAGGTGAACCGACAATGTTGTTACCAATTGAGTTGAATATTATTTATTTATTTATTTATTTGGCTAAAGAAAAAGGGCAAATACCACAAAAGCCCCAAATTAGGTCAATTGTGACATAAATACTCTAATTTTTTTTCATATCTCACAAGGTTCTAAACTTATTCATTATGACACAATAACTCCCAATTTTTTTTGTCAAGAAAAAAAAACTTAAACCTATATTATTTATTTCAGTTCTATCCAAGGTATATTTATGACGTTAGTATAAGTTTGGAATTTGTTATGTTATAAAAAATTTGAGGTATTTATGTCACAATTGGCAAATTTAAGATTTTTTTATGATTTTAACCTAAAAAAGAATTGGACCCAATTAACTATGGTCTTTGGAATAGTTTGAAATTTTGGGAATGTGGAAGTTCATTTGCTGCTTTTTTTTTTTTTTTTTTTTTGGTGACTTAGGAACCACGTACATGTGCTAAAGCGTAGGTGAGTAAACCCTGGGGGACATTAAGCGGGAGGACCCACCACCCCGGCATCCCACTTAAGACCCCAAGCGACCGTGAGGGGATTCGAAATCCTTCCCTTTGTGAGGGTAAGAGAGCCCAAACCATCGTGACCACCAATGCGGTGGTTCATTTGTTGCTTATTTGTTAGGAAAATTACCAAAAAAGTCATAAACCTATTGTAATTGTGCAAATTCAGTTATAAACTTATTTTTTTAACCAATTGAGTCCTAAACCTTTTACAATTATTCCCGATCAATCCATCCGGCCAAAATTGACCGGCCGGCGCTAACGTGGCAATCGGCGGCGCGCGCCGCTTTTTTAATAATATTTTATTTTTTAAAATTTTTTAATTATTTTTTCCTTTTTTTCCCTCCTCCCTCCTTCTTCCTTTGGCTTCGGCGATCCGGTGGGGTCGCCCCGTCGGATCTAGCGAGGGCTCGCCTTGCGATTGCCGGGCGAGGTGAGCCCTTGCTACACACGACAACGAGCCCCCTTGTCGGATCCGGCGAGGGCCGGCCTCACCCGGCGACCGCGAGGTGAGCCCTCGCCGGTCCGGCGGGGGCTCGCCTCGCCGATCCCCTCGCTAGATCCAACGAGGGGGGCTCGCTGAAACCTTGCCTCTCGCCGGATCTGGCAAGGTGATTCGGCGGGAGCTTGCCCTGCCAGAGCCAAAGGAAGGAGGAGGGAGGAAGAGAGAGGTGGGGAAAAAAAAAAAGAGGAAAAAGGAAAAAATTAATAATTTTTTTAAAAATAAAATATTATTAAAAAAAGCTCGCCGGCGTCGGCCGACTACCACGTCAACGCCAGCCAGCCAATTTTGGCCGATGAACCGATCGGGAATAATTATAAAAGGTTTAGGACTCAATTGGTCAAAAAAATAAATTTATGACTCGAATTAAGACAATTGCAATAAGTTTAAGACTTTTTGGTAATTTTCCCCTTCTTTGTTCCTTGTACACACAGGCAACGGAATACTTAGAATTAGAGTTGATTTTGAAGTCAAGGATGGAAGATCATAGAGTAAAGATCAGAGGATTTAAGGTAATTTGAAAATTAGGTCAAGATAATATCTGCATCTCATGTAGATTGGGAAGAACTTGAAGATCTAGATGGCCATTCTTGTTGGAGTTCTATCTTTATTTATGCAACTCGCATTTCTTGAAGATCTGCACAAAAAGTCACTTTGGGCGAGGGTTCTTGAGGGGTCCAAGCGAGCTGATGTAACCGCCGTTGGCAGCCATACCATTGCCTATACTTTTTTTCTTTGTTTACATACGTGTGAACGCACGGGCATTTATATGTTTAGTGATGGAGGTATGCTATTTGAACAATGGATATCCATCCATGAGCACCTATTACTACTAAGCCATGGACTTGAACTAGGAGACCAAAAGATAGGCCTAAGATCTCGTATAATGGAACTCATGATTATGGACCTGAACGAACCCATTAGCATGAAACATTTTTTTTTTATCCCTCATTTTGGAAGAAATAAAGGTATTTACATGCTTAAAACTCAAAATACTAGACTTGCTTTGGCTGAGGAAATGCAATTGGATTTCCTCAAAATTCTTCAAAAAAATTTACCAAACAAGACCTCACGAACATATAAAGCTCAAAGGCTTTGAAAAAGTAATTTTTGAATCCACCATTGTTGTCAAATGACACGTGGCAACTAAGTGCTCATGTTTTCCTTTTTTTTAAACATAATTTTAATTTTATTAATTTTTAATTTAATCTAATTTAAATTTAACTTGTATTTTAAGGAAATTATCTCTTATCAACCGAAAATTGGGTAGTGTTGATGGAACTCCCCTGCCATACACAAATTTGAGAGCCATGAAAAGACAAGGTAAGACAATTGCCAATTGATTAGTTATTTCGATCCGTTTAGTTTATCCATTTAATTTGACCATGATTCGCAATCAATCGCATAATTATATGGGGATCACACTCGATCAAGGGATATGGACTTTTCCACAAGGTGGGGACCTTTTTGAAAGTGAAATCTCGTCGAGTGAAATGATTAGGGATTTTTCCCTGAGGTGGAGACCTTTTTGGAAGTATACCTGGACTACAATCCAAATCAAAAATGCAGACTTGCATTTTTGGAAGTATATCTGGACTACAATCCAAATAAAAATGCAAGGAAGTATACCTGGACTACAATCCAAATCAAAAATGCAGATTGTAGTCCGGGTATACTTCCTTGCATTTTTGTGATTTGGATTGTAGTCCAGGTATACTTCCTTACATTTTTTATTTGGATTGTAGTCCTGGTATACTTCCAAAAATGCAAGTCTGCATTTTTGATTTGGATTGTAGTCCAAAAAGGTCCCCACCTCAGGACAGACAATCTCCTCGAGTGAAAGGGACTTCCAAGAAGGTCCCCACCTCAAGGGCGCCTATAAATGCCAGTGAGTCGCAAGCCTCCGCTAATCAAATATTCTGTGCTTTTTGGTCTACACACGAAAGGAAAGACTAGAGAGAGAGAGACGGTAGAGATCTCGGGAGGCTTTGGGAAAACGAGGACGCGCGCTCGTGTTGCTCCTACCCTCCTCTGCACTCATTGACGTCGCAGCCCCAGCCCGTGAGCGACGACGACGGCACTGCCCCCCACCACTCCCGACGCCTGCTGCTTGCCGCTGCGGCCTTCTTTCTTCCGACGAGCTGCTTTGCTGTCCAAGCCGCGATGACCACCTCCGACGGCACTGCCCTCTCCTCTTGCCGAACCTATCTGATGTCATTCCCCTCTCTCCCAAAAAACAAAAAATAAAAAATCTTCCCTCAAATTTGGGATTTTGAAGCTGAGAGCCTGTTTTGTGCTGCATTTCTTCTCTAGTCCTTGATTTCTTTTCTTCTCTTTTTGCGCTGGGCCCGGCCCGGCGGGAGGCCGTCCTGTCCATCGCCGAACCTAACGGAGACGACGCGGGTGCTCTCTGTCCCAAGCCGCTGCTGTTACATCATGATCTCGAGCCTGTTTTCGTTCGGTCGGCGTCCCTCGTGGCTTCGTCTTGCATCGCTACCTCCGGCCGAAAGTCACTACCGAGATGAGATGAGACGAGCCGTGTCACAAATCGTCGGCCGAATCACCGCCGGGTGCACCTCGCCGAACCACCACCGTGGCCATCCTTTGCCAGGGAGCACCGTGCCGGTCATCCGTCTAGCCGATTCCGATGAAGTCCATCCTGTGAATTTAGGTAAATTCTCCTCCGTATTTGTTTGTGTTTTTGCATGTGATTGTTCACTCTGAGCAGAAATCCCCTTCGCCAAATCTATTTGCACACACCTTCAGCTGCTGGATGATCCCAATTCTTCTTCTTTTTCGGTGTCTGTGTAACATTCAGTATATTCCCGAGTATCTCCGTCTTCATTGGAATATCGGTCATCTTTGTGTGCTCTACCGTGGAAGCATTCCAAAAGCCTCAGCTCACCACACCAAGTTACCAACCTTTTTTTCTCTTATGGGGAGAGGGAGAGGGGTCTGGAAGTAATACGCTTCCCAGATATGGCACACTCAAAGGCCAGAGCATCAGAAGTTCAGTACGATGTGTTCTTGAGTTTTAGTGGAGCGGATACTCGTTTTGACTTCACGGACTTCCTCCATCAAGGCTTGAATAATGCCATAATCCGCGTATTCAGGGACGAAGATGCAATTGAGGTGGGTGATAAGATTGATGAGACAATTCTACAAGCTATCGACAACTCCAAAATCTACATACCCATCATCTCTAATACTTATCCTGACCGTGAATGGTGTCTCATCGAGCTTGAACACATGATGTACAATGTGTTTAGGTCAAATGGCAAAAAAAGGACTTTCCCCATCTTTTATAAAGTGGAACCTGGGCATGTTAAACATCGGACTCCACGCCCCAAAAATCTTTCCTCTGAAGTTGAACTTAGGGCGTTCAAAGAGGCTCTTGCAAAGGTTGGTCAAATCAAGGGATGGAAGGTCGAAGAGGGACAAAGGTAAAACTACCTTTAAGATGCCTGCCTAATTCTTCCTTTTTGGGTTTTTGTTTTAGAATATAAAACATTGCCCTATAAAATCATTTATTTTCTTCTTCTTTTTTAAATGGAAAATTTCGATGACTAGTAATTTTGCTAGGCTTAGCTATAAATGCCAAAATTTTGCTGAAATCTTGCATGGGCACCATGTGGTAGCCACTTGGTAATTTCAGCCATCGTGTAGACCACTACCAAATAGAAAAAGGCATCCGGTGAATTGAATTCTACTAAATTAGCCTATACTGATTATTCAGTGTATTTAGATATTGTTTGTAACCACATGTGATGTGTGGGTATGAATTAAATCTAGTCAACTAATGAAAGCGCTTTTGTGTATGGTAGCCAAGCAAAAATTGTCGATTTGGTTGTTCGAAAGGTTTTGGAGGAGCTAGGCAGAAAAGATGAGTCACAGATTGAGCATCCAATTGAGCTTGATGACTTGACACAGTCACTTGAAGACTCTTATGATTGTGCAGTGATGGTACCATATCTTCTTCTTCGTCATTATGCAATTGACGCATGTAAATGCACGGATTTGAAATTTGATTTGTTCTAACCTCGGCTTGATGCTATAATTTGGTCAAACTACACAAATTGCTAGAAGTTAAAGGTTATTCCGAAATTTACGCGGACAAAAATATATTTTCCGATCAATTAGTGTTCCTTCAACACGTTCTTTTTAATTGGAAATGTTGTTGATCAATTAGTGTTCCTTCAACATGTTCTTTTTAATTGGAAATGTTGTTTCCTATAAATTAAATGAGTACACAAATACAAGTCTCATGAACTGTAATTTTTAAATTTATTTCTTTCTGTATAATTCATTGTTGGACGTTGTGTGATGAGAGGAGTGTTTATTTTTTCCTTTTTTGTTTTTTATTTTTTTATTTTATACTTTTTGCAATAATCGCCCTTTTGAACGTTCACATTGTTGCGTACTAGCCTGCAGATTTTGAAAATGGTTTAGCCTATCCCCTACCTTCTCTAGTTTTTCGTCTGCATGACCATCAAATGTTACCTAAAATCTTGTTGTCCTAAAGCATTAGGACAGGAGGCTATTCTCCAAAGATCGATTAGCAAAAGCATGGCTTTGTTAAAAGCTCGACAGGTTCTCCAACCCCATTCTGCCTCCCGTTTTCTGCCTTTGCTAGTTCCTCCCATCTTCTCCAGCGTACTCAATTTCCATTTTAGAATTTTTCCCACAAAAAAAAGAAAAAAGATCTGATTTTTCACTCGATTGCCCTTCAAACAGAGACTGGAGTATTAAATATTAACATGGCATGGGTTGGCAGTGCACGCGCTACTGTTTTAATAAGTACTTATTTCCCAGCTTTCAACAGTCTCTTTTCCTTTCCTCCCCCTGCCCCCCTTCAAGTTTCAAAAATTCTTCCATACAATGAATTGCAAAAGACAGATCTCATTTTTTGGGACAGTGTATGAAATTTTACTTATTGTACCACCTTGACAACAGTTTTTGGTTGTCAGCAGGATAAACATTTCAAGATACAAAGTAATCTTTAGGAGCCACACGTGTCTTGATGTGGATCATTAAATGAAGTGCATAGATGTGGTAGTTTATATGTGCCAATAGGAATTAGTCAAGCTAAATGTTACCACTATACTATTCAAAGAAAATTTTCTTTTCTTTTCTTTTTTATAAAAATAATTCTATTGACCCCAATTTTCGAGTAACCGTAGGAGTATAAACAATATGTTCCACAAGAAACCTAATCTGTTCTTGATTAGATGATTAGTGAAAAAAGATTAGCATTATCTTAATTGTGCAGTGCTTAAAACTTATGTGAAACAATGCGGTCCAAGTGCAGCGGTATGCTGGAAGAGAGAGTCTAAGCAGAGGAAGTATAGGGAGAGGGACGAGTCTAAGCAGTAATAGCACAGAGAGGAGATGGAGTAATCTAAGCATAAATAGGATGGAGGGCATGGACATGGAGGAGGCTAGGGTGAGTACAGGGAGGAGTAGAATCAAAGGGAGTCTAAGCATAAATGGGATGGAGGATATGTACATGGAGGAGGGCAGTGGGAGTACAGGGGGAGAAGGGGAAGCAGCAGAAGCAGAGGGAGCAGTGGAAGCAGCAGAAGGACTAGCAGCAGCTGAAGAGGGAGGAGCGGGAGCAGTGGAAGCAGCAGGGAATAGCAGCGGGGAAGAGGAAGCGGGGGAAGCAGTGAGAGGAAGTTTTCAAGATATTTGTTTGGGGACGTTCTTGGTGTGCCTTCTTTATGCATTATGTTTTAGCCTTTCTCTGCTTAAAAACAAGGAAACAAGTCGATAAACGGATGGGTTATGGATGCTTCTTTCGTTTTTTGATCAGCATGGGATGGTAAACGGCGCCGGTCAAACTTGTAAGGAGAGTTTCCATAGATTTGATAAGTATCTCAACTTCTGTAATTCAATCATCTCGAGAATTCTGATCCCGGTGCTTGTGGTTGGGCATATGGTATGAAAATATTTGATCTCAAAGAGTGGAAGAAGAGAAACATCATAGGAATATATCACCGATAGCAGGAAATGAACAAGGATAGGACATTGTGGATAGTCGGCGTCTTACCCCCTGGATTGGTCACTTTCTACAATCTGACTAAATAGTTCGATCAGAGGTGGCATCTGTTTAGACTTGGCTATGATCCAGCACTCAACCGGACAGAAATGGACAATGCAGCAGTCATTCATTACAATGGAAACTGTAAACCATGGTTGGATTTGGCAGTCTGCAACTATTTTGTAAATCTACGATCAGTCTTGAGTGTATGCATAATAAACCAATCAAAGAGAAGGAACTTTGCCATGCAACTACATTTCAATTTGACGTTCTTGAGAATTGCCGACACAGTCTCGCAGGTTAGAGAACTGTCCTCCAATGGAAGATGGCATGAAGTGTTAAGTCCACTTTAACAAAGCGAAGTGAGCAGGAATTGAAATCACTGAGCCTTCCATGATTAATTCTGTTGTCATAGCGTCTTTCAAAGGTATCCAATAAACAAGGGAAGTCCATCCATGCTTGTGTGCTCAAGCAGGGTCTCGACAACATTCTCTTCCATCAGCAATTCTGTCATGGATTCGTACATGAAGTGCAGGGACTTGGAATCCGTGTTGGGCGCCTTCCGGTCAATGCAAAGCAGGGACTCCGTGTCGCAGAATGTGCTCACTCGTAGGTTTCTTCATCAGGGAAATTTGGAATGAAGGTTGTCATGATTTCAGCGAGCCCAAGTTGATGGATTCGAACCCAATGTCTCCACTTTGGTACTGGTTCTCCAGGCGCATATGTGGATGTTGATATGGAGCGAGCAGATGGACTTTCATACACTCTTGAAGTTCATCAATGAGTGGAGTGGGCACATTGATCTCGATTCAATCTTAGGAATGCAGAGACATTATGCAAATGTGCAGTGATAGTTTGTTCAAAACAGAGATGAGCATGAAAAGGCACAAGGTTTCAGGATGTACCCGGACAAGATATGATGAATTATGATCACCTGACTTAATGTGAAAAACATCAGATCAGCATTTAAATTAGGGGGAAAATCTCTCCTTCCCCCGCCAATGAGGTGTGTTGAGGCCGTCAAATTTATCACTAAAGGATGTATCATTGAGCCCAATTAAGTATTGGAGATAACTCGTTCCATTTTCTTTTCTCACAGGGGGATAATTGAGGCAAGTCCTGATGAATGAAGACATGAAGCAAAATGAAATTGATTCAACACAAGAAGGGTGTATCGTTCCTAAATTAGTCCAATTCAAGTTTGAAATGCAAGTAACATGTCCCATCTCTTGTAGGACAAGGTGCACATCAACCGTGGGAGCGACACCTTCTACCAAGTTGGCATGCTAAGGCCATCCATTTTGTTGTAAAGGATGTATATCGTTCCTAAAATGATTTCTAGTCAAGTGTGGAAATAACATGCCCAGTCTTCTAAATGTCTCTTTGAGATGAGCATTTGAAAAGAGCAAGAATTGAACTTTGTGGATTATCGTATGCAGTAAAGAAATGTTTTTCATAAATAAAATCAAGGCCATAGAGACATTTTTCAAGCAATCCTGTCACTTTAGGTGATTTATGTCATGCATATCATGCATATATCCTTCATAATATTTTCCTAAACACGTGTCGCCTTCATTCTTGATAGGAAATGTCATACCCGAAGAACAAAAACACGTGAAGGGTAAATTGTATTGATTCCAATTGCTGATTTTGATACCGTTTCTGACGTGATTCTCTTTTCCTTTGATTTGGATTAGATCAAACACTTGTAAGAGGTGTGGTACTATTCTGATTAGTGGTTCTATTAACGGTTACTGATGATTATAACACAAGCTTGTAGGATTTTTTAGTAGGAACTGACAATGATAGTAGATGTTCCAATTAAAAAAGCTAGCACAAATCGAGAAAGGGAAACAAATTAGTCATACTTTGAGCTGTTCGCAGTGATATGCTTCCTTTTGGATCATAACCATGAGGAGAAGAGAGAGAAGAGGGGAGTTGGGGAGGGGGGTTTGCATTGCTAACTTGACAGTACCATTTGCTTTGTATCATCTATCATCTATGTATGATGAGTTGCCGAGAGATTGTCTCCCCTCTGGTTAACAGAACTTGTTCTTCACATGCAGAGTCTTGACCGTATAAATATGTCGGCTTTTGGAAGGTACAGATGCTCAATACTAGACATGCAAGCTAGGTTGCTGTTAGACACGCTGGGGAAGAGTATTGAGTCTGCTTTGCATTAGTAGCTGAGCCATGGCGGGCATCCAGTGAAATGTTTGCTGGAATTGATCCTTGTAGGAGATATGCGAAGATCAATTTGTTGGAGATATGCGAGATATGCGAAGATCAATTTGGGATCATAATTGATCTATAGTATTGTTTCAAAAATAAATATAGAATTAGATTTTGTTTTATTTGATTTCATGTATTGGGTCTTATTTCTTCTTTAATTATATATCGGTTGTATTATATTAATAGGAGCATATTCTTGTAAAGGACAATTCATTCAATACAGAATACAGATTTCTCCCAAGTCTCTCCCTTTTCTTTCATTTTGTAACAATCCTGAAGCTCTTGCCGTTGAACTGGCACTTGTCCCAACTATACAGGTACTTTCGCCTTCATTTTGATTTTTGCTCTTAGATCTCCTTGTTGTGACATGGAAGTTTGAAATGCAGATCTTCTGGCTGTCTTTTTGCCATGGCTTGAGGCCGTTATTTTGATGACCATCTTCATGTCTGGTTTCTAAACTGAAATTCCTTTATGGGCACTGTGATGGTGAAATTTATTTACAAAAGATGTAGGACAAATAAGCTTTTTAAGTAAAGAAACGTAGCTTTTGCTGAAAAAGTGGTTGCCCAGATATCTTTTGGCTTTCAAATGATGCTATGTGAGAAATTTATCAAGATCGTCATTCGATTTGTGAAGGTACAAAATAATCTTTAGGAGCCACACATGTCAGTGATGTGGACCGTTATATGAAGTACATAGATGTGGTAGTTTGTATATGTCAATAGGAATTAGTCAAGCTAAATGTTAGCTCTATACTATTCAAAGAAGATTTTATTTTTTATTTTTTATTTTTTTTATTTATAGAATAATTCTATTGACCCCAATTTTCGAGTAACTGTAGGAGTATAAACAATATGTTCCACAAGAAACCTAATCTGTCCTTGATTATATGATTAGTGAGAAAAGATTAGCATTATCTTAATTGTGCAGTGCTTAAAACTTATGTGAAATTTCAACGTGGTCCAAGTGCAGCGGTTTGCTGGGAGAGGGAGTCTAAGCAGAGGAAGTATAGGGAGAGGGACGAGTCTAAGCAGTACTAGTACAAAGAGGAGGAGGAGTCTAAGCATAAAGAGGATGGAGGGCATGTACATGGAGGTGGGTAGTGTGAGTACAGGGAGGAGTGGAAGCAGCAGAAGCGGAGGGAGCAGTGGACGCAGTCGAAGGACTAGCAGCAGCAGAAGAGGGAGGAGCGGGGACAGTGGACGCAGCAGGAGTAGCAGTGGGGAAGAGGAAGCGGGGGAAGCAGTGAGAGGAAGTTTTCAAGACATTTGTTTGGGGGCATTCTTTGTGTGCCTTTTTCATGCATTGTGTTTTTAACCTTTCTCTGCTTAATAACAAGGAAAAAAGTCAATAAACAGATGGGTTATGGACACTTCTTTCGTTTTTTGATCAGCATGGGATGGTAAACGGTGCAGTTCAAACTTGTAAGGAGAGTTTTTATAGATTTGACAAGTGTCTCAACTTCTGTAATTCAATCATCTCTGAGAATTCTGATCCCGGTGCTTGTGGTCGGGCATATGGTATGAAAATGTTTGACCTCCAAGAGTGGAAGAAGAGAAACATCACGGGAATATATCACCGATAGCAGGAAATGCATGAGGATAGGACATTGTGGATACTCGGCATCTTACCCCCTGGATTGGTCACTTTCTACAATCTGACTTATTAGTTCGATCGGAGGTGGCTAGTTTTGAGACTCAGCTATAATCCAGCACTTAACCAGACAGAGATGGAGGATGCAGCAGTCATTCATTACAATGGAAACTGTAAACCATGGTTGGATTTGGCAGTCTCCAACTATGTTGTAAATCTACGATCAGTCTCGAAGGGGAACAATGCAGCTGTGTGTGCATAATAAATCAATCGAAGAGGAGAAACTTTGCAATGCCATTACATTTCAACCCAACGTTCCTGAGAATTGCTGACACAGTCTCGCGGGTTAGAGAACAGTCCTCCAATGGAAGATGGCAAAAAGTGTTAGTCCACTTTAATGAAGCGAAGTGAGCAGGAATTGAATTCACTGAGCCTTGCATGATTAATTCCGTTGCCAAAGCATCGTCAAAGCGTCTTCAAAGCCATCCAATAAACAAGGGAAGTCCATCCATGCTTGTGTGCTCAAGCAGGGTCTCGGCACATTCTCTTCCATCGGCAATTCCATCATGGATTCGTACATGAAGTGCAGGGACTTGGAATCCGCATTGGGCACCTTCCGGTCCATGCGAAGCAGGGACTCCGTGTCGTCGAATGTGCTCACTCATTGATTTCTTCATCAGGGAAATTTGGGATGAAGGCTGTCATGCTTTCGGTGAGCCCGAGTTGATGGATTCGAACCCACTGTCTCCACTTTGGTACTGATTTTCCAGGTGCATATGCGGATGTTGATATGGAGCGAGCAGATGGACTTTCATACGCTCTTGAAGTTCATCATCGAGTGGAGTGGGCACATTGATCTCGATTATCTTAGGAATGCAGAGACATTATGCAAATGTGCAGGGATAGTTTTTTCAAAACAGAGATGAGCATGAAAAGGCACAAGGTTTCAGGATGTGCCTGAACAGGATATGATGAAGTATGATTACCTCACTGAATGTGAAAAACATCGGATCAGCATTTAAATTAGGGGGAAAATCTCTACTTCCCCTGCCAATGAGGTGTGCTGAGGCAAAACCGTCAAATTTATTGCCAAAGGATGTATCATTGAGCCCAATTAAGTAACGTTCCATTTCTTTTTCTTACAAGGAGATATTTGAGACAAGTCCTAATGAAAGAAGACATGAAGCAAAACGGAATTGATTCCACACAATAAGGGTGTATCAGTCCTAAATTAGTCCAATTCAAGTTTAAAATGCAAGTAACATGTCCCATCTCTTGTAGGACAAGGCGCACATCAACCGCGGGAGCGACACCTTCTACCAAGATGGCATGCTAAGGCCTAACCATTCATTTTGTTGTAAAGGATGTATATCATTCCTAAAATGATTTCTAGTCAAGTGTGGAAAAAATATGCCCAATCTTTTAAATGCCCCTTTGAGAAGAGCATTTGAAAAGGGCAAGAATTGAACTTTGTGGATTATGGTATGCAGTAAAGAAATATTTTTCATAAATAAAATCAAGACCATAGAGGCATTTTTCAAGCAATCCTATCACTTTAGGTGACTTATGTCATGCATATCATGCATATATCATTCATAATATTTTTCTAACATACTTCATTGTCATTCTTGATAGGAAATGTCAATACCCGAAGAACTAAAACGCATGAAGGGTAAATTGTATCGATTCCAATTGCTGATTTTGATTCTGTTTCTGACATGATTCTCTTTTTCTTTGATTTGGAAATCATCAAACACTTGTAAGAGGCGTTATACTATTCTGATTAGTGGTTCTATTAACGGTGACGGATGATTATAACACAAGCTTGTAGGAGTTTTTAGTAGAAAATGACAATGATAGTAGACAATCCAATTAGAAAAGCTAGCACAAATCGAGAAAGGGAAACAAATTACTCGTACTTTGAGCTGTTCGCAAGGTGATATGCTTCTATTTGGATTTATGAAGCTCCTGTGTTTCTCATAATCGTGAGGAGCGGGAGGGAGGGGCATTGTTAAGCTGACATTACCATTTGCTTTGTATCATCTATGTATGATGAGTTGCCGGTAGATCGTCTCCCCTCCTGGTTAACAGAACTTGTCCTTCACGTGCAGAGTCTTGACCGTATAATATGTGAGCTTTTGGAAGGTACAAATGCTCAATACTAGACATGCAAGCTAGGTTGCTGTTAGACACGCTGGGGAAGGGTATTGAGTCTACTTTGGTGTATCCTCGAGCATTAGGAGCTGAGCCATGGCAGGCATCCAGTGAAATGTTTCCTGGAATTGAACGTTGTTGGAGATATGTGAAGATCAATTTGTTGGAGATATGCATTTATCAATTTGGGATCATAATTGATCCCAAATTGATCTATAGTATGGTTTCAAGAATCAATCTAGGATTAGATTGGATTTTATTTGATTTCATGTATCGGGTCTTATTCCTTCTTTAGTTATATATCCATTGTATTATAAATAGGAGCGTATACTTGTAAAGGACAATTCATGCAATACAGAACACAGATTTCTCCCAAGTCTCTCCGTTTTCTTTCATTTTGTGACAATCCTAAAGCTCTGGCCGTTGAACCGGCACTTGTCCCAACTATGCAGGTACTTTCACCTTCATTTTGATTTTTGCTAATAGATCTCCTTGTTGTGACATGGAAGTTTAAAATGCAGATCTTCTGGCTGTGTTTTTGCCATGGCTTGAGGCCATTATTTTGATGGCCATCTTCATGTCTGGTTTCTAAACTGAAATTCTCTTATGGGCATTGTGATGGTGAAATTTATTTACAAAAGGTTTAGGACAGATAAGCTATTTAAGTACAGAAACGTAGCTTTTGCTGAGATAGTGGTTGCCCAGATATCTTTTGGCTTTCAAATGATGCTATGTAAGAAATATATCAAGATTGTGAAATAAATGACTATGATATATTCTTGCATAGAGTTGTCTTAAGGTTGCATTCACTGTCAAATGCCATGCATTTGTCGCGTGCCCTGCAGCTGTCTCCTCCCCATGTTGTCGACCTTTTCTTCAATCCAGACTATGGCAGTTGACTTCAGATGAAACAAAGATATGATAGTAGACATGTTTCTGACAGTCAAAGGTGTCTCGCACGCTTATGTTGATGCAGTTCTTGATCTGGTTTCGCATTTTATCACTAATTTCATTCAAATCGTTCCCGAACCACAAGAACATAACCACAGTCAAAAGGCGCCAGCAGCGAATACAATTCAGACATAATCAAAAAATATAAAAAAATAAATGCGACGCATTGTCGAATCAACGCTACACAATTCGCAAACCTCCCCTTCCCCCCCAAGCCTGAATTCAGGCATAATCAGGCAGAAACGCGAGGCGTTGACGAATTGACACTACAAGATTCGCAAACCCCCCATCAGGCATAAGCAGAAGAAACACGACGCAATCAGAAGAAACACGACGCGTTGACAAATCGTCAACGAACATTGCCCCCACAATTACCAAACGAATTCGAGCCACGAATCTACTCCAGATCATCTCCAACCCAACGAAAACCAAATTAACCCCCACGAAAACACGATTAAACAGCACAGCTTGATCCGCAGAAACCACCGCCTCAGACCCAATCCGTAACGGACCATCAGATAAACAAATTTGAGGAATTCCTCTCAGCACAACCGACCGAGGCAACAAATATACTTTTGAAAATAAAAGAGAGAATGTAACGAAAATGCGTTGGGGTATTCTAGCATAGAGAAGTCCCCAAATCCATTTACTCTCTCTCTCACACTTTACTTGGATTTATAATCGACCCATCAAAAGCTGATTAGGTCTTGCGGTGGTGCTTAGCCTCGATTGATGGCGCGGTGAGGATGGGTGGTCTCGATGTGACGTGACTCACGTCCGTGGGGTGGTGCTCGTGCGGCTCTCGGTGAATACAAGTCAACAATTGAATCTCTCTGTGAAGCTTCATTGAGTTTGCCTACGGCCAACAAAGCACCCAAAGTACCGAGTTTTCCCCCCATACCCTGGGGAATTTCTCACGCCACCATGTCAAACATATTGCTTTTTATTTATCATTGTGGATATAGGTGATGATGGTTATCTCTCAATGTTAGTAATTTCTTTTGGTTGGATTGTTTTTCAAGATGTTGTCTCTAAGTTGCCACATACAATTTATATTTTAACAGTTGATATAATTTAAGATTTTTTATGGTATAAACCTTAAAAAAGAATTGGGTCTTTTGAGTTGACTTGATTAACTATGGTCTTCAGAATAGTTTGCAATTTTGGGAATGCGGAAGTTCATTTGCTGCTTCTTTGATCCTTGTACCTACGAGCGACGGAATACTTAGAATTAGAGTTGATTTTGAGATCAAGGATGGACGATAGGAGAGTGAAGATTAGAGGATTTAAGGTGATTTGGAAAGTAAGTCAAGAAAATATCTGCATCTCATGTAGATTGGGAGGGACTTAAAGATCTATGGAGCAATTCTTGTTTTTATATGTGCACATGCACGTGTGTTCGTGTGAAACTCGAGATGTGATGTATAATCCCATATTTAAGGTCAATGGGCTATTGCAAATTCATACGAGAGCAGTACCAAGGATGGTAATCATCGGATAGAACTTTAATTCGAAGAGAAAGAGGGTGAGCCAAGCGAGTCCAATTGGGGGAAGGGCATTGAGTGTGTGAAAGCCGACAAGCAGCAGTGGCAGCGACTGCTAACCAGTGCCAATATGCCCGAGCATCTAGTGGTGGAGCTTGTACTAAGTCTTGGAGCCAGTATAGGTGGGTGACTTTGGAATCGCTACCAATGGTCATCACTAAGCCTAGCATATTGCCGAGTTCACTCATGGCAGCGGCAGCGGCATTAAATCACAGTGACTACTAGCAGCAAGTGATGACATTGTTTGAGTCCGATGGTAGCTCAATTTGTTCTTTTACTCTCTTTTTCATCTTCCCCGTGATGTAATTAAGGGTTTGCTTATGGTGCCTAGAGCACAATGTCAAGTTGTCGGTTCATTTTCATCATAATATGATACAAAGCAACTTGAGTTACAACATCTCAATGACAATTACATGAAATAACTATATTTACAATCAAATTCACATTTGACACATTCATCACTGTGTTACGCAACACGACGCTACATGTCTAAAATATGAATTTTCACACATTTAATTACCCTTCTCGCCTCATTTTGAACTTTGATTTAGCAAGAAGGGCATATTTACAATCAAATTCACATTTGACACATTCATCACCGTGTTATGCAACACGACGCTACATGTCTAAAATATGAATTTTCACACATTTAATTACCCTTCTCGCCTCATTTTGAACTTTGATTTAGCAAGAAGGGCATTTCATCTTCAATCGACCAGAACAAACTCACTAACACGTACACATTCTAATCAATCTCCATTGGGGAAATGGCTTCATCTATAATCTCCTGAAGTTCCTTCATTCTTTGCCTCGTCAATGCGATGCATTCCTGCAAGCACAGCAACATTTCTTATCATCATCACATTAAAGCTACTATTTGGACTATTATACAATCTCTATATGAAAGGTGTTGAAAGGTATACACCTCACATATATAGTTTTTCCCTTTCTTTCCCTGGGATAGAAATAGATTCATTTTAAAAACCAAGGAAATGAAAACATTAAAATGAAAGATCAACCAGATGGGCCAAGGAACTGCCAACATCCTAAAGTCCATTAATCCTGGCAAATAACATGTGTATAATCATGTATATAAAGTAGACACAGTTGCTTATCCAATGTGCACTAAATTACTTCGTATGTTTCAGGCTATTAGCTCTTGAAAACACTTGCACCCCGGATTGTCATGTCATCCGTTGAACCACCATTTGCATAAGAAGCTTATCAACTTCCACAAGTTCTGGAATGTTCTACATGCCACATTGGGCTTGTTCACTAACCAACTACGAGTTAAAGAACACAAGATCCGTCTATTGCATAATTAAACTGACTGGAGTACAGTTAGAGCAAGAATGCAGCTGACTCAACAGTATGAAACCCATTAACCATTTGATCCCAATCGCATGAAACGGGGCCTCTAAATACAATTCTCAAACAATGAATGAACAAATAAATGAAATGAGGAACAAGGAGAAAATAACCTGAATAGCCGATGTATGTGCAAGAACTAGTTTACCTGGCATATAGAGAGAGACAAGTTAAGCAGATGAATTCAAAACCAGAGTCATGAACGTTTCCATTATGGACTCTTCTTCGAAAGTAGGGCAAGATGTAGTTCCTGTGAAGAATGCAAGTCAGGGAAAATGGAATGCTTTTCAATAAGAGTTTTCTCCTCTCTTTGTCGACAGGTTCTTTATCCAACTTTTCACCCTCAAGTTCCTCAGAGACCATCACCATTCTTCCTTTTCATCATTCAAAGAAACCACCGGGATACGCACTACAAGGTCCAAAAAACACAATTTTTCAAGTGATCATCCGGGAAGTGACATGAAATCCCCTGAAGAATAGAGGAAAAGGAAACACATCCCATCAATATGAGGATGCAATCTTTGGTACCACACTGAAAGAATATCAAAAGTGAGAGCGTAAACAAGGCATGACAGATCAGCAAAAGAAAAGGAAAAAGCCTTTTGAATGTTCATCAAATGAAAAATCGTTGCTAGTAGCTAGATCATCCTTAAATCATAAGTTTCAACCTGAGATTATTGCACTGGAAACCCAAACATCTAGGACAATGTTCAATAGAATCACGAAACTTCTCGAATTTTCAATGAAGCCCCTTAACTTCTTAAGAGATTGCATGAGCAGTTAGTTTGTATAAGACTGGTGCTCTTATCTATCTCATTGAAGAATAGAGGATTATTCAACTGGGTCTTCCTTTATTGGTAGAAAAATGAGAAACCATGAAATGTTTAATGTCAATGGCTTTCCTGGTCAGATTCAAAATCAGGCTAAGAGCACAAAGGAAGATTTTGTTGATCACCAGACTTTAGCAAAGGCAAGTGGGATAATTACGACTCTTCCTTCCTTAGGTGATTCTTATTGCTTTTCTCTGTCAGCAACTTGTACTAAGTATCTCTTTGAAATGCAAATCAGTTGAGCTAGAGTCCATTCATAAGCAAATAACCTTAAGAATTTATTAAGCTAGAGCTATCTGACATTCATAAGCAAGTCACACATCTTTTGCAATCATAGACAACTGCAATTTGGAGCAAAATCACAAGATGTAATATATTGAAGATCCATTTTATATCAACTCACAAAAGTCATCAACCAAGTGGTAGAATAGGCTACGCAAGAAAAAGAAAGCCAAAAATCAAGTTAAACAAAAATGTCAGCATCTAAATTGTGAAGGATGAAATATCTTACAATGAGAAAATGCAGCAACCGCTGAAGCAAAGCAGCATCAAGACAATATATATTCTGCAACACATGAAAAATAAATGTAAGCAAGAACATTCTGAGGCAACATGTATGGTATTTATTGAAGTAGCTCTCCCAGCGAAAAGTTGCCCCCAGTCACAAGGTCCAAAGATTAATGCAGCTAAAGAGAAAACCCTGCACTCTATCCTAAATTACGCATCATAACATCTGGCATGAAGTATTACCAGGTACGCCATCCAAGCTGCTTTTCCTTTGATCAGGGATAGCTCCTTCAGATCAATCATCCCAGAGCTGCAATAACCAAATGATTACTGATTCCAGCATATGAATATTAACCAGCACATGACCCAAGAAGGTATTAAAACATAAAATCGTTTTAAGAAACTGCAATATAATTGTCCGGGAATTAAAGGACACAATGACCAGTGCCAAAGGAAGACAAGAAAGCACAAATTATGGACTTGAGGGAAACCTCATGACCAATTTAGTAAGGTATGTAGTATTAACTCTAATAGCATCCTTCGATGATAATTTACTACCTTTGAACCTATGGGTTATTTTGTGACACAAATTGATCATAAGAGAATATATGGGGATCTGGACTTGGTAGAACCTATAGGAACCCTCCTTCCAAGTGTACTCACAAGGTATCTGCAACTAAATTGAAGTTGTTCAGAGCCAATATCTCCATGAAGTGTAGGTTACACTGAAAAAGTGAATGGTCTTTCCTCCCCCTTCCCGTCAGGAACAAGCTAGCATTTGAGTTTGAATGCTTGGATACACGCTAGGAAAGCCAGAGCAAAGAAAAATCAATGTTTTCCTGTAACCAAGAGCAAGTTTACTCTTCACATAATCTCTATCCCGAATATAAGTCTAAGTGACAACAAATCCTCTTAACTTCTGTGGCTTTCAGTAAACTTTCCAAAGAGTTATCCCACTTTTTTTATTTGAGAGTTAGCAGCAGGCTTTACAGGGGCAAGATTGGTGCTACTCCATATAATCTGTGTAGACTTATTGCTACCTGATCAAGTGACTTCCTGAAATTTTGCTTCAACCAAAGAGTGACATTACTTGCCTATTTAGTAGACCCAATGGAATTTTCCATACTGAAAACAATAAAAAAGTTCAGTCAAAATAGTCACGGGCACAAGGTGTATACGGTTTAGAACTTTATGCCTTTCATATATAATAGCAAGACGCCCACAAATATACAGATGGCATACAACAAGGTATTGTTAATAGCATATCACCCTTCCGCTGAAGAAACAGGAGAAAAATAAAAGATTCAAGAAGTCAAAGCAAGCTGAAAAAAAAAAAAATGGAACTTTACCAATTTCACATGCCTTAATAAAGAGTCAAAAAGTTGCTTGGATATCACTGGTGCTACCTCAGCTGGCCCACCTGGCCTCACGACTGGATAGCATATAGAGGGCATATGAAACTCAACCGCTGAAAATAACACACAGTCACATGCCAGCGTCAAAGAAACCCTAGTAAAAAGAAAAGCGATTGACTGGTCCATGGCTGCTTACCTATTCTGCCTCCATCAGGCGAATCAACAGAAGGAGTCATGACTTCCATTTTTATAGCAGCCAACATTGTCTGTGGAAAATATGATTGCGTATGTTTTAATTAAATGTACTCGTAAAAGAGCAAACCCTATAAGCTTCACAAGAATAACAATTAATGTCCACCTTAAATGATTCAACCGCATGCCAAAATTAAACATCGAAACAAATATAAAGGAAGAGATAGAAACTATATGTTGGTTCAGCTACAAGTAAATACATATGCAACTACTTTGAACATGCTGAACTGCCGGAGTGCGTTGGCATATGCATCACATCTACACAAGAGACTGAAAAGGGGAAAAACTCACGGGGGAACCAATCTTTGCCAGCGCAGACCCATCGGAGGATGCAACAGTCCCTGTATTATCAATGCTAAGCAATCATGGGAGGCATACAACCCGCGGGGGCTAGATGAAGGAAGGGAAAACAAATCACCAGATAAACAAAAAGCTAAACAAACCGACCAAGGGACACAATAGTATCTCTGGCTTTTTTCTGGGGTCTGGCATCGGGCCGTATCGATTCGGAGAGATGCCGCTCATAGTAGCGAAGAGGGAAGAGGCGTCTGAAAGGATTGACCTCCATCTCCGACGACCAATCTCCAACAGCATTCGGCGTCCCCATTTCTATGGCTATCTACAGATGGTGATTTCCGGCAAGGAGAACCGAGATTAAAACTGCGAATTAAAAAGAGCCCATTAAGGTTAACCCCATATATGTCCCAACTCTTTACAAAAAAATTGAATTTTACTGATAAAACACTAAAATTTGTCCCAACCCACGAGCAAGGTGAGAGCAACCATCTGGTTTTCTCAAAAAGGAACGGTTTTTTTTTCCTGTGGACAGCATTTATTCAAGCACACTAGACATATACAGGTGAAAAGTTTCTACGAAGGACTCAGAAGATAATAAGGCAATCTCTCAGCATTGCATACGGTTCAAAAGCAATAAAACAAACAGGTGGAGATCTTGCACGAGTAAAAGAGTAAAGATGGAGTCTTTCGGAAGAAGCACCAATCTCCGAAGTAACCTGGCTGTTACCTGTAAGCTCGAAGCCCAGCTCTGAGGCCGGTAGCAAGAGAGAGATGAGGAGAGACATTGATTAAGAGTGCGTTTAATTCAGTATTTTTAAAAGGCTTTTAGCCTTCAAAATCTCTTAGGAAAAATCCTAGATCGTTTGTTAATTATTTTGAAATAGCTTTTTACGTGAAAGTTAGTAGAAACTAATTTTTAACTTTCAACATTTGAGTAAATACTGAAACTTATTTTTTTTCCAAAACTATTTTCACTCATTCTTCAAATTTCTGATTTTACCCTTGTTATTAATTTTCTAAATACCAAAATAATGCTAAAAAAACAAATATATAAATATTTTTAAAGACCGAAATATATTTAATTTTTTTAGTATTTATATATTTATTTTTTTAGCATATACATTTGATTTTTTAGCATTATTGTCAAAATTTATATTTAAATTGTTGCATACATTAATCTTTTTCAATTTTAAACAAATAAAAATTTAAAAATTCCGATGAGGGTTTGGTTTAAAAAAATTATAATATGTATTTGATTTTTTAGCATTATTTTCAAATTTATATTTAAAAATTTGCATACATTATTTTTTCAATTTTAAACAAATAAAAATTTAAAAAATTCGCCGAATAATTTTTCTTTTTTTCTTTTTAAATATTATATATAGGTGTGTTTGATTTTTTAGCATTATTGTCAAAATTTATATTTAAAAAGTTGCATACATTATTTTTTTCAATTTTAAATAATTAAAAATTAAAAATTTCCTATGAAGGGTTTGGTCTTTTAAATGTGTGTGTGTATATATATATATATTTGATTTTTTTAGCATTATTTTCAAATTTATATTTAAAAAGTTGCATACATTATTTTTTTAATTTTAAAAAGTTACATACATTATTTTTTAATTTTAAACAAATAAAATTTTAAAAAAATTAATATTCATCACCTAAATGGCTTTTCAAATATGTTTTTTTACCAAATAACATTTCTTTTAAAGTTGATTCTTAAAGCATAATTTACCAAATGGCCTTTACATTTGCCTAAAGTTTTTTAGGCTAAATTATTTTGCATTTTCTCAATAAATTTTCAAAATACTAAACCAAACGCATCCTAAGAACAAGAGCAAGGTCAATGCGAATAGGGTAAAGAGGCATGCATAAATCGACTACCAAAATCAATTGTCAATGCGAATAGGGTAAATGGCATTTACATTTGCCTAAAGTTTTTTAGGCTAAATTATTTTGCATTTTCCCAATAAATTTTCAAAATACTGAATCAAATGCATCCTAAGAACAAGAGCAAGGTCAATGCAAATAGGGTAAAGAGGCGTGCGGAACAAGACGACGACGAGGCAAAATCGACGCCAAAATCAACTATCAATGCGAATAGGGTAAATGGCCTTTACATTTGCCTAAAGCTTTTTAGGCTAAATTATTTTGCATTTTCCCAATAAATTTTTAAAATACTGAACTAAACGCATTCTAAGAACAAGAGTAAGGTCAATGCGAATAGGGTAAAGAGGCATGCAGAACAAGATGATGGCGAGGCAAAATCGACTGTGCCACCCCCCCACTTTTAATTTTAGTGGAAACCGACAAGTTAGTGCTTTCCCATCATAAACATGTGGATTGAAATGCTTACGTGATTTTTCATTTATTAGTTTAAGCGAAAATTATAAATAATGATATGAAATATTCTCATTTTCTAAAAAGAGAGTCTAAAGTGGACGTTATTTCAAATAAAGACCAAAAATGGTAAAAAATCATCTCAAATAAAAACCTGAAATGGAACTTGTTTTAAATAAGCGCCCAAAGTAAGTATATTAATCTCAAAAAGAGGTTTAACCTCTCTGGTTGAAGGGCATTTTATCTTTTATCTTTCAATTTTTATCTTTATCTTTTTCCCTCTTCCCTTCTCTAGCCATGGTGAAGGGAAGTTGAACTGGTGAGGGCAAGGGTCGCCTTTGCGGTGTCGAGGAGGGCAACCCTTGCCAACGAGGGTTGCCCTTGCCCAACTCAGGCAACACCCTCGCCAACCCAAGCGAGGGCTACCCTCGCTCGGCTTAGGCGAGAGTTGCCTTGATCTAGCTGTTGCGACCAAAATTTCGGGTGAACCACCTAAAGTTTGGCTAATAAATTACTAAGCCTAAATTTAGCTCGAGTTCTCTCAAGCCCATATCAATTTGCAACTTAGGTTCAAATTCTTTTAACATGCAAATGGATTTTATCTAGGAATTGCCACTAATCAATTTATGGTAGATCGATTAGAAACCTACGTAAAGTAATAGGAGATTTACTTTCGGAGACTTGATTACGCTAAATTTCGTTTAATGCCTTTTTTGTACCTTTCTCTTTTATTTTATTTTTTTAAAATATAGTGCAAGCAGCTTGAATTAATTTTAATTTATTTCCCTAAAGTATAAGGTGTTAAATACAAATGCGCAAACCATCAATTTAACACATAAATAAATGATAAATAAATTATGGAACTTATCTTATAGCAACGAAAGCGTTAGATTAGAATTCACATCGATAATCCTAGATATGATTTTTAATTAACACGCAGTCACTCCAAATTTTTAAGATTTTTCCTTGTTTAATAAAATCTAATCTATGTACAATGCAATTTAACCAAATGACCTAATTTTAATGGCGGACAATTTTTAATAGATGAACCTAGCAACAATCACTAAATGACGTGCATTTCATAAACCTAATTCTATATGACATACGCATGATATTTTTGTATTTTTTTTTTATAAAAATTCATAATTAAAAATTACTAACAATAAAAATGTAACTAACGTGAGATATTATTTATTCTAAGTTAGGAAATAGATTAATCTGAATCTTATCTTAACTTAGAAATTTATCTTGACATGCAATTTAATTCCAATTTATTATCTAACCTAGATATCATTTAAACATGCATTCTAATATAATTAAAAAGGTATTTAACTATTCTATCATGCAATTCTATATAGGAAGTCAAATATAATCTACATGATATGCAAATGCAATCTTTTTTGTGTTTTCGGGATAAATAAAGCAATTAAAAAATAGCACCAAATCATTCAGAATCATCAAAGATATCACACATTGTCCGAATTAAGAAATAATATCTAAATCAAACTTGATTATTTCGTTAATAAAATCGATAAATTGATCTTAAGCCATAAAGATCAAGATATCAATTTTATTTTCACATAATTAATTATTCCATCTAAAGCTTTATAAATAGAATAAAAAATTGGCGTGCAGTTGCGGATTAGGCAAATCAATCATAATTGGGTAATATGCATCTATCATTTAAATATGCACGTAAGATATTGAAAAGCGTATATTAGGCAATAAAATATCCAAATATATTAGAGATGTGCATCTAACCTAACTTGAGGATATTCTTTCCAAATGTGGACCAAACGCGATCGAACCGGGATTGCAATCGGCTCCTCGGGCGGAGGGCAACGATGGGAACGACGAGGGGTGGTTCTCACAGTAAGCTGCTGGTTGTCGCCCTAGCTTGGTGAAGGACTCGCCGGAGCATCGAGGATTGTCAGTATCGCTAGACCGATCTGGTGGTGCCGAGCAATGATGATGGGTCGACAAATTTTTTATGGGTGCCTGAAGCTCCAGGAGATGGGCCTAGCTCACGAAGGCTCTCTTGGACTTCAAATTAACATGGTCCTTTTGACCGGGTTCATGTGTCCCTCTGACCCAAATAATTGCACGCGCGCAAATTCCACACGCAAGCAGTGGAAAAGAAATCTTCAAATTTAAAGCCAGGCCTTTGCCGAGAATCCTTCGGTTTGTTGTCGTAATTATGTGAATTTTGAGGCTCGCCAGGAAGCTGCTGAGGTTGCTGGTTGCGGTGAGCGACGTCGCTGGACGAAGGAGCGACTGGTCTGGTGCGTCAGCGAAGGTGCTTCGCTGGAATTGCAGGTTCAGCGATGAGGGCTCGCTAGTGCAGCTCACAGTGGCCGGTTGGAGCAAGACGGCGTTCAAGGTGACGGCGTTCAAGGTGACAACGAGGAAGGGCACCACCGTCGGGGATAACCTCTTTTTGTCCTTCTCTATTGTTTTCTTCTTCGTGTCTTTTCTTTGCTTCCACTGAAGACTTTGACCGAGCAACCTCTTAGGCCACTTCTATATCTCAAAAGAAACAAGAAAGTGACATCTTCTAACACGTAACGGATGATGAAACGGTGGAATAATTGCAATAACGTGCCAAAAAAAAAAAACGTGATGAGCAGCGGCTGACTGAATGCGACGCAGGGCTGACATCTCGTTGGAAGTGTCAACCCTGCTGCGAAATGTGGATGTCACGGCGAGCCGCTGAGGACAATGAATGGGGTGGGCCTGGATCAATGACGCATAGGCATGAGGCAAGGAGCAGTTTCAAGCTCGCGCTGCAGGGCGGTGCGGCAACGAGATGTCTTGGCCAAGGCTTGGCTAAGAGCTCCCTTTCTCTCCTCTCTTCTCTCTCATGTGTGGTCGCGTATATCAATCGTGAAGCCCCCTCTTTCTTGCATGAGAGCTTTTCCTTTTAAATGCAAGACTACATGGGATCCCCAGGAAGAGAAGGTGATCTGCTTTCGTATTGTGGATGCATTGAAATATATTCTTTTGATTTTTTTCCTTTCGGAACTTGTACCTTTAGCTATGCAAATCTATTTATTTTCCTTTCAAGCCCAAGTCAAGTCCTTTATTTCCTGCAAACACGAGAATCGGCCGCCGCGAATACTCGAAGGGTTACGCTCATATTGAAATATTATGCCGATTTCCTGCTTCTTCCATTCCTTATTACTTTGCCCATATTGTGTGAATCGGACCAGAGAATCGTGCATAAATTCTTTCCTCTTAAAATAATGTCGGTCAATTTCTTGCCCCCCCACGTTGACCAAATTATGGCCAAGTGCATAATTTTCCTTCACGTGGATGGACTTCCCCCATGTACGAATAGGTGGCTGCTTACGCGTTGTCCTTCCTTTGCATTCGTTCCCTTAAATGCACAAATATGTCAGTGTCAATGTGTTGAAAATCTCTTAATTGACTTTTAACAATTTAGGACACTCATGTAAATGTAATATCAATCACTATGGAACCACTGAGATTCGCCCTAGTGGCCACCCTTCCAACATGGAAGGGGGAGGTGAGGGGTTCAAATCCCCACCTTCTCAGGAGGGGATAGGGTGGGGACGCATAAATTTCAGGAGTGGGTTTCGACTCCCACGCCCTGCAAGAGGCAGGACAAAGTCTAAGAGTGTAGAGTAGGAATAGAGTAGAGATCGACCAAAAAAAAAAAAAAAATCACTATGGAGGAATTATCGACTTATCCAAAGTTTAATGCTCTTGTGGGCTTCAATATTCAAAGACATTCACCAAAATCTATTCACCGCCGGCCCAACAAATATGCAATTAAATGAAATATACTCCTAATGACCATATGTTATGCAATTAAATTATATTTTTTAGGGGTTAAAATTAGTCCTTGATTTTTTTTAATGCGATAAATGACTAAACGGATCTCCAAAATTTAGGTGTCAATATCAACGTAGGCAAGGGTTGCTCTCGTCGGATAGCGAGGGCTACTCTCGCTTGATGTTAGTGAGGGCGACCTTCCCCGAGTGTCAACCAAGTTGTTTGAAGAAGGGAAGGGGAAAAAGGAAAAGAAAAAGAAAAACATTTTAAAAAAAATATTTAAAAATATAGTTACAATTTCTTTACCAAATCCGGTGGCTGAAAAAGTCAGCCTCGGTCAAAGACCCTTAGGCTACGTTTGGTCGTCCGGATAATAATCGGGATAGGATAGGATAAAGTAGGATATTAAATCTTTTGGATAATAAAGGCGGACATATCTAATCCTATCAAGTGTTTGGTGCACTTTAGGATAAGATTAAAAAATAAATTGTGGCCATGGAAAAACCCTAGATCTAGAAATTGTGGCCACCTCCGCAGTGGCCATCATTGAAAACAGCAAGTGATATCTTCTCTTTTTGTTAAGTTCTTTCTTTCCTTAAAAAAAAAATCTTATCCAATCCGGGCTTATTCCATCCCCTCCCCCGGATTTTTTATCCGGCGTTTTATCCGGATATATCCAGGTTTGTTCGATCCGGTGGACATTTCCAAACATCGGATAGGATAACAAATTATCCTATCCGGACTCAAATCCGGACTACTAAACGCAGCCTTATTTGAGACTACTTGACCACTTCATGCCTTTATTTGAAATAATTTGGCCACTTCAAGCTTTTATTTGAAATAATATCCACTATAAACCTTTATTTAAAAAATAGGGCACTTCATGCCCTTTTTTGAAATTTTCCTTTAATTTAATTACGGTTGTGGAAAAGAAAGGGTGGAAAAATTACAATAATAATAATAAAAAACTTCGAGAGAGAGAAAAAGTGAGTGTGAAACAAAGAGAAAGAGGGAGAGAGGGTTGTTCAAGCACCAGCAAGGGCCGGCAACCCTCATTGACTAAGGTGAACTGACAATGTTGTCACCAATTGAGTTGAAGGGCAAATATCACAAAAACCCCAAATTAGGTTAATTGTGACATAAATACTCCAAATTTTTTTCATGTCTCACAAGGTTCTAAACTTATTCATTATGACACAATAACTCCCAATTTTTTTTTTGTCAAGAAAAAGAAACTTGAACATATATTATTTATTTCAGTTTTATCCAAGGTATATTTATCATGTTAGTATAAGTTTGGAATTTTTCATGTTATAAAAAATTTGAGGTATTTATGTCACAATTGGCAAATTTAAGATTTTTTTTTTTTTTTTATGATTTTAACCTAAAAAAGAATTGGACCCAATTAACTATATGATCTTTGGAATAGTTTGAAATTTTGGGAACGTGGAAGTTCATTTGCTGCTTCTTTGTCCCTTGTACCCACAGGCAACGGAATACTAATAGAATTAGAGTTGATTTTGAGGTTAAGAATGGAAGATCAGAGAGTGAAGATCACAAGATTTAAGGTGATTTGAAAATTAGGTCAAGAGAATATCTGCATCTCATGTAGATTAGGAGGGACCCGAAGATCTACATGGCCATTCTCGTTGGAGTTCTTTCTTGATTTATGCAGCTCGCATTTCTTGAAGATCTGTGTGCAAAGTCACTTTGGGCAAGGGTTATTGAGGGGTCCAAGCATGATAATGTAACCGTCGTCGGCAACCATACCGTTGCCTATACTCTTTTTTTCTCAGTCTACACACTTGTGAATGCACATGCATTTTTATGTTCAGTGAAGGAGGTATGCTATCTGAACAATGGATATCCATCCACGAGCACCTATTACTGCTAAGCCATGGACCTGAACTAGGAGATCAAAAGACAAGCCCAGGATCTCGTACGATGGAACTCACGATTATGGACCTAAACGAACCCATTAGCATGAAACATTTTTTTTTTATTCCTCATTTTGGAAGAAATGCTTAAAACTCAAAATACTGGATTTGCTTTGGTCGAGGAAATGCAGTTGTATTTCCTCAAAATTCTTCAAAAAAAAAAAAATTACCAAACAAGGCCCTAAGGACATATAAAGCTCAAGGACTTTGAAAAAGTAGTTTTCGAATCCACCATTGTTGTTAAATGACAGGTGGCAAAATGGTTGTCAAATGACGCTTTTTTTTTTTAACCGCCACGTAAAACCCCAGGTGTCGATAGCAGGGAAACCACCACCCCAGCGACACGCGTAAATTACCACGCAGCGCTTCAGCCTCCCGCTTCGTAGGGGCTTCGAACCTTAGCCTCCACCAGGGGAGAGCAAATGATCTACCCTCTACGCTGCAACGGTTGGTGATGTCAAATGACGCATTGTTGTCAAATGACAGGTGCCAAAATGGTTGTCAAATGACGCGTGAAACTTAAGTGCCCATGTTTTAAATTTGACTATATAAGTCGCAATCAATCGAGTGACTAAAGGGAATTCATAATCCAACTCTTATTAATTCGGCGAAAGTTCAATTTTGCCAATTCGTCTTGCCTTAGTCGTTGCTTTATCCATTTAATTTGACTATATGAGTCGAAATTAATTGAATGGCTAAAGAAGTTCGCAGTCCAACTCTTGCCGATTGGGCGAGCCATTTCGTCTTTGCCGATTCGTCGATTCGTGGCAAAATTGAACTTTTGCGGAATCGGGAAGAGAGCCATTCGATTGTAGTCCGCCCTATAAATGCCAGTGAGTCGGAACCCTCCGCTAGTCAATATTGTCTGTCCTTTTTGGTCTACACACGAATAAAAAAGACGAGAGAGACTTTACCAAAAAAAAAAAAAAAGACGAGAGAGACGGTAGATTTCGGGAGGCTTTGCGCAAACGAGGACGCGCGCTCGTGTTGCTCCTACCCTCGTCTGCCCTCATTGACGTCGCAGCTCCAGCCCGTGAGCGGCGACGACGGCACTGCCCCCCACTCCCGACGCCTGCTCCTCACCGCCGCCGCCTTCCTTCTTCCGACGAGCTGCTTTGCTGTCCAAGCTGCGACCCACGACCTCCGACGAGGGACAGCGACCCACTCCCGACGTCTGCTGCTCACTGCCGCCACCTCCTCTCTTCCGACGAGCTGCTTTGCTGTCCAAGCCGCGACGACCACCTCCGACGGCACTGCCTTCTCCTCCTGCCGAACCTATCCGTCGTCATTCCTCTCAAAAAAAAAGAAAAAAAAAATCCTCCCTCAAATTTGGGATTCCGAAGCTGAGAGCCTCTTTTGTGCTGCATTTCTTCTCTAGGCCTTGATTTCTTTTCTTCTCTTCTTTCGCCGGGCCCGGGCTGGCGGGAGGCCGTCGTGTCTATCGCCGAACCTAACGGGCTGCCGCTCTTTTCCACACCTCCAACTACCGGAGACGACGCGGGTGCTCTCTGTCCCAAGCCGCTGCTGTTGCATCATGATGTCGAGCCTGTTTTCCTTCGGTCGGCGTTCCTCGTGGCTTGGTCTTGCATTGCTACCCGCGGCGGAAAGTCACTACCGAGACGAGAGGGGACGAGCTGCGTCACAAATCGTCAGCCGAATCACCGCCGCGTACACCTTGCCGAACCACCACCGTGGCCATCCTTTGCCAGGGAGCACCGTGCCGGTCATCTGTCGAGTCGATTCTGATGAAGTCCATCCTGTGAATTTAGGTAAAATATCGTCTGAATTTGTTTGTGTTTTTGCATGCGATTGTGCACTCTTGAGCAGAAATCTCATTCGCTAAAATCTATTTGCACACCCCTTTAGCTACCTAAATAGTATCAATACCGATACGTGACACAACACGACAAAAAATAGAGAGTTTCAACGCATTGGGGTACGTTGTATATTAAATGTATATTTTATATATAAATAATAAATTATTATTTTATGATTATTTCAGTCAAATTAATTTGATTCAAATTCGATTCAAATTCACAAATAAATAAATAATAATAAAATCTTACGATAAATTTACACTAAAAACATTAATCCACCATTTATTAATATCCTTCATTATTTCAATTTGACAACTCTAACTCCATTTCGATAAATTCATACAACTTGAAAAGAAAAAAAACAAATAATTCACATTCTAGATTTGCGTATAAAACATGACAAAAGAAAAAAGAAAAAAGAAAAAAGTTGAGGGTAAATTATGTATCACGGAAAGTGAAAGACAAAAGAGAAGAGAAGAAAATATTATGTTTTTCTTCTTTCTTAATTTGTTATTTTTATTATTGATTTTTATTTTTCATATATATACTTTGACCATTCATTTATTGAAAATTTTTAAAATTGACCTTACATGTCAGAATATGTCGGAATTCCAACTCAAGTGTCAAAGAGTGTCGGAAAAATTGATTAGGTGTCGAATTTTCCGACACTTGTTGACTGAGTGTCGGAGAGTGTTGGTGCTTCCTAGTAAGCTGCTGGATGATATTTTTTTTTTTTTTTTTTTTTTTGTATGTGTACTTACCGCTTACCATTAACATATAGTATATTCCCGAGGATCTCCGTCTTCATTGGGATATCGGTCATCTTTGTGTGCTTTGCCATGGAAGCATTCCAAAAACCTCAGCTCACTTCTTAGCCAAGCCACACCAAACCAAGTTACCGACCTTTTTTTCTCTTCTGAGGCAAGAAAGAGAGGTCTAGAAGTAATGCACTTTCCAGATATGGCACACTCAAAGGCCAGAGCATCAGAAGTTCAGTACGATGTGTTCTTGAGTTTTAGTGGGGCGGATACTCGTTTTGACTTCACGGACTTCCTCAATAGAGACTTGAAAAATGCTGGAATCCGCGTATTTAGGGATGAAGATGCAATCAAAGTGGGCGATAAGATTGATGAGACAATTCTACAAGCTATCAACAATTCCAAGATCTACATACTCATCATCTCTCAAACTTATCTTGATCGCAAATGGTGTCTCATTGAGCTAGAATGCATGATGAACAATGTGTCTCGGTCAAAGGGTAGAAAAAAGCTTTTACCCATCTTTTATAAAGTGGAACCTGGGGATGTTAAACATCGGACTCCACACCCGAAGAATCTTTCCTCCGAAGTCGAACTTGGGGCGCTCAAAGAGGCTCTTGCAAAGGTTGGTAAAATCAAGGGATGGAAGGTCAAGGAGCGACAAAGGTAAAACTACCTTTAAGATGCCTGCCTAATTCTTCTTCTTCTTCTTCTTCTTTTGTTTGTTTTTGTTTTAGGGGATAAACATTGCCCTATCAAATCATTTATTTTTTCATTCTTTTTTTAAATGCAAAATTTTGAAAACTACCTCCAATTGCAAGTGTTGCTCCTATTGAACTTTACATCCTCTACTTGAGACATCTTCCCTAATATTTCAGTCGCTGGGGAATTTGTCATGGGTTTTGGTGTTATTCAATTTGTCATCACCACATTGCAGTGTTCAATGGATGACCTTGAATTTGTCTACATTTTCTCGGTTCCTGATTCTCCCTATTACGAGTGCCGGGTTTAGCTATAAATGCCGAAATTGCTTGGGTATTATGTGGTAGCCACTTGGTAATTTCAGCGGTCGTGTAAACCACCACCTATAAAAAAACGCATTCGATGAACTGAATTCTACTAAATTAGCCTATACTTGTTATTCAGTGTATTTAGATATCCTTTGTAACCATGTGTGATGCATGGGTATGAATTAAATCTAGTGAACTAATGAAAGTGTTTTTGTGTATGGTAGCCAAGTAGAAATTGTCGATTTGGTCATTCAAAAGGTTTTGGAGGAGCTGGGCAGAAAAGATGAGTCACTAACTGAGCATCCGATTGAGCTTGAGGACTTGACACAATCATTTAAAGACTCTTTGAATCGCGCAGAGAGGGTATGATATCTTATTCTTCGTCAATATACAATAGATGTGCGTTATGCTGTAATTTGGTAAAACTACATAAATTGCAAGAAGTTAAATACTATTTTGAAATTTATGCAAACAAAAATAGATTTTTTAATCAATTAGTGTTCCTTCAACATGTTCTTTTTAATTTGAAATGTTGTTTCCAATATATTAAATAAGCACAAGAATGTAAGTATCATGAATTGTAAGTGTTTATATATATATATATATATAAACACTTCTTATGTTATGTTATTGGGCAATAATAGCCCTCTTGAACATTCACATTGTTGCGTAGTAGCCCGCAAATTTTGTAAATGGTATAGCTTACCCCCTACCTTCATTAGCTTTTTAGTTTGCTTCGAGGTTCTCTGGCGTAATCTAGTTCCATTTTAGAAAATTTTCCCACCAAAAAATATGATTTATCTGCCCAATTGCCCTGCAAAAAGAGATTGAAGTTTTAAATATTGACATGACTTAAGTTGGCGGTTTCTCAGATAGTGTATGGAATTTTATTTACTATACAACATTGAATACGGTTTTTTGTTGTTAGATACAGAACAATCTTAGAAGCGACACTTGTCTAGATGTGGATAAATAAGAAGCACGTAGATGTGGTAGTGCGAATAGGAATTAGTCAAGCTAAATGTTATCACTATACTATTTAAAAGAGGAATTTTTCTTTTTTTCTAAACTCCATTGACCCCATGTCTCGAGTATCTGCAGCATAGTATAAAGAAAATGTTTCACAAGCGACCTATTCTATACTTGATTAGATGATTAGAGATCAGCATTATTTTAATTGTGTAGTGCTTAAAACTAATGTGGAATTTTAACGTGGTCGAGTGCAGGAGGATATTGGAGGGAGAGAGAGGAGTGAAAGCAGAAGAAGTATGGAGTTGATACGCGTGGAGAGAACGACGAAGTACGTGAAGCGAGGGACGAGTAGAGGGGAGGTCTGGAAATACGAGAAGTGCGTGCAGGAGGAGTGGAGGAGTAGAGAAACGAGCGTAGGCAAAGAAGGGGAGGAGGTTCGGAAATACAAGAAGGGCATGCAGGAGGAGCGGAGGAGGAGGAGGAGGAGGAGGAGAGGGAGGAATCTAGGCAAAGGACGGGAGGAGGAGTCGTGGAAGAGAGAGAGAGTAGGCAGAGAAAGAGAGGAGGACGGGAAGTCTGATAAAAAGGCCCGCGCCGGCTCGGCCCGTTTCGACCCTAAAATTTAGGGAATTTTAGGGTCGGGCCAAACTTTTTATCCATCCCCATCATTTTCATCATCATCTCCGTCATCTCCCTCGTGGAATCCCCTTTACGAAACCCGAGCCGCGATTGGCCCCGCGCCACGACGATCGCCTCGAGCGGAAAGGTCGAAGCTTCGTGACCCGGATCTCCGTTCCCACGTTTCTTGAGAATCGGCATGGCGACGCCGGATGTCGTGCAGAGCCCAGATGAGCTCCTCCTGCAATCTCCCATCGGCGACGCTCCTCGCGCGGGTGAGGCCCCTCTGAGCTTCGCGTGGATCTTTCTCGTGTCGGATCCGTTCGAGATGTGGGAAGACTCGGCTTTTTAGAAAGACATTTTGCTGACGGTTCTCTCTCTTTGTTCTGTTTGATATCCCCACCAGGCGAGAATCCCAAGTCTCGGGGGCTGTCGATCGAGAAGAAGATTGAGTTCCTGGAGAGTTTGACTGGAGCGGCGAGTGAGTACATTGAGTGATGAGTGGAGGCAGAATTCGAGCGTGAATGTGCAGTTTTTGGGTGTCTTCATTGTTTGTTTGTCGATTGGGATCTGTTGTGTGTCGAGACTGGTTGGCAAGTTCACGTTCCCGTTCTTGATCAAGTGGTGTGCAGGGTTGGCGAGCGAAGATCTGGGTATGCATGTGCATGCCCATGTGTGTAAATTCGGGCCTGCAGGGCACCTGGTGACGGAGAATTTGTTGATAGACATGTATGCAAAGTTCGGGGATTCGGAAGATGCATATAAGGGGTTTTGACGATATGCCTCAAAGGGATGCCATCTCGTGGAATAGTCTCATTTCCGGGCATGTTAGGTTGGGAGAGACGACGAGGGCGAGAGAATTGTTTGGTGTGATGCTGTGCGAGACTGTCGTCCAAGAGACGAGAGTGATTTCCGGGTACTCTCAAGTCGGCAGTTATGTCGATGCCCTGGAAATTTTAGGCAAATGTAGACGGTTGGTGTTGAACCTGATGAGATAAGTATTGCATCCGTCTTGCTGGCTTGTGCACACCTAGGAGCTCTCGAAGTTGGGAAGTGGATTCACATGCATGCAGATTAGCACCAGCTTCTCCACAGGCTTCTCCACACCTATGTGCACACAGGACTTGTATATGCAAAATGCGGTTGCATCTTTTGTTCAATGAGATGAACGAGAGGGATGTTATTTCTTGGAGCACAATGATTTGCAGTTTAGCCAATCATGAAAAGTTGAGTGGGAGCCCAAAAAGAAAAAAAAAAAAAAACCGAAAAACCCAAAAGACCCGCCCTGCCCCTCCCCGCCCCACCCCACCCCACCCCTCGTTTCGTCTTTTGATCAGCATGGGATGGTAAACGGTGCTGTTCAAACTTGTAAGGAGAGTTTCCATATATTTGATAAGTATCTCGACTTCTCTAATTCACTCATCTTTGAGAATTTTGATCCTAGTGCTTGTGGTCGGGCATATGGTATGAAAATGTTTGACCTCAAAGGGTGGAAGAAGAGAAACATCACGGGAATATATCACTGATGGCAGGAAATGAACGGGGATAGAACATTGTGGATGCTTGGCATCTTATCCCCAGGGTTGGTCACTTTCTACAGCTGACTTGTTCATTTGATCGGAAGTGGCATGTGTTGAGACTCGGCTATGATCCAGCACTCAACTGGACAGAAAATGGAGAATGCGGCAGTCATTCATTACAATGGAAACTGTAAAACACGGTTGGATTTGGCGGTCTCCAACTATTTTGTCAATCTACGATCAGTCTCGAAGAGGAAAAATGCAGCTGTGTATGCATAATAAACCAATCGAAGAGGAGGAACTTTGCAATGCAATTGCATTTCAACCCGACGTTTCTGAGAATTGCCGACACAGTCTAACGGGTTAGAGAACTGTCCTCTAATGGAAGATGGCATGAAGTGTTAGTCCACTTTAACGAAGCGAAGTGAGCAGGAATTGAAATCATTGAGCCTTCCATGATTAATTCCGTTGTCGAAGTGTCTTCAAAGCTATCGATTAAACAAGGGAAGTCCATCCATGCTTGTTTTCTCAAGCAGGGTCTCAACACATTCTGTTCCATCGGCAATTCCATCATGGATTCGTATTCGTACATGAAGTGCAGGGACTTGGAATCCACATTGGGCACCTTCCGGTCCATGCAAAGCAGGGACTTCATGTCGTGGAATGTGCTCACTCATAGGTTTCTTCATGAGGGAAATTTGGGATGAAGGTTGTCATGATTTCGGCGAGCCCTAGTTGATTGATTCGAACCCAATGTCTCCACTTTGGTACTGGTTCTTCCAGCGTGTATGCGGATGTTGATATGGAGCAAGCAGATGGACTTTCATACGCTCTTGAAGTTCATCAACAAGTGGAGTGGGCACATTGATCTTGATTCAATCTTAGGAATGCAGAGACATTATGCAAATGTGCAGGGATAGTTTGTTCAAAACAGAGATGAGCATGAAAAGGCAAAAGGTTTCAGGATGTGCTTGAACAAGAGATATGATTACCTGACTTAACGTGAAAAACACCAGATCAGCATTTAAATTAGGGGGAAAATCTGTCCTTCCCCCGCCAATGAGGCGTGCCAAGGCAAAACCGTCAAAGTTATCACTCAAGGATGTATCGTTGAGCCCAATTAATCATGGAGATAACACATTCCTTTTCATTTTCTTACAGGGAGATAATTGAGGCAATTCCTGATGAATGAAGACATGAAGCAAAATGAAATTGAATCAACGCAAGAAGGGTGTATCGTTCCTAAATTAGTCCAATTCAAGTTTGGAATGCAAGTAACATGTCCCATCTCTTGCAGGAAAAGATGGCATGCTAAGGCCCAACCATCCATTTTGTTGTAAAGGATGGATATCGTTCCTAGAATGATTTCTAGTCAGGTGTGGAAATAACAAGACCAATCTTTTCCTTGCAATAAATGAGGCAAAGCATTCAAGGAACAATATCCTCAAATGTGGAATAGGCAGTACTCCTCTCCTTTCAAAGCAGGTTCTTCAAGATAACTTTAAAAGAAACACATCGAATGATCCATATTTAAATTTTTTAAGCTCCTTGTTGCTTAAATGTCTCTTTGAGAAGAGAATTTGAAAAGAGCAAGAATTGAGCTTTGTGGATTATCATAGGCAGTAAAGAAATGTTTTTCATAAATAAAATCAAGGCCATGGAGGCGATTTTCAAGCAATCCTGTCACTTTAGGTGATTTATGTCATGCATATCATGCATATATCCTTCATAATAGTTTCCTAACATGCTTCGTTGTCATTCTTGATAGGAAATGTCAATACCCGAAGAACAAAAACACGTGAAGGGTAATTTGTATCGATTTCAATTGCTCATTTTGATACCATTTCTGAAGTGATTCTCTTTTCTTTTGATTGAGAAAAGATCAAACACTCGTAAGAGGTTTTTACCATAAAAAAAAAAAACACTCGTAAGAGGTGTGGTACTATTCTGATTAGTGGTTCTTTGAATGGTTACTGACGATTAGAACACAAGCTTGTAGGATTTTTTTGTAGGAAATTACAATGATAGTAGGTGTTCCAATTGAAAAGGCTGGCACAAATTGAGAGAGGGAAACAAATTCGTCATATTTTGAGCTGTTCGCAAGGTGATATGCTTCTTTTTGGATTTATGAAGTTCTTGTGTTTCTCATATTTGTGAGAAGAGGGGGGGCAGCATTGTTAAGCTGACATTACCATTTGCTTTGTATCATCTATGTCTGATGAGAAGATTGTCTCCCTCTTGGTTAACAGAACTTGTTCTTCACATGCAGAGTCTTGACTGTATAAAATGCCGGCTTCTGGAAGGTATAAATGTTTAAGAGGTCAGGGCAGTGGTACCAGACATGCAAGCTGGGTGGTTGTTAGATTTGCTGGGTAAGGGTATTGCATTTGCTTTGGTGGATCCTTCAGCATTAGTAGCTGAGCCATGTCAGTTATCTAGTGAAATGTCCTCTGGAATTGATCCTGAAGCTTGGGCTGCTGAACGGGCACTTGTCCCAAGTATACAGGTACTTTCACCTTCATTTTGATTTTTGCTATTAGATCTCCTTGTTGTCACATTAAAATTTGAAATGCAGATCTTCTGGCTGTGTTTTTGCCATGGCTTGAGGCCATTATTTTGATGGCCATCTTCATGTCCGGTTTCTAAACTGAAATTCTCTCATGGGCACTGTGATGGTGAAATTTATTTACAAACGGTGTAGGACAGATAAGCTTTTTAAGTAGCTTTTGCTGAAATAGTGGTTGCCCAGATAACTTTTGGCTTTCAAATGATGCTATGTAAGAAATATATCAAGATAGTCATTTGATGCGTGAAATAAATGACTGACATATTCTTGCATAGAGTGGTCTTAAGGTTGCATTCACTGTCAAATGCCATGCATTTGTCGTGTGCCTTGCAGCTGTCTCCTCCCCATGTTGTCGACCTTTTCTTCAATCCAGACTATGGCAGTTGACTTCAGATGAAACAAAGATATGATAGTAGACATGTTTCTGACAGTCAAAGGTGTCTCGCACGCTTATGTTGATGCAATTCTTGATCTGGCTTCGCATTTTATCACTAATTTCATTCAAATCGTTCCCAAACCGCAAGAACATAACCACAGTCAAAAGGCGCCAGCAGCGAATACAATTCAGACAAAAAAAAAAAAAATGGGACGCATTGTCGAATCAAAGCTACACAATTCGCAAACCTCCCTTCCCCCACCCCCCAGCCTGAATTCTGGCATAATCAGGCAAAAACGCGAGGCGTTGACGAATTGACACTACACGATTCGCAAACCCCCCCGTTCCACCAAGCCTGAATTCAGGCATAATCAGAAGAAACACGACGCGTTGACAAGGATGGAGGATAGGAGAGTGAAGATTAGGGGATTTAAGGTGATTTGGAAAGCAGGTCAAGAAAATATCTGCATCTCATGTAGATTGGGAGGGACTTAAAGATCTATGTAGCAATTCTTGTTTATATATATGTGTGTGCAAGTGTGTGCGTGTGTGAAACTCCAGATGTGATACATATAATCCCATATTTAAGGTCGATGGGCTATCAAAAATTCATACGAGAGCAGTACCAAGGAGGGTAATCATCGGACGAAACTTTATCTCGAAGAGAAAGAGGGTGAGCCAAGCGAGTCCAATTGGGGGAGGGCATTGAGTCTGTGAAAGCCGACAAGCAGCAGTGGCAGCGACGGTTAACCAGTGCCAATATGCTTGAGCATCTAGTGGTGGAGCTTGCGCTAAGTCTTGGAGACAGTATAAGTGGGTGACTTTGGAAGCGCTACCAATGGTCATCACTAAGCCTAGCATATTGCCGAGTTTGCTCATGGCAGCGGCGGCGGCATCATTAAATCACAGTGACTACTAGCAGCAAGTGATGACCTTGTTTGAGTCTGACGGTAGCTCAATTTGTTCTTTTACTCTCTTTTTCATCTTCCCCAAGATGTAATTAAGGGTTTGCTTATGGTGCCTAGAGCACAATGTCGAAAGCCGTCGGTTCTTTTTCATCATAATATGATATAACGCAACTTGAGTTACATCTCAATGACAATTACATGAAATAACTATATTTACAATCAAATTTACATTTGATACATTCATTACCGTATTATGCAACGCAATGCTATACGTCTAAAATATGAATTTTCACACATTTAATTACCCTTCTTGCCTAATTTGAACTTTGATTTAGCAAGAAGGGCATTTCATCTTCAGTCGACCAGAACAAACTCACTAACACGTACACATTCTAATCAATCTCCATGGTAGAAATGGCCTCATCTATAATCTCCTGAAGTTCCTTCATTCTTTGCCTCGTCAATGCAACGCATTCCTGCAAGCACAGCAACATTTCCCATCATCATCACATTAAAGCTACCATTTGGACTATTATACAATCTCTATATGAAAGGTGTTGAAAGGTATACACCTCCCATATATAGTTTTTCCCTTTCTTTCCCTGGGATAGAAATAGATTCATTTTAAAAACCAAGGAAATGAAAACATTAAAATGAAAGATCAATCAGAGGGCCAAGGAACTGCCAGCATCCTAAAGTCCATTAATCCTGGCAAATAACATGTGTATAATCATGTATATAAAGTAGACACAGTTGCTTATCCAATATGCACTACATTACTTCGTATGTTTCAGGCTATTAGCTCTTGAAAACACTCGCACCCCGAATTGTCATGTCATCCGTTGAACCACCATTTGCATAAGAAGCTTATGAACTTCCACAAGTTCTGGAATGTTCTACATGCCACATTGGGCTTGTCCACTAACCAACTACGAGTTATCGAACACAAGATCCGTCTATTGCATAATTAAACTGACTGGAGTACAGTTAGAGCAAGAATGCAGCTGACTCAACAGTATGAAACCCATTAACCATTTGATCCCAATCGCATGAAACGGGGCCTCTAAATACAATTCTCAAACAATGAATGAACAAATAAATGAAATGAGGAACAAGGAGAAAATAACCTGAATAGCCGATGTATGTGCAAGAACTAGTTTACCTGGCATATAGAGAGAGACAAGTTAAGCAGATGAATTCAAAACCAGAGTCATGAACGTTTCCATTATGGACTCTTCTTCGAAAGTAGGGCAAGATGTAGTTCCTGTGAAGAATGCAAGTCAGGGAAAATGGAATGCTTTTCAATAAGAGTTTTCTCCTCTCTTTGTCGACAGGTTCTTTATCCAACTTTTCACCCTCAAGTTCCTCAGAGACCATCACCATTCTTCCTTTTCATCATTCAAAGAAACCACCGGGATACGCACTACAAGGTCCAAAAACACAATTTTTCAAGTGATCATCCGGGAAGTGACATGAAATCCCCTGAAGAATAGAGGAAAAGGAAACACATCCCATCAATATGAGGATGCAATCTTTGGTACCACACTGAAAGAATATCAAAAGTGAGAGCGTAAACAAGGCATGACAGATCAGCAAAAGAAAAGGAAAAAGCCTTTTGAATGTTCATCAAATGAAAAATCGTTGCTAGTAGCTAGATCATCCTTAAATCATAAGTTTCAACCTGAGATTATTGCACTGGAAACCCAAACATCTAGGACAATGTTCAATAGAATCACGGAACTTCTCGAATTTTCAATGAAGCCCCTTAACTTCTTAAGAGATTGCATGAGCAGTTAGTTTGTATAAGACTGGTGCTCTTATCTGTCTCATTGAAGAATAGAGGATTATTCAACCGGGTCTTCCTTTAATGGTAGAAAAATGAGAAACCATGAAATGTTTAACGTCAATGGCTTTCCCGGTCAGATTCGAAATCAGGCTAAGAGCACAAAGGAAGATTTTGTTGATCACCATAGACTTTTAGCAAAGGCAAGTGGGATAATTACGACTCTTCCTTCCTTAGGTGATTCTTATTGCTTTTCTCTGTCAGCAACTTGTACCGAGTATCTCTTTGAAATGCAAATCAGTTGAGCTAAAGTCCATTCATAAGCAAATCACCTTAAGAATTTATTAAGCTAGAGCTATCTGACATTCATAAGCAAGTCACACATCTTTTGCAATCATAGACAACTGCAATTTGGAGCAAAATCACAAGATGTAATATATTGAAGATCCATTTTATATCAACTCACAAAAGTCATCAACTAAGTGGTAGAATAGGCTACGCAAGAAGAAGAAAGCCAAAAATCAAGTTAAACAAAAATGTCAGCATCTAAATTGTAAAGGATGAAATATCTTGCAATGAGAAAATGCAGCAACTGCTGAAGCAAAGCAGCATCGAAAAGAGATCCATCAGCATCAAGACAATATATATTCTGCAACACATGAAAAATAAATGTAAGCAAGAACATTTTGAGGCAACATGTATGGTATTTATTGAAGTAGCTCTCCCAGCAAAAAGCTGCCCCCGGTTGCAAGGTCCAAAGATTAATGCAGCTAAAGAGAAAACCCTGCACTCTATCCTAAATTACGCATCATAACATCTGGCATGAAGTATTACCAGGTACGCCATCCAATCTACTTTTCCTTTGATCAGGGATAGCTCCGTCAGATCAATCATCCCAGAGCTGCAATAACCAAATGATTACTAATTCCAGCATATGAATATTAATCAGCACATGACCCAAGAAGGTATTCAAACATAAAATTGTTTTAAGAAACTGCAATATAATTGTCCGAGAATTAAATGACACAATGACCAGTGCCAAAGGAAGACAAGAAAGCGCAAATCATGGACTCGAGAGAAACCTTATGACCAATTTAGTAAGGTATGTACTATTAACTATAACAGCATCCTTCAATGATAAGCTACTACCTTTGAACCTATGGGTTATTTTGTGACACATTGATCGTAAGGGAATATATGAGGATCTGGACTTGGTAGAACCTATAGGAACCATTCCAAGTGTACTCGCAAGGTATCTGCAACTAAATTGAAGTTGTGCAGAGCCAATATCTCCATGAAGTGTAGGTTACACTGAAAAAGTGAATGGTCTTTCTTCCCCCTTCCCTTCAGGAAACAAACTAGCATTTGAGTCTGAATGCTTGGAAACACGCTAGGAAAGCCAGAGCAAAGAAAAATCAATGTTTTCCTGTAACCAAGAGCAAGTTTACTCTTCACATAATCTCTATCCCAAATACAAGTCTAAGTGACAACAAACCCTCTTCACTTCTGTGGCTTTCAGTAAACTTTCCAAAGAGTTATCCCACTTTGTTTATTTGAGAGTTAGCAGCAGGCTTTACAGGGGCAAGATTGGTGCTACTCCATATAATCTTGTAGTCTTATTGCTACATGATCAAGTGACTTCCTGAAATTTTGCTTCAACCAATGAGTGACATTACTCACCTATTTAGTAGACCCAATGGAATTTTCCATACTAAAAACAATAAAAAAGTTCAGTCAAAATAGTCACAGGCACAAGGTGTATACGGTTTAGAATTTTATGCCTTTTATATATAATAGCAAGACACCCACAAATATACAGATGGCATACAACAAGGTATTGTTAATAGCATATCACCCTTCCGCTGAAGCAACAGGAGAAAAATAAAAGATTCAAGAAGTCAAAGCAGGCTGAAAAAAAAATGGACCTTTACCAATTTCACATGCCTTAATAAAGAGTCAAAAAGTCGCTTGGATATCACTGGTGCTACCTCAGCAGGCCCACCTGACCTCACGACTGGAGAGCATATCGGGGGCATATGAAACTCAACCGCTGAAAATAACACACGTTCACATGCCAGCATCAAACAAACCCTAGTAAAAAGAAAAGCGATTGACTGGTCCATGGCTGCTTACCTATCCTGCCTCCATCAGGCGAATCCACAGAAGGAGTCATGACTTCCATTTTTATAGCAGCCAACATTGTCTGTGGAAAATATGATTGCACATGTTTTAATTAAATGTACTTGTCGCGACCAAATTTTCGGGTGCATCACCTAGGGTTTGGCTAATGAATTGTTAAGTCTAGACTTAACTCGGACTCTCCCAAACACATACCAATTCGTGACCTAGGTTCAAGTTCTTAATATGCAATTGATTTTTAATTAAGAGTTGCCACTAATCTATTTTTGGTGGGTCGATTAGAAACGGGAGATTTACTTTACTCCAACGAACCAGAGATTTACGAGTTCGGGGACTTGGTTATGCTAAATTTCTCTAATGCCCTTTCGGTATCTTTCTCTTTTATTTCGAAAAATGTTTAAGAAGCAGCTTAAATTGATTTTAAATCTATTTCCCTAACATATGAGGTGATCATGCAGGTTCGTAAATCATCAATTCAACATCCAAGAAAAGCAATGAATAAATTGTAATACTTACCTCATAGCAATGAAAGCATCTGCAATGTTAGATTAGAATTCATATCAACAGTTAAATAGGCAATAGCAACAATTACCAAATTTAATTCTATATGACATGCAATGACATTTTTTATCTTATTTTATTTAAAAAGAATGCAATCTATCCTAGGAATTGAAACTAATTTATCCTATGTCATTTTTTTTGCATTTTTAATGTGAAATTCGAAATTAGAAAAATATGAAAATTATCTAGCTAAATTAAGATTTTATCCAACTTATATTGAGGATTAGGTCGGACTAAACCCTAACTTAAACCAGGATATTATCTTAACCTAACAATCTCTAACCTAAGATGCAATCTATCTAAAAAGATTAATTTAAACGCCTTAATTCTACATGACATATGTTTGATGATTTTTTGTTGTTTTTTTTTTTTTATTAATTTCGAAATTAAAAAATTGCCACATGCAACTTAAATAAAAGAAAAACTAAGGGCATGCATGTTTTCGTTTCTAAAATCTGTTTATGAACAGATTTTTTTTTTTTAGTTCCAAAAAAAGCAAGCAAACGCGTTTGTTTGCGTTTTTGTTCAAAATATTTTTTTTGTTCCCGAACAAAAAAGAACGGAAATGAAAACAAAAAAAGTTGTTTCTTACTCCAAACACTTCCGAAGAAAACAAAAACGTTTTCTATTCTTTTCTTCTTCTTTTTTCTTTGGCCAGTCGCCGGCCTTGGCCATGGCCGGTGACCGGCCGTCGAGGGCCGGCGACGCCGTCGAGGGTCGGCGACCTCGCCGGAGCGTCGCCGGATCCGGGCGAGCTCGGGCTCGCCCGGCCAAGGTGGGGCCGAGCCTCACCCAACCACGGCGAGGCTCGGCCTCGCCGGGGGCCGGTGAGTCTCGCCGTGTCCGGGCGAGGCTGTCGGCCTCGTCGGCCGGTCACCGAGAGGCCGTCGGCTAGTAGCCGGAGGCCAGCGACCGGCCAAAAGAAGGAAAAAAAAAAAAGAAAGGAAAAATAAAATAAAAATATTAAAAAATTAAAAGAAATAAAAAAAGAATATAAATTCTACCAAACGTGTTTCTATTCATTTTTTATTCCCTAAACAAGTTTACCAAACACGTGTTTCTGGTAAAAAATTGTTCCCTAACGAAAAAACTTTTTTTTTTTTTTTTGATTTTTCGTTTTTTCAAAAATTTGAAATAAATAAATTTCCTATTCTAAACATGCAGGATAACCCTAAAACGATGAATATTCTAAAACAAACCTAATCTAACTCAGATTTTTTCGGATTTTTCCTTTCTTTTACGGGAGATATCAAAATAGGACATCAAGAACAGCACGACAACAAATCAGGCAAGATATCATCCATGTCCATTTTGGAAATAAATTGATGAATCTTATCTCGCGCATGAGATCGGATTGTCCAATTTTCAAATAAATCGCGAATCAAATCTTAGGCATGAGATCGGATTGGCGATTTTTCTGTGCGATTGCGAGTCGTATTTCAAGTACGCACGTTGCAAAATTAGGAAAATTTCCTAATTCATGAGGGATCAAGAGATCTTTCGGATATTGCAATATCAATCAAACATTCAAAGAAAGATTGCGATATTACGAATTAGGCAGCAAGATATATGAAAATCAAATTGATCGAGAGTCTTACCTAATTTACGATGTCACGCGGGTGACCTCCAAATTTGGATGGATGACAGGTCACGGAAATCACGGTGAGGAAGGCCGGCGATCAGTAGCATGCATGGTTGCTCGGGTAATCGTCGGGCATGTTCCACAAGATCGAGTATTTGGAATTGTGTTTGAGAACTTCAGCTTCTTTTCACTTTGCTATCAAGCTTCACCTTTTGCAAGTTCACATTGTGCGCCCACTATTCTTTCACTCGCAATTTGGTGTCTTTTGTTTGACCAAGTTTCAAGCTCCACTCAATCTCTTGAAGACCTCATCATATCCTCCCTTGGCCGTCCAAAACATGCGTTGCCGACGATATCTCAATTGCAGGTTTGTAGATAGCCAGGGATGTGCGGACTACGATTGTGAGAGTTACGTAACCTGCAAGGGAAACAAAGAAACAAAACTTGCCAAATCTAAATTGCGAGTCGACTGGTGGAACACGTTGAGGCACAGCAAGCTGCCGTTGCCAATCGTCAAGCGAGGACTGGACCACCACAAGGAACCGAGAGTAACTTTGTAATAAAGACAGGTGCAGTAAGTTGTTTGCATTACTGGACCTCACGATGACTAAGCGGGCTACCGAGAAGTTGCTGTATTTTCACCAAAAATCTGCACGCAGATGGTAAAACATTGTATAAACATGACCGACTATCGTGAAAGCTCGTTGGGCTGGCCGCAAAAGAAAACATCAAACTTGCGAGATAACTTGTAATCGTCAAGAGCAAAATTGACATTGCAAATGAACTGAGAAAGTTTCACTCTTTGGGCGCCAGGTTGGGCAAAAGTGTTATAGACGCAAGGCTCAGCGACCCATAAGGCGTCAGGGACTGGTCGTCGCTAGATGGACCGCTCCGTGATGATTGAACTGGCGGATCTAGAGTGGGGCCAGGAACCGGGAAGCTCGCCAAGTTGCAGCGATGGTGATGAGCTCTCGGAATGCCGATGAGGATTCCCTGGACTTGATCGCGGGTTCGGCACGAAGAAAGGCTCGGTTGCCTTTCTTTCTCTTGACTTGAATCCGTAGCCTCCTTTTGGCTTTTCCTTTGTATTGTGGCCGGCAAAAGCTTCAATTAGTTGAACTTGACAGTGAGTGGGTGTCTGACTAGATCGGCAAACCACACTCACGAGAATGGCCACCAATGTCACCGCTGCATCACCATCTTCAGTTATGAAGGGCTCTCGCCATCTTTCGGGCTCTCGCTATCTTTCTCCCCTGGCTACCCCTCACGTATATCGCTCTCCTCTTTGTGTGGCCGGGTGTTCGCACATATGTGGCCCTCTCTGAACCCTATATGTTTTTACCGATTTATAGGCCGCAAATTAGGGTTTTCAATCTTTCCAAATCAAAATCCACAAAGATTATTTTTCCAAATGCAATATTCGTTTTGCCGAACACAATATTCGTTTTTGCACTTGCTCTATCCGAAAAATTCCATCATATTTCGGAAAATTTCAAATTCTTATTTTCACAAGATAATTTCCGATCATAAAAAAAAGGGGCTTAGGCCAATTCGTGAGCTTAGTCTGACCTACCAATTTAAAGCTCAGAACCACTAATTCAAACCCATCCGCCACCGGTCCAATAAATGCAAAAAATGCAAATGCACCTAAATCTATATGCTATGCAATTAATTAATTAATAATTATTTTTTAGGGGTTAAAATTAATCCCTAATTTTTTAATGCGATAAATAAATAAATGGGTTCTTGAAATTTAGGTGTCGGATTTCGTAAAAGAGCAAACCCTATAAGCTTCACAAGAATAATTATTAATGTCCACCTTAAATGATTCAACCACGTGCCAAAATTAAACATTGAAACAAATATAAAGGAAGAGATTGAAACTATATGTTGGTTCAGCTACAAGTAAATACTTATGCAACTACTTTGAACTTGCTGAACTGCAGGAGTGCGTCGGCATATGCATCACATCTACACGAGACTAAAAAGGGGAAAAACTCACGGTGGAACCAATCTTTGCCAGCGCAGACCCATCAGAGGATGCAACAGTCCCTGTATTATCAATGCAAAGCGATCATAGGAGGCATACAACCTGCGGGGGCTAGATGGAGGAAGGAAAAACAAATCACCAGATAAACAAAAAGCAAAACAAACTGACCAAGGGACACAATAGTATCGCTGGCTTTTTTCAGGGGTCTGGCATTGGGCCGTATCAATTCGGAGAGATGCCGCTCATAGTAGCGAAGAGGGAAGAGGCGTCTGAAAGCATTGACCTCCATCTCCGACGACCAATCTCCGACAGCATTCGGCGTCCCCATTTTATGGCTATCTACAGATGGTGATTTCCGGCAAAGAGAACCGAGATTAAAACTGCGAATTAAAAAGAGCCCATTAAGGTTAATCCCATATATGTCCCAACTCTTTACAAAAATTTGAATTTTACTGATAAAACACTAAAATTTGTGCCAACCCACGAGCAAGGTGAGAGCAACCATCTGGTTTTCTCAAAATGGAACGGCTTTTTTTCCTCTGGGCAGCATTTATTCAAGCACACTAGACATATACAGGTGAAAAGTTTCGACGAAGGACTCAGAAGATAATAAGGCAATCTCTCAGCATTGCATAACTTCAAAAGCAGTAAAACAAACAGGTGGAGATCGTGCACGAGTAGAAGAGTAAAGATGGAGTCTTTCGGAACAAGCATCGATCTCCGAAGTAACCCGGCTGTTACCTGTAAGCTCGAAGCCCAGCTCCGATGCCGGTAGCCAGAGAGAGACACGTTAGGTTAAGAGCAAGAGCGAGGCGGCGCAAACAGGGTAAAGAGGCCTGCAGAATAAGACGACAGCGAGGCAAAATCGACTGCTAAATTTATCTCTCTCTCCTTTTTAATTTTAGTGGAAGCCGCAAAAGATGCTGAGCTTTTACAAAATATATTCGTCAAATCGATTTTTTTCTTTCCAACCAAAAAACAAGTTAGTGCTTTTGCGCCGTACACATGTGGATTGAAATGCTGACGTGATTTTTCATTGATTAGTTTAAGGAAAAATTTCAAATAATAATATGAAGTATTCTCATTTTCTCTAATAAAAATTCAAAGTAGACGTTTTAGATAAAGACCCGAAGTGACCAAATCATCTCAAATAAGAATTTGAAATAGAATTTATTTCAAATAAAGGCCCGGAATATGCATATTAGTCTCAAAAAGGGAGTTTAAATCTCTATGGTTAAAGGGCATTTTCATTTTTCATCTTTCAATTTTTTTTTCTTTTCATTCTTTTTTTTTTCTTTTTCCCTCTTCCCTTCACTGGCCATGGTGAAGGGAAGTTGAACTCAAGTGAGGACAAGGGTCGCCCTCGGCGGCGTCGGACAAGGGTCGCCCTCGCTCAACCTAGGCGAGGGCTACCCTAGTCCAACGCAGATGAGGGTCGCCCTCGTTGGATCTAGCAAGGGCTACTCTCGCCAAACACTGGCGAGGGCAACTTTCCCCGAGTGTCCACCGACCATGTTTGAAGAAGGAAGACTAAAAAGGAAAAGAAAAAAAAAAAAAAAAAGATTAAAAACATAAAATTTAAAAATATATATAGTTACAATTTTTTGACCAAAATACCCCTTCTCCAATGATTGAAAAAGACAACCCTGGTCAAAGACCCTTATTTGAGACAATTTAGCCACTTTATTCCCTTATTTGAAAAAATTTAGCCACTTTAAATTTTTATTTGAAACAATATCCACTTTAAATCATTATTTAAAAAACTAGGGCACTTCATGCCCTTTTTCTAAATTTTCCCTTAAATTAATTATGGTTGTGAAAAGGAAATGGTGGAAAAATTACAATAATAATATAAAAAAAAAACCCTACAGAGAGAAAAAGTGAGTGCGAAACAAAGAGAGAGAAGGAGAGAGGGTTGTCCAAGCACCGACAAGGGCCAGCAACCCTCACTGACTGAGGTGAACCGACAACATTGTCACCAGTTGAGTTGAACTTTTTTTTTTTTTTTTGGGCTAAGGGCCTGTTTGTTTGTGTTCTTATTTTTTGTTCATGAACATAATTCTTTTTTTTTTTTGTTAACAAAAAAAGAACAAAACATGTTTGTTTGCAATTTTGTTCCAAATGTATTTTTTGGTTCCCTGAACAAATTTGGAATAGAAACAAAAAACAAAAAGAACTTGTTTCTTGTTTTTGGAACAATTTGAAGAAACAAATTTTCTCTCTTCTTTCTTTTCTTTTTCTTTTCTTCTTACGTCGAGGGCCGGCGACCTCGCCGAGCGTCATCGATGCGGGCAAGGCTCGCCTCGCTAGGCCACCGGCAGTCGGCGTCGCCCGGCGGTGGCCCGATGAGCCCGAGCTCGCCCAACCAAGGCGAGGCCGAGCCTCGCCCGCGTCGGCTTGGCCTCGGCGGTGGCCGGGCGAGCTCGGCCTTGCCGGATTTGGGCGAGCCTAAGCATCGCCAACGCAGCGAGTCTTGCCGTGGCCGGGCGAGGCCGTCGGCCCTTGTCGGCCGGTCGCGCCATGGCCAAGACGGCGATCGGCCAAAAGAAGAAAAAAAAAAAAGAAAGAAAAAAGGAAAAATAAAAATATTAAAAAATTAAAAGAAACAAAAAAGAACATAAATTTACCAAACGTGTTTCTGTTTCTTTTTTTTTTATTTTATTTTATTTCCAGAACAAGTTTACCAAATGCGTTTTTAGTAAAAAATTGTTCTCCCGTGAACAGAAATAGTTTTTTTTTTTTTTTTTTAATTTCTGTTCCTGGAACAATTTTTGAACAAACACAAACAAATGCACCCTAAAGAAAGATGGGCAAATACCACAAAAAGTCCCAAATTAGGTCAATTATGACATAAATACTCTAATTTTTTTTTTTCATATCTCACAAGGTTCTAAACTTATTCATTATGACACAATAACTCCCAATTTTTTTTTTTGTCAAGAAAAAGAAACTTAAACCTATATTATTTATTTCAGTTCTATCCAATGTATATTTATGACGTTAGTATAAGTTTGGAATTTGTTATGTTATAAAAAATTTGAGGTATTTATGTCACAATTGGCAGATTTAAGATTTTTTTTTTAATGATTTTAACCTAAAAAAGAATTGGACCCAATTAACTATAGTCTTTGGAATAGTTTGAAATTTTGGGAACGTGGAAGTTCATTTGCTGCTTCTTTGTTCCTTGTACCCATGGGCAATGAAATACTTAGAATTAGAGTTGATTTTGAGGTCAAAGATGGAAGATCGGAGAGTGAAGATCAGAGGATTTAAGGTGATTTGAAAATTAGGTCAAGAGAATATCTACATCTCATGTAGATTGAGAGGGACTTGAAGATCTACGTGGCCACTCTTGTTGGAGTTCTTTCTTGATTTATGCAGCTTGAATTTCTTGAAGATTTGTGTGCAAAGTCACTTTGGGCAAGGGTTGTTGAGGGGTCTAGGCAAGTTGATGTAACCGCCGTTGGCAGCCATACCATTGCCTATACTCTTTTTTCTTTGTTTACATACGTGTGAACGCACATGTATTTTTATGTTCAGTGATGCAGATATGCTATTTGAACAATGGATATCCATCCATGAGCACCTATTACTGCTAAGCCATGGACTTGAACTAGGAGATCAAAAGATAGGCCCAGGATCTTGTACGATGAAACTCACAATTATGGACCTGAACGAACCCATTAGCAGGAAATTTTTTTTTTTTTTTTTTTATCCCTCATTTTGGAAGAAATAGAGGTCTTTACATGCCTAAAACTCAAAATACTATACTTGCTTTGGTTGAGAAAATGCAATTGTATTTCCTCAAAATTCTTCAAAAAAATTTACCAAACAACACGTGACAACTAAGTGCTCATGTTTTTCCTTTTTTATTTTCAAAAGAAAAACAAATAATTTTAATTTTATTAATTTTTAATTTAATCTAACTTAAATATAACTTGTACTTTAAGGAAATTATCTCTTATCAGCCGAAAATTGGGTAGCGTTGATGGAACTCTCCTGTCCTACACAAATTTGAGAGCCATGAAAAGACAAGGTAAGACAATTGCCAATTGGTTAGTTGTTTTGACCCATTTAATTTATCCATTTAATTTGACCATATGAATTGCAATCAAGCGAATGGCTAAATGGGGATCACACTCGGTCGAGGGATATGGACTTTTTCACAAGGTGGGGACTTTTTAGGGAGTCCCTAATCATTTCAGTTGATCTGAAATCATTTGTTTAACACCGTTCATTTGTTTAACTCATTTGTTTAACACCGACGGTGTTAAACAAATGATTTACAAAAGTCCCCACCTTGTGGAAAACAGGGCGTCCTCTAAATGCCAGTGAGTCGCAACCCTCCGCTAATCAATATTGTCTGTCCATTTTGGTCGACACACGAAAGGAAAAACTAGAGAGAGAGAGACGGTAGATCTCGGGAGGCTTTGCGCAAACGAGGACGCGCGCTCGTGTTGCTCCTACCCTCCTCTACACTTATTGACATCGCAGCTCCAGCCCGTGAGCGGCGACGACGGCACTGACCCCCACTCCCGACGCCTGCTGCTCACCGCCGCCGCCTCCTTTCTTCCGACGAGCTGCTTTGCTGTCCCAGCCGTGACGACCACCTCCGACAGCACTGCCCTCTCCTTCCGCCGAACCTACCGTCGTCATTCCTCTCTCTAAAAAAAGAAAAAGAAAAAAGATCGCCCCTCAAATTTGGGATTCTGAAGCTGAGAGCCTGTTTTGTGATGCATTTCTTTTCTTGGCCTTGATATCCTGTGAATTTAGGTAAAATCTCGTCCGAATTTGTTTGTGTTTTCGCACGTGATTGTTCACTCTGATAAGAAATCCCCTTCGCTAAATCTATTTGCACACACCTTCAGCTACTGGATGATCTTTTTTTCTTCTTCTTTTTTCATGTCTGTGTGCTGACCGCTTACCATTAACATACAGTGTATTCCCGAGGATCTCCGTCTTCATCTCTGTGTGCTCGCCGGGGAAGCATTCCAAAAACCTCAGCTCACTTCCTAGCCAGGCCACGCCACACCAAGTTACCAACCCTTTTTTCTCTTCTGGGGAGGGAGGGAGAAGTCTGGGAGTAATACGCTTCCCAGATATGGCACACTCAAAGGCTAGAGACTTTGAGTTTGATGTGTTCTTGAGTTTTAGTGGAGTGGATACTCGTTTTGACTTCACGGACTTCCTCCATCAAGGCTTGAATAATGCCAGAATCCGCTTATTCAGGGACGAAGATGCAATTGAGGTGGGTGATAAGATTGATGAGACAATTCTACAAGCTATTGACAACTCCAAAATCTACATACCCATCATCTCTCAAACTTACCCTAACCACAAATGGTGTCTTTTCAAGCTTGAACGCATGATGAACAATGTGTCTCAATTAGACGATAGAAAAAGGATTTTCCCCCTCTCTTATAAAGTGGAACCTGGGGATGTTAAACATTGGACTCCATGCCCCGAGAATCTTCCCTCCGAAGTCGAACTTAGGGCGCTCAAAGAGACTCTTGCGAAGGTTGGTCAAATCAAAGGATGGAAGGTCGAGGAGCAATGAAGGTAAAACTACCTTTAAAGATGCCTGCCTAATTCTTTTTTTTTTTTTTTTTTTTTTTTTAAGGGGATAAAACATTGCTCTATCAAATCATTTCTTTTCTTCTTCTCTTTTAAATGGAAAATTTTGAAAACTGCCTCCAACTACAAGTGCTACTCCTATTGAACTTTATATCATCTACTGGAGACATCTTTCCTAATATTTCAGTTGTTATAGCTACTGTTGGTGCTAGGGAATTTGTCACGGGTTTTGGGGTTATTCAATGTGTCATCACCAAATTATAGTGTTCAATGGATGACCTTGAATTTGCCTACATTTTCTCCCTATTACAAGAGCTGAAAATCTTTTCTAGGCTTAGCTATAAATGCTGAAATTTTGCTTGGGCACCATGTGGTAGCCACTTGATAATTTCAGCCATCGTGTAGACCACTACCAAATAGAAAAAAGGCATCCGGTGAATTGAATTCTACTAAATTACCCTATACTGATTATTCAGTGTATTTATATATTGTTCGTAACCACGTGCGATGTTCGTAACCACGTGCGATGTGTGGGTATGAATTAAATCTAGTCAACTAATGAAAGCGCTTTTGTGTATGGTAGCCAAGCAAAAATTGTCGATTTGGTCGTTCGAAAGGTTTTGGAGGAGCTAGGGCAGAAAAGATGAGTCACAGACTAAGCATCCGATTGAGCTTGATGACTTGACAAAGTCACTTGAAGACTCTTATAATCGTGCAGTGATGGTACCGTATCTTTTTCTTCGTCAATATACAATTGGCACATGTGAATGCACGGATTTGAAATTTGAATTGTTCTAACCTCATCTTTATACTTTAATTTGGTGAAACTACACACATTGCAAGAAGTTAAATGTTATTCCGAAATTTACACGGACAAAAATATATTTTCCGATCAATTAGTGTTCCTTCAACACATTCTTTTTAATTGGAAATGTTGTTTCCTATAAATTAAATGAGTACACAAATACAAGTCTCATAAACTGTAATTTTTAAATTTATTTCTTGCTGTATAATTCATTGTTGGATGTTGTGTGATGTGATGAGTTTTTATTTTTTCCTCTTTTTTATTTTATTTATTTATTTATTTATTTATTTGTATTTCATACTATTTGCAATAATCACCCTTTTGAACGTTCACATTGTTGCGTACTAGCCTGCAGATTTTGAAAATGGTTTTGCTTATCCCCTACCTTCTCTTGTTTTTCAGTCTGCATGACCATCAAATGTTACCTAAAATCTTCTTACAAAAAAAAAAAAAAAAAATGTTACCTAAAATCTTGTTGTCCTAAAGCATTAGGACGGGGCCATTCTCCAAAGATCGATCAGCAAAAGCATGGCTTTGTTAAAGCTTGACAGATTCTCCAACCCCATTCCGCCTCCCGTTTTCTGCCTTTGCTAGTTCCTCCCATCTTCTCCAGCGTATTCAATTGCCATTTTAGAACTTTTCCCACAAAATAAAAAATAAAAAATCTGATTTTTCGCTCGATTGCCCTGCACACAGAGATTGGAGTTTTAAATATTGACATGGCATGAGTTGGCAGTGCATACACTACTGTTTTAAGAAGTACTTTTTTCCTAGCTTTCAATAGTCTCTTTTCCTTTCCTCCCCCCGCCCCCCTTCAAGTTTCGAAAATTCTTCCATACAATGAATTGCAAAAGACAAATCTCATTTTTTGGGACAGTGTATGAAATTTTACTTATTGTACCACCTTGACAACAGTTTTTGGTTGTTAGCAGGATAAACATTGAAAGATATAAAGTAATCTTTAGGATCCACACGTGTCTTGATGTGGATCATTATATGAAGTACATAGATGTGGCAGTTTATATGTGCCAATAGGAATTGGTCAAGCTAAATTTTAGCACTATACCATTCAAAGAAAATTTTCTTTTCTTTTCTTTTTTACAGAAATAATTCTGTTGACCCCAAATTGTTGAGCAACCGTAGGAGTATAAACAATATGTTCCACAAGAAACCTAACATGTTCTTGATTAGATGATTAGTGAGAAAAGATTAGCATTATCTTAATTGTGTAGTGCTTAAAACTTATGTGAAATTTCAATGCGGTCCAAATGCAGCGATATGCTGAAAGAGAGAGCTTAAGTAGAGGAAGTATAGGGAGAGGAACGAGTCTAAGCAGTACATGGAGGAATCTAAGCATAAATAGGATGGAGGGCATGGACATGGAGGAGGCTAGCGTGAGTATAGGGAGGAGTGGAATCAAAGGGAGTCTAAGCATAAATAGGATGGAGGACATGTACATGGAGGAGGGCAGTGGGAGTACAGGGAGGAGGGGGAGAAGTGGAAGCAGCAGAAGCAGAGGGAGCAATGGAAGCAGTAGAAGGACTAGCAGCAGCAGAAGAGGGGGGAGTGGGGGCAGTGGAAGCAGCAGGAATAGCAGATGAACAAATTTGAGGAATTCCTCTCTGCACAACCGACCCAGGTGACAAATTGTTTTTGAAAATTAGAAAAAGAAGGTAATGAAAATGCGTTTGGGTAATCTAGTGTAGTGAAGTCCTAGATTCATTTAATCTCTCACACACACTTTATTTCGATTTCAATCAATCTATTAAAAGCTGATTAGGTCTTGTGGTGGTGCTCGGCCTTGATTGATGGTGCGGCGAGGATGGGTGGTCTCGACGTGATGTGATTCTCGTCCGTGGGGTGGTGCTCGTGCGGCTCTCGGTGAATCCAAGTCAACAATTGAATCTCTCTGTGAAGCTTCATTGAGTTTGCCCATGGCCAGCAAAGCACCCGAAGTACAACTTTTCCCCCTACCCTGGGAAATTTCTCATGCCATCATGTCGAACAGATTGCTCGATATAGTCTTTTTGTTTATCATTGTGGATATATATTGTGATGGTTATCTCTCAATGTTTGTGATTTCTCTTAGTTGGATTGTTTTTAAAGATGTTATCTTTAGGTTGCCACATCAATTTATATTTTAACGGTAGATATAATTTGAGATTTTTAATGGTACAAACTGTAAATGCTAGTACGAGCACCTAGAGGGAGTGAATAGGTGCGAAAACAAACTTTTGAGTAGTATAATGTAAAATTTTACTTTTAATCTGAGTCTGTTAACAGTAGACTTTTAAAAGAGAAAAGAGACTCTAACAATTAAATAAAGTTACGAGCAAAGTAGATGAGTTTAGAGAAGATAATAAGAACACAAGGTTTATAGTGATTCGGCTTAATCCAAGCCTACGTCCACTCTCCCCCACTAACAACTTACCGACTGGATTTCACTATGAATCAGAAGAGTCGTTACAGTATCACGTCCTTGATTCTACAGTATAGAGACTCTGCTACACTTCCTCAAGGTCTCACAAATGTATAAACTCTCTTTTGAGTACAAGTTTACGCTCAACAATTGAATTGGCAAAGAACAAGGAGCTTCAGACTTTGAAATTTATCTATCGCGCACACTCTCGAATAACTAGAGTGTCTTCCTTATATACTCCTCCATGCCTTCATAACCGTTGGCACTTTCCAAATGAGTTCTTCCAATCTACCCATTGGACAGAATCAATTAGGGAGATCTCAAGTTATTTAAGAAATATGACGATAGCCCACCAATCCTGCTCACCCATATAATCAGAATCTAGGTTTCCATAAGTAGAACCTTCCAAGTATGCTTCGCCATTCAATGGATCTAAATTAAAATCAATGCGAATAATAGATTCCGAGATGTTATATCCAGCTGAGAGATCTTCTTTAGTCGATCGAATCAAATCCTTAAAAAAATACTTGATTCTGGATAAGTCTTCTTTGACGGTCTAGAAACTGTTAATGAGAGTAGACTTTGAGTCTTGAGTCTGGCGGTCCGGCGGTCTTCAAACTTTGACGAAAGAGTCTGCAAGTCTTTAGACTAGACTGATGGAAACGTTTTGTCAACTTCAAAACAAATGAGAAAGTTTTCTCCAATAATCTCCCCCTTTTTGATGGTGACAAAACTTTCCTACAGATTTGGATATTTTTGACCTGCAAGACAATACTCAAGCAAACAATGATATCTCACAAAAGATAAATAGATTAGTAAAGATAGTATTAAATCTGCATCCACAGGAGATAAGTTAGTCCTGTAAAAACAACTATCTTTGTCATGAATACCAACAACGCTTAAGATATTACAAGCATCAAACGATCAAACAATTCAAATCCAAATCCAAACCAGTCATAACCAAACAACCAAACAAAAGTAAAGTCAATCAAAAGTCAAAAAATCAAATCAACAAGAGTTAAATCTCAAATTTGCACTATCTCCCCCTTTTTGTCAGCATTAAAAAGGTAAAGACGAAAAGAGAATATAATTAGGATTGTTTTGGAATGCGAACAAGCTGGAAATCTCACATTGACTTGACAGTGTCTTCCAGCTTTTTTAAATCCTCCCTCAGTTGAGCCACTTCTTCACCCTTGGCATTTGCTTGAACTTGAAGAGCAATGGCATGAATTTGATCATGCAAAGAAACTAAAGAGGCTTGATTGGCATTTTGCATGTTCTGAACTTCGTATCCCAATGCATAAATCTGACATCGCATCTCCATAAGAATATCAAGCAGTCTTCTAAAGTTTGTTGAGTTGTCAGTCTGAGTGCTTGCCTTTGCATAATCAGTTTGAGGAGTATTGGCAGATGATGGCATCTCAGCATGAGCACCCAGATTTGGCGATGAAACCTCATGACCTTCCTCAGGAAATTGAGAGGCATATATATCTTCTAGATTTGCAGGAGAATGGCTAACATCTTCACTAGTAAAAGCAATTGAAGATGTACCTCTTTTCTTAGCAACTCCCCCTGTTTCATTACCTTCAGGTGGAGAGAAGTACTTTTCATGCTCTGTCTCTTCTTGTTCTCCTCTGCCCTCTTATTCTGCAGTTATTTCTTCCTTTACTTCTTTTCTCATCGATTTTCTCTCTCCACTCCTTTGCTCTGACTCTTCTCTGTCTTGATCCTCTCTCTCTTCTGTCTCTGGAACAAAACGATGTAAGTTTCTCAATGCAAGAGCGGAAATGGTGACATCTTCCTCATCTTCTTCATCTTGAAGATGAGTGCTCTTCTTTTCTTAGATGGAGCTGTCATGGGCTCCTTCCCTTTTCATTTTGCAGCCATAGAAACTTGGTGAGTCTTGACAAGGGTTTTCTCCTTAAATCGCTCCAAAGCTTTGTTCAACTCCTTCAGACGCATTTTGGAAACCATTTTCAGTCCCACCACCATTTGATCACAAGTACGAACACATAGAATCTTGGGAGGCTGAATATTCAAATATCTGAATAACTTAGTAACAAGTGCTGAATAAGGAAGTTGGTCCTTGTCTTTCATCATCAATCTATACATGTGAAACATGATAGTATGTGGAATAGAGAACTTTTTGCCAGCGTTGATAGCATACATCAGCTTTGCTTCTGAGTTGGAGACATCAGTCTTTGAAGTCAATTTGAGTCTAAGGCAATTGATCACGATCTTGTGAAGCAAAATATTTGAGGCATTCATCCTCAAATATGAAATTCGTTCTTCCGCCATTCCATCTCGAACAAGCTCTACTGTCGCTCGACTAATAAACACACTAATTGATTGGAATGCCCCTCACTCTACTCCAATCACATCAGCCAATGTGTCCATATCAATTACATAGTCTTGATCTCGAATACTAAAAGAGAATCTATTTGCATCCAAGAAACTTAGATTAGAATAGAAATACGCAGTAAGTTTTGGATGAGCCACTGTTGTTTCAGAACAAAATCGTTCAAGCTGAAGTAAGGTAAATTTCTCTCGCAGCTTCACATTCAGAGAATCAAGAAAATCAAAGTCCACACTTCTTGGGTTGATCACCCTTTGTTTTAGCAACTTAGAATAAAGTCGCTTGTGTTCCTTAGAGCGAAACAAATCTGTCCTTTTGCTTCGAATATTCGCTGCAACACCCATTTTAGCCTTAAAATGAGTGTACATCTTGTCATTATCATTTCCATCTAGCTAACTAAGACCTCCAACACATGGATCGCTTGGAATATTCGCAAATGCTCTTTTGCCGACCTCGCAGGAGCAACTCCCCATCGTTCTATCGTTCGCAAAAAATGGGTTTCATTTCGAAACCCTTTCTCTTTCAAAAAATCATCAATAAAGTTCAATGGAGTGCCTCCTTCCTTCAAGGCAGAGTAAAGCTTAAAGGTAAAGGCAGGCTTTTGAGTTCTTACAGGTTCTGCATCTTCAATAATTTCTTCCTCCGCTCAATGATGAATATCCTGAGGTCTAGCTTGAGGAGATTGACGTGGTTGAGAATGTTGTGGACTCAATTGCTGTCTTAGAGTGCCTCCTGTTCGCAAGCCTTGAAGACTTTCTTTGGAAAGACATTCTCATAGTCTTTGAGAGATTCCAAACTCGTTTCGCAAGAAAGATGAAAACTTTGAGGATTAAACTAGAGAGTAAAAGAGAGAAGATGATGTTTTGTGCTCTCTAGGGTTTTGTGAAAAAAGCAGAAGAAAACAAATAGTATATAAAGCAATCAAAGAGAAGTATACGAACGTCGTAAAAGGAAAAATAGAAAATGCTTTTTAAAAAAAAATAACTTCATTTTTGAAAATAGATAACTGTAATTTTAAAAGATAACTTCTTTTTGAAAAGAGATGATTGCAATAATCACAAAAACTGAGGAAGATAACATCAATCAATTACAAATTAATAGACGACGTACATTTTTGAGATTTTATCTGAGAGATAAATTTCTACAACAGAAATAACTTACAGTTGTGATTCTTGATCTCCTGACTCTGAGCCTTTTTAGACTTTTCATCCTTGAGTCTGAACTTCTTTAGACTTTAAGATATTGAGTTTGGATCGAATAAACTCGAATTGACTTTTCTCCAGTGGCTTTGTAGAAATGTTCGCTAGTTGATTTTTTGAGTTAATGAATTGAATTAAGACTTCTCCATTTTGAACATGGTCTCTAATAAAATGATGTCGAATCTCTATATGCTTTGCTCTTGAATGAAGAATTGGATTCTTGGTGAGATTAATCGCGTTGGTATTGTCGCATTTGATGTCAGTACATGAGTCTTCGATTCCAAAGTCTCTTAGCTATTGTTTTGTTCACAAAATTTGTGAACATCAACTTCCAAGAGCCACATACTTTGCTTCTGCTATTGAAAGAGCTACAGTACTTTGCTTCCTTGAAAACCAAGATACTGTCCTATTACTAAGTAATTGACAAGTGCTCGAGGTGCTCTTTCTATCAACTTTGCATCTTGCTAAGTCTGCGTCTGAATATCCAAGGAGAGTAAAGTCTCATTCTTTAGGATACCAGAGACCCAAATTAGAGGTTGTTGCAACATATTTGATGATGCGTTTCGCAACACTTAGATGGGATTCTTTGGGATCTGATTGAAATCTGGCATAAATACAAACACTAAACAAAATGTCAAGTTTAGAAGTAGTAAGATAAAAGAAGTGAACCAATGATACTCCTGTATAGTTTCTGGTCAACTTTCTTTCCTCCTTCATCTTTGTCCAGCTTCGAGGAATTTGACATTGGTATATCAGTCTTTTTGCAATTCTCCAAACCGAACTTTTTAACAAGTTCTTTAGCATATTTTTCTTGGTGAATAAAGGTTCCTTCCTTCAATTGTTTTACTTGAAGTCCAAGAAAGAATGATAGTTCACCCATCATGCTCATTTCAAACTCATCCTGCATAGTCTTAGAGAATTTCTTGCATAGATTTTCGTTAGGTGATCCAAAAATAATGTCATCAACATAGATTTGAACAAGTAAAAAGTTTTTGCTTTCTCTTTTGATAAACAAGGTAGTGTCTACTTTACCTTTAACAAAGCCGTTTTGAATTAAAAACTTACTTAACCTGTTGTACTAAGCTCGAGGTGCTTGCTTTAAACCATATAGTGCCTTTTTCAGTCTGAATACAGAGTCTAGTTCCCTTGGGTCTTCAAAACCGGGAGGTTGTTCCACATAGACTTCTTCTTGGATAAATCCATTTAGGAAAACGCTTTTGACGTCCATTTGGAATAACCTGAAATTCTTATAACAAGCAAAAGCAAGTAATAATCTAATTGCTTCTAACCTTGCTACTGGTGCATAAGTCTCATTAAAATCTATCCCTTCTTCTTGCGTATATCCTTTCGCCACGAGGTCTTGCTTTGTTCTTTATGACTTTTCCTTTTTCGTTCATCTTGTTCCTGAAAACCCATTTAGCTCCAATAACAGATTTACCCTTTGGTTTATGAGTCAATTCCCACACATCGTTGATACTGAATTGCCCGAGTTCTTCTTGCATAACTTCAATCCAGCTTTCATCAGTTAAAGCTTCGTCTATACTTTTGGGTTCTATTTCATAAATAAGAGCCACAACGCTAGACTCTTCACGCCTTTTGGATCTTGTACGAATTCCTTCATCAATATCACCAATAATGAGTTTTTTGGGATGACTAGACTTGTGCTTCCAGTTGCTGGTTGGTTTGTCAATCTGTTGATATTTTTCTTCATTTGATTCTTCAATAATCGTTCGTTGCTGGTCTTCTAAAATCTGAGTTGCTTCTGGTGATTTAGACTTTGTAGAGTCTTCAAATTTTGCATAAGGTCTTGAAATTTGACATTCATCGATTTCTCCACAGATTGAGTCTTTTTGTTGTATACTCTGTAAGCTTTGCTGGTGGTTGAATATCCAAGGAAGATACATTCGTCTGATTTTTCTTCAAACTTACTAATTTGATCATTTGTATTTTTCAATATAAAACATTTGCATCCAAATACATGAAAATAGGAAATAGTTAGCTTATTTTCTTAGAACAACTCATAGGGAGTTTTATCCAGAATAGGTCTTAAGAAGACTCTATTAATAATATAACATGCTGTAAAAACTGCTTCAGCCCAAAAACGAAAAGAAATGTTACTTTCAATTAAAAGTGTTCTAGCCATTTTTTGCAACGATCTATTCTTCCTTTCCACAACTCCATTCTGCTCTGGAGTGTATGGTGAGGAGAACACATATTGAAAGCCAGATTCATCGCATAATTTAACAAAGTCTTGATTTTCAAACTCACCTCCATGGTCTGTCCGTATACTTGAAATAGCATACCCTTTCTCATTTTGAACTTTCTTAGCATATTTTATAAAATAAAAAGGTTTCAAACTTACTTGCCAGGAAATATACCCAAGTAAAACATGAATAATCATCCACTATTACTAGGCAATATTTTTTACCTCTAATGCTTTGAGTTCTAGTTGGTCCAAAGAGATCCATATGCAAGAGCTACAGCACACGATTAATGGAAACTTGATTTGTTGGTTTGAAAGCTTTTCTAACCTATTTTCCCAATACACACGGTGTGCATAAATCAGATTTTTGGTAAGTTAGGTTGGGTAATCCACGAACAAGCTTCTTTGCAGAGATCTTGACTATTTGCTTCATGTTGATGTGGCCAAGTTTTCTATGCCAGAGATTAGCTTCCTTTTGAATTGAAATTAGACGTTGGGATTTTTCTGGTTTGATATCCAAGAGATAGATATTCTCATGTCTTCGCCCCGTGAAAGTCTGAGAGGAGTCTTTACTGGTTCCTGAATATATTCCTTCTTGAAAGTTGATTTTGAAACCTGTGTCGAACAGTTGGCTGATACTCAGCAAGTTGTGGTTGAGTCCTTCCACTAAGGAAACGTTGCTGATTGTGAAACTTCCAATCTTTACGGTTCCGTATCCCACAATTCTGCCTTTGCTATTTCCACCAAAAGATACTTTTCCACCATTAACTTGCATAAGCTTTATGAAACAATTTGAATCTCTTGTCATATGTCTTGAGCATTCACTATCTAAGTACCATTTAACCTCTTTCTTGATAGTAACTTGCATTTAAAAAAGAAACTCAAGCTTTTTTTGGTACCCATACTTTCTTGGGTCCAATGGAGTTAGTGCAATATACGGTCTTTGCCCAAACCTTCTTAACAGGTTTTCAAACCATAATACATTCTTTCTCAAAATGTTCTGAGCTGTTGTACTTAGAATATTTAAGAGCATTACGGCCTACAGGTTTTACAAAGACTTTTTGAAAATGATTTCTATAAAAGTCTTTTGTAGGTATTTGTTTAATTTTTTCCTTTGCTTTTGGAAAATCAATTAGAGGGATGGTTTCAGCAGTCATTCCCAAGCTTGATTTGTTAAAGTAAGGTCTTTGTCTTTGAAAGAATCTTCTCTAATTTCTCAGATCCTATAGAAAACCTTTTTGAAATACTTGAAACATCATTTTTCAAAAGTGCATTTTCTTTTGAAAGAGAGTCTACATTTTCTTTCAAAGTAATAACATTTTTTTTCCAAATTTTCAACATTTTCTTTCTAAACAATCTCCTGTTGTTTCAGTGCAGAATTTTCACTTTTTAGTTCGGAAATCCTCTTGAGAGAGGTTTTAAGACTAAGACACAGTTCATCAATATATTTAGAGACTTTAGTAGGAATTTTTAAATTACTTATCTCGATTTCACTGTCTGAGTCTGTGTTTGTCTTAGAGTCTGAATCTGATTCTGATTGTGCCATTAGACAAATATTAGCATAATCATCATCACTCTCTACATATTCGGTATCACTCCAAGTTTATGCTTTGAGGGCCTTTCGTATTTCTCAGCTTTTCTTTTCTTTTTCTTGAAGGGGACAGGTTGGATTACGATGTGTCCTTTTTGTTGAATTCAAAACAAATCACATCTTTATTGGATTCATCATCCTCAGCTGATTTATTTTGAAACTTTTGAGAACTTTGTTTCTTCCAATTGAATCTTCTTTCCTTTTTGTTCAGTTTTCTGAACTTTCTTATCATGAGAGCAAGCTCTTCATCGTCCATATCGTCTTCAAAATCTGTAACATTGGAATCATCATTAGATTTTAATGCAATAGATTTTTTTACCTTTGGGATCTTCATCTTCATTGATTTGCTCAACTTCATAAGACTGAAGAGTGCCAACCAATTCGTCAACGGAGAGTGGCATGATTCTTTGTGTCTCCCTTATTGAGATCTTTATGTGATTTCAATCTTTGGAAAGTCCACGCAATAATTTATTAACCTTCATGGGTCCAGAGATTGGTTGACCTTGATACTTAAGACCATTTACGATTTCTGTAAAACGACTAAACATGTCAGTGATAGATTTTCCTGGTTTCATCTTGAATGCTTCATATTGACCGAACAGAATATTGATTTTTGTTTCTTTCACTCGATCGGTTCTTTCATAGGTGATGTGCAGTCTATCCTAGACTTCTTTAACTGTTTCACAAGAAGATATTCTGTTATATTCAGTAGGAGATAATGCACAATATAAAGAATAAATTGCTTTTGCATCAAGAGCTTATCTCTTGGTTATCTCTTTTTGAGTCATTTCGTTGGACTCAACAGCTTCTTTTCTCCTTTCTGAGATTGTTGTAGTTTTAGGAATGATTCATTTGTCCACCACATCCCATTCAAGAGGGTCTTTCGATCTTAGGAATGCCTTCATCTTGTTTTTCCATATACTGTATTTCTTCCCATCAAAGTAAGGTGGTCTGGTGTTGTTTTGCCCTTCAACCAAACCTAGAGCCAACATACTAGCTATGGATCGTTAACTCTGAAATAAAAACACTTCAAATTTAAATGAGTACACAAGCTCTGATACCAATTGTAAATGCTAGTATGAGCACTTAGAGGAGATGAATAGGTGCGAAAACAAACTTTTGAGAAATATAGTGTAAAACTTTACTTTTAATCTGAGTCTGTTAACAGTAGACTTTTAAAAGAGAAAAGAGACTCTAACAATTAAATAAAGTTACGAGCAAAGTAGATGAGTTTAGGGAAGAGAATAAGAACACAAGATTTATAGTGGTTCGGCTTAATCCAAGCCTACGTTCACTCTCCCGCACTGACAGCCCACCGGCTGGATTTCACTATGAATCAAAAGAGTCGTTATAGTATCACGTCCTTGATTCCACAGTGTAGAGACTCTGCTACACTTTCTCAAGGTCTCACAAATGTATAAATTCTCTTTTGAGTACAAGTTTACGCTTAACAATTAAATTGGCAAAGAACAAGGAGCTTCAGACTTTGAAATTTATCTATTGCACACACTCTTGAATAACTAGAGTGTCCTCCTTATATACTCCTCCATGGCTTCATAACCGGTGGCACTTTCCAAATGAGTTCTTCCAATCTACCCGTTGGATAGAATCAATTAGGGAGATCTCGAGTTATTTAAGGAATATGACGATAGTCCACCAATCCTACTTGCCCATACAATCAGGATCTAGGTTTCCATAAGTAGAATTTTCCAAGTATGCTTTGCCATTCAACGGATCCAAATTAAAATCAATGCGAATAATAGATTCCGAGATACTATATCCAGCTGAGAGATTTTCTTTAGTCGATCAAATCAAATCCTTAAAGAAATACTTGATTCTGGATAAGTCTTCTTCGACAGTCTAGAAACTGTTAATGAGGGTAGACTTTAAGTCTTGAGTTTAGCGGTCCGGTGGTCTTCGGACTTTGACGAAAAAGTCTATAAGTTTTCAGACTAGACTGATGGAAACGTTTTGTCAGCTTCAAAACAAATAAGGAAGTTTTCTCCAACACAAACCTTAAAAAAGAATTGGGTCTTTTGAGTTGACTTGATTAACTATGATCTTTCAAATAGTTGGCAATTTTGGGAAAGTGGAAGTTCATTTGCTACTTCTTTGTTCCTTGTACCTACGAGCGACGGAATACTTAAAATTAGAGTTAATTTTGAGGACAAGTATGGAGGATAAGAGAGTGAAGATTAGAAGATTTAAAGTAATTTGGAAAGCTCGTCAAAAAACTATATGCATCTCATGTGGATTGGGAGGGACTTGAAGATCTATGTGGCAATTCTTGTTTATATATACATATGCATAACCCCATACTTGAGGTATCGGCCATTGCAAATTTGTACAAGAACAGCACCAAGAAAGGTAATCATTAGACATAACTTCAACTCGAAGAGAAAGAGGGTGAGCCAAGCGATTCGAATTGGGGGGAGGGTATTGAGTGTGTGAAAGCCCGCGACTTAGTGATAGCGGTGGCAACAGTGGCAGCTAGTGCCAAGATGCTCGAGCATCTAGTGGTGGACGTGGCACCAAGTCTTGGGGCCAGTATTGGTGGGTGACTTTGGAAGTGCTACCAATGGCCATGACTAAGTCTAGCATAATTGCCGAGTTCACTCATGGTGGCGGTTAAAATCACTTTTAATAGTGTTACGCAACATGACGCTGTACGTCTAAAACATGAATTTTCACACATTTAATTACCCTTCTTGCCTAATTTGAACTTTGATTTAGCAAGAAGGGCATTTCATCTTGAATAAGATTACTGGTCACGCAAATTTGACATGTCACACGTTTATTAATAATGTTACGTAGCATGAAGACACATAATTAGAATATGAAATTTCATGGACATAGTTACTCTTCTTGATTAATATGATCTTCAATTTAGCACAAAGGGTATGTTTATGTCCAATGTGTGGATTAATGTTCATGGGTATCAATCCAAATCCAATACTATTTCAAGTGTGTTTAAAAACATCGTGGGGAAAGCTTTTGGAAAAATGTAAAGAATTTTTGGTGAGAGGGTTTTTCCAAAATGCAAATAGCATTTTATAAGATGTAATTTATAAACATAATTTTAATTTAAATATCATTTGAAAAACACTATATTTTGTAAAGGTCCATGCTATTTTTTTTTTTTTTTTTTTAATTCTCAAACATTTGTCGACGAAACTCAGCAATACAAGACTGGCTTGCTAATAACTAAATCTAGTCTCGTTGGTGGCTCGCTGGTGGCTCGAACCTGGCAACGTTGATTGAGGTGTGGACATTTTTTAAATTATAGAAGATTAGAAAAGTTAAAGTTGGAAAAAAATGTATATTTATTTTTCGAAAATACTCCAAACTCAAAGTACTTCTAGGATTTTGGAAATGCAACAAATTTCTCCAAAGAAATTTGTGGAGTCATATTTGCGTTTATCTAGGATATTTTTTAAAGCCCAATGGACTTTGAGAAGGTGGTTTCCCAGACCCACACTTCGCCGTCAAACGACACGTGGCGAAATTGGAGGGAGAGTTGACGGGGACAGCGAATTTGAAGGCCGCGGCCTCGCCGACCAAGCCCAACCCCCCACCCGCCCCCACGTCCCCTTTCCACGCTTGACTAAGGCGTTGCTGCTCCGCAAATGCCCTCTCCCTCTCTCCCCTTATTTACCCAAATGCCACCCCGGTCGTCGCCGTAATTTCGGCGACTCCACGAGGGCCGTCGAGTCCAAATGGCGGGGGGAGAATTTGGGAATCGGCATCATGGTAGTGTAGCGCAGGTGCAGGTACGGAAGCGAAGGAAGCCAAGCTTCTCTGTAACTCTCTCTCTCTCTCTCTCTATCTCTGTCTAGCGCGTTTTCGCGTCCTCACCTCTTCGGGCGATCGCCTCCTTTTGACTTCGTCGCGAGTCAGAAGAACACGAGAATCGAGCAGTTTCCCGGAAACTGTCGGATCGTCCTTCTTCTCCATTGCGACGCGTGAGGGATTTTTGCTCGGATTCTGTCGCAGACGGTCGCGGCATTCGTGACTGCGGTGGTTGGGTAGGTGCGCGGGTCCTTTCGCCGATTCCCCTGCGCCCGTCGATCCCCGAACTAGGTCGGATTTCCCTCTTGATCGACGCAAATGTATGCGTCTTTTGATCGTGCTGCTGCTTCCGATTGCTTGAACTGGGTTCTAGTTAGGATTTTGCGGCTGGTTTTTTTTTTTTTTTGTCCGGCGGGTTTTAGGTTTCGGGCTTCCTGAACCGGTTCGATGCTTCTGCAATGGAACCAGCGTTAATTCTGTCTCGATGAGTAGTCGTGCCGTCCTACTCCTCCTTAGCTTTAGCTACGGGTTTTTGAGAGATGATGCTGGAGATGGGGTTCAATTGCGGGTCTTTGGAATTTTCCCTTTTTTTTTATCCCTCATTTTGGAATAAATCAAGGTATTTACATGCTCAAAACTCAAAATAATGGACCTACTTTGACTAAGGAAATGCAATTCTATTTCCTCAAAATTCTACCAAAAAAAAAAAAAAAAAAACCAAATGGTAGTTAAGGACATATAAAGCTTAAGGGCTTTGAAAAAGTATTTTCCGAACCTGCTCTTGTTGTCGAATGACACGTGGCAAATAAGTGCTCATGTTTTTCCTTTTTCTGAAAAAAAAAAATAATTTTAAGTTTTTCTAAAAATTTGTAAATCTAATTTAATTTAAATTTAACTAGTATTTTGATGAAAATATCTCTGACTCCCGCCTGACCCGGTCCACAAATTTGAGGGCTGTGGAAAGACAAGATAAGACATTCTTTTAGATTGATTAGTGGAAGATTGCAACTTAATCTCGCTTATCAATTGGATATGAATCTAGAATGAAGATGGACAGGCACTATAATATAGAATGAAGATGGACAGGCACGTCCAAAGTAGCTGTTACTGTTTTTTCTACGCACCAAAGACCTTTCTCCATGCACGGCTTTTTTTTTTTTTTTTTTTTTTTAAAGGAAATCAGTATACCCACTCAGCCGGTTTCAATTTTGACTCAATTTTTTTTTTTTTTTTTTTTCAATTTCTATGTTTCCTCACCGGGGCAAATCGTGCTCATGTGCGGAGTTGGTGAGTCTCATTGGTTGTTTCGGAGTGAGAAGTAGTCAACCGGCATGTCTTATTACCGAAGGAAGGCGCTCTTAGTTAAATCTTTAAAAGCAGAAGATGAAACCGATGGGGAATCCTAGACGAAAGAGAGAGAAATGGGTCGAGAACTAAATAGCACCGATATTGATACGACATGACACGACACGACACAATACGTTGACACGTCACAAAAAAATAAATAATTTTGACACATTGGGACACGTTGTATATTAAATTTTATATATAAATAATAAATTATTATTTTATGATTATTTCAATTAAATTAATATGATTCAAATTCACAAATAAATAAATAATAATAAAATCCTATAATAAATTTACACTAAAAATATTAATCCACAATTTATTAATATCTTTCATTGTTTCAATTTGACAAATTCAACTCCATTTAAGTAAATCCATAAAACTTGGAAAGAAAAAAAAAGTAATTCACATTCTAGACTTGTGTGTCAAACGTGTCAAAAGAAAAAAAGAAAAAATTGAGGTTAAATTGTGTATCACAGAAAGTAAGATTTAAAAGAGAAAAAAGAAAATATTAAATTCTTTTTTTTCCTAATTTGTTATTTTATTATTGATTTTTATTTTTTTCACATATATATTTTGACACTTCATTTATTGAAAATTTGTAAAATTAACCTCGCATGTTATGATTGTGTATTGGAAAGTTATATATCAAAATTCCGACTCAAGTGTCAAAAAAATATCGAAAAAGTTGACAAGGTATCGGATTTTTTTACATGTGTTGACCGAGTGTTGAAGAGTATTTGACACATGTCGAAGTGTTCGATACGACACGAAGGCTTTCAAAGAGTTCCTAGGTGGAGAATGGTGCAAGTATGATGAATCTTGGTGGCGTTAAAATGAGATGAACGATGTACATACTACACGGTGGTGGCTCTTAGAATGGACAAAAGAATACAACTAGATGGTCCTTTTCATAGGTATTCAAATCACATGCATGAGGTCCTAATCTTTAAAAAAAAATGTTAATGTCATTACATAAATCTATAAAATTTAAAAGAAGAAAAAACACTTGAAACATTAATTTTACAACTAATAACGAAATCATTATGTAATGAAATGACTTCTAATTCCTTTTGCTCAAATTAAATTGCTCTAAGAGGACTCTCTAGTGACCTACAATTAAGACCAATGATATCGATTATACATAAAATAAATGAAGTAAAGAGAAAATCAAGATAAGAATAATAAATTATAAGAGAAAAAAATTTACTTTCCTGATCCTAATCTTGTAGATGAAGATGTGCAGGGACCTAAAACATTACAAAATCAATCTTAAAATTACATGAGTCAAAGCTAAAGTTAAAAAGAAAAAAAAAAAGAGAGAAACGACTCAGTCAATTTTCTTCGGCTGGAGGACAATGTAGATTTCTTGAGAACCATGAAAAGACAGTTGCAATTGAATTGGTCATTTATGCCTTTTTTGATTAGAATATCAATCACGTTTTTTTTTTTTTTTTTTTTTGGAATTTCAAGCTGAATATCATCACGTTGGGTTATCAAGAAAACGCTAACGCCAGACGACGCCCTCCGCTAATCAATATTGTCTGTGTTGCTCGAAAAGACGAAGATGGGGCCGACCCTCGCCAGGTTGGAGTGACATCAGACCTGCCCGTAGCGACGAAACGAAGACGCTCCTGCGCCTGTGTTGCTCCTACCCTCGTCTGCCCTCATCGACGTCGCAGCTCCAGCCCGTGAGCGACGACGACAGCACTGCCCCCACTCCTGACGCCTGCTGCTCGCCGCCGCCGCCTCCTTTCTTCCGACGAGCTGCTTTACTGTCCAACCCACGCACGGCGAGCTCCGACGGCACTGCCCTCTCCTCTTGCCGAACCCGTCTGTCGGCATTCCTCTATCTCCAAAAAAAAAAAAGATCCTCCCTCAAATTTGGGATTCTGAAGCTGAGAGCCTTTTTTGTGCAGCAATTCTTCTCTAGGCCTTGATTTCTTTTTTCGTATTTTTTCGTCGGGCCCGGCCCGGCGGGAGGCCGTCGTGTCCGTCGCTGAACCTAATGAGCTGCCCCTGCTTCCCACACCTCCAGCTACTGGAGACGACGCGGCTGCTCTCTGTTCCCAGGAACTGCCGTTGCATCCTGATCCCGAGCCGACGTGCTTGTGATCCTTCCTCGTGACGACGAAACCACTTTCTCTTTTCACAGGTTCGCTCGGCGTCCCTTACGGCTTCGTCTTGCGTTGCTACCCGCGGCCGAAAGTCACTACTGAGACGAGATGAGCCGAGCTGTGTCACAAATTGTTGGCCTAATCACTGCCGCGCGCACCTTGCCAAACTGCCACCGTGGCCATCCTTTGCTAGGGAGCACCGTATCGGTCATTCGTCAAGGCGATTCTGATGAAGTCCAAATTTGGCACTATTGTACTGTGAAGTTAGGTAAAATCTTGTCCGAATTTATTTGCGTTTTTGAATGTGATTGTGCACTCTGAGCAGAAATCACCTTCGCTAAATCTATTTGCACACGCCTTCAGCTTGCTGGATGATCTTTTTTCGTGCCTGTGTGCTGACCACTTACCATTAACTTACAGTATATTCCCGAAGATCTCCGTCTTCAGCTCTGTGTGCTCGGCCGCGGAAGCATTCCAAAAACCTCAGCTCACTTCTTAGCCAGGCCACGCCACACCAAGTTACCAACCTTTTTTTCTCTTCTAGGGAGAGAGAGAGGGGTCTGGAAGTAATATGCTTGCCAAATGTGGCACACTCAAAGACTAGAGCATCATTAGAAGTTCAGTACGATGTGTTCTTAAGTTTTAGTGGAGCAGATACCCGTTTTGACTTTGCAGACTTCCTTAATAGAGACTTGAATAATGCCGGAATCCACGTATTTAGGGACGAAGATGCAATCAAGGTGGGCGATAAGATTGGTGAGACAATTCTACAAGCTATTGACAACTCTAAAATCTACATACCCATCATTTCTAAAACTTATCATGACCGCAAATGGTGTCTTGTTGAGCTTGAACACATGATGAACAATGTATCTCGGTCAAAGGGTAGAGAAAAGATTTTCCCCATCTTTTATAAGGTGGAACCTAGGGATGTTAAAAATTGGACTCCATGCCCAATGAATGCTTCCTCCGAAGTCGAACTTAGGGCGTTCAAAGAGGCACTTGCAAAGGTTGGTCAAATCAAGGGATGGAAGGTCAAGGAGGGACAAAGGTAAAAGTACCTTTAAGAGGCCTGCCTAATTCTTTTGTTTTTTTTTTTAGGGGATAAAATCTTACCCTATCAAATCATTTATTTTCTTCTTCTTTTTTAAATGAAAAATTTTGAAAACTACCTCTGACTCCAAGTGCTGCTCCTATTGAACTTTACATCCTCTACTCGAGACACGTTCCCTAATATTTCAGTTGTTATAGCTACCGTTGGCACTGGGGAATTTGTTAAGGGTTTTGGGTTTATATGATTTGTCATCAACAAATTGTAGTGTTCAATGGATGACCTTGAATTTGTCTACATTTTCTCCCTATTACAAGTGCTGAAAATTTTTTCCACGCTTAGCTATAAATGCGGAAATTTTGCTTGAGCATCATGTGGTAGCCACTTGGTAATTTCAGCCGTCATGTAAACCACTACCATATAGAAAAATGCATCCGGTGAATTGAATTCTACTAAATTAGCATATATTGATTATTTAGTGTATTTAGATATCATTTGTAACCATGTGCGATGTGTGGGTATGAATTAAATCTAGTCAACTAATGAAAGCATTTTTGTGTATGGTAGTCAAGCAAAAATTGCCGATTTGGTCGTTCGAAAGGTTTTGGAGGAGCTGGGCAGAAAAGATGAGTCACAGACGAAGCATTTAATTGAGCTTGATGACGAGACACGGTCACTTGAAGACTCTTATAATCACGCAGTGATAGTACGATATCTTCTTCTTCATCAATATACAATTGACGCCCGTCAATGCACGGATTTGAAATTTGATCTGTTCTAATCTCAGTTTGATGCTATAATTTGGTAAAAGTACACAAATTACAAGAAGTTATATGTTATTCCAAAATTTACGTGGACGAAAATGATTTTTGGATCAATTAGTATTCCTTCAACGTGTTATTTTTTTACAAATGTTGTTTCCTATAAATTAAATAAATACACAACTGCAAGTCTCATAAACTTTAATTTTTAAATTTATTTCTTGCTGTATAATTCATTGTTGGAGTTGTGTGATGTGACGAGTGTTTATTTATTTATTTTTATGTCATACTGTTTGCAATAATCGCCCTCTTGAATGTTCACATGTTGCGTACTAGCCTGCAGATTTTGAAGATGGTTTAACTTATCCCCTGCCTTCTCTAGTTTCAATCGGCATAACCATCAAATGTTACCTAAAATCTTGTTGTCCTAAAGCATTATGACGGGAGGCTATTCTCAAAAGATCGATTAGCGAAAGCATGGCTTTGTAAAAGCTCGACAGATCCTCCAACCCCATTCCCCCTCTCGTTTTTGCCTTTGCCAGTTCCCCCATCTTTCCGGCGTACTCAAGTTCTATTTTAGAATTTTTCCCACAAAAAAAAAAAAAAAAGTGATTTTTTGCTTGATTGCCCTGGAAATAGAGATTGGAGTTTTAAATATTTACATGACATAGGTTGGCAATGCAAGCGATACTATTTTAATAAGTATTTTTTTTCCTAGCTTTCAATAGTCTCTCTCCCTTTCCTCCCCCCTCTCCCTAAAATTTCAAAAATTCTTCTATAAAATGAATTCCAAAAGACAAACCTCATTTTGTTGGACAGTGTATAAAATTTTACTTACCAGCAGGGTAAACATTGCAAGATACAAAATAATCTTTAGAAGCCACGCATGTCTAGATGTGGATCATTATATGAAGTACATAGATGTGGCAGTTTATATGTGCCAATAGGAATTAGTTAAGCTAAATGTTAGCACTATACTATTTAAAGAAGATTTACTTTCCTTTTCTTTTCTTTTATATCAATAATTTTATTGACCCCAATTTTCAACTGTAGGAGTATAAATAATATCTTCCACAAGCAACCCAATATGTTCTCGATTAGATGATTAGTGAGAAAAGATTAGCATTATCTTAATTGTGCAGTGCTTAAAACTTATGTGGAATTTCAACGTGGTCCAAGTGCAGCGGTATACCGGGAGAGGCCGAGGGCTGGAGGGCGGGTACATGAAGGAGGGCAGTGGGAGTACAGGGAGGAGAGGGAGGGAGTGGAAGCAGCAGAAGAGGGAGGAGCAGGTGCAGTGGAAGCAGCAGAAGAGGGAGGAGCAGGTGCAGTGGAAGCAGCAGAAGAGGGAGGAGCAGGAGCAGTGGAAGCAGCAGAAGGAGTAGCAACGGGGAAGAGGAAGCGGGGGAAGCAGTGAGAGGAAGTTTTCACTATATTCGTTCGGGGCATTCTTGGAGTACCTTTTTTATGCATTGTTTTAACCTTTCTCTGCTTAAGAGCAAGGAAACTAGTCAATAAACAGAAGTAGACGGGTCATGGACACCGCCTACCACTCCAGATAGGCGGAACAAACAATTTATTTTATTTTATTTTATTTTTTTGTCATTTTCAAATCTATGTACCCTTTTGAATTCCTATTCATCTGTATGAGTACTTACGGATATAAGTTCTTTATTCGTCGCCCAATTATTATTATTTTTTGGTAATACCTTTTGGAAATGGGACTTAATTGTGGTAATTTTGACCCCTTGAAACATTTAGGATCATGAAGAAATCTAATGGATTTCCAACGTCAACATAGAATAATCATTCTCATGAAGGTTGCTGATAGTTAATATCGGACTCAGGAGTTTGACTTTCCCAGCCATCTTCTAGCCAGATACATCAGTTTCGTAATGAAGCTAATCGAAAATGAGAGCGGGACTTTACGAATAATAGGAGGATAAAGGAGATCCAGCTTCTTTATGGCCATGCTAAGAGATTGATTCTCGCTCTGTTCGTGCTTGGGGTGACAGCAACCATCGGACGCACAAAATTCTCGACGTGATTCTTGATCCGAACCCCAAGCTCGCTAAAGAGCAAGTAAATGGTAATCTCAAGCTGTGATGGAAATGTTCAGTGTCAAGGCGGACAAATGCTGCATTGGTGACCGGCACAGCAGAAGAAATCCTCTTCGTCTTGCGGCTGTGGAAAGCCAGTCCGGCGTTCTGAGGAGCTGGTTCGAGAGAGGCCGAGGGCAGCACGTAATGGGGTTTGTTTAACGGGGATTTTCATAGCGTGAAGCAAAATAATTTGAAAAGGCTTTGAAGCTTTTCATGGAGACTCCGGGGGATCATGACACGAACAATTTCGGTCATAGCATATTGCACTGAACTTTTCTCAAAGAAAGGCACCAATCATTCTTTTTGGGACGCTCTTAGCCCAAACCATAAAGAGAAACCGATAAAGACAGCAGATTTTAGACTTGGGATAGGGATAAATTTGGCCAATCATTTGCCCTTCCGAAAATATCTATCTTTTTATTGGCATTTTATCCTTTTACAGGTCTAAATATTTGCAGAATTGATATGTTGTCCTAAGCATGACGTTAAAAACTTCATCTCAAGTCTCGTCTAGACTTCAGGATCCTTGGATTTAAAACACTTAGGTTGCGTATGGCAATTAAGATAAAATTCAGGATAAGATAAAATTTATCATATATTGTATTTGGTGCTACTCAAAACAGATAAATGAGGATATGAAGGAAATATAGACTTGATAAAATTATCACATGGGGGAGGTAGAATAAAGGTAAATAAAATTACTAGCATCCATAATTAGAAAGTTATTTTCTCAAATTATGGACTTTTTAAATTAACAAAATTAAAATTATATCTCAATATAAATAATATTTGAATTCTAATGTAAGAAATTTAAAATAACCAAAAATAATAATTTAGTTATTTTAATTTAATCTTATTTTTATTTATATATTCGAATTTAATTATATTTTATAAAATAATTTCAATATATAAATATAATAAATATATATTTATTATATATTTTAGGTATATTAGTACAATTTACTATTTAATAAAATTTTATTAGAGAACAACGGGAGGGGAAAAATAAAAATAAATTAATTGATAAAAGAGATGAAAATAAAATAAAGCAAGAGTGTCATAGAGATAGTTATTTTTATGGCATGAAAATTTTTAAATTAAAAAAATTAAAATAAAGCAAAAGTGTCACGAGAAATAGTTATTTTTCTCGCATGACAAATTTTTTTAAATTAACAAAATTAAAATAATATATCAATATAAATAATATTTGGATTCTAATATAAGAAATTCAAAATAAAAAAAAAAAATTTAATTATTTCAATATAATCTTATTTTTATTTGTATATATTTGATTTTAATTATATTTTATAAATAATTTCAATATATAAATTTAAATATATATTTATATTTATTTTTTTTTAGGTATTTTAGTATTTTGGTTTTATTAGTATAATCTAATGTTTAATAAAATTTTATTAGAGAATGATGGAGGGGAAGAAAAAAAATTTTAAAAAAAATATTATAAAAGAAAGGAAAATAAAATAAATAAATAAAATAAAGTAAGTAAGAGCGTCACAAGAGATTTTTACTATCCTCGTTCATAAAATTTTTGGTTCATTTTTACTAATACGCAGTTTATGCTAAATAATGTACATGATATGATATGAATATATCCGACTTTATTGTTATAATCACCAAACAATGGATATGATATATCAAAGTCCTCTGAATTTCATATCCTACCCTATCCAATCATATCATGATTAAAAATCGAATGACCAAATGTAACCTTAGAGGGTACTATCAAATATAAAGTAGGAAAAAGATATTGTACCAATTAAGGGTATTAGGCATGCGAAAACCGATATATTAAAATAAGGAATGCATTATGATTGCCTACCCCATAATGCCCCATAAGATAGGGACAAGCGTGGGAGGCCCTCGTGGAAAACAAATTGCCATTCCTTGGTGAGGTAACCCTTCGACCGCATCAAGGATCCAAGGAAGCCCCTAATTGAAGGTTTTTCTTGAAAAAGACTGCATATTCCATTCTTTACCTTTGGTCCTCCATTTACTAATTATTTGGAAATACTTTCTATTTGAGTATCAAATATAACAAATAGAAAAAACAACTAGTATTGGTCTTGGTGCATATGATTGTCGTCAAATTGCGTAACCCTTGTAAGTCACTATGAAGTTAAAATTTGTATCATGACAAGAAAAGGTTATAAAAGTCCTTGACATATAACATATAATAATGTACGGCAAGACCAATATTAGGAATTTGTTTGATGGCGGATATAATTCGTGGAAGGTTTTAGTTCCAGGAAAGATATGCAAAATAAATTTAAGAATTATGAGAAAATAGCAATAAAAGATGTTGAGAAAGGTTTAGAAAATTAGAACGTACCACAAACTTTGAATATAGGATAGATGACCCGATTAAGGTCGTTGGAAAAAACAATCTTGGTGATCAGAAATGATGAAACTTTTCCATAATTTCCAAAAGCGATGTCGAAATAAACAAAAGGAAAGCGAATCCAAATTTTTTTTTCAATTGGTTATTCTATAGGGTAAAAAAGAGGAAAGTATGAATGACCCAGAAAATCATTATACTACTTACATTGTGGCATATGGGAAACCCCAAAGATCAATAATTTTCCTGCGGTAGAATTAAAAAAATTAGGAGAGGACACTAAAGTAATCACCATAAAAAGGTGAGTGGCAAGAAAAGAGAATGGAGTAAACCTGCCTGCTATTTGAAAAGAAGGGAATGCAGGAAGAGAACAAAGATAAATATAGTAAACTACACTTGGGAGTCACTGGGTAAACAACCCAGCAGAATGGAAACAAAACACTAGGGGAGAGAATCACCAAAAATCTAGTTCTTAATGCTGGTCAGCCTGTTTTATCGACCTTAGTTTCGGCACATACTTTATGATGAGATATAAAAATGAACATTTTATGGCATGCTATTTCAAAACCCAAATCAGGCTCTAGATATTTTTCGACCATTTAAGTGCTGCAATAAAAGTGCATTGAGAATATAAGCATCCGACATAATTTTATTATTGTTATATTACATATGGCAGCAATGTGGCATTGTGTTATTTGATTTGTACTCATTGTCAGCCTACATGTGATGAGAATATGAGATATGAACATTCGTACAAAACGATTATGTTTTGGGATGATAATCATGACCGATATAATTTTTGAAGCATAACCATAACCAATATAGTTTTCAAGCTTTATCACCTAGCAAAGTGGGACCCTAGGGTTCTCGACATAGCAATTGATTTTTAGTTTATGCCAAATATTATCGATTTATACCGGCATTCATTTGGAAATCAATGTTGCATCTAGTTATTGATTGCTTGTTCGTTGTGAGTGCATATCTTTCTTAATTTGCATTATTCTTAGCTCGATCCGATAGAAGTGGTATTAGTCACTTGCTGAGCCGTGATATTGCTTGCCCCTTTTAACTTCTCTAGATTGCGAGGCTGAGGATTCATGAACGTTGCAGTGCAAATGAGAGTATATTGGAATTATTTGAGAAGATGATTTTTGTAGTAATTTTGAAATGATATTAGAAACTTGTCAATAGTTTTTGTTCGAGGATTTTGTCTTTATAATTATCGGTTCATGACACTTTGGAACATAGTGTGAGTATTCTCCAAGAAGAGTTATATTTAATAATAATTTCATATGTGCTAGGTGTGAATTTACAGAGGACACCATCCTTTACTTTGTGAGGGACGGCAGTGTCATTCCCTTGTATCCTAATATAGATTGGGGCGTGACAATTGTGGCATAACAAAAGTTATTATGGTATCCCACTTGAGCAAAGAAGCATGAGCCACTTGGAGGTCCATTATAAAGACACTAAAAATGATACCACTTAATATTCTCCATATCATTATTTACACAATATATTTGACATATCTCAATTTACAATGTAGGAGGTTGATAAGTATGAGATGATAACCCTCATCACATTGTTTCGCCCCCCATCTCTACTATTGAAAGTAAAAAAGAGCTAGAGAGATATATTAATGGCCGAGTTGAGTGCTCATAATATTTATGTGATTTGAAAATAGTTATATTATTTGTTCAATCATTTTATAAGTAATATAAATAATTATTTTTAAAAAATATTTTTTAAATTACTATTTTTTACAAATCGGAATCCATCGTTGGAAAAAGCTAAAAGCATCACTTAAATGACACGTGGTGAAATTGGAGAGAGTTGACGGGAACTCCCCACCCTACACGGTCAACAATTTGAAGGCCGCGGCCTCACCGACCAAACCCAACCCTTGCCCTGTCAACTGGAAGGGAGGGTGACTTTAGAAGCACTACCAATGGCCGTGACTAAGGCTAGCGTGATTGGCCGATTGCCAAGTTTGCTCATGGCAGCGGCGTCATTAAATCACAGTGACTATGAGCAGCAAGTGATGACATTGTTTGAATCCGACGGTAGCTCAATTTGTTCTTTTGCTCTCCTTTTCATCTTCTCCTCGCTGCAAATAAGGGTTTGGTTATGGTGCCTAGGGCAAAATCTCAAAAGCCATCCGTTCATTTTCATCATAATACAACAAAGCATCTTGAATTACAACATCTCAATATTAATTACACGAAATAACTATATTTATAATCAAATTCACATTTGACACATTTGTTAACGTGTTATGCAACACGATGCTAAAACATGAATTTTCACACATTCAATTACCCTTCTCACCTAATTTGAACTTTGATTTAGCGAGAAGGGCATTTCATCTTTGACACGATTACTAGTTATGCAAATTTGACACGTCACACATTTATCAACAATGTTATGCAGCATGATGACACACAATTTAAATATAAAATTTCACATAGTTACACTTATTGATCAATATGATCTTCAATTAGCACGAAAGGGTATATTTATGTCTAATGTATGGATTAATGTTCATGAGTATCAATCCAATTCTAATTCTACTCCGGGTGTGTTAAAAACACTGTGGGGAAAGCTTTTATGAAAAGTGTAAAGAATTTTGGGTGAGAGTGTTGTTCTTGCAAATAGCGTTTGATCAAGTGTAATTTAAAAACATTACTTTGACTTAAATACCGTTTGAAAAACACTATACTTTGTGAAGGAACTTTGCTAAATTTTTTTCTATTCTCAAACATTTTTTGGCGAAACTTAGCCGCCAGCGAGCCAAATCAGCTAGCGGTCAAATGTAGCTGCCACCAATGCAAGAGTGGCTTGTTGGCAACCAAATCTAGCCTTGTCGGTGGTCCATTGGTGGCCTAAATGGGGTGACGTGGATTGGGGTGTAGAAATTTTCAAAATTATAAAAGATTAGAGAAGTTAAAGTTGGAAAAGATATATATATATATATATATATTTCGGTAATACTCTAAACTCAAAGTACTTAAAGGATTTTGGATATGCAACAAAATTCCCCAAAGAAATTTGTTCAACGGTACTTGCATTTATCTAGGATATTTTTTTAAAGCCCAATGGGCTTTGAGAAGGTGGTTTCCCAGACCCACAGTTCGCCGTCAAACGAAACGTGGCGAAATTGGAGGGAGAGTTGACGGGGACTCCCCAGCCCTACCCGGTCGACGAATTTGAAGGCCGCGGCCTCGCCGAACAAGCCCAACCCCCACGCCCCACGTTGTCTTTCCACGCTTGACTAAGGCGTTGCTACTCCGCAAATGCCCTCCCTCTCTCCCCTTATTTACCCGAATGCCACCCCGGTCGTCGCCGTAATTTCGGCGACTCCACGAGGGCCGTCGAGTCCAAATGGGGGGAGAATTTGGGAATCGTCATCATGGTAGTGTAGCGCAGGTGCAGGTACGGAAGCGAAGGAAGCCAAGCTTCTCTGTAACTCTCTCTCTCTCTCTCTCTCTCTCTATGTCTAGCGCGTTTTCGCGTCCTCACCTCTTCGGGCGATCGCCTCCTTTTGACTTCGTCGCGATGGAGAAGAAGGACGATCCGACATTTTCCGGGAAACTGCTCGATTCTCGTGTTCTTCTGACTCGCGACGCGTGAGGGAATTTTTGCTCGGATTCTGTCGCAGACGGTCGCGGCATTCGCGATTGCGGTGGTTGGGTAGGTGGTTCGCCGATTCCCCTGCGCCCGTCAATCCCCGAACTAGGTCGGAATTCCCTCTTGATCGACTGCAATTCGGGCGTCTTTTGATTGCGCTGCTGCTTCCGATTGCTTAACTTCATGCCTTTTTTGAAATTTTCCCTTATTTTATTTACTTGTGGAAAGGAAAATGGTGAAAGTCACTACTGAGATGAGATGAGACGAGCCTGTTTTTGTTCGGTCAGCGTCCCTCGTGGCTTCGTCTTGCATCGCTACCCCCGGCCGAAAGTCACTACTGAGATGAGATGAGACGAGCCGTGTCACAAACCGTCGCGTGCACCTCTCCGAACCACCACCGTGGCCATCCTTTGCCAGGAAGGACCGTACCAGTCATCCGTCTAGCCGATTCCGATGAAGTCCATCCTGTGAATTTAGGTAAAATATCGTTCGAATTTGTTTGTGTTTTTGCATGTGATTGTGCACTCTGAGCAGAAATCCCCTTCGCTAAATCTATTTGCACGCGCCTTCAGCTTCTGGATGATCTTTTTTTCTTTTCTTTTTTCGTGTCTGTGTACGGACCACTTACCATTAACATTCAGTATATTCCCGAGGATCTCCGTCTTCATCGGAATATCGGTCATCTTTGTGTGCTTTGCCGTGGAAGCATTCCAAAAACCTCTGCTCACTTCCTAGCCAGGCCACGCCACACCAAGTTACCAACCCTTTTTTCTCTTATGGGGGGAGAGAGAGAGGTTTGGAAGTCCCAGATATGGCACACTCAACGGCCAGAGCATTAGAAGTTCAGTACGATGTGTTTTTGAGTTTTGGTGGGGCAGATACTCGTTTTGACTTCACAGGCTTCCTCAATAGAGCCTTGAATAATGCCAGAATCCGCGTATTCATGGACAAAGATGCAATCAAGGTGGGTGATAAGATTGGTGAGACAATTTTACAAGCTATTGACAACTCCGAAATCTACATACCCATCATCTCTCAAACTTATCTTGATCGCAAATGGTGTCTCATTGAGCTTGAACGCATGATGAACAATGTATCTCAGTCAGAAGGTAGAAAAAGATTTTCCCCATCTTCTATAAAGTGAAACTTGGGGATGTTAAACATCGGACTCCATGCTTGAAGAATCTTTCCTCCGAAGTCGAACTTGAGGCATTCAAAGAGGCTCTTGAAAAGGTTGGTAAAATCAAGGGATGGAAGGTCGAGAAGCGACAAAGGTAAGATGCCTGCCTAATTCTTTATCTTTTTCTTCTTTTTTGTTGTTGTTGTTGTTGTTGTTTTAGGGGATAAAACATTGCCCTATCAAATAATTTATTTTCTCCTTTTTTTAAATGCAAAATTTTGAAAACTACCTCCAACTGCAAGTGCTGCTCCTATTGAACTTTACATCCTCTACTTGAGACATATTCCCTAATATTTCAGTCCCTGGGGAATTTGTCATGGTTTTTGGGGTTATTCAATTTGTCATCACCAAATTACAGTGTTCAATGGATGACCTTGAATTTGTCTACATTTTCTCAGTTCCCGATTCTCCCTATTACGAGTGCTGAAAATATTTTCCAGGCTTAGCTATAGATGCTGAAATTGCTTGGGCATTATGTGGTAGTCACTTGGTAATTTCAGCGGTCGTGTAAACCACCACCTATAGAAAAACACATCCGATGAACTGAATTCTACTAAATTAGCCTGTACTTGTTATTCAGTGTATTTAGATATCCTTTGTAACCACGTGTGATGCATGGGTATGAATTAAATCTAGTGAACTAATGAAAGTGTTTTTGTGTATGGTAGCCAAGTAGAAATTGTTGATTCAGTCGTTCAAAAGGTTTTGGAGGAGTTGGGTAGAAAATATGAGCCACTAAGGGTGCGCATGAAAAAAATTTTGGAACAGAATTGATTTACGGCGAAATTAATTTCTCAATTTCTATTTCAGAAATTGAGAAGTTAAAAATTTTAACTTCTGCTTTTTTCTTCAAATCTATTTCTGGAATAAAAATTTATTCTAGAAATAGAAAAATCAAATTATGTTACTGAAACGGTTTGCATTTCAAACCATTCCAGGATGCGGAAAGCATGAAAAAACAGAGAAATAGAGAAGTATAAATTTTATCATGCGCACTCTAAGTATCTGATTGAGCCTGATAACTTGACACAATCGCTTAAAGACTCTTTGAATCGCGTAGAGAGGGTACGGTATCTTCTTCTTCATCAATATACAATAGACGTGCATGATGCTATAATTTAGTAAAACTACATAAATTGCAAGAAGTTAAATAATATTCTGAATTTTATGCGGACAAAAATAGATTTTTTAATCAATTAGTGTTCCTTCAATGTGTTCTTTTTAATTTGCAATGTTGTTTCCAATATATTAAATAAGCACACAAATGTAAGTATCATGAATTGTAAGTTTGAAATTTATTTCTTGCTGAATAATTCATTGTTGGACATTATTGAGAGAAAGTATTGGGTGGTCTGGGAGAGCCATATCAACTGGTTTCCGACCACTCACGCCGCGCCACGTGGATAAGTGGGCCCCCTTGGTGTTTTCTGCAATTTTTTCTTTCTTTCTCCTCTCCGTAGCTTCTTCCTATCCTTTCCTAGCCTACGCAACCCCCTAGCCTGCACAACCTGCACATTCTCTCTCATATGCAATGCATTTATTATGACACGAAAGAAAGAAAGAGAAGCAGACAATTTTGGTTCCTCTCCAGCAGCTGCGAACCCCATTTCTCTCTACACTCGTTACTAATTCGCCGTGCGTCAAGTGGCCATAACCCCGGCCGTTGCTGACAAATCACACTACGGCCGCCCCTGCACTAGCGCTCGCTCGCTTCTCTCTTCGTGCTTGTTGCTACTCCAACGTTCGTTCCGGCATTCGTGAAGTGGCCATTCCCCACCTAAGCCAACAAAGGAGGTGCCCCTGCTCCAATGCTTACTCTCGAAGTCTCTTCTCTCACGGCGCTGGTTGCTACTCTGGCGTTCGTGGAGTGGCCGTTCCCCCGCTGTCATCGACAAAGCATGCGCCCCTGCTTCCGCGCTCACTCGCTTTCTGCGCTCTTTGTTGCTCCGTCGTTTGTCGAGCAGCCATTCCCCCGCCATTGCCAACGAAGCACATTAAGGTCGTTATAATTGTGCTTCGTCGACGGAGGAGGAGGGAGGGCCGTTTCTTCCTAAGGCAGAGGGAGGAGAGCAGAGATTAGGCCGTGGTGGGGTGGGAGCAGAGTCGGAGGCACATGTCCTACCACTGCATGCTGCAAAGTCGGTCAGCGATTGGACTCGGTGACTACGCATTGCTCTCACGACTCAAGCCCCAAGGAGAGGTCGTCGACTGGTCGAACTCCATCATTCAAGGTGCGTTTGGGGCTTTCTTTTCTTCCCTCGTCTTCGTCGCTATGTTCAATAGGATGAAGGTTTTCCATGGGCACGGTTGGTGTTCTCTGGTGTTGGGCTCTTCTGAGAAGTTCTGCACTGTTCTTTTTCTGTTGTTACAGCTAGAATTTTAACGTCTGTTTAATTGCTATTATTGATAGGATCTATTGCAACTTATGCAAAACTGTACCCGACGATGAAGCCTTACGAATACGGGTTTAGAGTTTTCTTGCTGACATATTCTCTTGTAATGGTGTCCGGATATAGGACAAGGGAATTTATACATACAACTGTTGCCTGCTTCTTCCTCATTGCACTAGGTGCTGGTGTTGGCCTGGCAGTAAATGTTTGCATTTTTCCCATCTGGGCTGGCGAGGACTTGCATAAGTTAGTGGTTAAGAACTTCATGGGGGTTGCAACATCTTTGGAAGGTTCACCCTAGGTTTATAATTTTGTTTTCTAAAGATTTCTAAAAATTCTCTGATTGTTATTTTGTCTATTCTATTTTGCTGCAGACGCTGTCCACCTCGAATCATATGTCCGTGGTGTCCTTGAACCTGTTCGTGGCACTCCTCCTTGCTTGCATCGTGATCAGTCGTCTCTTGGAAGAGAACCGTTGGATGAATGAGTCCATTACTGCTCTGATGATGTCCTCCGTCTCTTGCTCTATTTCTTCCTGCAGAGTTGAGCTTGGATGTGGTACTAGTGGACTTATTGTAGCCCAATTATATTCTTTGCCTGCGCAGATTCAAGTTTAAGGTCGTATCTTGAAAAATTGAGCTTCCGGCTTGCACCTTGCGTGTTGGCGTTACTTGTACACATGCAACCATTTCTTTTGGTCTTGTGCCAGAGGCTGAAGGCTTTTGGTTTAATTCAAGTAGGTTGTTAGTAATTACTTTCGAATTTTTTTTTTTTTGCAAGGATTATGTACTGGTATCATTATTTTACTGACCACGGGAATGAAAAGCTCCCATCTCTTAGTGTTTAGTGAAGATCTCTTCTTCATATTTCTTCTACCACCTATCATATTCAATGTAAGGTAAGTTAATTTCCAATAGGAGTGGTGAAGAACTTTTCTCAGATCATCTTTACACAGTAGCATTTAGGCGTCATTCTTTTTACGTGGTAACTTTTAGGCATCATTTGTTGCTACATGTTTGTTTTTTCGAATTTGTCTTCAGATACAAGTAACTCCACTGACTGAGATTGGGTTGGATTTTTCCATAATTGTAAAGAGTTCCTCAAACTATAAACAGGCTTCGAAAGAATTCTGACATGGGCTTTATAAACTGTGAGGAATAGACTATATAGATGGACAGAAGACTGATCATCGAAGGTTTGAATAATTTGATAGTCAGCAAAATGTCCATGTATATAAATCTGTTATAGTTTACAAAATATAGAGTTGACAGACAAGTTGTATAATTTAATTTACTATCTCATCTTTGAACTTTACAAGAAGGTTGCCTATATCTTCTAGGGTTGAAAGTGTTCTGACTATTTTCTATGGAATTTATCTCCTTTCTATTTTCTAATCTCTGTTGAGTGAATAAATAATTTCTTATAGGCTTTTGATATGGAGTTATAATAAGTTATTTATTGGTGCTAATCATCCTTTTTAGGTTTCAAGTGAAAAAGAAGCAATTCTTTAAAAACTTTATGACCGTCACGATATTTGGCGCTATCGGTACCTTAGTTTTGTGCACTATTATTTCACTAGGTCAGTCAAAGGATTTTACTTCCATTTTTTGGCTCGCCATGTCAAAGGATGATTGTGTAGATTGTTTCTTATATTCTTCAATGCCTTGAAGATCTATTCCACTGATTTTTTTCCCCAAAAGAAAATCCAAGCAGCATTTTGAACTGTTTCCAAGGTTCAATTCTATGTTTAGGTCTTCGAATTACCGATGATTAGTCTGATGTTAGGTCTTTTTGGTTCTAATTGTCTGTGCTGTAATTTGCAATTCCTGATATATGAATGATATTGACATGGAATGCTACGGATTCAACAAAATGGCATAAACCGTGGGTTTGATAGAGCACCATTGTTTTTTTTTTTTTTTTTTTTTTTTTGGTAAAGTAATTATATAAATAGGGAAAGCCAATAAACACAGAATTCGGCACCACTACTTTCACTCATAATGCAAATATGCAGGATGAGTGGAAGGGAACCGAAGTAAAAGAAAGAGAACACAGGAACAAAAAACACAGTTGAACATATAGCAACACAAGCCTAGGCAAAACGCCACAAGGCAGAGAAACAACATAGCAAACCACCTAACTAGGTAAGATGAGTGTTGGTTTCGTAAAAAACAGAAGGGTCAAAACCCCACCCATGCTGAAGCCACCTGTTCCTATGGTTGTCCGGCACCTTGCTAAAGGTAATTACTTTATCCTTAACGACTTTGATAAGGTGTTTCTTCAAAGCAGAGACCTCCAGCGCTTCGCCACAAAAGATGATCCTGTTCCTTTTCTTCCAAATTAAGTGGCACAAGACTCCAAAAGAAAACCGAGCAATGGAGTGGAAAAAATCCTTACCAGAGAGGAATCTTAGGGCCCAAAGGATGGTCTCTGCCCAAGGCCTATTATGCCAAGGAAGATTACTTCGTGCAACCCAGAAAAAAGCAAAAGTCGCAGGGACATGACACTCAAAAAAGAGATGATCAAGCGAGTCTGGAGTGGCATTACAAAAGGCACATAATTTATAACTAATTCTGCCATAAGATAAGAGAAGAACCTGAGTAGGTAGGCGATTCATGGTAATTAGCCAAAGGTCCGATTTAAGTCTAGCATTTGAGTTTGAATGATTGGAAACACGCTAGGAAAGCCAGAGCAAAGAGAAATCAATGTTTCCCTATAACCAAGAGCAAGTTTACTCTTCACATAATCTCTACCCTGAGTACAAGTCTAAGTGACAACAAACCCTCTTAACTTCTGTGACTTTCAGTAAACTTGCCAAAGAGTAACAAGGGCAAGATTGGTGCTACTCCACATAATCTGTGCAGACTTATTGCTACATGATCAAGTGACTTCCTGAAAATTTGCTTCAACCAAAGAGTAACATTACATGCCTATTTAGTAGACCAAGTGGAATATTCCATACTGAAAGCAATCAAAAAAGTTCAGTCAAAATAGTCACAGGCACAAGGTGGATACGGTTTAGAATTTAATGCCTTTCATATACATTAGCAAGACGCCCACAAATATACAGATGTCAATACAACAAGGTATTGTTAATACCATATCACCCTTCCGCTGAAGCAACAGGAGAAAAATAAAGGTTTCAAGAAGTCAAAGCAAGCTAAAAAAAATGGAACTTTACCAATTTCACATGCCTTAATAAAGAGTCAAAAAATTGCTTTGATGTCACCGGTGCTACCTCAGCAGGCCTACCTGGCCTCACGACTGGAGAGCATATAGGGGGCATATGAAACTCAACCGCTGAAAATAATACAAAGTCACATGCCAGCGTCAAAGAAACATTAGAAAAAAGAAACGTGATTGACTGGTCCATAGCTGCTTACCTATACTGCCCTCATCAGGCGAATCGACAGAAGGAGTCATGACTTCCATTTTTATAGCAGCCAACATTGTCTGTGGAAAATATGATTGTGCATGTTTTAATTAAATGTACTTGTAAAAGAGCAAACCCTATAAACTTCACAAGAATAACGATTAATGTCCACCTTAAATGATTCAAACGTGTTTAAAAGGTAAACATCAAAACAAATAAAAAGAAGAGATAGAAACTATATGTTGGTTCAGCTACGAGTATATAAATATGCGACTACTTTGAACATGCTGAACTGCAGGAGTGCGTCGGCATATGCATCACATCTACACAAGAGACTGAAAAGGGGAAAAACTCACGGTGGAATCAATCTTTGCCAGCGCAGACCCATCAGAGGATGCAACAGTCCCTGTATTATCAATGCTAAGCAATCATGGGAGGCATACAACCTGCAGGGGCTAGATGAAGGAAGGGAAAACAAATCACCAGATAAACAAAAAGCTAAAAAACTGACTGAGGGACACAATAGTATCTCTGGCTCTTTTCAGGGGCCTAGCATCGGGCCGTATTGATTCGGAGAGATGCCGCTCGTAGTAGCGAAGAGGGAAGAGGCGTCTGAAAGCATTGACCTCCATCTCCGACGACCAATCTCCAACAGCATTCGGCGTCCCCATTTCTATGGCTATCTACAGATGGTGATTTCCGGCAAGGAGAACCGAGATTAAAACTGCAAATTAAAAAGAGCCCATTAAGGTTAGCCCCATATATGTCCCAACGCTTTACAAAAAATTGAATTTTACTGATAAAACACTAAAATTTGTGCCAACCCACGAGCGAGGTGAGAGCAAATATCTGGTTTTCTCAAAAAGGAACGGTTTTTTTTTCCTCTGGACAGCATTTATTCAAGCACACTAGACATATACAGGTGAAAAGCTTCGACGAAGAACTCAGAAGATAATAAGGCAATCTCTCAGCATTGCATACGGTTCAAGAGCAATAAAACAAACAGGTGGAGATCGTGCACGAGTAAAAGAGTAAAGATGGAGTCTTTCGGAACAAGCACCAATCTCCGAAGTAACCCGGCTGTTACCTGTAAGCTCGAAACCCAGCTCCGATGCCGGTAGCCACAGACAGAGAGAGACAGAGAGAGAGGTTAGGTTAAGAGCAAGAGCGAGGTCGGCGCGAACAGGGTAAAGAGGCCTGCAGACGGCGAGGCAAAATCGACTGCTAAATTCTCTCTCTCCCCCCTTTGTAATTTTAGTGGAAACCGCAAATAATGTTGAGCTTTTACAAAATATATTCGTCAAATCTGTTATGAAATACGAAATACGTGAATGATGAAATACGTGAATGAATATTCATTATATTCATCTTATCTAATATACTTATTATGGTACATTTATATCATACATTCTAAATACATATTCCTATATAATAAATGTCCATTTCCCATATCAATTAATATTAATGATAAATATATTATTGTTCTCCTATAAATAGCAGCTTAGTTTTTGATGTACAAGAAAACACAATGCATCACAACACAAAATAACTGTAATACACTTGGAAATAAAACTTTCTTTTTTTGGCTTTCTCTTATCTCCTGTTCACTCACTTTTCTCTTCTCAATCTCTTCTCTATTATATATTTGAAACGCAACATTTTACAACACGTTATCAGCACAAATATCTACTAACTGAGTAAATACATTTTGCAAGGTGTGTATTCTTTTTATTAATCAACTGATACTTCATCTTTTTCTATCAATTCTTTATTTTTATTTTTCTTGGCCTAAAGCCAAATTTCAAATCTAAAAGTATTCTTCTACTTTTAAAGTGGCAGTGAATATTTGGAAATTCTTCTAATTAATTTAAATGTTTATTTTTGCAAGAATTATGACAAATATTAAAAAGCCCAAATTTCACATCCGAGAAGTGAGTGTAAAGAATCATCTCTCATGGTGTCTTAACATGGAAATACACCTTCAAGGGCAACTTCGGCTCGCTAATGCAATTATAGAGGATGAAACCTCAAATGAAAAAGATAAAGCAAATGTGCTAATTTTTATTCGCCTTCATTTGCATTAGAACCTGTAGACTCAATATTTATCCGTTCGAGACCCTTAGATCCTGTAAAGGAGGTTGAAGGATAGGTATGATCATACCAAGACTGTTATTCTCCCTCAAGCATAATATGATTGGCAAAATTTCAAACTGCAAGATTTTAAATCAATGTCTAAATATAATTCCGCTTTATTTGATATTATTTCTCGGCTTGAATTATATGGTATCAACTTTCTCCACCTTCCATGCTTTGAATATTGTATTGCAACAGCAATACCGGCAACATTAGTTTGCCACATATTCTAAATTAATTTATGTGTTTCTCACTGTTGAGCAAACTAATGAATCGCTACTCAAAAATCATGATCTTAGACCTACTGGCTCAAAAGTATTGCCTGAAACACATGCTAACTTTGAGAAAAATACTTGCCATTTTAAGGGTTATAAGTGCAGGTAAGAACATAATCCTAGAAGGGATGACAGGAAATTTAACCGTCCTATGAAATCAAACTTTAGCTTGAATTATGGCAAAGAAAAGAAGCCAAAGAATGTGATTAATGAAAGTATTTGCCATCACTGTGGCATGACTAAGCACTGGTCACATACCTGTCGTACGCCAAAACACTTTGTTGACCTATATCATGTATCTTTAAATAATACGAGCAAGTGTGGTGAATCTCATGCCATTCAAATCAATCTTATTGCCATAACCATTGTTGAGACCAACAATATTTCCGTTGGTGGGACTCATCTTGCTCCTGAAGTAACAAATGTGAGAACTTCTGATTACTTTGATGAGGTATTAGATTGGTGGATGATGATTTGAACTTCGAATTTTATGATTCTAATAATTTCTTTTTAGTTATTTCGCTTTAAATATATTACTTCTTATTATTCTTTCATATGGTTATGAAATGTTTATAAACCTTATATAATATTTGTTTGACTCTATAATTAAGATGCAGAATTGATTAGCCCCAGAAGTGATTATATGGCTCAATTGAGGGGGGATATTATGAACTATACATTGCAGCATTACTATGCGGCGAGTTCACAAGATGCAAGATTGATTAGTCTCGGCAGTGACTATATATGCATTGCACTCTTTTTTATTTTTGTTCGGTTTTTTCCAATAGGATTTTTCCGGCTTAAAGTTTTTAACGAGGTAATTAACGCATCCATAAAAATGAGAGATCATAACATTTGTACTCTGCACTCTTTTTCCCTTTTGTCTGATTTTTGTCCCATTGGGTTTTTTCGGCTTAAGGTTTTTAATGAGGCAGTATCATTCGATGCACATTTGTAATGAATATAAAGAATATTCAAGGGGGAGTGTTATGAAATACATAAATAAATATTCATTATATTCATCTTATCTAATGTACTTATTATGGTATATTTATATCATATATTCTAAGTACATCTTCCTATATAATGAATGTTCATCTTCCCTATCCAATACATGTATCATTCAATACATTGATATTAATGATAAGTGCATTATTCTTCTTCTATAAATATGAGCTTAGTTTTTGATGTATAAAAAAACACAACATAGAACAACACAGAACAACAGTGATACACTAGAAATAAAAAAAAAATCTTCTCTGGCTTTCTCTACTATCTTTGGTATCCACTTATTTTCTCTTCTCAATCTCTTATCTATTATATATTTGCAATGCAATATTTTACAATAAAATCGAATTTTTTTTCTGACCAAAAAACAAGTTAGTGCTTTCGCGCCGTACACATGTGGATCGAAATGTTGACGTGATTTTTCATTGATTAGTTAAAGGCAAAATTCCAAATAATAACATAAAGTATTCTCATTTTCTCAAATAAGAGTCTAAAGTAGACATTGTTTTAAATAAAAGCTTGAAATGTCCAAATCATCTCAAATAAGAATTTGAAATAGACTTTGTTTCAAAGAAAGGCCCGAAGTAAGCATATTAATCTCAAAAAATGAGTTTAATCTCTCTGGTTAAAGGGATTTTCATTTTTCATCTTTCAAGTTTTTTTTTTCTTTTTGTTCTTTTCTTTTTTCTTTTTCCCTCTTCCCTTCACTGGCCATGATGTTGAACTCAAGTGAGGGCAAGGGTCACCCTTGTTCAACTTAGGCGACGCCCTCGCCAGCCTAGGCAAGGGCTGCCCTAGTCCAATGCAGGCGAGGGTCGCCCTCGTCAAATCTAGCAAGGGCTACTCTCGCCCAATGTTGGTGAGGGCAACTTTCGTCAAGCGTCACCGACCATGTTTGAAGACGGGAAGACTAAAAAGGAAAAGGAAAAGAAAAAGAAAAAAAAAAAGGATTAAAAATATAAAAATTTAAAAAATATAGTTACAATTTTTTGACAAAAATACCCTTTCTCCAATGATTAAAAAGTCACCCCGGTCAAAGACCCTTATTTGAGACGATTTGGCCACTTCATGCTCTTATTTGAAAAAAATTTAGCCACTTCAAACTTTTTAAAACAATATCCACTTTAAACCCTTATTTAAGAAAACTATGGCGCTTCATGCCCTTTTTCTAAATTTTCCTTAATTTAATTACGGTTGTGGAAAGGAAAGGGTGGAAAAATTACAATAATAACAAAAAAAAAAACTAGAGAGAGAAAAGTGAGAGTGAAACAAAGAGAGAGAGAGAGAGAGGGGAGAGGGAGAGAGGGTTATCCAAGCACCGATGACGGCCGGCAACCCTCACCGAGTAAGGTGAACCGACAATGTCATCACCAATTGAGTTGAATTTTTTTTTTTTTTGGCTAAAGAAAAAAGGGCAAATACCACAAAAAGCCCCAAATTAGGTCAATTGTGACATAAATACTCTATATTTTTTTTTTTCATATCTCACAAGGTTCTAAACTTATTCATTATGACACAATAACTCCCAATTTTTTTGTCAAGAAAAAAAAAAAACTTAAACCTATATTATTTATTTCAGTTCTATCCAAGGTATATTTATGATGTTAATATAAGTTTGGAATTTTTTATGTTATAAAAAATTTGAGGTATTTATGTCACAATTGGCAAATTTAAGATTTTTTTTATGATTTTAACCTAAAAAAGAATTGGACCCAATTAAATATGGTCTTTGGAATAGTTTGAAATTTTGGGAATGTGGACGTTCATTTGCTGCTTCTTTTTTTTTTTTTTTTTTTTTTTTTTTTTGTGACCTAGGAACCCGTCTGGTAAAAGGCGCAATGAGTAAAACCTAAGAGGACATATAAGCGGGAGGACCCACCACCCCTAGCGCCGGCGAGTAAACCTAGGAGGACATATAAGCGGGAGGACCCACCACCCCCAGCGTCCCACTTAAGACCACAAGCGACCGTGAGAGGATTCGAACTCCTCCCCTTCGTGAGGGGGAGAGAGCCCAAACCATCGCGACCACCAAGGCAGTGGTTCATTTGCTGCTTATTTATTGGGAAAATTACCAAAAAGTACTAAACCTATTGCAATTGTGCCAATTTAGTCATAAACTTATTTTTTTAACCAATTGAGTCCTAAACCTTTTACAATTATTCCTGATCAGTCCATTCGGCCAAAATTGACCGACCGGCGCTAATGTGACAATCAGCTGGCACCAACAAATTTTAAAAAATAAAATATTATTAAAAAAAGCTCGCTGGCGTCGACCGGCTGCCACGTCAATGCCAGCCAGCTAATTTTAGCCGGATGGACCGATCGAGAATAATTGTAAAAGGTTTAGGACTCGATTGGTCAAAAAAATAAGTTTATGACTGAATTAGCACAGTTGCAATAAGTTTATGATTTTTTTGTAATTTTCCCCTTCTTTGTTCCTTGTACGCACAGGCAACGAAATACTTAGAATTAGAGTTGATTTTGAAGTCAAGGATGGAAGATCATAGAGTGAAGATAAGAGGATTTAAGGTAATTTGAAAATTAGGTCAAGATAATAGCTGCATCTCATGTAGATTGGGAAGGACTTGAAGATCTAGATGGCCATTCTTGTTGGAGTTCTATCTTTATTTATGCAGCTCACATTTCTTGAAGATTTGCACACAAAGTCACTTTGGGCAAGGGTTCTTGAGGGGTCCAAGTGAGCTGATGTAACTCCCGTTGGCAGCCATACCATTGCCTATACTCTTTTTCTTTGTTTACATACGCGTGACCGCACGGGCATTTATATGTTTAGTGATGGAGGTATGCTATTTGAACAATGGATATTCATCCATGAGCACCTATTACTACTAAGCCATGGACTTGAACTAGGAGACCAAAAGATAGGCCTAAGATCTCGTACAATGGAACTCACGATTATGGACCTGAACGAATCCATTAGCATGAAACATTTTTTTTTTATCCCTCATATTGGAAGAAATAAAGGTATTTACATGCTTATAACTTAAAATACTAGACTTGCTTTGGCTGAGGAAATGCAATTGTATTTCCTCAAAATTCTTCAAAATTTTTTTTTTACCAAACAAGACCTCACGAACATATAAAGCTCAAAGGCTTTGAAAAAGTAATTTTTGAATCCACCATTGTTATCAAATGACACGTGGAAACTAAGTGCTCATGTTTTTCCTCTTTTTTTTTAAATGATTTTAATTTTATTAGTTTTTAATTTAATCTAATTTAAATTTAACTTGTATTTTAAGGAAATTATCTCTTATCAACCGAAAATTGGGTAGTGTTGATGGAACTCCCCTGCCATACGCAAATTTGAGAGCCATGAAAAGACAAGGTAAGACAATTGCCAATTGATTAGTTATTTCGATCCGTTTAGTTTATCCATTTAATTTAACCATATGAATCATAATCAATCGAATAACTAAATGGGGATCACACTCAAGCAAGAGATATGGACTTTTTCACAAGGTGGATGTCCAATGAAATGTTCCCAGTGGAACGACATGATTTGATGTTAGAATTGAAAATTAGAAATGACTTGGACCAAGTCATTTCTAATTTTCAATTCTAACATCAAATCATGTCGTTCCACTGGGAACGATTTCATTGGACATCAAATTACGTCGAGTGAAATGATTGGGACTTCCAGAAAGGTTTCCCACCTCAAGGGCGTCTATAAATGCAGTGAGTCGCAACCCTCCGCTAATCAATATTGTCTGTGCTTTTTGGTCTACACACGAAAGGAAAAGACTAGAGAGAGAGAGAGAGAGAGACGGTAGATCTCGGGAGCCTTTGCGCAAACGAGGGCGCTCGCTCGTGTTGCTCCTACCCTCGTCTGCCCTCATTGACGTCGTAGCCCCAGCCTGTGAGCGACGACGACGGCACTGCCCCCCACTCACTCCCGACGCCTGCTCCTCACCGCCGCCGCCTTCTTTCTTCCGACGAGCTGCTTTGCTGTCCAAGCCGTGACGACCATCTCCGACGGCACTGCCCTCTCCTCCCGCCGAACCTACCGTCGTCATTCCTCTCTCTCCACAAAAAAAAAAAAAAAAAAAAAAATGCTCCCTCAAATTTGGGATTCTGAAGCTGAGAGCCTGTTTTGTGTTGTACTGCATTTCTTCTCTAGGCCTTGATTTGTTTTGTTCTCTTTTTGGGCTCCTTCCCACACCTCCAACTACCGGAGACGACGCGGGTGCTCTCTGTCCCAAGCCGCTGCCGTTCCATCATGATGTCGAGCCTGTTTTCGTTCGGTCGGCGTCCCTCGTGGCTTCGTCTTGCATCGCTACTCCCGGCCGAAAGTCACTACCGAGACGAGATGATACGAGCCGTGTCACCAATCGTCGGCCGAATTACCGCCGCGTGCACCTCGTCGAACCACCACCGTGGCCATCCTTTGCTAGGGAGCACCGTACCGGTCATCCGTCTAGCCGATTCCGTTGAAGTCCAAATTTGGCACTAATATCCTGTGAATCTAGGTAATATCTCGTCCGAATTTGTTTGTGTTTTTGCATGTGATTGTTCACTCTGAGCAGAAATGCCCTTCGCTAAATCTATTTGCACACGCCTTCAGCTGCTGGATGATCTTTTTTTCTTCTTCTTTTTTCGTGTCTGTGTAACATTCAGTATATTCCCGAGCATCTCCGTCTTCATTGGAATATCGGTCATCTTTGTGCGCTCTGCCTTGGAAGCATTCCAAAAGCCTCAGCTCACTTCTTGACCAGGCCACGCCACACCAAGTTACCAACCTTTTTCCTTCTTCTTGGGGGAGAGAGAGAGGTCTGGAAGTAATACGCTTCCCAGATATGGCACACTCAAAGGCCAGAGCATCAGAAGTTCAGTTCGATGTGTTCTTGAGTTTTAGTGGAGTGGATACTCGTTTTGACTTCACAGACTTCCTCAGTAGAGACTTGAATAATGCTGGCATCCGCGTATTCAGGGACGAAGATGCGATTGAGGTGGGTGATAAGATTGGTGAGACAATCCTACAAGCTATCGACAGCTCCAAAATCTACATACCCATCATCTCTCAAACTTATCCTGACCATGAATGGTGTCTCATCAAGCTTGAACACATGATGTACAATGTGTTTAGGTCAAATGGCAAAAAACGGATTTTTCCCATCTTTTATAAAGTGGAACTGGGCATGTTAAACATCGGACTCCACGCCCCAAAAATCTTTCCTCTGAAGAGGCTCTTGCAAAGGTTGGTCAAATCAAGGGATGGAAGGTCGAGGAGGGACTAAGGTAAAACTACCTTTAAGATGCCTGCGTAATTCTTCCTTTTTTGGTTTTTGTTTTAGGGGATAAAACATTGCCCTATCAAATCATTTATTTTCTTCTTCTTTTTTAAATTGAAAATTTCGATAACCACTTTCAACTTCAAGTGCTACTCCTATTTAACTTTACAACCTCTACTCGAGACATCTTCCCTAATATTTCAGTTGTTACAGCCACTGCTGGCGCTAGGAACTTGTTACAGGTTTTGGGGTTATATAATCTGTCTTCCCCAAATTGCAGTGTTCAATGGATGACCTTGAATTTGTCTGCATTTTCTCCCTGTTACAAGTGCTGAAAATCTTTTCTAGGCTTATGTCACGGGCCGATCGATTGGGATTGTGACCGCGCGGCGACTCGGGCACTTGGGATCGGATTGGATCGCCGAAGCACCTAAGCCAAGCCTTACTTGGTCGAAACGCTCACACACTCGCCTTACCCGGATCGTAGAGAGAGAAAGGATTCTAGAGAGAAGAGCTCTGGAAAGAAGACTTGCTTTTATATTGCGGAAGTAGTGGATTGATTACAACTGAAGGAGGACACCCATTTTATAGGTGAGGGCCTCAGATTACATCCATTGATCTAATATTCTACCGGCGGACGAGATCGCACCGCCTCAATTACCGACATAAGTGCCGTCTACCATCTATCGACATAAATGAAAGGAACGGAATACCGTAATCTTAGCCTAATGACATCTTCGCCCGTTCTAGCAATTCGGGAGAAGACTTGGTGGGAATTCGAGTGAGAGCGGGAGGTCCACGGGCGAGGCTGGGGTCGACCCTGGGAACCCTCTCGGGTCGTGCATCTTTCGGCCCGTGACATTCTCCCCCACTCATTCGAGCGACGTCCTCGTCGCTCTCAGCTTGGCGGGCAGCCTTGCGGGCTTTGGCTCGATCCTTCTTGCGCTTGTTGCTCTTCGCTCGGACGCTCATGAACGAAGGACCGCATCCTTCTATGATGAAGTCGGATTTGGGGCGCGGCTCGGTCTTTGGCTTGGACGGAGCACGCGGTGTACACTCAACCTCGGGGAAGAGTGCTTGGATGGGCATGGCGTGTGTTGGAGTCGACTCCAACTTGGCCTTCGGTTTCACCTCGGACAGCTTGTTGATGCGCATGACGGCCTTCAAGCTCTTGTCAAGGCGTCGGATCGACGCGATGGTCTTGGTGTCGACCACCCCTTTGATCATGGGGATCATCGTCGAGCACTTTTTGTCGAGGATCATCAAGCACTTGGTCCTCATGTCGATCATGGCTCCCACACTATCGAAGAATTACATGCCAAGTATGAGATCGTAATCGTCAAGAGGGATTACCTCGAACGCCATTCGTCCCTTCCATCCGCCGATCTTGACGTCCACGTCGGGTGTTGATCCTACGCCATGGAAGTCGCCCGAATTGATCGGCTTGTACGACTTCTCGGACGGCTCCACGTGAAGACCCAAGACCTTCGCGACCTCGGTCGACATGAACATGTTGGATGTGCCGGTGTCGACCAAAGCATAAAGCGTTCGGCCGCCCACTTCGACCTCCACAAAGAACATGTCGGTGTTTGGAGCGATTTCTCCTTTGGTCGGCGATCGGGCTTGGACTGAGTTGATCATCTTCACAGCCCCGATCCGGATCTGCCGCTTGTCTTCTTTGGGCGCCTCCTTTTCCTCATCGATGGCTAGAAGGGCATTGATTCGTCCCCTCTTCGGGCACTTTTGGGTCCAGTGCATCTCTTTGCAAATAAAGCAAGGAGAGGGTGGAGGTTGATCAAACTTACTCGCGTAGTCGATCGGTGGTCGACCTCTTTGGAAGGACGGCTTGGAAGACCCTTCTCCCCACGTCTTGGCTCGGCCGCCTTGATCGGGCATGCCTCGGGGAGTGTTTCTTCCTTCGTCGTCGGGTCGATCCGACCTCCAATCTCTTGCTCGATAATTCCTCGGCTCAACCCTGGTGAGGTCGACGAGTGACTCGGCCATGCTTAGCGCACGCGCCAGACTACTCACATCCCGCCGTTTCAACTTAAGCTGTGCCCATGGCTTCAGTCCATCCATGAACGCTCCGAATGCCTCCTCTTCGCTTAGGTTCCGAATCTGGAGTTTGAGCTCCGTGAATTCTCTCACGTACTCTCGGATCGCGCCTCTTTGCTCGAGGCGATGGAGCTTGCTACGGGCCTCTTGCTGAGCAAACTCGAGGAAAAAGTAGTCCCGGAACTCACGCACGAAGTCGTCCCAAGTATTCACGGGATCAGCGCCGCTTTGAATCTCGTGGCACCTATTACGCCACCACAGCATTGCCGTGTCAGACAGGAACATGGAAGCGGTTCGTACCTTGGTCGACTCGTCTCGGATGTTGACGGCACCGAAGTATTGCTCCATGCTCCACACGAAGTTGTCCACGTCTTGCGCGGACCGGTTGCCTTTAAACTCTTTTGGCTTTGGCACCTCGATCTTGGGCACCGCTTGGGTAGACACAGCACCGTTCGTGATGCTGAGTTTGCATAGGGCGAGCTCGGTCTTGAGCTCTTGGATCTCCGCCTTCATGGCTTCAACCTCTTCCCTACACGGGCTTACCTCTTCGATTATTTGGACGCGCTCGTTCAAACCATCGATCGATGCTTCGAGAGCTTCGTCCTTGTCGAACAGTGGAGCCGTGGCTTGGTTGATGCCGGTCGTGAAGTCTTCACGAAGCGAGCCCTCGACCTCCATGATCCGGTCTCGCACGTCGTCAAGACCTTCCATGAGCTCGAGCACAGCACTCCGAACCTTCCTGATCTTCTCATCGAACGTGGCCGCAGCATCCATCGAGTGATCTCTTTTCTTTGTTTTGTTGCGCGTGTCTATGCTAGGCGCAGACTCTCCAACTATAGCCGCATCATGGCTCGACATTCTCTCGAACAGTTGGCGCTCTTCAATCTCTTGGAAATGAATCTCTCTTTGGCTCTGATACCACTTGTCACGGGCCGATCGATTGGGATCGTGACCGCTCGGCGACTCGGGCACTTGGGATCGGATTGGATCGCCGAAGCACCTAAGCCAAGCCTTACTTGGTCGAAACGCTCACACACTCGCCTTACCCGGATCGTAGAGAGAGAAAGGATTCTAGAGAGAAGAGCTCTGGAAAGAAGACTTGCTTTTATATTGCGGAAGTAGTGGATTGATTACAACTGAAGGAGGACACCCCTTTTATAGGTGAGGGCCTCAGATTACATCCATTGATCTAATATTCTACCGGCGGACGAGATCGCACCGCCTCAACTACCGACATAAGTGCCGTCTACCATCTATCGACATAAATGAAAGGAACGGAATACCGTAATCTTAGCCTAATGACATCTTCGCCCGTTCTAGCAATTCGGGGAGAAGACTTGGTGGGAATTCGAGTGAGAGCAGGAGGTCCACGGGCGAGCTGGGGTCGACCCTGGGAACCCTCTCGGGTCGTGCATCTTTCGGCCCGTGACACTTAGCTATAAATGCCGAAATTTTGCTTGGGCACCATGTGGTAGCCACTTGGTAATTTCTGCCATCATGTAGACCACTACCAAATAGAAAAAGGCATCTGGTGAATTGAATTCTACTAAATTAGCCTATACTGATTATTCAATGTATTTAGATATTGTTTGTAACCACGTGCGATGTGTGGGTGTGAATTTAATCTAGTCAACTAATGAAAGCGCTTTTGTGTATGATAGCCAAGCAAAAATTGTTGATTTGGTCGTTCGAAAGGTTTTGGAGGAGCTAGGCAGAAAAGATGAGTCACAGACTGAGCATCCGATTGAGCTTGATGACTTGATAGAGTCACTTGAAGACTCTTATAATCGTGCAGTGATGGTACCATATTTTCTTCTTCATCAGTATACAATTGACGCACGTAAATGCACGGATTTGAAATTTGATTTGTTCTAACCTTGGTTTGATGCTATAATTTGGTGAAACTATACAGACTGCAAGAAGTTAAATGTTATTCTGAAATTTATGTGGACAAAAATATATTTTCCGATCAATTAGTGTTCCTTCAACACGTTCTTTTTAATTGAAAATGTTGTTTCCTATAAATTAAATGAGTACACAAATACAAGTCTCATAAACTGTAATTTTTAAATTTATTTCTTGCTGTATAATTCATTGTTGTACATTGTGTGATGTGATTAGTGTTCATTTTTTCCTTTTTTTATTTTATTTCATACTATTTGCAATAATCGCCCTTTTGAACGTTCACATTGTTGTGTACTTGCCTGCCGATTTTGAAAATGGTTTAGCTTATCCCCTACCTTCTCTAGTTTTTCAGTCTGCATGACCATCAAATGTTACCTAAAATCTTGTTGTCCTAAAGCATCAGTACTGGAGGCTATTCTCCTAAGATTGATTAGCAAAAGCATGGCTTTGTTAAAGCTCGACAGGTTCTCCAACCCCATTCTGCCTCCCGTTTTCTGCCTTTGCTAGTTCCTCCCATCTTCTCCAGTGTACTCAATTTCCATTTTAGAATTTTTCCCACAAAAAAAAAAAAAAAAAAAATTTCGCTCAATTGCCCTGCAAACAGAGACTGGAGTTTTAAATATTGACATGGCATGCGTTGGCAGTGCACGCGCAACTGTTTTAATAAGTACTTTTTTTCCCAGCTTTCAACAGTCTCTTTTCCTTTCCTCCCACTGCCCCCCTTCAAGTTTCGAAAATTCTTCCATGCAATGAATTGCAAAAAACAGATCTCATTTTTTGGGACAGCGTATGAAATTTTATTTATTGTACCACCTTGACAACAGTTTTTGGTTGTCAGCAGGATAAACATTGCAAGATACAAAGTAATCTTTAGGAGCCACGTGTGTCTTGACGTGGATCATTATATGAAGTACACAGATGTGGTAGTTTATATGTGCCAATAGGAATTAGTCAAGCTAAATGTTAGCACTATACTATTCAAAGAAAATTTTCTTTTCTTTTCTTTTCTTTTTTATAGAAATAATTCTATTGACCCCAATTTTCGAGTAACCGTAGGAGTATAAACAATATGTTCCACAAGAAACCTAATCTGTTCTTGATTAGATGATTAGTGAGAAAAGATTAGCATTATCTTAATTGTGCAGTGCTTAAAACTTATGTGAAATTTCAATGCGGTCCAAGTGCAGCAGTATGCCGGAAGAGAGAGTCTAAGCAGAGGAAGTACAGGGAGAGGGACGAGTCTAAGCAGTACTAGTACAGAGAGGAGATGGAGTAATCTAAGCATAAATAGGATGGAGGGCGTGGACATGGAGGAGGCTAGTGTGAGTACAGGGAGGAGTGGAATCAAAGGGAGTCTAAGCATAAATAGGATGGAGGACATGTACACAGAGGAGGGCAGTGGGAGTACAGGGGGAGAAGTGGAAGCAGCAGAAGCAGAGGGAGCAGTGGAAGCAGCAGAAGGACTAGAAGCAGCAGAAGAGGGAGGAGCGGGAGCAGTGGAAGCAGCAGGAATAGCAGCGGGGAAGAGGAAGCGGGGGAAGCAGTGAGAGGAAGTTTTCAAGATACTTGTTTGGGGGCGTTCTTGGTTTGCCTTTTTTATGCATTGTGTTTTAGCCTTTCTCTGCATTGTGTTTTATGCCTTTTTTATGGATGCTTCTTTCGTTTTTTGATCAGCATGGGATGGTAAACGGCGCTGTTCAAACTTTCAAGGAGAGTTTCCATAGATTTGACAAGTATACCAACTTCTGTAATTTAATCATCTCTGAGAATTCTGATCCCAGTGCTTGTGGTCGGGCATATGGTATGAAAATATTTGATCTCGAAGAGTGGAAGAAGAGAAACATCATGGGAATATATCACCGATGGCAGGAAATGAATGAGGATAGGACATTGTGGATAGTCAGCGTCTTACCACCTGGATTGGTCACTTTCTACAATCTGACTAAATAGTTCGATCAGAGGTGGCATGTTTTTAGGCTCGGCTATGATCCAGCACTCAACCGGACAGAAATGGACAATGCAGCAGTCATTCATTACAATGGAAACTGTAAACCATGGTTGGATTTGGCAGTCTCCAACTATTTTGTAAATCTACGATCAGTCTTGAAGGGGAGCAATGCAGCTGTGTATGCATAATAGACCAATCAAAGAGAAGGAACTTTGCCATGCAATTACATTTCAACCTGACGTTCCTGAGAATTGCCGACACAGTCTCGTGGGTTAGAGAACTGTCCTCCAATGGAAGATGGCATGAAGTGTTAGTCCACTTTAACGAAGTGAAGTGAGCAGGAATTGAAATCACTGGGCCTTCCATGAATAATTCCGTCGTCAAAGCGTCGTCAAAGCGTCTTTCAAAGGTATCCAATAAACAAGGGAAGTCCATCCATGCTTGTGTGCTCAAGCAGGGTCTCGACACATTCTCTTCCATCAGCAATTCTGTCATGGATTCGTACATGAAGTGCAGGGACTTGGAATCCGCGTTGGGCGCCTTCCGGTCAATGCAAAGCAGGGACTCCGTGTCGCACAATGTGCTCACTCGTAGGTTTCTTCATCAGTGAAATTTGGGATGAAGGTTGTCATGATTTCGGCGAGCCCAAGTTGATGGATTTGAACCCAATGTCTCCACTTTGGTACTGGTTCTCCAGGCGCATATGTGGATGTTGATATGGAGCGAGCAGATGGACTTTCATACGCTCTTGAAGTTCATCAACGAGTGGAGTTGGCCCATTGATCTCGATTCAATCTTAGGAATGCAGAGACATTATGCAAATGTGCAGGGATAGTTTGTTCAAAACAGATATGAGCATGAAAAGGCACAAGGTTTCAGGATGTGCCCGAACAAGATATGATGAAGTATGATTACTTGACTTAATGTGAAAAACATCAGATCAGCATTTAAATTAGGGGGAAAATCTCTCCTTCCCCGCCAATGGGGTGTGTTGAGGCAAAACCGTCAAATTTATCACTAAAGGATGTATCATTGAGCCCAATTAAGTATGCAGATAACACGTTCCATTTTCCTTTCTCACAGGGGGATAATTGAGGCAAGTCCTGATGAATGAAGACATGAACCAAAATGAAATTGATTCAACACAAGAAGGGTGTATCGTTCCTAAATTAGTCCAATTCAAGTTTGAAATGCAAGTAACATGTCCCATCTCTTGTAGGACAAGGCGCACATCAACTGCAGGAGCGATGCCTTCTACCAAGTTGGCATGCTAAGGCCATCCATTTTGTTGTAAAGGATGTATATCGTTCCTAAAATGATTTCTAGTCAAGTGTGGAAATAACATGCCCAGTCTTCTAAATGTCTCTTTCAGAAGAGAATTTGAAAAGAGCAAGAATTGAACTTTGTGGATTATTGTATGCAGTAAAGAAATGTTTTTCATAAATAAAGTCAAGGCCATAGAGGCATTTTTCAAGCAATCCTGTCATTTTAGTGATTTATGTCATGCATATCATGCATATATCCTTCATAATATTTTCCTAACATGTGTCATCATCATTCTTGATAGGAAATGTCATACCCGAAGAACAAAAACACGTGAAGGGTAAATTGTATCGATTCCAATTGCTGATTTTGATACTGTTTCTGATGTGATTCTCTTTTCCTTTGATTTGGATTACATCAAACACTTGTAAGAGGTGAGGTACTATTCTGATTAGTGGTTCTGTTAATGGTTACTGATGATTATAACTAAAGCTTGTAGGATTTTTTAGTAGGAAATGACAATGATAGTAGATGATCCAATTAAAAAAGCTAGCACAAATTGAGAAAGGGAAACAAATTACTTGTACTTTGAGCTGTTCGCAAGGTGATATGCTTCTTTTTGGATTTATGAGGTTCCTGTGTTTCTCATAACCATGAGGAGAATAGCAGAGGGGGGGGGGGGGTGCATTGCTAACTTGACAGTACCATTTGCTTTGTATCATCTATGTATGATGAGTTGCCAAAAGATTGTCTCCTCTCTGGTTAACAGAACTTGTTCTTCACGTGCAGAGTCTTGACCGTATAAATATGTCGGCTTTTGGAAGGTACAAATGTGCAATACTAGACATGCAACTAGGTTGCTGTTAGACACGCTGGGGAAGGGTATTGAGTCTGCTTTGGTGTATCCTCGAGCCTTTGTAGCTGAGCCATGGCAGGCATCCAGTGAAATGTTTCCTGGAATTGATCCTCATAGGAGATGTGCGATGATCAATTTGTTGGAGATATGTGAAGATCAATTTGGGATCATAGTTGATCTATAGTATTGTTTCAAAAATTTAGAATTTGATTTTATTTGATTTCATGTATTGGGTCTTATTCCTTCTTTAGTTATACATTGATTATATTATAAATAGGAGCGTATTCTTGTAAAGGACAATTCATTCAATACATAATACAGATTTCTCCCAAGTCTCTCCCTTTTCTTTCATTTTGTAACAATCCTGAAGCTCTTGCCGTTGAACTGGCACTTGTCCCAACTATACAGGTACTTTCACCTTCATTTTGATTTTTGCTCTTAGATCTCCTTGTTGTGACATGGAAGTTTGAAATGCAGATCTTCTGGCTGTGCTTTTGCCATGGCTTGAGGCCGTTATTTTGATGACCATCTTCATGTCTGATTTCTAAACTGAAATTCCTATGGGCACTGTGATCGTGAAATTTATTTACAAAAGATGTAGGACAAATAAGCTTTTTGAGTAAAGAAATGTAGCTTTTGCTGAAGAAGTGGTTGCCCAGATATCTTTTGGCTTTCAAATGATGCTATGTGAGAAATATATCAAGATCGTCATTCGATTTGTGAAATAAATGGCTATGACATATTCTTGCATAGAGTTGTCTTAAGGTTGCATTCACTTTCAAATGCCATGCATTTGTCGTGTATCCTGCAGCTGTCTCCTCCCCATATTGTCGACCTTTTCTTCAATCAAGACCATGGCAATTGATTTCAGCTGAGACAAAGTAATGATAGTATACATGTTTCAGACTGTCAAAAGTGTCTCACAGGCTTATGTTGATGCAGTTCTTGATCTGGCTTGACATTTTATCATCAATTTCATTCAACCTTTTCTTGATGCAGTTTTTGATGTAGTTCTTGATCTGGCTTATGCTGTCTCCTCCCCATGTTGTCGACCTTTTCTTCAAACCAGACTATGGCAATTGACTTCAGTTGAAATAAAGATATGATAGTATCCATGTTTCAGACTGTCAAAGGTGTCTCGCAGGCTTATGTTGATGCAGTTCTTGATGTGGCTTCACATGTTAAAATTGTTCCCAAACCACAAGAACATAACCACAATCAAAAGGCGCCCGCAGCGAATTCAATTCAGGCATAATCAGAAAGAAAAACGCGCTGTGTTGACGAATAAACACTACACGATTCGCAAAACCCCCTCCCCCCCCAAAGCCACAGCCATTAGCCCGACAATTACCAAATGAATTCGAGCCATGAGTCTACTCCAGATCGTCTCCAATCCAAATTAAATTGGGAAAAAGCCACCAAAAACCCCAAACTTTACCTGGAGTGACACATTTACCCCGAACTTTGTTTTGTGACGTGAAAAACCCCGAAGTTTGCTAACTGTGACACATTTACCCCATTAAGGGTATTTTCGTCTTATTCTTTCTGTTTTTTTCCTTTTCTTTTTTTTTCTTCTTCTTCTTTCTTCCCTCCGCCGGCCATGGCGAGGGAAGCCGGCGTCCGGCGAGGACTGCCCCGGCATCGGGCGAGGTCGCCCTCGCCGGCGTCGGGCGAGGGCACCCTTCGCCCGACGCGCGGGCGGCGGCCCTCGCCAGATCCGGCGAGGTGCCCTTGCGGCGTCGGGCAAGGGCCTCCCTCGCCGGATCCGGCGAGGGCGGCCCTCGCCGGCGTCGGGTGAGGGCCTCCCTCGCCGGATCCGCGAGGGGGCCCCGCCCTCGCCAGATCCGGCGAGGGTGCCCGACGCCGGCGAGGGCCGGACACCGGCGAGGGCGATCCTCGCCGGACGCCGGCTCCCTCCGCCATGGCCGGCGGAGGGAAGAAAAAAAAAAAAAAAAAAAAGAAAAAAAGAAAAAAAAGTTTTTAAAAGTAAAAAGACCAAAATGCCCTTATGTTTTAGGGTAAATGTGTCACACAATGAAAGTTCGGGGTTTTTTATGTCACAAATAAAAGTTTGGGGTAAATGTGTCACAGTTAACAAACTTCGGGGTTTTTCACGTCACAAAACAAAGTTCGGGGTAAATGTGTCACTCAGAAAAGTTTGGGGTTTTTGGTGGCTTTTTCCCAATTAAATTAACCCCAAGAAAACACGATTAATCAGCCAGCTTGACCCGCAGAAACCACCGCCTCCGACCAAATCCTTAACAGACTAGCAGATGAAAAAATTTGAGGAATTACTCTCGGCACAACCGACCCAGGCGACAAATTGTTTTTGAAAATAAATAAGAGAATGTAATGAAGACGCGTTCGGGTAATCTAGCATAGTGAAGTCCCCATATTCATTTAATCTCTCTCACACACTTTATTTCGATTTCTAATTGATCTATTAAAATCTGATTAGGTCTCGTGGTGGTGCTCAGCCTTGATTGATGGTGCGGCGAGGATGGGTGGTCTCGACGTGATGTGCTCCCGTCCGTGGGGTGGTGCTCGTGCGGCTCTCATTGAATCCAAGTCAACAATTGAATCTCTCTGTGAAGCTTCATTGAGTTTGCCCATGGCTAGCAAAGCACCCAAAGTACAACTTTTCCCCCCTACCCTAGGGAATTTCTCACACCACCATGTCGAACAGATTGCTCGATCTAGTCTTTTTGTTTATCATTGTGGATATATGTTATGATGATTATCTCTCGATATTAGTGATTTCTCTTAGTCTGATTGTTTTTCAAGATGTTATCTCCGGGTTGCCACATCAATTTATATTTTAACAGTGGATATAATTTGAGATTTTTTATGGTACAAACCTTAAAAAAGAATTGGGTCTTTTGAGTTGACTTGATTAACCATGGTCTCTGGAATAGTTTGCAATTTTGGGAATGTGGAAGTTCATTTGCTGCTCCCTTGTTCCTTGTATTTATGAGCGACGGAATACTTAGAATTAGAGTTGATTTTGAGGTCAAGGATGGAGGATAGGAGAGTGAAGATTAGAAGATTTAAAGTGATTTGGAAAGCTGGTCAAGAAAATATCTGCATCTCATGTAGATTGGGAGGGACTTGAAGATCTATGTGGCAATTCTTGTTTATATATACATATGCATAACCCCATACTTGAGGTATCGGCCATTGCAAATTCGTACAAGAACAACACCAAGAAAGGTAATGAGTGTGTGAAAGCCCATGACTTAGGTTGCGTTCGTTTCACGGAAAATAACTTCCAGGAAAATGTTTTCCGGATTTTTCGGTGTTTGTTTCATGGAAAATCAACTACTTAAGGAAAATATTTTCCATCAACAGTAAAAATTACCTTCAAAGCTAAGGAAAATGTTTTCCACTTCGAAAAGTGGAAAACATTTTCCATAACTTCTTCTGCCTTATATCTTTTTTTTTTTTTTCTTTCTTTCCTTTTCATCTTTTTCCTTAGCTTGGCGGTGGCTGGCTAACAGCGGCCGGCGACCGGCGACCGACCGAGGTCGCGAGCCAGGTCGAGCTCCGCCCCGGGCCGGCGAGGCTCCGCCTAGCCCGATCTGTGGAAGCCCAGCTCGCCCGAGCTCGGCGAGCTCGGGCCTCGCCCCGGATCGGGCGGGCGGAGCCTCGCCGGCTTGGGGCGGAGCTGCAGCCTCGCCGAGATCCGGCGAGTTGGGCGCCCGAGCTCACCGCCCGGGCGGAGCTCGGGCTCGCCCGGATCGGGAGCCCGAGCTCCGCCCGATCCGGCGAGCTTGCGGCTCGCCGAGCTCGGCGAACCTCCGGTGAACTCGGGCGAGATCGGCCAAGCCTTAAGCTCGCCGGATCTGCGACCGGATCTTGGTCGGCCGCCGGGCAAGGCGATCGGCCATCGTCGGGCGTGCGGCGGCGGAGGAAGGAGGAAGGAAGAAGGAGGAGGAAGGAGGAAGGAGGAAGGAGAAGGAAAAGAAAAGGAAAAATAAAAAGAAAAAGAAAGAAAAATAAATGAACGGTGGAAGATAATAAAAAAATTGTATTTTTAAAAATACAAATATTTTTGGTCAATTATAAATATTAAAATTTAATTTTTTGATAATTTTTCTAAACAATTAAATTAGTTAACGAACGGTGGAAAATGTTTTCCACTCAAAATTTAAGTTTCAAATAAACACCGAAAATATAGCCATTTTCCTGGAAAATGACTTACGGGAAAATGTTTTCCTGAGATGGCCATTTTCTCGAAACGAACGCGCGCCTTAGTGATAGCAGTGGCGACAGTGGCAGCCAGTGCCAAGATGCTTGAGCATCTAGTGGTGGAGGTGGCACCAAGTCTTGGGGGCCAGTATAGGTGAGTGACTTTGGAAGCTCTACCAATGGCCACAACTAAGTCTAGCATAATTGACGAGTTTGCTCATGGTGGCTTGTAGTCATTGTAATGACACCGTTGTTGCCGCTGCCATGAGTGAACTCAGAAATTATGCTTGACTTATAATTAAAATCACTTTTGATAGTATTACGCAACATGACGCTACACATCTAAAATATGAATTTTCACAAATTTAATTACCCTTTTCGCCTAATTTGAACTTTGATTTAGCAAGAAGGGCATTTCATCTTCAATACGATTATCGGTCACACAAATTTGACATGTTACACATTTATTAATAATGTTATGCAATTTGATGATACACAATTAAAATATAAAATATATGGACATAAGTACACTTATTGATTAATATGATCTTCAATTTAGCGAGAAAGGGTATATTTATGTCCAATGTATGGATTAATGTTCACGAGTATCAATCCAAATCAAATACTACTTCGGGCGTGTTTAAAAAAAACCATGAGGAAAGCTTTTGGGGAAATGTAAATAATTTTATAGGAGAGAGGGTTTTTCCAAAATGCAAATAGCATTTGGTAATGTGTAATCTAAAAACATAACTTTAACTTAAATACGATTAATGATCTTTGCTATTTTATTTTTTTTTAAATCTCAAACATTTCCCAGCGAAACACAGTCTCAAATTTGGCCGCCGCCAACACAAGATTGCCTTGCCGCAGCCAAATCTACCGTTGCTGGTGGGCCTTTGCTGGTGGCCCACTAGTGGCCTGAACCCGGGGACATCAATTGAGATGTGGATATTTTCGAAATTATAAAAGATAAATGAAAGTAAAGTTGGAAGGGAAAATGTGTTTATACTTCGGAAATACTGAAAAATTCAAAGTGCTTTTGAACTTTGTTTTGGGCCAAAGATTTAGAGGATTTCGGAACCGCAACAAAATTCTCCAGAAGGAATCCGTCTGAACCGTATTTGCACTTCTCCAAGAACAATTTTTGAAGCCCAATGGGCTTTGAGAAGGTGGCTTCCCAGGCCCACCCTTCGCCGTCAAACGACACGTGGCGAAATTGGAGAGTTGACGGGGACTCCCTCGCCCTACCCGGTCGACGAATTTGAAGGCCGCGGCCTCGCCGACCAAGCCCAACCCCCACGCCCCACGTTGTCTTTCCACGCTTGACTAAGGCGTTGCTACTCCGCAAATGCCCTCCCTCTCTCCCCTTATTTACCCGAATGCCACCCCGGTCGTCGCCGTAATTTCGGCGACTCCACGAGGGCCGTCGAGTCCAAATGGGGGGAAGAATTTGGGAATCGTCATCATAGTAGTGAAGCGCAGGTGCAGGTACGGAAGCCAAGGAAGCGAAACTTCTCTGTAACTCTCTCTCTCTCTGTCTCGCGTTCTCACCTCTTCGGGCGATCGCCTCCTTTTGACTTCGTCGCGATGGAGAAGAAGGACGATCCGACATTTTCCGGGAAACTGTTCGATTCGCGTGTTCTTCTGACTCGCGACGCGTGAGGGAATTTTTTGCTCGGATTCTGTCGCAGACGGTCGCGGCATTCGTGATTGCGGTGGTTGGGTAGGTGCGTGCGTCCTTTCGCCGATTCCCCTGCGCCCCTCGATCCCCGAAGTAGGTCGGAATTCCCTCTTGATCGACGAAAATTTGGGCGTCTTTTGATTGTGCTGCTGCTTTCGATTGCTTGAACTGGGTTCTAGTAAGGATTTTGCGGCTGGTTTTTTTTTTCTTTTTTTCCGGTGAGTTTTAGGTTTCGCGCTTCCTGAACCGGTTCGTTGCTTCTGCAATGGAACCGGCGTTAATTCCGTCTCGATGAGTAATCGTGCTGTCCTACTCCTCATTAGGCTTAGGATGCGTTTGGTAATGTTTACGTTCAAAACTGCTTAGCGAATGCAAAATAGAAAAAAGTGTTTTACGTTCGAGAACAATTTTGAAAAAAAATGCGTTTAGTAAACTTATTCCAGGGAATAAAAAATGAATAGAAACACGCGTTTGATTAATTTATGTTCTTTTTTGTTTCTTTTAATTTTTTAATATTTTTATTTTATTTTTCATTTTTTCCTTTATTTTTTATTTTTTTCTTCTTTCGCCGGTCGCCGGAGGCCGGCAACGGCGAGGCTCACCGACCCTCGACGGCGTCGCCGGCCCTCGATGGCGATCGCCGGCCGCCTCCGGCGACCGGCCAAAGAGAAAAGAAGAAGAAAAGAGGAAGAAAAGAGAAGAGAGAAAGAAGAAACAAGAAACAAAAATTTGTTTTTGGAATGAGAAACAATTTTTTTTTGTTTCTCGTTTCTGTTTTTTTTGAGTTAACAAAAAAAAAAAAAAAAAACGCAACCAAACGTTTACATTGCTTTTTTGTTAAAAACAAAAACGGAATTTCTGTTTATAAACAAAAAAAAAAGAGTGAAAACATGCAGGGCCTTAGCTGCGGGTTTTTGAGAGATGATGCTGGAGATGGGGTTCAATTGCGGGTCTTTGGAATTTTCCCTTTTTTTTAAATCCCTCATTTTGGAATAAATAAAGGTATTTACATGCTCAAAACTCAAAATAATGGACCTACTTTGACTAAGGAAATGCAATTCTGTTTCCTCAAAATTCTACCAAAAAAAAAAAAAAAAAAAACCCAAATGGTAGTTAAGGACATATAAAGCTTAAGGGCTTTGAAAAGTATTTTCCGAACCCACTCTTCTTGTCAAATGACACGTGGCAATTAAGTGCCCATGTTTTTATTTTTTTTGAAAAAAAATAATTTTAAGTTTTTAAAAATTCATAAATCTAATTTAATTTAAATTTAACTAGTATTTTGATGAAAATATCTTTGATCGGCCAATTATTTGGGAATATTGATGGAACTCTCCCGCCTGACGTGGTCCACAAATTTGAGGACTGTGGAAAGACAAGATAAGACATTCTTTTTTAGATTGATTAGTGGAAGATTGCAACCTAATCTCGATTATCAATTGGATATGAATCTCAATTATTGGAAGCTTCCCTAATTGGGATTCAAATGCCATATTCAATGCTTGGACTGGTGCATGGAAAAAAGCAGTAACAGCCAGTACCTGTCCTAGATTAGTGGACATCTTGCTTCTGACATGCCTGTCCATCTTCATTCGGCTAGCTGTTACTGTTTTTTTCGTGCGCTAAAGACTTTTTTGCTTACACGGCCACATGACATTATCCATGATGTCATGTCACTATAATATAGAATGAAGATGGACAGGCACGTCCAAAGTAGCTGTTACTGTTTTTCTACGCACCAAAGACCTTTTTCCATGCACGGCTTTTTTTTTTAGGAAATCAGTATACCCGCTCAGCCGGTTTCAATTTTGACTCAATTTTTTTTTTTTATTTTATCAATTTCTATGTTTCCTCACCGGGGCAAATCGTGCTCATGTGCGGAGTTGGTGAGTCTCATTGGTCGTTTCGGAGTGAGGAGTAGTCAACCGGCATGTCTTATTACCGAAGGAAGGCGCTCTTAGTTAAATCTTTAAAAGCAGAAGATGAAACCGACGGGGAATCCTAGACGAAAGAGAGAGAAATGGGTGGAGAACTAAGTAGCACCGATATCGATACGCGACACACGACACGACACAATACGCTGACACGTCACAAAAAAATAAATAATTTTGACACATTGGGACACGTTGTATATTACATATATATTTTATATATAAATAATAAATTACTATTTTTATGATTATTTCAATTAAATTAATATGATTCAAATTCACAAATAAATAAATAATAATAAAATCCTATAATAAATTTACACTAAAAATATATTAATCCACAATTTATTAATATCTTTCATTGTTTCAATTTGACAAATTCAACTCCATTTAAGTAAATCCATAAAACTTGGAAAGAAAAAAAAAAGTAATTCACATTCTAGACTTGTGTGTCAAACGTGTCAAAAGAAAAAAGAAAAAATTTGAGGTTAAATTGTGTATCACAGAAAGTAAGAGTTAAAAAAGAAGAAAAGAAAATATTAAATTCTTTTTCTTTCCTAATTTGTTATTTTATTATTGATTTTTATTTGTTTTCACATATATATTTCGACACTTCATTTATTGAAAATTTGTAAAATTGACCTAGCATGTTATGATCATGTATTGGAAAGTCATATGTCGGAAATCCGACTCAAGTGTCAAAAAGTATCGAAAAAGATGACTAGGTGTAGGATTTTTCGACACGTTTTGATCGAGTGTCGAAGAGTATTGAATACATGTCGAAGTATTCGACACGACACGAAGGCTTTCAAAGAGTTCCTAGGTGGAGAATTGGGCAAGCAAGATGAATCTTGGTGGCGTTAAAATGAGATGAACGATGTACATACTACATGGTGGTGGCTCTTAGAATGGACAAAAGAATACAACTAGATGGTCCTTTTCATGGTATTCAAATCACATGCATGAGGTCCTAATCTTTAAAAAAAAATTGTTAATGTCATTACATAAATCTATTAAATTTAAAAGATGAAAAAACACTTGAAACATTAATTTTACAACTAATAACGAAATCATTATGTAATGAAATGACTTCTAATTCCTTTTGCTCAAATTAAATTGCTCTAAGAGGACTCTCTAGTGACCTAAAATTAAGACCAATGATAAATAAATGAAGTAAAAAGAAAATCAAGATAAGAATAATGAATTATAAGAGAAAAATTTTACTTTCCTGGTCCTAATCTCGTAGATGAAGATGTGCAGGGACCTAAAACATTACAAAATCAATCTTAAAATTACATGAGTCAAAGCTAAAGTTAAAAAAAAAAAGAAGAAGAGAGAAACGACTCTCAGTCAATTTTCTTCGGCTGGAGGACAATGTAGATTACTTGAACAGTTGCAATTGAATTGGTCATGTATGCCTTTTATTAGAATATCATCACGTTTTTTTTTTTTTTTTTTTTTTTTTGTCAAGCTAGAATATCATCACGTTGGGTTATCAAGAAAACGCTAACGCTTGGCTAATGTTTGACCGTCGTTTTCCTTGGCGGACGACCGTTGAGCCAAGCATTAGCCAAATTAAAATTAACTAATAGAGAGACGCGGCGCGCGCTCGTGTTGCTCAAACGAAGATGGGGCCGACCCTCGCCAGGTTGGAGTTGACACAGACCTGCTTACTTAAACGAAGACGCGCTCGTGTTGCTCCTACCCTCGTCTGCCCTCATCGACGTCGCAGCTCCAGCCCGTGAGCGACGACGACAGCACTGCCCCCCACTCCTGACGCCTGCTGCTCACCGCCGCCGTCTCCTTTCTTCCGACGAGCTGCTTTACTGTCCAACCCACGCACGACGAGCTCCGACGGCACTGCCCTCTCCTCTTGCCGAACCTGTCTGTCGGCATTCCTCTATCTCAAAAAAAAAAAAAAAAGATCCTCCCTCAAATTTGGGATTCTGAAGCTGAGAGCCTTTTTTGTGCAGCAATTCTTCTCTAGGCCTTGATTTCTTTTTTCGTATTTTTTCGTCGGGCCCGGCCTGGCGGGAGGCCGTCGTGTCCGTCGCTGAACCTAATGAGCTGCCCCTGCTTCCCACACCTCCAGCTACCGGAGACGACGCGGCTGCTCTCTGTCCCCAGGAACTGCCGTTGCATCCTAATCCCGAGCCGACGTGCTTGTGATCCTTCCTCGTGACGACGAAACCACTTTCTCTTTTCGCAGGTTCGCTCGGCGTCCCTTACGGCTTCGTCTTGCGTTGCCACCCGCTGCCGAAAGTCACTACTGAGACGAGATGAGCCGAGCTGTGTCACAAATTGTTGGCCTAATCACCGCCGCGCGCACCTTGCCAAACTGCCACCGTGGCCATCCTTTGCTAGGGAGCACCGTATCGGTCATCCGTCAAGGCGATTCCGATGGAGTCAAAATTTGGCACTATTATCCTGTGAAGTTAGGTAAAATCTCGTCCGAATTTATTTGCGTTTTTGCATGTGATTGTGCACTCTGAGCAGAAATCACCTTCGCTAAATCTATTTGCACACGCCTTCAGCTTGCTGGATGATCTTTTTCGTGCCTGTGTGCTGACCACTTACCATTAACATACAGTATATTCCCGAGGATCTCCGTCTTCATCTCTGTGTGCTCGGCCGCGGAAGCATTCCAAAAACCTCAGCTCACTTCTTAGCCAGGCCACGCCACACCAAGTTACCAACCTTTTTTTCTCTTCTAGGGAGAGAAAGAGGGGTTTGGAAGTAATATGCTTGCCAAATATGGCACACTCAAACACTAGAGCATCATCAGAAGTTCAGTACGATGTGTTCTTGAGTTTTAGTGGAGCGGATACTCGTTTTGACTTTGCGGACTTCCTCTATAGAGACTTGAATAATGCCGGAATCCGCGTATTTAGGGATGACGATGCAATCAAGGTGGGCGATAAGATTGGTGAAACAATTCTACAAGCTATTGACAACTCTAAAATCTACATACCCATCATTTCTCAAACTTATCATGACTGCAAATGGTGTCTTGTTGAGCTTGAACACATGATGAACAATGTGTCTCGGTCAAAGGGTAGAGAAAAGATTTTCCCCATCTTTTATAAGGTGGAACCTAGGGATGTTAAAAATTGGACTCCACGCCCAATGAATGCTTCCTCTGAAGTCGAACTTAGGGCGTTCAAAGAGGTACTTGAAAAGGTTGGTCAAATCAAGGGATGGAAGGTCAAGGAGGGACAAAGGTAAAAGTACCTTTAAGACGCCTGCCTAATTTTTTTTTTTTTTTTTTGGGTTTTTGTTTTAGGGGATAAAATCTTGCCCTATCAAATCATTTATTTTCTTCTTCTTTTTTAAATGGAAAATTTTGAAAACTACCTCTGGCTCCAAGTGCTGCTCCTATTGAACTTTACATCCTCTACCCGAGACATGTTCCCTAATATTTCAGTTGTTATAGCTACTGCTGGCACTGGGGAATTTGTTGAGGGTTTTGGGTTTATATGATTTGTCATCAACAAATTGTAGTGTTCAATGGATGACCTTGAATTTGTCTACATTTTCTCCCTATTACAAGTGCTGAAAATCTTTTCCAGGCTTAGCTATAAATGTGGAAATTTTGCTTGAGCATCATGTGGTAGCCACTTGGTAATTTCAGCCGTCATGTAAACCACTACCATATAGAAAAATGCATCCGGTGAATTGAATTCTACTAAATTAGCCTATATTGATTATTTAGTGTATTTAGATATCATTTGTAACCATGTGCAATGTGTGGGTATAAATTAAATCTAGTCAACTAATGAAAGCATTTTTGTGTATGGTAGTCAAGCAAAAATTGCCGATTTGGTCGTTCGAAAGGTTTTGGAGGAGCTGGGCAGAAAAGATGAGTCACGGACGAAGCATTCAATTGAGCGTGATGAACAGACACGGTCACTTGAAGACTCTTTATAATCACGCAGTGATAGTACGATATCTTCTTCTTCATCAATACAATTAACGCCCGTCAATGCACGGATTTGAAATTTGATCTGTTCTAATCTCAGTTTGACGCTATAATTTGGTAAAAGTACACAAATTACAAGAAGTTATATGTTATTCCAAAATTTACGTGGACGAAAATGATTTTTGGATCAATTAGTGTTCCTTCAACGTGTTATTTTTTTTGCAAATGTTGTTTCCTATAAATTAAATAAATACACAACTGCAAGTCTCATAAACTTTAATTTTTAAATTTATTTCTCTCTGTATAATTCATTGTTGGAGTTGTGTGATGTGACGAGTGTTTATTTATTTATTTTTATGTCATATTGTTTGCAATAATCGCCCTCTTGAACGTTCACATGTTGCGTACTAGCCTGCAGATTTCGAAGATGGTTTAGCTTATCCCCTGCCTTCTCTAGTTTTTCAATCCGCATAACCATCAAAAGTTACTAAAATCTTGTTGTCCTAAAGCATTAGGATGGGAGGCTATTCTCCAAAGATCGATTAGCGAAAGCATGGCTTTGTAAAAGCTCGACAGATCCTCCAACCCCATTCCCCCTCTCGTTTTTTGCCTTTGCCAGTTCCCCCCATCTTTCCGGCGTACTCAAGTTCTATTTTAGAATTTTTCCCACAAAAAAAAAAAATGTGATTTTTTGCTTGATTGCCCTGGAAATAGAGATTGGAGTTTTAAATATTGACATGACATAGGTTGGCAGTGCAAGCGATACTGTTTTAATAAGTATTTTTTTCCTAGCTTTCAATAGTCTCTTTCCCTTTCCTCCCCCCTCTCCCCAAAATTTCAAAAATTCTTCCATAAAATGAATTCCAAAAGACAAACCTCATTTTGTCGGACAGTGTATAAAATTTTACTTACCAGCAGGGTAAACATTGCAAGATACAAAATAATCTTTAGAAGCCACGCATGTCTAGATGTGGATCATTATATGAAGTACATAGATGTGGCAGTTTATATGTGCCAATAGGAATTAGTTAAGCTAAATGTTAGCACTATACTATTCAAAGAAGATTGACTTTCCTTTTCTTTTCTTTTATATCAATAATTTTATTGACCCCAATTTTCAACCGTAGGAGTATAAACAATATGTTCCACAAGCAACCTAATATGTTCTCGATTAGATGATTAGTGAGAAAAGATTAGCATTATCTTAATTGTGCAGTGCTTAAAACTTATGTGGAATTTCAACGTGGTCCAAGTGCAGCGGTATACCGGGAGAGGCCGAGGGCTGGAGGGCGGGTACATGAAGGAGGGCAGTGGGAGTACAGGGAGGAGAGGGAGGGAGTGGAAGCAGCAGAAGAGGGAGGAGCAGGTGCAGTGGAAGCAGCAGAAGAGGGAGGAGCAGGAGCAGTGGAAGCAGCAGAAGGAGTAGCAACGGGGAAGAGGAAGCGGGGGAAGCAGTGAGAGGAAGTTTTCAATATATTCGTTCGGGGCATTCTTGGAGTACCTTTTTTATGCATTGTGTTTTAACCTTTCTCTGCTTAAGAGCAAGGAAACTAGTCAATAAACAGAAATAGACGGGTCATGGACGCCGCCTACCACTCCAGGTAGGCGGAACAAACAAATTTATTTATTTATTTTTTTGTCATTTTCAAATCTATGTACCCTTTTGAATTCCTATTCATCTGTACGAGTACTTACGGATATAAGTTCTTTATTCGTCGCTCAATTATTATTATTTTTTGGTAATAACTTTTGGAAATGGGACTCAATTGTGGTGATTTTGACCCCTTGAAACATTTAGGATCATGAAGAAATCTAATGGATTTCCACCGTCAACATAGAATAATCATTCTCATGAAGGTTGCTGATAGTTAATATCGGACTCAGGAGTTTGACTTTCCCAGCCATCTTCTAGCCAGATACATCAGTTTCGTAATGAAGCTCGAAAATGAGAGCGGGACTTTACGAATAATAGGAGGATAAAGGAGATCCAGCTTCTTTATGGCCATGCTAAGAGATTGATTCTCGCTCTGTTCGTGCTGGGGGTGACAGCAACCATCGGACGCACAAAACTCTCGACGTGATTCTTGATCAGAATCCCAAGCTCGCTAAAGAGCAAGTAAATGGTAATCTCAAGCTGTGATGGAAACGTTCAGTGTCAAGGCAGACAAATGCTGCATTGGTGACCGGCACAGCAGAAGAAATCCTCTTCGTCTTGCGGCTGTGGAAAGCCAGTCCGGCGTTCTGAGGAGCTGGTTCGAGAGAGGCCGAGGGCAGCACGTAATGGGGTTGTTTAACGGGGATTTTCATAGCGTGAAGCAAAATACTTGAAAAGGCTTTGAAGCTTTTCATGGAGACTCCGGGGGATCATGACACGAACATTTTCGGTCATAGCATATTGCACTGAACTTTTCTCAAAGAAAGGCACCAATCATACTTTTTGGGACGCTCCTAGCCCAAACCATAAAGAGAAACAGATAAAGACAGCAGATTTTAGACATGGGGTAGGGATAAATTTGGCCAATCATTTGCCCTTCCGAAATTATCTATCTTTTTATTGGCTTTTTATCCTTTTACAGGTCTAAATATTTGCAGAATTGATATGTTGTCCTAAGCATGACGTTAAAAACTTCATCTCAAGTCTCGTCTAGACTTCGGGATCCTTGGATTTAAAACACTTAGGTTACGTTTGGCAACCAAGATAAAATTTAAGATAAGATCAAATTTATCATATCTTGTATTTGGTGCCTACTCAAAACAGAATAAAGCTAGATATGAGGGAAATATAGACTAGATAAAATTATCCCATGAGGAAGTAGAATAAAGGTAAATAAAATTACTAGCATCCATAATTAGAAAGTTATTTTTCTCTAATTATGGACTTTTTAAATTAACAAAATTAAAATTATATCTCAATATAAATAATATTTGAATTCTAATGTAAGAAATTTAAAGTAACCAAAAATAATAATTTAGTTATTTTAATTTAATCTTATTTTTATTTATATATTCGAATTTAATTATATTTTATAAAATAATTTCAATATATAAATATACATATATATTTTAGGTATATTAGTACAGTTTACTGTTTAATAAAATTTTATTACAGAACGATGGGAGGGGAAAAATAAAAAAGAAATTAATTGATAAAAGAGATGAAAATAAAATAAAGCAAGAGTGTCACGAGAGATGGTTATTTTTATTGCATGACAAATTTTTTAAATTAAAAAAATTAAAATAAAGCAAGAGTGTCACAAGAAATAGTTATTTTTCTCGCATGACAAATTTTTTAAATTAACAAAATTAAAATAATATCTCAATATAAATAATATTTGGATTCTAATATAAGAAATTCAAAATAACAAAAAAAAAATTAATTATTTCAATATAATCTTATTTTTATTTGTATATATTTGAATTTAATTATATTTTGTAAATAAGTTCAATATATAAATTTAAATATATATTTATATTTATATTTTAGGTATTTTAGTATTTTGGTTTTATTAGTACAATCTAATGTTTAATAAAATTTTATTAGAGAATGATGGGAGGGGAAGAAAAAAATTTAAAAAAAAGATATTATAAAAGAAAGGAAAATAAAATAAAGTAAGCAAGAGCGTCGAAAGAGATTTTTACTATCCCCATTTATAAAATTTTGGTTCATTTTTACTAATATGCAGTTTATGCTAAATAATGTATATGATATGATGTGAATGTGTCCGATTTTATTGTTGTAATCAACAAACAGTGGATATGATATATCAAAGTCTTATGAATTTCATATCATATCCTATCCAATCATATCCTGATTAAAAATCCGAACAACCAAACGTAATCTTAGAGAGTACTATCAACTATAAAATAGGAAAAAGATATTGTACCAATTAAGGGTATTAGGCATGCGAAAACCGATATACTAAAATAAGGAATGCATTCTGATTGCCTACCCCATAATGCCCCATAAGATGGGGACAACCGTGGGAGGCCCTCGTGGGAAACAAATTGCCATTCCTTGGTGAGGTAACCCTTCGACCGCATCAAGGATCCAAGGAAGCCCCTAATTGAAGGTTTTTCTTGAAAAAGATTGCATATTCCATTCTTTACCTTTGGTCCTCCATTTACTAATTATTTGGAAATACTTTCTATTTGAGTATCAAATATAACAAATAAAAAAAAAACAACTATTATTAGTCTTGGTGCATATGATTGTCGTCAAATTGCGTAACCCTTGTAAGTCACTATGAAGTTAAAATTTGTATCATGACAAGAAAAGGTTATAAAAGTCCTTGACATATAACATATAATAATGTACGGCAAGACCAATATTAGGAATTTGTTTGATGGCGGATATAATTCGTGGAAGGTTTTAGTTCCAGGAAAGATATGCAAAATAAATTTAAGAATTATGAGAAAATAGCAATAAAAGATGTTGAGAAATGTTTAGAAAATTAGAACGTACCACAAACTTTGAATATAGGATAGATGACCCGATTAAGGTCGTTGGAAAAAACAATCTTGGTGATCGGAAATGATGAAACTTTTCCATAATTTCCAAAAGCGATGTCGAAATAAACAAAAGGAAAACGAATCCGATTTTTTTTTTTTCAATTGGTTATTCTATAGGGTTAAAAAGAGGAAAGTATGAATGACCCAGAAAATCATTATACTACTTACATTATGGCATATGGGAAACCCCAAAGATCAATAATTTTCCTGCAATAGAATTAAAAAAAAAAAGGGAAAATCTCAAATAAGGACCCAACGTGAGTCTATTTTCTCAAATAAGGACCAGAAGTGACCATTATCCCAAATAAGGACCCGAAGTGGCTAACAAGTCTCAAATAAGGACCTGAACTTATTGACTGACCAAAATGTTCACTGGCCAGCGAGAATGTGACATTTCCGGTGGCCGGAATATGGCCAATTTTGTCCAAAAAAAATATAAATAGAAATTAACAAACCCTAAAAATCACCCCCCAAACTCTTCACGTTCTTTTGACCTAAAAAGAAAACTCTTCATATTCTTACGTTTTTCTTCTTCTGCTCTTCATCTTCTCCGTTCTTTGTCCTCTTTCGATTGGAGCACGGAAATTTTCTATTAATGGAACACGAATTGAAACACAACAAGAAACCCCTACCTTCATTTCTTCACATCTTCTTCTTTTGTATTCTGTCTTCGTTTCTTTCTAACAAAGAAGACAAATCTTGAGTAAAGCCACCTTTTCGTTATTGAGACACTCGTGCGTAACACGAGGGCCTCGATTCTTCATTATCTTTTCCTAGGTTTGCCACTCACTTTGATTCACACTCCTGTTCAACCGAGGTCAGTTTCGTTCAAATTGAGAGAGAGGGAGAGAGGGAGAGAGGGAGGGAGGGCACGTACCTTTGGAACTAGGGAGACAAGGATCTTGCTCCATCAACAGAGAATTTGGGTTCTCCAAATGAGAGGGGACAAAGGACGTAAAAGATGAAGAGCGGAAGAAGAAGAATGTGAAGAGTTTGGGGGTTTTGTTTTAGAGTTTGTTAATTTCTATCTATAATTTTTTGGGACAAAATTGCCCATATTCCGACCACCGAAAATGTCACTTGCTCACCGGCCGGTGAACATTTTGGCCGGCCGGTGGGTTTAGGTCCTTATTTGAGACTTGTTAGCCATTTCAGGTCTTTATTTGGAACAATAATCACTTTGGGTCCTTATTTGAGAAAGTAGGCTCACTTTGGATTCTTATTTAAGATTTTCCCTTAAAAAAATTAGGAGAGGACGCTAAAGTAATCACCATAAAAGGTGTGTGGCAAGAAAAGAGAATGGAGTAAACCTGCCTGCTATTTGAAAAGAAGGGAATGCAGGAAGAGAACAAAGATAAATATAGTAAACTATACTTGGGAGTCACTGGGTAAACAACCCAGCAGAATGGAAACAAAACACTAGGGGAGAGAATTACCAAAAATCTAGTTCTTAATGCTGGTCAGCCTGTTTTATCGACCTTAGTTTCGGCACATACTTTATGATGAGATATAAAAATGAACATTTTATGGCATGCTATTTCAAAAACCGAATCAGGCTCTAGATATTTTTCAACCATTTAAGTGCTGCAATAAAAGTGCATTGAGAATATACGCATCTGACATAATTTTATTATTGTTATATTACATATGGCAGCAATGTGGCATTGTGTTATTTGATTTGTACTCATTGTCAGCCGACACGTGACGAGAATATGAGATATGAACATTCGTACAGAACGATTCTGTTTTGGGATGATAATCATGACCGATATAATTTTTTAGGCATAACCATAACCGATATAGTAATCAAGCTTTATCACCTAGCAAAGTGGGACCCTAGGGTTCTCGATATAGCAATTGATTTTTAGTTTATGCCAAATATTATCGAGTTATACCGGCATTCATATGGAAATTAATGTTGCACCTAGTTATTGATTGCTTGTTCGTTGTGAGTGCATATCTTTCTTAATTTGCATTATTCTTAGCTCGATCCGATAGAAGTGGTATTAGTCACTTGCTGAGCCGTGATATTGCTTACCCCTTTTTAACTTCTCTAGATTATGAGGCTGATGATTCATGAACGTTGCAGTGCAAATGAGAGTATATTGGAATTATTTGAGAAGATGATTTTTGTAGTAATTTTGAAATGATATTAGAAACTTGTCAATAGTTTTTGTTCGATGATTTTGTCTTTATAATTATCGGTTCATGACACTTTGGAACATAGTGTGAGTATTCTCCAAGAAGAGTTATATTTAATAATAATTTCATATGTGCTAGGTGTGAATTTACAGAGGACACCATCCTTTACTTTGTGAGGGACGGCAATGTCATTCCCTTGTATCCTAATATAGATTGGGGCATGACAGTTGTGGCATAACAAAAGTTATTATGGTATCCCACTTGAGCAAAGAAGCACGAGCCACTTGGAGGTCGATTATAAAGACACTAAAAATGATACCACTTTGCTAAAAAGGAACTTTGCTAAAAAAATTTCTATTCTCAAACATTTTTTGGCGAAACTTAGCCGCCGGCGAGCCAAATCAGCCAATGGTCAAATGTAGCCGCCGCCAATGCAAGAGTGGCTTGTTGGCAACCAAATCTAGCCTTGTCAGTGGTCCATTGGTGGCCTAAATAGGGTGACGTCGATTGGGGTGTAGACATTTTCGAAATTATAAAAGATTAGAGAAGTTAAAGTTGGAAAATATATATTCCGGTAATACTCTAAACTCAAAGTACTTATAGGATTTTGGATATGCAACAAAATTCCCCAAAGAAATTTGTTCAACGGTACTTGCATTTATCTCAGGTCATTTTTTAAAGCCCAATGGGCTTTGAGAAGGTGGTTTCCCAGGCCCACCCTTAGCCGTCAAGCGACACGTGGCGAAATCGGAGGGAGAGTTGACGGGGACTCCCCGCCCTACCCGGTCGACGAATTTGAAGCCCGCGGCCTCGCCGACCAAGCCCAACCACCCCCCGGCGCCCCACGTGCCCTTTCCACGCTTGACTAAGGCGCTGCTACTCCGCAAATGCCCACCCTCTCTCCCCTTATTTACCCGAATGCCACCCCGGTCGTCGCCGTAATTTCGGCGACTCCACGAGGGCCGTCGAGTCCAAATTGAGGGGAGAATTTGGGAATCGTCATCGTGGTAGTGTAGCGCAGGTGCAGCAGGTACGGAAGCGAAGGAAGCGAAGGAAGCGAAGCTTCTCTGTAACTCTCTCTCTCTCTGTCTCGCGTTCTCACCTCTTCGGGCGATCGCCTCCTTTTGACTTCGTCGCGATGGAGAAGAAGGACGATCCGACATTTTCCGGGAAACTGCTCGATTCTCGTGTTCTTCTGACTCGCGACGCGTGAGGGATTTTTGCTCGGATTTTGTCGCAGACGATCGCGGCATTCGTGATTGCGGTGGTTGGGTAGGTGCGTGCGTCCTTTCGCCGGTTCCCCTGCGCCCGTCGATCCCCGAAGTAGGTCGGAATTCCCTTTTGATCGATGGCAATTGGGGCGTCTTTTGATTGTGCTGCTGCTTTCGATTGCTTGAACTGGGTTCTAGTTAGGTTTCGGGCTTCCTGAACCGGTTCGTTGCTTCTGCAATGGAACCAGCGTTAATCCTGTCTCGATGAGCAATCGTGGTGTCCTACTCCTCATTAGCTTAGCTGCGGGTTTTTGAGAGATGATGCCGGAGATGGGATTCAGTTGCGTGTTACGCTTGCATTTAGACGGTGTTGCCACTTTCCATGGATGAAGACACACGCCAGCGCTTCAAGTTAGGGTCTTGGTTTGGAATGAAAGATTTGTTCTTCTAAGCGTAGCCGTTTGGTTTGGTTCGGTTCCGTATTGATGTTCTAGCAATTTTGAGTCTTTTAGCTGCCGGAACGTGGTGGTTTCTTCTGGTTCAGCTTTCATCAGTTGGCTAGTTTTAGATTATTTCACTGTTAATTGGCTGACGAATAACATCATGCGTGGTGGGGCTATACGTGACTCCTGGAAACTTTCTTCACCAGAGATGTGGGCACAGCTTCTTGTTTTTTTGACCAAAATACCCCTTCTCCAATGACCAAAAAAGTCATCCCTGATCTAAATCCTTTATTTGAGACGATTTGGTTATTTCATGCTCTTATTTAAAATAATTTAGTTACTTCAAATTTTTATTTAAAACAATAACCACTTTAAATCTTTATTTAAGAAAACTACGGCACTTCATGCCCCCCTTTTTTTTTTAATTTTCCCTTATTTTATTTACTTGTGGAAAGGAAAATGGTGAAAAAATTACAATAATGACAAAAAAAAAAAAAATCCTAGAGAAAGAAAAAGTGAGTGTGAAACAAAGAGAGAGAGGGGGAGAGGGTTGTCCAAGCATCGGTGAGAGCTGGCAACCCTCACCAACTAAGGTGAACCAACAACCCTTTTTTTTTTTTTTTTTTTTTTGGGTAAGGTAGAACCGACAATGTTATCACCAATTGAGTTGAACTTTTTTTATTTAATGGCCAAAGAAATAAGGGCAAATACCACACAACGCCTCAAATTAGGTCAATTGTGACATAAATACTCTGAATTGTTTTCATATCACACAAGTTTCTAAACTTATTCATTATGATACAATAACCCCCATTTTTTTTGTCAAGATATAGAAACTTGAACCTATATTATTTATTTTAGTTTTATCCAATGTATATTATCACGTTAATATAAGTTTGGAATTTGGCATGTTAAAATTTTTTGAGATATTTATGTCACCATTGACAAATTTAAGAATTTTTTTTAATGATTTTAACCTAAAAAAAATTGGACCCAATTAACTATGGTCTTTGGAATAGTTTGAAATTTTGGGAACGTGGAAGTTCATTTGCTACTTCTTTGTTCCTTGTACCCACGGGCAACGGAATACTTAGAATTAGAGTTGATTTTGAGGTCAAGCATGGAAGATCGAAGAGTGAAGATCATAGAATTTAAGGTGATTTGAAAATTAGGTCAAGAGAATATCTGCATCTCATGTAGATTGGGAGGGACGTGAAGATCTATGTGGCCATTCTTGTTGGAGTTCTTTCTTGATTTATGCAGCTCGCAGTTTTTGAAGATCTGCGCGCAAAGTCACTTTGGGCGAGGGTTGTTGAGGGGTCCACGTGAGCCAATGTCACCGCCGTCAGTAGTCATACCGTTGCCTATACTCTTTTTTCTCTATCTACATACGTGTGAATGCGCTGGCATTTTTATGTTCAATAATGGAGGTATGCTATCAAAACAATGGATATCCATCCATGAGCAGCTATTATTGCCATGTTTTAAATTTGACTATTTGAGTCACAATCAATCGAATGGCTAAAGGGGTTCACAATCCAACTCTTGCCGATTCGGCGAAAATTCAATTTTGCTACTTGGTCTTGCCTTGGTTGTTGCGACCCATTTATCCATTTAATTTGACTATATGAGTTGCAATCAATCGAATGGCTAAAGGAGGTTCATAAGCCAATTCTTCTTGCCGATTCGGTAAGACTTATCGGCAAAATTGAACTTTCGCGGAGTCGGCAGGAGAGCCATTCGATTGAAGTCCGCCCTATAAATGAATCGGCAAGACGAATCGGCAAAAATGAACTTTCGTGGAATCGGCAGGAGAGCCATTCGATTGAAGTCCGCCCTATAAATGCCAGTGAGTCGCGACACTCCGCTTGTCAATATTGTCTGTCCTTTTTGGTCTACCCACGAAAGGAAAGACTAGAGAGAGACGGCAGATTTCGGGAGGCTTTGCGCAAACGAGGATGCGCGCTCGGGTTGCTCCTACCCTCCTCTGCACTCATTGACGTCGCTGCTCCAGCCCCGTGAGCGACGACGACGGCGGCACTGCCTCCTCACTCCCGACGCCTGCTCCTCACCGCCGCCGCCTTCTTTCTTCGGACGAGCTGCTTTGCTGTCCAAGCCGCGACGACCACCTCCAACGGCACTGCCCTTTCCTCCCGCCGAACCTATCCGTCGTCATTCCTCTCGACAAAAAAAAAAAAAAAATGCTCCCTCAAATTTGGGATTCTGAAGCTGAGAGCCTCTTCTGTGCTGCATTTCTTTTCTAGGCCTTGATTTCTTTTGTTTTTCGCTTCGCCCAGCCCAGCAGGAGGCCGTCGTGTCCATCGCCGAACCTAATGAGCTGCCGCTCCTTCCCACACCTCCAACTACCGGAGACGACGCGGGTGCTCTCTGTCCCAAGCCGCTGCTGTTGCATCATGATCTCGAGCCTGTTTTCGTTCGGTCGGCGTCCCTCGTGGCTTCGTCTTGCATCACTACCCCCGGCCGAAAGTCACTACCGAGACAAGATGAGACGAGCCGTGTCACAAACCGCCGCGTGCACCTCTCCGAACCACCACCGTGGCCATCCTTTGCCAGGAAGGACCGTACCAGTCATCCGTCTAGCCGATTCCGATGAAGTCCATCCTGTGAATTTAGGTAAAATATCGTTCGAATTTGTTTGTGTTTTTGCATGTGATTGTGCACTCTGAGCAGAAATCCCCTTCGCTAAATCTATTTGCACACGCCTTCAGCTTCTGGATGATCTTTTTTTCTTTTCTTTTTTCGTGTCTGTGTATGGACCGCTGACCATTAACATACAGTATATTCCCGAGGATCTCCGTCTTCATAGGAATATCGGTCATCTTTGTGTGCTTTGCCGTGGAAGCATTCCAAAAACCTTTGCTCACTTCCTAGCCAGGCCACGCCACACCAAGTTACCAACCCTTTTTTCTCTTACGGGGGAGAGAGAGAGGTCTGAAAGTCCCAGATATGGCACACTCAACGGCCAGAGCATCAGAAGTTCAGTACGATGTGTTTTTGAGTTTTAGTGGGGCGGATACTCGTTTTGACTTCACGGGCTTCCTCAATAGAGCCTTGAACAATGCCGGAATCCGCGTATTCATGGACAAAGATGCAATCAAGGTGGGTGATAAGATTGGTGAGACAATTTTACAAGCTATTGACAACTCCGAAATCTACATACCCATCATCTCTCAAACTTATCTTGATCGTAAATGGTGTCTCATTGAGCTTGAACGCATGATGAACAATGTTTCTCAGCCAGAAGGTAGAAAAAAGATTTTCCCCATCTTTTATAAAGTGAAACTTGGGGATGTTAAACATCGGACTCCACGCCTGAAGAATCTTTCCTCCGAAGTCGAACTTGAGGCATTCAAAGAGGCTCTTGAAAAGGTTGGTAAAATCAAGGGATGGAAGGTCGAGAAGCGACAAAGGTAAAACTACCTTTAAGATGCCTACCTAATTCTTTTTCTTGTTGTTGTTGTTGTTGTTGTTGTTGTTGTTGTTGTTGTTGTTGTTGTTGTTTTAGGGGATAAAACATTGCCCTATCAAATCATTTATTTTCTCCTTTTTTTTAAATGCAAAATTTTGAAAACTACCTCCAACTGCAAGTGCCGCTCCTATTGAACTTTACATCCTCTACTTGAGACATATTCCCTAATATTTCAGTCACTGGGAAATTTGTCATGGGTTTTTGGGTTATTCAATTTGTCATCACCAAATTGCAGTGTTCAATGGATGACCTTGAATTTGTCTACATTTTCTCAGTTCCCGATTCTCCCTATTACGAGTGCTGAAAATCTTTTCCAGGCTTAGCTATAGATGCCAAAATTGCTTGGGCATTATGTGGTAGTCACTTGGTAATTTCAGCGGTTGCGTAAACCACCACCTATAGAAAAACACATCCGATGAATTGAATTCTACTAAATTAGCCTATACTTGTTATTCAGTGTATTTAGATATCCTTTGTAACCACGTGTGATGCATGGGTATGAATTAAATCTAGTGAACTAATGAAAGTGTTTTTGTGTATGGTAGCCAAGTAGAAATTGTTGATTCGGTCGTTCAAAAGGTTTTGGAGGAGTTGGGTAGAAAAGATGAGTCACTAAGGGTGCGCATAAAAAAATTTCTGAAACAGAAATTAACTTTTGGCCAGAAATTAATTTCTCAATTTCTATTTCAGAAATTGAGAAGTTAAAAATTTTAACTTCTGATTTCTTCTTCAAATCTATTTCTGGAATAAAAATCTGTTACAGAAATAGAAAAATCAAATTACGTTACCAAACGGATTTCTGTTCCAAACCTGTTCTGGGGAACAGAAAAACAGAGAAGAGAAACAGAGAAATAGATAAGTATAAATTTTATCATGCGCGCCCTAAGTATCTGATTGAGCTTGATGACTTGACACAATCACTTAAAGACTCTTTGAATCGCGCGGAGAGGGTACGATATCTTCTTCTTCGTCAATATACAATAGACGTGCATGATGCTATAATTTGGTAAAACTACATAAATTGCAAGAAGTTAAATACTATTCTGAATTTTATGCGGACAAAAATAGATTTTTTAATCAATTAGTGTTCCTTCAACGTGTTCTTTTTAATTTGAAATGTTGTTTCCAATATATTAAATAAGCACACAAATGTAAGTATCATGAATTGTAAGTTTGAAATTTATTTCTTGCTGTATAATTCATTGTTGGACATTATTGAGAGAAAGTATTGGGTGGTCTGGGAGCGCCATATCAACGTGGTTCCCGACCACTCACGCGGCGCCACGTGGACAAGTGAGCTCCCTTGTTGTTTTCTGCATTTTTTCTCTCTTTCTCATCTCCGTAGCTTCTTCCTATCCTTTCCTAGCCTACGCACCCCCTATTCTGCACAACCTACACATTCTCTCTCATATGCAATGCATTTATTACGACACGGAAGAAAGAAAGATAAGCAGACAATTTTGGTTCCTCTCCAGTAGCTGCGAACCCCATTTCTCTCTGCACTCGTTACTCTTCGCCATGCGTCAAGTGGCCATAACCCCCACCGTCGCTGACAAACCACACTACGGCCGCCCCTGCGCTGGCGCTCGCTCGCTTCTCTCTTTGTGCTCGTTGCTACTCCAACGTTCGTTCCGGCATTCGTGAAGTGGCCGTTCCCCACCTGAGCCAACAAAGGAGGTGCCCCTGCTCCAATGCTTACTCTCGAAGTCTCTTCTCTCACGGTGCTCGTTGCTGCTCTGGCATTTGTGGAGCGGCCGTTCCCCCGCTGTAGTCAATGAAGCATACGCCCCTGCTTCCGCGCTCACTCACTTTCTGCGCTTGTTGCTGCTCCGTCATTTGTCGAGCATCCATTCCCCCGCTGTCGCCAACGAAGCACATTAAGGTCGTAATAATTGTGCTTTGTCGACGGAGGAGGAGGGAGGGCCGTTTCTTCCTGAGGCGGAGGGAGGAGAGCAGAGATTAGGCCGTGGTGGGGTGGAAGCGGAGTCGGAGGCACATGTCCTACCACTGCATGCTGCAAAGTCGGTTAGCGATTGGGCTTGGTGACTACGCATTGCTCTCAAGCCCCAAGGGGAGGTCGTTGACTGGTTGAACTCCATCATTCAAGGTGTGTTTGGGGCTTTCTTTTCTTCCCTTGTCTTCGACACTATGTTCAATAGGATGAAGGTTTTCCATGGGCACGGTTGGTGTTCTCTGGTGTTGGGCTCTTCTGAGAAGTTCTGCACTGTTCTTTTTCTGTTGTTACAGCTAGAATTTTAACGTCTGTTTAATTGCTATTATTGATAGGATCTATTGCAACTTATGCAAAACTGTACCCAACGATGAAGCGTTACGAATACAAGTTTAGAGTTTTCTTGCTGACATATTCTCTTGTAATGGTGCCTGAATATAGGACAAGAGAATTTATACATATAGTTGTTGCCTGCTTCTTCCTCATTGCACTAGGTGCTGGTGTTGGCCTGGTAGTAAATGTTTGCATTTTTCCCATCTGGGCTGGCGAGGACTTGCATAAGTTACTGGTTAAGAACTTCATGGGGGCTGCAACATCTTTGGAAGGTTCACCCTAGGTTTATAATTTTGTTTTCTAAAGATTTCTAAAAATTCTCTGATTGTTATTTTGTCTATTCTATTTTGCTGCAGACGCTGTCCACCTCGGATCATACGTCCGTGGTGTCCTTGAACCTGTTCGTGGCACTCCTCCTTGCTTGCATCGTGATCAGTCGTCTCTTGGAAGAGAACCGTTGGATGAATGAGTCCATTACTGCTCTGATGATCGTGAGTCCTCTGTCTCTTGCTCTGTTTCTTCCTACATAGTTGAGCTTGGATGTGGTACTAGTGGACTTGTTGTAGCCCAATTATATTCTTTGCCTGCGCAGATTCAAGTTTAAGGTCGTATCTTGAAAAATTGAGCTTCCGGCTTGCACCTTGCGTGTTGGCGTTACTTGTACACGTGCAAACATTTCTTTTGGTCTTGTGCCAGAGGCTGAAGGCTTTTGGTTTAATTCAAGTAGGTTGTTAATAATTACTTTCGATTTTTTTTTGCAGGGATTATGTACTGGTATCGTTATTTTACTGACCACGGGAATGAAAAGCTCCCATCTCTTAGTGTTTAGTGAAGATCTCTTCTTCATATTTCTTCTGCCACCTATCATATTCAATGCGGGGTAAGTTAATTTCCAATTGGAGTGGTGAAGAACTTTTCTTAGATCATCTTTACACAGTAGCATTTAGGCGTCATTCTTTTTACGTGGCAACTTTTAGGCATCATTTGTTGCTACATGTTTGTTTTTTCGAATTTGTCTTCAGATATAAGTAACTCCACTGACTGAGATTGGGTTGGATTTTTCCATAATTGTAAAGAGTTCCTCAAACAGTAAACAGACTTCGAAAGAATTCTGACATGGGCTTTATAAACTGTGAGGGATAGACTATATAGATGGACAGAAGACTGATCATTGAAGGTTTGAATAATTTGATAGTCAGCAAAATGTCCATGTATATTAATCTGTTATACTTTACAAAATATAGAGTTGACAGACAAGTTGTATAATTTAATTTACTGTCTCATCTTTGAACTTTACAAGAAGGTTGCCTATATCTTCTAGGGTTGAAAGTGTTCTAACTATTTTCGGCAGAAGTACAGCCCAAGTGCCATAACTTGGATCGAGGACATTTAAGTCTTGTAAGCTTTAAAATGGTACACACTGAGTGCCATTTTGAAGTTAAATGGGACACTTAAGTGTCACTTCGGCTAAAATCCGTCAAATGGCTTACTTGGCGACTTTCCGCGACTTTGGTCCAAAACGGCGTCGTTTTGCAAGCTGACGTGGCGGAGAAAACGCAAAACAACGCCGTTTTGTACCTACGTGTAAATAATAATATAAAAATTAATTAAATTATATTTAAAATATTCAAAAAATTTAAAAAAATAAGAGAAATTTAAAAAATTTAAAAATTTAAAAATTTTGAAAATTTAAAAAAAAAATTAAAAATTTTGAAAAATTTAAAAAATTTGAAAAATTTTAAAAATTTAAAAATTTTAAAAAATTAAAAAAAAATTAAAATAAAAAAAAAAAAAAAAATGGGGAGGTCGAATGGGGCGGTGAGGGCCGAGCCCTGCCGCCGCCGCCTCCCCACCGCGCCGGAAGGGCCGGCGACGGAGGGGAGGGTCGGCCGAGGTCGCGGCCCTCGGCCGACCGACGGTGAGGGCTGCGACCCTCGCCCCATATCTGGGCAAGGGCTCGCGGGCCCTCACCGCCGGTCGGCCGGCCTCGCCGCCCTTGGCCGGGGCTCGGCGAACCCGGCCGACCCTCCCCACTCCGTCGCCGGCCCTTCCCGGTGGCGGCGGGGAGGCGGCGAGGGCCCGCGACGGCGGGGAGGCGGCGGTGGCGAGGGCTCAGCCCTCGCCGCCCCGTTCGACCTCCCCCTTTTTTTTTTATAATTTTTTTATAATTTTTAAAATTTTCTTAATTTTTTAAATTTTTTGAATATTTTAAATCTAATTTAGTTAATTTTTATATTATTATTTACACGTAGACACAAAACAGCATCGTTTTTTTGCGTTTTCTCCACCACGTCGCGTGCAAAACGACGCCGTTTTGGACTAAACTTGCCGGAAAATGGCCACGTCAGCTATTTGGTCAGATTTTCGCCGGAGTGGCACTTAAGTGTCCCATTTTACTCCGATATTGGCACTTAAGTGTACCATTTTAAAATTATGGCACTTAAGTGTCCCTCCGTGTCAAGTTATGGCACTCCAGGTATCCCAACCTCGACTATTTTCTATGGGATTTATCTCCTTTCTATTTTCTAATCTCTGTTGAGTGAATAAATAATTTCTTATAGGCTTTTGATATGGAGTTTTAATAAGTTATTTATTGGTGATAATCATCCTTTTCAGGTTTCAGGTGAAAAAGAAGCAATTCTTTAAAAACTTTATGACCGTCATGATATTTGGCACTATCGGTACCTTAGTTTCGTGCACTATTATTTCACTAGGTCAGTCAAAGGATTTTACTTCCATTTTTTGGCTCGCTATGTCAAAGGATGATTGTGTATATGGCTTCTTATATTCTTCAATGCCTTGAAGATCTAATCCACTGATCTTTTTTCCCCAAAAGAAAATCCAAGCAGCATTTTGAACTGTTTCCAGGGTTCAATTCTATGTTTAGGTCTTCGAATTACCGATGATCAGTCTGATGTTAGGTCTTTTTGGTTCTAATTTTCTGTGCTGTAATTTGCAATTCCTGATGTATGAATGATATTGACATGGAATGCTACGGATTCAACAAAATGGCATAAACCGTGGGTCTAATTGAGCACCATTGTTTTTTTTTTTTTTTGGTAAAGTAATTATATAAATAGGGAAAGCCAATAAACACAAAATTCGGCACCACTAACTTTCACTCATAATGCGACTATGCTGGATGAGTGGAAGGGAGCTGAAGTAAAAGAAAGAGAACACAGGAACAAAAAACACAGCTGAACAGATAGTAACACAAGCCTAGGCAAAACGCCACAAGGCAAAGAAACAACACAGCAAACCACCTAACTAGGTAAGATGAGTGTTGGTTTCGTAAAAAACAGAAGGGTCAAAACCCCACCCATGCTGAAGCCGCCTGTTCCTATGGTTGTCCGGCACCTTGCTAAAGGTAATTACTTTATCCTTAACGACTTTGATAAGGTGTTCCTTCAAAGCAGAGACCTACAGCGCTTTGCCACGAAAGATGATCTTGTTCCTTTTCTTCCAGATTAAGTGGCACAAGGCTCCAAAAGAAAACCGAGCAATGGAGTGCAAAAAGTCCTTACCAGAGAGAAATCTTAGGGCCCAACGGATGGTCTCTGCCCAAGGCCTATTATGCCAAGGAAGATTACACTGCGCAGCCTAGAAAAAAGCAAGAGTCGCAGGGACATGACACTCAAAAAAGAGATGATCAATCAAGTCTGGAGTGGCATTACAAAAGTCACATAATTCATAACTGATTCTGCCATAAGATAAGAGAAGAACTTGAGTAGCTAGGCGATTCCTGGTAATTAACCAAAGGTTAAATTGAAATCTAGATGCCATGGACATGTTCCAGATAAAATGGGCCCAGGGGACACGGTCCTTCTTGGTTCTTAGAACATCCCAAGCTGAAGCCACCGAGAAGATCCCAGAAGATGATCCCTGCCAAAGAGAACCTGTCAGGGGCCCGAGCAAGGGTCAGAAGGGAAAGGTCCCAACACTTCAGAAGAGACCTTAAATGCTGACCTGCTGGTGAAAGAAATTCAGCAACCGTCGCTTGTTGAGAAAGGCCTGAATTAGCAATAATAGACTGCAGAAGGAAGAGGCTCAGTGGGCCTTCCTGGTGCCAATTGTCATGCCAAAATGAGACTGACCGACCATTGTTGATTAACATGCTATGAGAAAAAAAGTGGTGCTCATATTTAACTATGCTGAACAGAGGCCCTGAAGTTTTTTATGCAACCAGTTGACTAACTTTTAAAAGATATTTTCGAGAGGCTGTATGTAATTTAGTTTTTTTCTCTTATTAATATATAAGCATTCATGAATATAAGAACTTGCTAAAGGATTGAGAATTTTTATCAGAGGTGTCGGACTATTGTCATGCGCTGATGTATCGTTGTTATGAAGCAGAGTAAGACAAGTAGACATGTGAGATCGATGCCTAGGCTTAGATAGTTCAATAAATTCGTTATTACAATTGTTAAGATATTGGAGTAGATGTTACCGACTTCTTTGTCCGTCAAAAGCTGGGTGACTTTGCATTGCCTTGATTGTCTGCATGTCTATCTTCCATTTGCAGGCTCCAGCTGAGCGAAGAGAGGTCTTTCGCAATGAGCTGCAGCGGGTGGGTGCTCGAGAGAGGTCTTTGAGACTGGACTGTTGAGGAAGCCTTTCGACATCAAAGTGGACTGCTGGTGTCTGATGGCGGTTTATCTGAGTTAACGAAGCCAATACTCGAGAGAAAGTTAGTCATGACTGGATTAGAGAAACGATCCCTGCTGGACCCAAATTTAATTAGAAAATGCAAGAAATGATAAACGAATTAGGAACTTATCACAATGGCCTATGACCATCAAGATGTTGAAATATACTAAATGTTCTTATGTATTTATTTATTTTATTTTTATTTTTTTTGCCGCTGTATTGCTTCCAGAACTGGCCGAGCAATAGTGTAGTTCTTATTTCCTTGTATTCGGGTGTACTGCTTCCCACAGAATATCTAACTCGTTTCACATCCGTGCAGGATACATCATAATAAAACATTTGCGTAGCGGATAGGCTTATTGGAACTAAAGCAGAATACAGAAAAGAAAACATAAGCTAGGCAATTTTCCTGTAAATGAGTATTACCGACAGGTCGAAAGGCGGCCTTTTCAGGGGATCTAAACAAGCAGGCGATAAACCATTGGAGGTTCGCCCCAGTGGCCACCCTTCCAATATGGAAGGGGGAGGTGAGGGGTTCAAATCTCCACCTTCTCATGAGGGGATGGGGATAGGGACGCGTAAGTTTCGAGAGTGGGTTGCGACTCCCACGCCTTGCAAGAGGCAGGGCACAAGTCTGCGAGTGAGTGTAGAGTAGGAATAGAGTAGGACTTACAAAAAAAAAAAAAAAAAAAAGCAGGCGATAGGTTGGCACTGCTAACAAGTGATTAGCTCTTGGAACTGATAAGTTGAACTTTTCGCTCATGTTGATATTACTCGGCACCATGCCCTTGAGTAGTTCTCACTTTTTTTTTTTTTTTTTTTTTAAGTAGTTCTCACTTGAAGCAATGCACTAATTGAGCCAGAACAAGCTTCACTTGTATCGGGCCTAACTGAATTCTGGGGCACACCTAATGTCCTGAACCAAAAGGAAGCAGCTCGAAATGATGCCATTTCACGTCTATTCCATTGTTGGCGAATCTCTCGGGTACAAAGTCTTCAGCATTTTTTGACCACACACTAAAAGATAGGTGCAAAAGCAATAATCGTGTTGCTTGAAGCATATGCAATTACACACCAAAATCACATGTTTTCATGAAATTATGACTTTTTAACACATCATCCTATATACTCAAAGAACTGCTCAACATAAAACCATATGCCTTCTTCATTATCATTCCACTATCGAGCTTCCCAAACATGGAAGACAGAAGAATTCTAACAAGCGTAAAAAACAACGATCATGCTGCTATCTTTCACCTCCTAACGAATTTTTGTGTAATCATGCACTGTCTCCGCCTTCAGAATCGTTCAATTCATTCATCTTAGGATGTTGAAAAGAATAAGATGACTCTTGTACAAAGGAATAAAATATATTTTGAGAAAAATGCACAATTTTCTAAACAATAGGCATGCATAAATATTATTTCAAAAAATGCAAGTCAACAAAAGTGAGACGACTAGTACCTGACTCAAAATGTTTCCATGTGATCTATTATGATACCCCAACATCTATTGATAAGAAAGCATTATCAATAAGCATTAAAATAATTTACTAAAGATGAAACAATACTGCAATATCAAATGATTTTCATAATAGGTACCTGACTAGTGAATGGGGAATATCCATTCATAATCCTTAGTGGCATGATATATGATTGTTGCATCTATATAAAAAAAAAAAATGACCTCATTAATATAATGTAATAAAATGCTTTCATGGGACATTAAATTTCATCCAAAAATGAAATTAGTAACCCAAATTACTATATACCTGATTAGTGAACAGGAAAATGTTTCCAAATCACGGGTTACATGTGCAAGATGAGCAGTTTCAAGCTACAAGCAAAGAACAAAAGGTTTTTAACATGTGCTTTTACAAGGAAAATAAATTTCTTCCATTTTTTGAGAAAGCAAATATCTTTCGATAGAGTGCCATAACTTGGCACAAATTGACACTTAAAGTGCCATAACTCACGAAAGTGACACTTAAGTGCCAAAATCGAAGCAAAATGGATTACTTAAGTGCCACATCGGCCAAAATGCTGACGTGACGACTTTTCGGCGAAGCAAGTCCAAAACAGCGTTGTTTTGGTGCCGACGTGGTAAAAAATAATATAAAAAATAATTAAATTAAATTTATTTAAAACATCTAAAAAAAATTAATAAATGGGCGGGGCGGGAGGGTTGCCCCACGCCCGCCGCCGCCGCCCCCCGCCGCGTCGGGGAAGGGCCGACGACGAAGGGGGAGGGTCGGTCGAGGTTGCCGAGCCACGGCCAAGGGCCGGCGACCCCGAATGACCGGGCAAGGGGTTGGCGGCCCTTGCCCGACCGGGGCCCTTAGCGGGCGGTGGCCCTTGGTGCTTGGGCGAGGGCCTCTAACCCTCGCCCGGATATGGGGCGAGGGCTCGTGAACCCTCGCCGCCCGTCATTTGGGGTCGCCGGCCCTTAGCCAAGGCCCGGCAACCCGGGCCAACCCTCCCCCTTCCGTCACCAGCCCTTCCCCGGCGGTAGCGGGGGAGGGTCAACTAGGGTCGCCGGGCCCCGGCCAAGGGCCGCGACCCCGGACGACCGGCGGCGAGGGCTCGCGACCCTTGCGCCGGTCGTCCGGGGTCGCCGGCCCTAAACAAGGCCCGGCAACCTTGGCCGACCCTCCCCCTCCGTCGCCGGCCCTTCCCGTTGGCGGCGGAGACGCGGCGACGGCAGTGAGGGCTAACCCCTCAACCGCCTCACCCCTATTCTTTTTTAATTTTTTAAATTTTTTTAATATTTGTATTTTTAAATATTTTAAATAAATTTAGTTTTAAATTAAATTAAATTAAATTTTATATTAATTTATTACCACATCAGCATTAAAACAACATTGTTTTTGAATTATTTGGCCACGTCGCGTACAAAATTGCGTCGTTTTGCACTTATTTCGCCGAAAATTACGCACGTCGCATTTTGACCGGATTTTGGCCGAAGTGGCACTTACATGATCCATTTCTCTTCAAATGTGGCACTTCAGTGGCACTTTCGTAAGTTATAGCACTTAAGTGTCCCTTTGTGCCAAGTTATGGCACTTGAAGAGATCTTTTGCCAATATCTTTCACATAGTATAAGTTTAGAATTACTTCTAATTCAATCATCGGATAACCTTACACTGCGAATTTACGAGTGCAAAGGCTTTACTTGATCAGAAGGGATCTAATGGGTAGAAGGGAAATAACACGAAATCGGTTCAATGACTATAGGCATAAAACATCAAAGCATGACATCACTTAGCCATTAAAACAGAATTCGTGGATACATATATACAAAAATAGAATGGCTAATAGATTGCACTAATGGGAAAAGATAAATCTTTGTCACATTCACGATCATCTTGAGTCTTTGCATATGAGTTTCAGAAGCAAGTGTTGGGAATAACGGATCCCCGAAAACCAGATTCGACACTAAATCGAACCCCTAAAACGAATGCGGAAGCGAAGCCCGAGAAAACCACGTATCACCAATCCTAAAGCACACCACGGATTCGAGCGTACCTTGTTAGCCACAGATTAGACACCGACGCCGATAAGAGGAAGAAAATCTGGCCCTGTTCGATCCGATGACGCCTTGAAGGGAAGACAGTGTCGCCGTTTGCTTACTGTTTCTTTTTGGAGAGAGAGCGCGCGCGGGAGAGGGGAGGACGTACGTACATTGATTCCAACCGGTGCCATCTCTCTCTCTCTCTCCTCCCTTTTATACCTTCCCCCATCCACGGGCCCTATTCCCGTGGGCCGGGCTTTTTGGGCCCAGCATGGGCGGACGGGCCTTAAGCCCATCTCATAAATCCATCATCTCCCACTCGCACATGGTGGGCCGAATAGAATTCTCTTTACCTCTCTTCAACATTCATACTGGTGAATAATTCGTGCGACCAGCATACTTTGAGAGCTCGTTACCATACATTTGTTAGGAATATATAGCAGCTCATAATGGGCGTCACACTCCGAGTAGATTTAGTATGCAGTTCCCTAGATCGATCGATCACATTTATATCTCTCTTGATCTCTTTTAAATAATGATATATATATATATATATATATATTGTATTCACAATTATGATTATCCCAAAGATAGTCATAATTGGTTAACCGGTGAATACAAAACTACAATGTGATTCTCCAAAATCGATCTTCCTCTTTCCTTCAAACTCTCAATTTCAGTTCAGCTCGCTTTTCTAGAAATGTCCAATTAGATCGAATCAAACTCATGACCATTGGCAACAACCTAAGATAGCAAACACTAAATAGAAATTTTGAGAATAAGTAAGAGTCATGAGGGGACTAAATATTGAGGAACTCTTTTCCTCAAGAGTCTCACACGTCATAAAAATTGAGATCAAACTTTTTGCCACTCTTATTGGTCGTCTCATGCATACGTAGTATGAAATACGTATTACGGTCTTAACTCCTTTCCCATGGAGCGTATGTCTACACTTTCAATACCGTACAGATGATAGTTCAGACATACCCAATGTCTAACTTGAGTTCACGTATCTACTCATTCACAAAATTCATCAGAACTCACATCTGGCATCTTAGATAGATAAAGTAAAATATGTGGGGTATTTTACTTTCGGACATCGTAAGAATTATGTCCTCATCTTAACACTCAGTTAAGGTGACATACGTGTTTTAAGCTTGAGCTCTCGATTATCACCTAGATAATAAGCTTAAAAAAAACAGTTTCATATCTATTTATCACACAGTAAACAAAGACGATTACCCGTGTGAGTGGGCTAATCTTATATCTGTCCGACATACTTCTCTTAACTTAAAGTAATACACTGAGCATTAAGATGCATAAAGATCAAACAAAGATTCATAGGCATTAATGATGAAAACATAAATTCATCAAATTGTGAACACTTAGGGAAATTACAATATTCAGTACATCAGCCTCTACGTAATCCTAGAGATTTCATATAGCCACAAAACACATCTCTAGGTATTGGCTTTGTCATAGGATTTGCTACCATTCTATGCGTAATATGTACTCTAAGTTCACATCTTTTCGTGCAATCATATCCTTGACAAGGTTATACTTGGTATCTATATGTTTGGTCTTGCCATGATATTTTGGATCTTTGGTGTACACTTTTGCTGCTTGGCTATCACAGTTAACCAACAATGAATCTATAGCACTTCCAATAACACTTAAATGATCCAAAAAATCTTTTAAGCCAAACACCTTCTTATACTGCTGCTGATAATGCCACGAACTCAACTTCCATCGTGGACAAGGCTATACATGTTTGTTTCTTACTGCTCCAACATATGGTGCCATTATTCGGTAAGAAACAAACCCAGAGATAGATTTTCTTTCATCTAAATCTCCTTCCCAATCAGTATCAAAATAGCCTTTGAGTTGCAGATCCTTTCCTTAATAACTCAGCGAATAATCAGCAGTCCCTTTTAGATACCTCAGTATTCTCTTAACGGCTTATCAATGTGCTTGACCTGGATTGGATTGGTAACTACTCACCATTCCAACTGCAAAACATATGTCAGGTCTTGTACACATCATAACGTACATCAAGCTTCCAACAGCACTAACATAAGGAACATGTTTCATTTGTTCCTTCTCTTGTGGAGTCCTTAGACACAGTCTATGGCTCAATCATTCACCTTTTGTAATAGGAGTATCTATGGGTTTACAATCTTGAAATCTTAACTCCAAGAATGTATACAAAATTACCCATGTCTTTCATCTCAAAGTTGGAAGACAACGAATTCTTCACAGTATTAACAAACTCCATATTACTTCCGACAATTAGTATATCATCAACATATAATGATATGATCACAAATTGATCCTTGGATCTTTTGATATATACACAATGATCATCGTCAATCATTGCAAAATCATATGCCATTATGGCATTATGAAGACGTATATATACCATTGTTTCGACGACTGCTTAAGGCCATATATCGACCCCCAAAGTCAACATACATTTTTCTTATTGGCCTTTCACTATGAAACCAGCAGGTTGTTCCATATATATTTCTTCCTCTAATTCTCTATTGAGGAAAGCAGTCTTTACATCCATCTGATGTAACTCAAAATCCATATTAACCACTATTGCCAGAATAATGCGAATCGAGGTAAATCTCACTACAGGAGAAAATGTTTATTCATAATCAATTCCTTCCTGTTGATTATACCCCTTCGCCACAAAGCGAGCCTTATGCCTTTTTATTGAGCCATCAGCCTTTCGCTTTATTTTGAGAACCCACTTGTTCCAAATAGCTCTGCGTCCTTTTGGAAGATCAACCAGTTCCCAGACATGGTTTGATTTCATTGACCCAATTTCCTCTTCCATTGCATGAATCCATTTTTCCTTATTAGGGCAATTCAGAGCCTCATTAATATTTCTTGGCTCATCCTCATCTTGTGGAGCAACCATAAAAGTTTCCCCTTCAATGTCAAAACGTCGACGGGGAATACTTTGGCGACATGTTCGCCGTATGGGAGATTGTACACTTAGCACATCATTTCCCATTATGCTCCCACTTGGATTAGATAATGATGATGTCATCTCATCATGTGGTTGCAATTGAGAATAAGTTGAATTCAATTCATCACTTCTCATATCACTCCCACTTGGACGAACTACACTAATATCATTATCTTGATCCAAGGTTTCAAATAGGGAGTAATCTTCCCCTATTTCGTCCTTCTTAGGAAATTCATCCACTAAGAATGTGACATCCCGTGATTCAAATTCAGTTATACTTCCACTTTCCTGCTCACCTATGAACACATACCCTTTCGAGTGTTCGGAGTATCTCATGAAAATACTCTTCTTTCCTTTGGGACCTAATTTCCCAAACTTGTGAGAGGACTCATGAGTATAGGCAGCACAACCCCATGACTTAAGAAAACTTAAGTCCGGTTTTCTACCTATCCATAACTTATATGGAGTGGAAATAACTAATTTGGAATGCACCGGGTTAAGTATACAAGCAACAGTTAACAACGCATCACTCCAAAAAAAAGGTGATAAGTAAGTTAGCATGCGTCATCATGGACCTAACCATTTCTAGTAGGGTTCTATTTCTTCTCTCCGCAACACCATTTTGTTGAGCAGTATATGGAATAGACAACTGTCTTTCTATTCCTTTTTCATCACATAATTTTCTGAACTCATTAGATAAATATTCTCGACCTCAATCGGATCTAAATACTTTTATTTTCTTGTCTAATTGATTTTCTACCAAGTTCATAAACATTTTGAAATAACTTATGCTTCAGATTTATGAGAAATCAAATAGACATATCCGAATCTAGTATAATCATCTATAAAAGTGATGAAATAAACAGCCCATTGCCTTCCTCACACATTCATTAGACCACAGACATCAAAATGGATTAAATGCAGAAGAAACTCAGCTCTTTTACCTTTTCCAAATGGTTTTCTTGTCGTTTTCCCTACTAGGTAATGCTCACATATTGGCAAATCGACTTTTTCAATGTTGCCCAACAAGCTCTCTTTGGCTAGTCTTTTCATATGTTATTGGCCAATATGACCAAGTCTAGCATGCCACATATTCACATCATTATCATATGAAGTGGAAGACGTGAAATAAGGGAATAACAAATATTTACATCACCACAGTCAACATTTGGTACAATGAAACCATCTAGAAAGTAACCACAACCATAGTAGTTTGTATCCAAATACAAATCTACACATCTATTATGGAAGTTCATACTAAAACTAAGCTTAACCAACACCAAAACAGACATTTAAATTTTGACGAATCTCTAGAACATATGGAACATCATGTAGGAACAAGGTGCGTCCACCACGCATGTTCAACTGACATGTGCCAATCCCTTTAACTTCATCTCTGAAGTTATTTCCCACATAGATCCACATAGTTCCAGTTGGTATCGTCGGAATTTCACGAAGGATCCTCTATCCTTCCTTACATGGTCTGTTGTTCCTGAATCTATAGTCCACAAAGGATTGGATTCAGCCAATAATGCAGAACTTGACACATAAGCAAAGTTCTTAAATGTACAAGAGGTGTTTACCTTCTTTGGCTCACGACAGTCGCAAGCATAGTGACCCTTTTTGTCACAATTGTAACACCTCACCCTTGACATTTTCTTCACTTGAGGACGTTTTCCTCTCTTGTGTTGGTTAACTCTTGATTTCTTGCAATAAGGACTTGATCCTTTGCATTCCCACATATTGAACGAATCAATACGCTTGCGCTTAGAGCTCAAAGCCCTTTCTGAGCTAGAAACAGCATTGCAAATGTCCTTTTTCGGCTCAAATGCCGTTAGGCGGTCCTCCACTAGCTCAAGGTGGCGCACGGCATCCTCAAGATCTTCCATAATATGGTCAAGAGTTTCTAGTGCTTCTTGCTTTTCCAGCACATATTGAATCTTCATATTCAATATTTCACAATTGTTGCTGTTCATATCAGCAATTACGTTCTTAGTTGCTGAAAGCATCGATCTGAACACATCATACATATATGCACGAACAATTAATGCCTATCATTTATGCATCCACTTTTACATAGATCCATCATATTAATGAATAATTTCAAGTAAGGCTTCAGAATCAAAAGGTCACTATGTTTCCAATCATCCTCCAAAAATCCTAACTTAAAACTATCATTAATATGATTGTCATATGCAAAATCAATTCTATGAAGCTACAAAAACTTCTAAAACTACCCACAGCTAATTACCCACATCAACCAGCAATAACAGAAAGCAACAATATCTAACATCTAATAGAATAACAATGCTTTCATCTAATACAACTATCCATTACACTAAGCAATATATTCAAAGAAAATTATCAACATAGAAAGAGATATTCACATTCAAAAAACATCTCAAACTAATCTAAGAAATAATTAGGGAATGTCCATTCTAATCTATCAGTCAAAAAATCTAAGAATTTTGAAGGCACATTTGCCAACCATGGAAAAACTTTTGGAGAGCTTTTATGTCGCCACCAAGGCGCATTCACTCTGCGCCATGTGACGCTCAATCTAAGGGTTGAAGTTTTAGCTAACTCAATCCTATAGTACTCTCTTACAAAAGCTTCCACTAGCATTCTATTACCCGGGACCACGTTGACCTCCCATAGCCGATCTAACACGGCTTGCCATCCAGGTGGAAGAGTGTTTATCATAGCCAGCACCTTCTCAAAATCCGGCATAAGATAACCATTCCAGATGATTTCTTATATCATCTGATTGGCCCTGACCACATGTGATACTAAATCACCGTCATGCCACCGATAATTAGCTAAATCTGACATCAACCTTTTAAGTCTTGCATTTCCCTCGTCCGTTCTCGGGATTGCAGGTATCCGTGCATAACGCATCATAGTTCCTGCAACAAATGCATAACTAAAAATAGATTACCCATAATCCATAATTTACATAAGGGAAAATACATAATTTTTCAAAATTCATGCAACAAATGCAGAATAAATAATGAATTACATATAAAATACATAGGCATACATGAAAAAGAAACAAATTCTTTTTTTTTTTTCCGGGTCAACGGTCAAAGTCAACGGTCAACGGTCGTCGGTCAACAGGTCGAGTCAACGGGCGCGGGGTCGGACCGGTCGCGCCGGTCGGACCGGGTCGGACCGACCGACCGCACGTGCCGCGCGTGCGGCTCGGCGGCCGACATCACGCGACGCGTCATCCGGCACGTCTTTGCGCACGTGCCGGGCGCGCCGCGCGGCCGGGTTGGGTCGGGTCGCCGTCGGGTCGGGTCGCCGGTCGGTGACCGGCCGGCCAACGGTCGCCGGCGATGACGTCATCGATGACGTCATCCCGGCGGTTACCCTGACGTCACGGTGACGTCAGCACGCGCCGGTTCGCCGGCTGTCGGCGCGCACGTGTCGGTTCGTCACCTGCGCGTGTAGCGCACGCACTAGCGAAGCCAGCGCTTCTGGGCACGTCACGCCCACGTGTAGCGCCTTCTGGCCGCGCGTGTGGGCGCGTGCGGTGTCTCTTGGTGGCGTTCGACCTGTCCCCGGACTCATCTCGACATCACATTTCTTCCTATGCCATCAAAATTTGATTTCGACTTACGCAAACTCGGAAAAAAGGGCGAACAACGCTCGGGTGTCGGGATTTCACGCCCCGATCCGTACGGCCGAAAATTTTTTGCGAAAAATCAATGAAAAAACTTCAAACAGGTCGGGAAAACGTGAACTAGGGCTCTGATACCAATGTTGGGAATAACGGATTCCCGAAAACCGAATTCGACACTAAATCGAACCCCTAAAACGAATGCGGAAGCGAAGCTCGGGAAAACCACGTATCACCGATCCTAAAGCACACCACGGATTCGAGTGTACCTTGTTAGCCACAGATTAGACACCGACGCCGATAAGAGGAAGAAAATCTGGCCCTGTTCGATCTGATGACGCCTTGAAGGGAAGACAGTATCGCCGTTTGCTTACTGTTTCTTTTTGGAGAGAGAGAGCGCGCGGGAGAGGGGAGGACGTACGTACGTTGATTCCAACCGGTGCCATCTCTCTCTCTCTCCTCCCTTTTATACCTTCCCCCATCCACGGGCCCTATTCCCGTGGGCCGGACTTTTTGGGCCCAGCATGGGCGGACGGGCCTTAAGCCCATCTCATAAATCCATCAGCAAGTTTAGTGCTATCTTCAATTTGAATATGATGCATCAACTTCTATATCAGCACAACTCGTCACAAAACATCTCAACTTCAAATCCGGGATCTCCCCAAAGTTGAACTGGAACGGATTGAAATTGACCGGACCATCGTTCCCATTCTCCCCGGATGTTGGTTCTTCCGCTGCCGAGGCATTGCTGAGCTGAAATGGGAGGAACGGACTGGGACCGGACCTCTTGATTTTTTTGAGGATTATCTACATCGATTGGTGTGGCATATGAGCAAATGAGAGCAGCCCACGTGGAACACATTTTATCTGCTTACCCAGTGTTGGACACCAGGCGTTTTTTGGGTGGGAAGACAGAAAAAGTAAGTCGATGAAAAGCCCGTCGAGCCACCATCAAAGCAATAGAAGGCGCCTATCCCCAATTGCCGTTCATGGGACCCGATTCAACTTTGGCAAAGCCGCCGCGACTCCAATCAGAAGCGTTAAGAACCTAAGATGTTTGATTCACTTTAATATTACCCAAAAAAGCTTTGCCGACCTAGAAGACTTCGTTATAAAACCTAACTTGAATACGAGGAATGGAATAGTCAATCTTTACTAGATTAATTTTCCTGCAGTATCTGTGCGTAAACGGTCCTTTCTTAATGAAAAAAACTAAAATTATTATGATCTACAAAGATACGAGGCCTGAGATTTCTACTTCTAAGGACCAAACCTACCAAACAATATCAAGTCAATCGCTGGCTCAATTTTAAGAGGCTGCAGCAAATTTGGTTTGTGTTTAGGGAGCCCGTCATGTTAATTGATTCAGAAATCTCACGATGGAGAGGGGTCAAACTACTATGAATAATACTAATTGTTGAAGGACATCACTGTGAAAGTCAGTAGCAGCTACTTCTTGAGCGTATTTTCCAGAGTATCTTTTTCAAAGTTCAACACCTACAGCAACACCAATCGTGTCGGTACAAGCAATTAACTCCCCTGAGGTTAGCCACTGAGTACGCAACTTTTCTGTTGAACTCCCACAAACAAATTTTGCATCGTGAAAGCCCTAAATGCACCTTGAATGACGGAGTTTAGCTAGTCGACGACCTCCGTCTGGGACTTCAGTCTCGAGAGCACTTGTAATCACCGAGCCCAATGAGCCCAATCATCGATCGGCTCCACAACGTGCAATGGTAGGATATGTGCCTCAGGCTTCGCTCCCGCAAAACCACAGCCAAATCTCTATCCCCGTTCCTTCGCCTTTGGAAGAAATGGCCCTTCCTCCTCCTCCGGTCACTTGACAAACGCCAGAGTAGCGTGGAAAGAGAAGCGAGTGGGCGCCGTAGTAGGGGCCCCTACTTCGCCGGTGACGGTAGGAAAACGGCCGCTTGACGAACTTCGAACAAACGCCAGAGCAGCAAGGAGCGTGTAAAGAGAAGCAAGCGAGCGCCGGAGTAGGGGCGGCCAATGTGGTTTGTTAATGTTGCGGGGGAACGGCCGCTTGACGAACGCCAAAACCCACGCCGGAGTAGCAATGAGAGCGAAGAGAGAAGCGAGCGGCGCCAAAGCAGGGGTGCTCATAATGTAGGTTGTCAACAACAGCAGGGAACGGCCACTTGACGCACGGCGGAGTAGTGACGAGCGTAGAGAGATTTTGGGATTCAAAATTTTGAAACCTCCGTCAAGTGAAAGAATTCGCAGCTGCTGGAGAGTAACCGTGCGGAGCCTCTGCTTCTCTTTCCTTCGTTTGAAGAGGAAAGAGAAAAGCCCTTGTGCCATAATAAATGCATTGCAGATGAGAGAGAATGTGCAGGCTGTGTAGGCTAGGGGGAGAATCGACGTGCACAGGCTAGGAGAGGGTTAGAAGAAGCTACGGAGATGAGAAAGAGAGAAAAAATGCAAAAGACAGCAATGGGGCCCACTTTTCCACGTGGCGCTGCGTTAGTGGTTGGGGACCACGCTGACATGGTGCTCCCGGACCACCCAATATTTTCTCCATTATGTGATAAGTGTTTTTTCAATATATATATACTTCTTATGTCATGTTATTTAGCAATAACAATCCTCTTGAACGTTCACATTGTTGTGTAGTAGCCCATAGATTTCGTAAATGGTATAGCTTACCCCTTACCTTCACTAGCTTTTCCGTCTGCTCCGAGCTTCTCCGGCGTACTCTAGTTCCATTTTAGAAATTTTTCCCACCAAAAAATGTGATTTATCTGCCCAATTGCCCTGCAAAAAGAGATTGAAGTTTTCAATATTGACATGGCTTAAGTTGACGGTTTCTCAGATAGTGTATGGAATTTTATTTACTACACCACATTGACTATAGTTTTTTGTTGTTAGATACAAAACAATCTTAGAAGTGGCACTTGTCTAGATGTGGATAAAGCCTTATATGAAGCACGTAGATGTGGTAGTTTATGTGTGCAAATAGGAATTAGTCAAGCTAAATGTTATCACTATACTATTTAAAAGAGGAATTTTTTTTTTTTTTATAAACTCTATTGACCCCATGTCTCAAGTATCTGCAGCATAGTATAAAGAAAATGTTTCGCAAGCAACCTAATCTATACTTGATAAGATGATTGGAAGATTAGCATTATTTTAATTTTGTAGTGCTTAAAACTAATGTGGAATTTTAACGTGGTCAAGTGCAGCAGGATATTGAAAGGGGAGAGAGGAGTGAAAGAAGAGGGAGGATTCAAAGCAGAAGAAGTATGGAGTTGATATACGTGAAGAGAAAGACGAAGTACGTGAAGCGAGGGACGAGGGGAGGGGAGGTCTGGAAATACGAGGAGTGCGTGCAGGAGGAGTGGAGGAGTAGAGAAACGAGCGTAGGCAAAGAAAGGGAGGAGGTTGGGAAATACAAGAAGGGCATGCAGGAGGAGCGGAGGAGGAGGAGGAGGAGAGGGAGGAATCTAGGCATAGGACGGGAGGAGGAGTCGTGGAAGAGAGAGAGAGTAGGCAGAGAAAGGGAGGAGGACGGGAAGTCTGATAATCACTAGTGTCAAAAAGGCCCGCGCCGGCTTGGCCCATTTCGACCCTAAAATTTGGGGAATTTTAGGGTCGGGCCAAAACTTTTTATCCTCCCCCATCATTTTCATCATCATCTATCTCCTTCATCTCCCTCGTGGAATCCCGTTTACGAAACCCGAGCCGCGATTGGCCCCGCGCCACGACGATCGCCTCGAGCCGAAAGGTCGAAGCTTCGTCACCCGGATCTCCGTTCCCCCGTTTCTTGAGAATCGGCATGGCGACGCCGGATGTCGTGCAGAGCCCAGATGAGCTCCTCCTGCAATCTCCCATCGGCGACGCTCCTCGCGCGGGTGAGGCCCCTCTGAGCTTCGCGTGGATCTTTCTCGTGTCGGATTGGCAAGTTCACGTTCCCGTTCTTGATCAAGTCGTGTGCAGGGTTGGCGAGCGAAGATCTGGGTATGCATGTGCATGCCCATGTGTGTAAATTCGGGCCTGCAGGGCACCTGGTGACGGAGAATTCGTTGATACACATGTATGCAAAGTTCGGGGATTCGGAAGATGCATGTAAGGGGTTTGACGATATGCCTCAAAGGGATGCCATCTCGTGGAATAGTCTCATTTCCGGGCATGTTAGGTTGGGAGAGACGACGGGGGCGAGAGAATTGTTTGGTGTGATGCTGTGCAAGACTGTCGTCTCTTGGACGAGAGTGATTTCCGGGTACTCTCAAGTCGGCAGTTATGTCGATGCCCTGGAAATATTTAGGCAAATGTAGACGGTTGGTGTTGAACCTGATGAGATAAGTATTGCATCCGTCTTGCCGGCTTGTGCACACCTAGGAGCTCTCGAAGTTGGGAAGTGGATTCACATGCATGCAGATTAGCACCAGCTTCTCCACAGGCTTCTCCACAACAATGTGCACACAGGACTTGTATATGCGAAATGCGGTTGCATCGAGCAAGCGAGCCTTTTGTTCAATGAGATGAACGAGAGGGATGTTATTTCTTGGAGCACAATGATTTGCAGTTTAGCCAATCATGAAAAGTTGAGTGGGAGCCCAAAAAAAGAAAAAAAAAAACCGAAAAACCCAAAAGACCCGCCCCGCCCCTCCCCGCCCCACCCCGCCCCGCCCCTCGTTTCGTCTTTTGATCAGCATGGGATGGTAAATGGTGCCATTCAAACTTGTAAGGAGAGTTTCCATATATTTGGTAAGTATCTCGACTTCTCTAATTTAATCATCTTTGAGAATTTTGATCCCAGTGCTTGTGGTCGGGCATATGGTATGAAAATGTTTGACCTCAAAGGGTGGAAGAAGAGAAACATCATGGGAATATATCACCAATGGCAGGAACTGAACAAGGATAGGACATTGTGGATGCTCGGCATCTTATCCCCATGGTTGGTCACTTTCTACAGTCTGACTTGTTCATTCGATTGGAGGTGGCATGTGTTGAGACTCGGCTATGATCCAGCACTCAACCGGACAGAAATGGAAAATGCAGCAGTCATTCATTACAATGGAAACTGTAAACCACGGTTGGATTTGGCGGTCTCCAACTATTTTGTCAATCTACGATCAGTCTCGTATGCATAATAAACCAATCGAAGAGGAGGAACTTTGCAAAGCAATTACATTTCAACCCGACGTTCCTGAGAATTGCCGACACAGTCTAATGGGTTAGAGAACTGTCCTCTAATGGAAGATGGCATGAAGTGTTAGTCCACTTTAACGAAGCGAAGTAAGCCGGAATTGAAATCACTGAGCCTTCCATGATTAATTCCATTGTAAAAGTGTCTTCAAAGCTATCAAATAAACAAGGGAAGTCCATCCATGCTTGTGTGCTCAAGCAGGGTCTCGACACATTCTGCTCCATTTGCAATTCCATCATGGATTCATACATGAAGTGCAGGGACTTGGAATCCGTGTTGGGTGCCTTCCAGTCCATGCAAAGCGGGACTTCATGTCGTGGAATGTGCTCACTCATAGGTTTCTTCATCAGGGAAATTTGGGATGATAATTGTCATGTTTCGGCTCACCCAAGTTGATGGATTCGAACCCAATGTCTCCACTTTGGTACTGGTTCTCCAAGCGTGTATGCGAATGTTGATATGGAGCAAGCAGATGGACTTTCATACGCTCTTGAAGTTCATCAACGAGTGGAGTGGGCACATTGATGTTGATTAAATTTTAGGAATGCAGAGACATTATGCAAATGTGCCGGGATAGTTTGTTCAAAACAGAGACGAGCATGAAAAGGCAAAAGGTTTCAGGATGTGCCCGAACAAGAGATGATGAAGTATGATTACCTGACTTAACGTGAAAAACATCGGATCATCATTTAAATTAGGGGGAAAAACTCTCCTTCCCCCGCCAATGAGGCGTGCCAAGGCAAAACTGTCAAAGTTATCACTAAAGGATGTATCGTTGAGCCCAATTAAGTATGGAGATAACACATTCCTTTCCTTTTCTTACAGGGAGATAATTGAGGCAATTCCTGATGAATGAAGACATGAAGCAAAATGAAATTGATTCAATGCAAGAAGGGTGTATCGTTCCTAAATTAGTCCAATTCAAGTTTGGATTGCAAGTAACATGTCCCATCTCTTGTAGGAAAAGATGGCATGCTAAGGCCCAACCATCCATTTTGTTGTAAAGGATGGATATCGTTCCTAAAATGATTTCTAGTCAAGTGTGGAAATAACATGCCCAGTCTTTTCCTTGCAATAAATGAGGCAAAGCATTCAAGGAACAATATCCTCAAATGTGGAAATAGGGGGAGTACTCCTCTCCAATAAATGAGGCAAAGCATTCAAGGAACAATATCCTCAAATGTGGAATAGGCAGTACTCTCCTTTCAAAGCAAGTTCTTCAAGATAACTTTAAAAGAAACACATCAATGATCCATATTTAAATTTTTTTAAGCTCCTTGTCACTTAAATGTCTCTTTGAGAAGAGCATTTGAAATGAGCAAGAATTGAACTTCGTGGATTATCATATGTGGTAAAGAAATGCTTTTCATAAATAAAATCAAGGCCATGGAGGCTTTTTTCAAGCAATCCTGTCACTTTAGGTGATTTATGTCATGCATATCATGCTTATATCCTTCATAATAGTTTCCTAACATGCTTCGTTGTCATTCTTGATAGGAAATTCAATCCCTGAAGAACAAAAACACGTGAAGGGTAAATTGTATCAATTTCAGTTGCTCATTTTGATACCGTTTCTGGAGTGATTCTCTTTTCCTTTGATTGAGAAAAGATCAAACACTTGTAAGAGGTGTGGTACTATTCTGATTAGTGGTTCTGTTAATGGTTACTGATGATTAGAACACAAGCTTGTAGGATTTTTTTGTACGAAATTACGATGATAGTAGGTGTTCCAATTGAAAAGGCTGGCACAAATCGACAAATTCGTCGTATTTTGAGCTGTTCGCAAGGTGATATGCTTCTTTTTGGATTTATGAAGTTCTTGTGTTTCTCATATTCGTGAGAAGAGGGGGGGTAGCATTGTTAAGCTGACATTACCATTTGCTTTGTATCATCTATGTATGATGAGAAGATTGTCTCCCTCTTGGTTAACAGAACTTGTTCTTCACATGCAGAGTCTTGACTGTATAAAATGCCGGCTTAGGTATAAATATCTAAGAGGTCCGGGCAGTGGTACTAGACATGCAAGCTAGGTGGTTGTTAGATTTGCTGGGTAAGGGTATTGAGTCTGCTTTGGTGGATCCTTCAGCATTAGTAGATGAGCCATGGCAGTTATCTAGTGAAATGTTCTATGGAATTGATCCTGAAGCTCGGACTGCTGAACCGGCACTCATCCCAACTATACAGGTACTTTCACCTTCATTTTGATTTTTGCTATTAGATCTCCTTGTTGTCACATTGAAATTTGAAATGCAGATCTTCTGGTTGTGTTTTTGCCATGGCTTGAGGCCATTATTTTGATGGCCATCTTCATGTCCGGTTTCTAAGCTGAAATTCTCTTATGGGCACTGTGATGGTGAAATTTATTTACAAAAGGTGTAGGACAGATAAGCTTTTTAAGTACAGAAACGTAGCTTCTACTGAAATAGTGGTTGCCCCGATATCTTTTGGCTTTCAAATGATGCTATGTAAGAAATATATTGAGACCGTCATTCGATGCGTGAAATAAATGACTATGACATAGTCTTGCATAGAGTTGTCTTGAGGTTGCATTCACTGTCAAATGCCATGCATTTGTCGTGTGCCCTGCAGCTGTCTCCTCCCCATGTTGTCGACCTTTTCTTCTATCCAGACTATGGCAATTGACTTCAGATGAAACAGAGATATGATAGTAGACATGTTTCTGACAGTCAAAGGTGTCTCGTACGCTTATGTTGATTCAGTTCTTGATCTGGCTTCACATTTTATCACTAATTTCATTCAAATCGTTCCCAAACCACAAGAACATAACCACAGTCAAAAGGCGCCAGCAGCGAAATCAATTCAGACATAATCAGAAAGAAAAACGCGACGCATTGACGAATCAACACTACACGATTCACAAGCCTCCCCTTCCCCCCAACCCTGAATTCAGGCATAATCAGACAGAAACGCGACACGTTGACGAATTCACACTACACGATTCGCAAACCCCCCTTTTTCCCCCAAGCCTGAATTCAGGCATAATCAGACAGAAACGCGACGCAATCAGAACAAACACGTCGCGTTGACAAATCGTCAACGAACACATTACCCCCACAATTACCAAACGAATTCGAGCCACGAATCTGCTCCAGATCATCTCCAACCCCATAATTGTCCCAACTCTCTAACAAGGATTCGAATTTTACTATAAAAAAAAAACCTAAAATTCGTGCCGACCTACGAGCAAGGAGACAACAACAATCGGGTTTTCTAAAAAAGGAACGTTTTTTTTAATAATTTTTTTTCCCTCTGGGCAGCATTTATTCGAGCGCACTAGACATATAAAGGTAAAAAGCTTCGGCGAAGAACTCAGAAGATAATAAGGCAATCTCTCAGCATTGTATACGGTTCAAGAGCAATATAACAAACAGGTGGAGATCGTGCACGAGTAAAAAAATAAAGATGGAGTCTTTCGGAACAAGCACCAATCCTCTGAAGTAACCCGGCTGTTACCTGTAAGCTCGAAGCCCAGCTCCGATGCCGGTAGCCAGAGAGAGAGAGAGACGTTAGGTTAAGAGCAAGAGGGGAGGTCAGCTCGAACAGGGTAAAGAGGCCTGCAGAACAAGACGACAGCGAGGCAAAATCGACTGCTAAATTCTCTCTCTCTCCCTTTTTTTTTTCCTTCCTTATTTTAGTAGAAGTCGCAAATAATACTAAGAGAAAATTTCAAATAATGATATGAAGTGGACATTATTTCAAATAAAAATCCGAAGTAAGCATATCAATATTAAAGAAGAGCCTAAAAGGATTATGACTATTTTAAATGAGAACATAGTCTTATCAGCTCGCTAGTGAGCAAAATATTCCAACCAATTAGAGATATGTGTGAACATGTGGGCAATTTTTTAAGGAAAGCACTACATGCCCTTATTTAAGAAAATAAGAATACTTTGGACCTTTATTTGAAATTTTCCCTAATATTGAAGTTTTCCAAAATATATTTGTCAAATTGAATTCCTTTTTTATGACCAAAAAACAAGTTAGTGCTTCCATGTTGTACACACGTGGATTGAAATGCTGACGTGGCAAACCACATCAACGCTGTATGTTTGTTGATTAGTTTAACACAGAGAAAGAGAGAGAGAGAGAGAGAGACGATTGTCCAAGCACTAGCAAGGGCTAGCAACCCTTACCGACTAAGGTGAATTGACAACGTTGTCATCAATTGAGTTGAACTATTTTCTTTTTGTCAAAGAAAGAATGGCAATACCACAAAAAGCTCTAAATTATGTCAATTGTGATACAAATACCTCGATTGTATCGCAAAAGATTATAAACTCAATCATTATGACACAATAACCCCCAATTTTTTTTTTCAAGAAAAAAACTTGAACTTATGTAATTTATTTTGGTTCTATCCACAGTATATTTATCATGCTAGTATAAATTTGGAATTTTTTATGTTATGAAAATATTTGAGGTGTTTGTTTCACAATTGGCAAATTTAGGATTTAGGGTATTAGTATCACAATAGATATAAATTAATTTTTTTTATGGTATTAATCTAAAAAAGAATTGGACCAATTAGCTATGGTCTTTAGAATGGTTTGGAATCTTGGGAACACGGAAGTTCATTTGCTGCTTCTTTGTTCCTTGTACCTATCAGCCACGGAATACTTAGAAGTTGATTTTGAGGTCAGGGAAGGAAGATCGGAGAGTGAAGATTAGGGGAGGTGATTTGGAAATTATGTCAAGAAAATACCAGCATCTCACATGGATTGGGAGGGACTTGAAGATCTACGTGGCCATTATCGTTGAAGTTCTTTCTTGATTTTTGCATCTCACATTTCTTGAAGATCTGCGCGCAATGTCACTTGGGGCATTTAGGGAGGTGATGTCACCGCCATCGACTGCCATTGTGAATTTGTGACGGCGATTGTGACCGTTGCATATACGCTTTTTCTCTCTCCACATTTTTATGTCAAATGATGGAGGTATGCTATTTGAACCATGGATGTTCATCCATGAACACCTACAACCGCTAGCCATGGACTTGAACTAGGGAATCAAAAGACAAGCCCAAGATCTCATGCGATGGAACTCATGGTTATAGACCTGAATGAGCCTATTACCATGAAACATTTTTTTTCATCCCTCATTTTGGAAGAAATAAAGGTATTTACATGCTTAAAACTCAAGATACTGGACCTGCTTTGGTTAAGGAAATGAAATTGTATTTCCTGAAAATTCTTCCAAAAAAATTTACCAAATGGTAGTTAAGGACATATAAAGCTCAAAGGTTTTGAAAAAGAAGTTTCCGAACCTACCCTTGTTGTCAAATGACACATGGCAAAGAAGTGATGATAGACCGAAAATTGGGGAGTGTTGATGGAACTCCCTCGCCCTACACGGTCCACAAATTTGAGGGCCGAGGAAAGACAAGATAAAACACTCCTTTTTGGAGAGATTAGTGGAGATTTGCCAATCCTAATTGGCATTTGATTAGTGAAGAATTGCCTTGGATTGTGACGCCCCAGCACGACACGGCTAACGTAGTCATTAACTTTTTAAGTATGCAGAAGTGTGTATGGTTAAAGAACACCTAAGACCTATAAAATTTCAAAGGGACACACGCGGAAATGCAAACTAGGTAATCTCATTTCATTTATATTTCTATATATCTTAGGTGACAGGGTTGAGATACACTAGAGGATGAGCAAAAGGTATGACTACTCCGTACCACATCCAAAAGCTCCAACAGCTGCATCATCCCAACCTGAATACTACATAAGTACTATGTCATATGTCTTCCATCCATAGTACATCCAAAAATCTTGGTTTGGTCTCCTAAAATGCTACTGATCTAAGAAGTAATGATCAAGCGTGAGTGAGCACAAAGCTTAACAAGCAAACTACTAACCTGTTTATACCATGTAAGTTAATAACATCACATACGAGGAAGTTTAAATATAAATGATATAAAATCATTAAGATATCAATTTGCCTAAGAACCTTTCTCAAAATTAGGATAGCAAATAGAAAATGTTTCCTCTAAAAATAATAACACCAATAAAACTTGAATAAAATCTAAAATTGCAATCGATCATCTTTACTGTGAATTGACTGTCGCCATCTTCCGAGGAACTCTATTACCCTTGGGCATCTCACACCCATCCGGCATCATGAGATCATCTGGAAGAATCGTGTTACACCCGCTAGGCATTTGAAGGAATCCATTTACCCCTCCAAGCATCCCTATTACAACTTGGGGCATTGTCTTCCTAAGAACCAATGGCATTTCCAAATCTCACACTTATAGCATAGTGCAACAATTCCATGATTCAATTGAAACATGTCATCCAATGAGTTAAAACACATAGGCCCATTCAAATTCACAATCATCAACATATTGTCCATTTGAAAACCAGAAAAATGATGTAGGACGGTTATTTAGTATTCACCAAAGACAAGTGCAAAGGGAAATTACAAAGTCCCAAAATCAATAAAAAGGCATTTTGTCCATCCTCAGAAATCAACAGTATTCACCAATCAAATCAACTAAAAAATCACGAAAGTTTAACAAGATGTGGATGAGACTCTGAGAAACATTTTTCATGGAGGACTCGAGGTCCGGTTTAGCCTGTACAAATCCAAAAAATTTCTGAAGTTCTGATCATAATGGAGCACAATTCCAGATTGCAGTCAGATAAGGAAATCGCATTTTGGACATCTAAATGAACTCCAAAAATCATGAAAAAATTCCACATTATAGTTTAATATGTGATCTACAACTTTTATGAAGTACACAAGTTCAAATTGTTTGTCAAAAAAGCAGTAAAAAATGGAAAACGAACAAAAGTTCGGAAATGGCTTACAAAAATAATTTCGGACCCGAACACTTTTTGAAATATAATTTGTACACACAAAGTCAGAAAAATATGAAATTTAAGTATGTCATAGAACAAGCCAAAATGCACAACTTTTGTGAAAAAAGTCCTATAAAATTTGTAGCATAGAAATTGGTATAAAATTAGCAAAATCACCATGTACAGTACATTGAATTTTAAAATAATCGTGTTCCTAGACTCCATCCACAATTTGTGATATTCGAACTCAAATGATTGATTGGCATTTCAAAAATATATTAATATACTCAAGGGACTAAATTATTAATGCTACTTACAACATAAATTGTAAGAGTTTTCCTGATGTAGGCTGTATTAATTGAAGATTGTAATTTATCATTTTATGGGGTTGGTCTAATAAGTTAAGTTATAAGATTTTCTTAATAGTCGAATATGGGCCTAGCTTGTGTAGAACTAGTTGGGCCTGGCCCGTGATGAGATGGTTCATCTGAAACTCTATAAATAGTGCTAAGATCCGCCGCTAGCTCTCATTCTTCCATGAACTTTCTCTCACCTCGTATAAGGCAAACTTTGAGTGGCGGTCTCATTAAGCCAGGAATCGAAAGTCATAGAAGAGAAGAACCGGAGCATTGGCTCGTCATCTGGGTGTTGGATCGTTGCCATTTTGCATAAAGAACGCTGAATTCCAAATTAGGTACACAAATCTTCATCTCCTCCTCCAATATGTTCAGGTTTCTAGCTATGTCGATCTTGGGATGCCGCTTTGATGGTCAACATTTGGTATCAAAATCATGTAGCCTAGAACTTGAACTATTGCATTTGGCTTGTTTTCGGAAATTTTGTCCATTGAAACTTTGATTTTGAAAACATATTCAGATTCATCTCGTTGAGACGAGCATTTCGGTAGATGGCAAGCCTTTGATGAAGGCCATACACACCACCCATGAGCATTTCGGATTTCACCTCCCTTTGGACCGTTTTGCCCGTTTTCATGAATTTTTGACCGATGAAAGTGGATTTTGAACACTTATATGGATTCTACATGTTGAAACAAGCATTTTGATGGATGGCACGCCTCCTAAGGAGTTTGAAAACACCCTCATGTGCCTACACGCATTGAGAAGGTCCTTCGAGTTGGTGCCATGCGTTGCCGTGTAGCTTCACATGCGCACATGTGGGCTCACGCGCCCAGCACATGAAACGCCTTACAGGCGGGTGACATCATGCATGATGTCATCTTCAGATAGGTGTCACCGACTTAGACACGTGTCTTTGATGACTTCATAATGATGTCACAAGCCATTGCCTTGCTTGTGTCTGACATGTGGCATGTGACGTCACTGGTTGACCTGTGACCTGACCTGTGTTGATTGGATCTTGACTGGTTTGATCGATGACCCAACCCCGGTTGACTGGTCGGATCATCGGTCCGGTCAAACCGTTGGCCGGTCGGACAAGTTTCTAGTTGGCTCAAGAGGGAAGCGCATGGAACTCAAGCGCCGCACATTCCGTTGGCGCATGAGGGCATGTGCGAGTCCGTTTGGGGCGTGGTTTGTGCCGTGCCCGTATGGAAGTTCTCTACATTGTGATGTGTTTATTTTATATGTTTAATGATTTTATGGATATGAAAATGCATGTGAAACCCTAAAGTACGTGATTTTATGGGGTATTTTTTCGCATTTTTTAATGTATTTCTCTATAGTTTCAAAAATACGTTGTAAACTCATATATCATCACATAAAGATAGTGTAGAGCATTGATTCATTAATGACATGTATAAGGTTTAGCATGTGTTAATGAATAGAACAATGTGATTGGCATAATGTGTTATTTTAGTGACAAATTGCCCCGTCATTTGGTCTAAAATTACATGTATAAGGTGAATGTGAGTCATAAAATTTATACCATTGGTATGAAAGAATTTCAATTATTCAATTGGGTTATGACCGTCAAAGTGACATATTTGATTGGATTTGAGAAATGTCGGTCTTATATCGTGATGGGGTGTCTCTTGTCCTAATGCGTAGTCATGCTTCAAAAGGAGATTGTGTATTAGTTCATGGAGGGATGCATGCACAGCATATGGTTGAAAAATAATTGACCCTAGTGGTTTATACACCCAAAGATAGTGAATTTGCAAAAGATCATAACATATTCTCATGACCACTATTATGTGAAGAGTGTACAATTGCATATAATGTATTCTGCCCAAATGTGTTTATATAATAATATGTGTAGCTCTCGTGATGTGTAATTATAAGATTTTTAAGTTACACAATACTTACATGATACCAATTGCGTATACTACTTGTTATTAAGTTACATTCTTGATTGAGATTCTTACTGGGTCAAATTTTAAGTAATGTAAGGAGGATTTTCTATTTGGGATAAGGCTAGTAGATATTTATATTGCTTTTACTAAGAATAAACTAGTAATCTCACGATTAGTGATATGGAATTAAAAAGTATTTGTTGCTTCTTAAGAAAATGGCAATTGAATTTATCCGTTATCCATGAGGCATTTCATTTAGGAATACTTAAAATAGTTTATTAACTAATTGCATTGCTAAAAGAATAATGAAAGCCTTAGTAGTTTAAAATTGTGTCTAGCCTAATGTTGAGATTGGGATAAATGCAAGGACTTTTCAATATAAGGTATGATGGTTTTGATGAGGTTAAGGATTACGTCTTAAGGATGGTAGATTTGAAGTCTAAAATCATATTCATAAATGAACTTATAAAATCACCTGTCATTTTTATAATTCCTTTAAGAGAAATTATGTCATTCGCTACTCCTATGGAAAAGAAATGACACATAAGGGATATTGTAATGAATATAAAGTTTTGTTGTCTAAAGCATAAGTTTAGAGTTAATGATTCATTGGCATTCATTTTATGAATCAAATTCCTATCAAAAGTCTAATTTGGTTCTTGACGGCTAGATAACGGTGCAATAAATTATATTGTTTATCATAAATGGATTAAAAATCTAAGGAAGCTAAATCAGGATGAATCATAACTCATCATGAGAAATAACATTTAGCATTGATTTAGTGGAATGTGTTGTTTTGACTATGAATTATGGATTCTAGTTTGCATTTAATGTTGAGAAATACTTCATGTATTTTTCTTTAGATGGAACTTAGTTTCCATATCATGTCTGGAAATGTGTTACTCTTTTGAAATATAAAACAATATTGTTTCTATGTTTTTCAAGTCAAATAAACTTGGGTGCTATAATATGTCGAATGAATTATACTAATTGTGTTGATCTCCCAACGATATGTATTTTTTTTTTTTTTTTTTGGTAAAAGTTAGAAATATGACTTATTTATACAATTAAAAAAAAATCTTTCTAATAGATACCTAAGGAACAATCCTATGCATTGTAGCATAAGTGTCTTGATTATATATCTAGAAAAAGAGTAGAAAGACTAATAATGTTGATATTTTGTCTACTCTTAAAAGTTACCTAAAGACTTGTGTAGACTATTGTAGAAGCAAGATGATTAAGATAAGAAAACTTCAATCTGAAGTCCTGACTTATTGGAGGTCATTCATATTGATATTAGTGGATCATATATGGTAACATTTTATAAAATTTTCGTTTCAACATAGTCATTGACAACTATTTCCTTTTAATTAAAGAAAAGTCTGAATCTTTGAATAGATTCAAGTTCTTTTAAATTAAAGTCAAGAAACAGTTATGATAAGTTTTAAAGATTGTTAGATATGACCGTAGTGGTGAGTATTTTGACAAGTATGGCAATGCTTAATAGTTTAAAAGGTTATTTGTTAAATACATGGAAAAATTATGGGATGGTAACTTAATTTACTATGCCTAAAAATCTCGAATAAAGTGTTGTGGTCGAAAGGTGTAATTGTATCATAATGAACATGATAGTGAGTATAATTATTAGGACTAATCTATCATATTTTCTATGGGGCAAAACAACCCAATATGCATTAAACCGAACTTCTACCAAAGATGTTATGTTGACTTGTTTTGAGTTGTGAACTGGACATGAGCCTGACTCAAATCATCTTAAGGTTTGAAGTGTCCTACAGAAATGAGGTCATTCGAAGGGATATCGCTTTTATAATCTCAATGAAGGTACAAGAATTGTGGAATCACAGACAGCGAAGTTTTTGGAATTCGACAAAATTGCAAATGATAGCTACTTTTAGACTATTAAAGATAATAGTATGATGGAGATCACTATGTCTTTGTCTTTTTCTATACAAATAATTGTGGAGATTAAACTTGTGAGGTTTGGAATATTGTTATTGATACAATATGAAGTTTGTCAAACCTCTCAAGTGTAGAATGAAGTGGTTGTAGTAACTTTACTTAGGAGATTAACCAGTGAAAGACATTCAATTATACCACTGGACTATATAGTCTATCTGTGAGAGCATGATTACGATATTTACTGCGTGGTCGATCTAGTGACTTAAATGTAAACATTGTTTCTTGTCCTCAGTTAGATCTATGGCTAGATGCAATGAAAATACGATATGCAATCTATGAAACATAATAGTATTTGGGAGCCTGTTGAATTGGTTGAAGAGTCACAAACTCATCCACTGCAAATGGATGTACAAGACTAAATGAAATTCCAAAAGAAATAATAAGAAATTTAAACTCAAACTAATAGTGAAATGTTTCACTAAGAGAGAAGCTTTGTCTTTTCTAAAGACTATTTCAAAGTGAATATTGTATTAATAACTCATTTTTTTTTATGTGGAGCTACGCTAGATGAATGTTAAAACTTCATTTCTCAATAGATACATTGATAAATAAGTCTATATGATATAATCCGAATGTTTTGCAGCAAATGATTTAGGTAAGCTTGTGTGTAAACTGAAAAGTCTTATTTATGAATTTAAACAAGTTTGTAAACAATGGTGCTTGAAGTTTTATAGTATTATCACTTCATTCAGTTTTGTTGAGAATAAAGTAAATTAGTGTATATAGTACAAGATTAGTGGGAGAAAATTTAGTTTCCTCACATTCTATATAAATGATATATTGCTTTTGAATAGTGACATTGGATTACTGTATAAAACAAAATAGATATTGTAAGGAAATTTCAACTTGAAAAATTTTAGTGAGGTATCTTTTGTCCTTAACATTGAGATCTATAGGAATCTTTCTTGTTGTATATTAGATTTTTCTCAAATTGTATATGTTCATTACATTTTGAAAAGATTCAACAAACCGGGAATTATTCCTATCATTAGGACTGATAGATTAAATCTTTGGCATTGTCCTTATTCAAATATGGGAAAACCCAAATGAAGGTTATACTTTATGCTAGTGCACTTAAAAGTGTCATGTATGCTCAAGTTTTGCACTAAGCTAGATATTGCTTTTGTGGCAAGACTTTTAGGCAGATATCAATCAAGTTTATGTCATAATTACTATATTGTTGCTAATAAGATTTTGAGATGCTGAAAATAATAAGAAACTATATGCTGAAAAAAATGTTTAAGATCTAGAGCTAGTAGGGTATTCAAATACAAATATTAATAGTTATAAGGATGATAAGAAGTTAACAACATAATATATTTTTATATTGACAGAAGGTACAATGTTATGATAAAGAGATAAATAGAAACCTTTGTTATCATCTATTGTATAAACGGAGTCTGTAACATGCTTTTGAGCTATTGTTCAAGATATTTGACTTCAAAACTTCATTAAAAAGTTGACCATATTTGATATTATGAATAAAATCATACGGTTGTATCGAAATAATATATTTTTCATTGTTGTTTATGAACAACACCGAGGGAGAAGTCTAGATGTGTGGCGGTCATGTTTTTCACCATAAAAGAACTATATAGAATAGTGACATTACAGTAGAGAATATTTCCACAAATGATATGGTTGTAGACCCACTATCTAAAGATTTTCTCCCTTGTATACTTGAATGACATTTCATGAAAATGGGCTAAGGAGCATCATTGGATGCCGCTATTTAGTCAGAGTTGTTTTGATTTTGCTTTAATAAAGCTTATATATGTTACACATTCAATAAAGTGTTTATGAATATGTGGTTACCATATTGAGTTAATTATATGTAATGGAAATCTCAAGGTATTGTGTAAGCCTTGAGTGAAAACTGGGGGCATTTGGTTATCAGTTTTGAGTATATGTCTTGATTACACATAATGAAAGGTTAAAGATAAGACATGTGGATTTTATTAGAACCATAAGAATATTCTCTAGTGGCATATATGGTTTTCTGTGACATATAAGGTAAGAGAATAGTAACCAACAAAGGAGATAACATATAAGGTATTGCTCTATATGAGATGTTATTTGTTTGTCATATAACCATATTGAATCCACATCAGTAAAATTGAAAGCACTCATAATCGTGGAAGTCTCTATATGAGTACATGTAATTACCGTCATGATTCGCTGTTTGAGACTCTAGAGATAGAATTGACTATTAAGAATTGTCACTAGACCAACATAAATGTGCACACATATAGTACAATCTCAATTAACATAGCCCAAGTGAGATAATATAATAATTTTTTTTTAATATGGGCTACATTAATTAAGATTGTAATTTACTGTTTTACGGGATTGGTCTAATAAGGTAAGGCATAAAGTTTTCTTAATAGTCGAATATGGGCTTGGTTTATGTGGGCCAAGTTGGGCCCAGCCTGTGATAAGATGGCCCATCCAAAACTCTATAAATAGCGTTAAGGTGCCTCCTCTAGCCCTCATTCTTCCATAAACTTCCTCTCACCTCACAAAAGACAAACTGTGAGTGTCGATCTCCTTGAGTCAGGAACCAAGGGCCATAGAGGAGAAGAACTTGAGCATCGGCTCATCATCTTAGCGTCGGATCGTTGCCATTCCGCATAAAGAACGATAGATTACAAATCAGGTATGCAAATCTTCGTCTTTTCCTCCAATATGTTTGGGTTTCTAGTTATGTTGATCTTGGGATGCAGCTCGGGAGTCTTGGAAAAGTCCTGAAGTCGCAGCCAGTGTGCTGTGAGTTGCGGTGGCGTCACGTGAGCTGCCGGCAAGCGAGGGCGCGGCCAGATGTTGATGGCTTGAGCTGAGCTGCTGGCTGTTGAATGGAGGGATGTACGGTGGTTTTTCTTCGTGCGAGCAAAGGTGAGAATGAAGAAGAAGAGTGGAGGAAGAGGGGCGAGCGGTGGCTTTCTTTGTGCGGATGAGGCTTATTCTTCCTTTGTGCAGCTTCGACGTCCACCATTGAAGACGCCTGGAGAGAGAAAACAGTGCTGTTGACCAGTTTACTTGGCAGCAACAAGTTGGGACAGATGGGGGAGGACGTGACAATGAGCGATGAACTTGGGTGAAGGTGGCATCAGTCTTCGCTAGTTGGAGGAAACGTGGCGGTGGGCGGTGAGAAGAGGTGGTGCAGTCCGGTAATGACATGGCAAGGGACGATGATGTGACGGTGATGCAATTGGTGTGGTCCAATGCCGAGTTCATTAACACATGCGTTAATTGTCGGGTGGATGCCCCACCTTGCCGGGGGCAACCGGGGGCAACGGGAGAAAAGGGGTGCCCCACTTTGCCGGGAGACGGACATCATACGCTTTTCCCACAGGACAAACATCGAATCGGTAGAGAAGAGCAACATTTTTCACGACCGAAGGATAGTGATGCCCCCATTGAAAGAGAGATCTTTTTAATTAAAACCCAAAAAAGATGCAGCGAATTTATCATTTTTCCCCATTATTGGCCGCCGATAAAGAATAGAATCCGATCATCACGTCCATTCAATTAACAATGTGGGAGAAAAAAATTAAAAAATTATAAAATTATTATCAAACGTTATCAATGCCAGAACCGACTACGTCATGTAGGATGACCAGTCGAGAAGTATTCACATTAGTGATTTGCATGCCAAAGTTAGTCAGATTGACTTGGTTGGCAAATCGTGAAAAGATTTTGTAACATATTCGACAAAATTAAAATGTTTATGGTTAAATTAATAAAAATGAAATAAGTTTAAGTTTTTGGGATAATTTTCTCATTTTTTATGTAATATGTAAGCTTGTAAATTTGTTTTGGAATCTGTATGGCTTGTTCATGAGAAACGGAAACACAACACTTACATCTTGACCTTGCCTTGCCGGACGACATTACCTTACCTACATTACGGTAAGATTTTAGAGAGAGAGAGAGAGAGAGAGAGAGAGAGAGAGATGAGAAGAAGAAAGGCCAAGAAGAAAAGGGGGCGGGTAACCGGAGATGTGATTTGAGATCGGGTCATGTTTGTTTTGCTAAAGCCCCCTTTTCTAGCTCGTGGCCCTTTTCAAAGGCTTTGGAGGCGGTTTCATCTTCGCACGTGGGGAATAGATTCTTTGCTCTCTCCGTATATAATTTCCAATAGCCGTTAAGGTAAGTCTTTCAACAAAAAAAACTGAATTGATGTCATGATCTAGTTAGAAAACCCAATGAGAACAAGACAAAAGTTAAAAGGAAGCAATATTCCAATTGTAGTTTGAGCATCCCTAGAGGAATATCACTGGAGTTGACCAAAAGAAGTAGCTAAAAAGAAAGAAAAAGAAAACGATTAACGATACACTTGCTATTCCTTTTTCCAATTGCTAAAGCATGCGCTCGGCATGTCCAATTACATCATCAAGACATCAGGTTGCGCAACCCCACAAGTCGCAACCTAGTGCGGAATGACATTTATATCCTCGGCTTCATCTAGATTACAAAATCATCTCGAGAGCAGCACCCAGCACTGCTCACCGGCCTAATCTTCCATCTCGTACTTGCCAATCTCGAGCCCCACCCTTCGTCCCCTCGATGTACCATTTTCTTTAGGGAAAATTACACAAATAACCTTGGAACTTTAGTAGAATATGTAATGTTGCTTCTAAGCTTGTTTGATGTGATTATTATATTTTGATTCAATATGCAACACTATCTATGGATTTTTACTTTATTCAATATGATCATGAATTTTGATCTAATTTTTAGTATGATCCTTAAATCATATAGTTAGGAGATTATACTAAACATTATTAATAATTTATGAACCGTATTGAACAAATTAAAAGTTTAAGGACGATATTACACATTGATCAAAAGTTCAAAGATCATTTGTGCAATTATCTCTCTCTTTTTTTAAACTTCGATTACTTCTTTTTCTCAATCTATATCTTGATCTCTATCAATAGCCTAGTCTCTTTCGCCCTTTTTCCTTGGTTTTCAACTTCTTTTTTTGTAATGTGTTATGTTCAATTGACATTCAAAAAATTATTCAACCGTAATTTAGGCATATGATGGCATCAATGTTGAACATCCGTAAATTTTTCTAATGTCGGAAATGGGGTATTAGTATTTGAATATCGGCACATTGATTCGGAGCTTTTCGACCACCCGACTAGTCCGCACTAGACCTGATAGTGTCCATTTCGAGCAATCCATTGTGCATAGAAGTTCCGATTTTTAACAGCACTAAACTTTCTCGTGCAATTTATAACAGGCATATGTCGGAATCGAATGTTTCCTTGATCTATGTGTCTAAGTTGTCTAGAGCGAAATCTTCTGCTTTGATCGATGTCCCATCTAATAATGGTAGAGATTTGTCAAGCCATCAGAAAAGACACCAAATATAAATAGAGACCGTCTTGCTTGAATTTTGAACTTACTTTATTTATCTTTTAGAAATGTTCATCTATTAAATTCTCAATTCCCCAATTACCTCAGACTGCTAATATCCAGTGCGACCGTATACTTTTCTGGCACGCTCAACGATATAACGAATTGAGGGCTTTTATCCAATAAGCCAAATCAAATTTCTTGTGAATTTATCCATACCCATTTTTCAAACTTCAAATTACCCTAAAAATATCGGATGTACGACCTCGAACTAAACCGTGACTGTTCACTAATTTCGTCCTTTTCTTCCTCTTCAATTCGGCATAAATAGTTTCTACATCTTAGTTCTTAACAACATACGCACCCAACCAGTGATGTCCATCCGTCGAGACTAATGAAAAGTCAAGATGAATCCTTCCCATCTTGTTTGTCCTAATTGAACATTTGAACCAAATATACCCCACTCGAAATCGATTCTCCTCGAAATGATCCAGGTGGTTGCGCTTCTCGGCGGCTTATTCAATTCCAAAGAAGGGAGGATCGTGCAAGAATAAATTCCTTGAACCACTTTCCCTTAGGGTTTCTAATCGTTTTATGGTGCCCAAAAATTCGTCCAATGACCAACGACCAACCAACCATGTCATACCATGTGCGTCGAAAAGCCAAAAGCCAAAAGCCAAAAAGCATCCTGCCTCCATACATTGATAATATCTTTATTCATTAGTAAAAATTAAAATTTATATATATTATCAATCACACTTTTATAATGTTTATATGATAACATACCAGCAATCCAATACCTGTATTTTCAAAATCATAGAAAAATATAAGAAAAATAAGAAAAAATACACTTAAAATACACGTATTTAGGGTTTTGTATGTATTTTCACATCCATAGTATCGCGACCAATTTTTTGGGGGCGTGAACCACCTAGGGTTTGGCTAATGGATTGTTAAGCCTAGACTTAACTCGGGCTCTCCCAAGCCCATACCAATTCGCGACTTTCGGTTCAAGTTCTTAACATGCAATTGATTTTTAATTAGGAGTCGCCACTAATCTATTTTTGGTGGGTCGATTAGAAACCCAAGTAAAGTAACGGGAGTTTTACTTTACTTCTACGAACCAGAGACTATGGGTACGGGGACTTGGTTACGCTAGAATTCTCTAATGCCCTTTCGGTACCTTTCTTTTTATTTTGAAAAATGTTTGGCAAGCAGTTTGGATTGATTTTAAATCTATTCCCTAACATGTGAGGTGTTCATGCAAGTGCGCAAACCACCAATTTAACACTCAAGTAAAGCAGAAAATAAATTGCAGGACTTACCTCAAAGCAACGAAAGCATCTGCAATGTTAAGTTAAAATCCACATCAACAACCCTAGATATGGTTTCTAATTAACACGCAATTTTTATTTTGTTTTCGCTTAATTAATGAAAATCATGCAATATGTAATGCAATGTTAATTGAATGACCTAATTCTAATTACATGTAATTTTTAATTAAATGGGCCTAGCAAAAATACTAAATGACATGCATCTCAATGAATCTAACCCTAATGACGTGCATATGACAATTTTTCTGTTTCCTAAAAGAATGCATTTTTTATCCTAAATAATAAAACCAAATCAACCTATGGCATTTTTTGTATTTTTCATGAAATTCGAAATTAGGTGAAATGTGAAAATTACCTAATTAGATTAAGATCCTATTTAATTTATATTAGGAATTAGGTTGAGCCACATCCTAATTTAAACTAAAATATTATCTTAACCTAGATAATCCTAAAATGCAATCTATTTAATAAAATACCTAAACCTATAGTAAATTAAGAAATTATCTAAATTAACTTAAGTGCAATTTCTATCCTAATATGCAATGACGTGCAAAATGTACTCTAATTCTACATGAATTATGCATGATGATTTTTTTATGTTTTTCCTTTTTTCCTTTTTTTTAAAATTTCGAAATTAATAATTGCCAAATAATTAAACATGCAATTTAGACTAGTGAAGCAGAAATCTAACATCCTAATTTTTTTGTATTTTTCATTTTTTCAAAAATTCGAAATAAATTTCCTATTCTAGACATGCAAAATAATCTAAAACAAGTAACATCCTAACATGCATCTAATCTAACTCAAATATTTTTTCTTTTACGGAGCAAACAAATAAAGCATCAAGAACAACACGGCACCAAATCAAGCAAGACATCATCCACGTCCATTTAATTTTGGGAACTAAATTGAAGAATCATATCTCGCGCATGAGATCGGATTGGCCAATTTTTAAATAAAATCACGAATCATATCTCGAGCGTGAGATCGGATTGGTGATTTTTCCGTACGATGCGGGTCGTATTTCGAGCGTGAAATCGGACCGTCAATCATATATACGTTGCGAAATTAGGAAAATTTCCTAATTTATGAGAGATCAAGAAATCTCTTGGATATGACAATATCGATCAAATATTCAACCAACATCACAATTCTACGGATTGGGCAACAATCACGAATTAATCAAAATTCTTACCTGATTCACAATATCACGCGGATAATGCTTCCAAGTTAGAACCAAAGCCCGTAACCTTCAGGGAGACTCGCCGAGGATGCTGGATACTTGTTAGCTGATGCTTGGGACGGGAAGACCGTGCTGTATTCAGCGGTAGATCGTACTCGTGACCTTCTCGATTGTCACAACCAAACGTAGGGACCATGGAAGAGTTTGACCCAAGGTGCTTCTCAGCGAGACTCGCGGATCCACGTTGGCTTTAGCTTGGATCAATGATCGAAGACGAGCTTCTGAGGACCTGCGAAACAGAACACAGCGATGCCGAGCTTCTCACGTTCATCTGGCCAAGGAATATCCTTTTGCATGCATGAAATAAAATCACAAAAAACACGTGTTATTGTCCAATCTGAACAACATGCAAAAGAAGATAGATCCAACACTTAGAATTATTCAATCTAGTAATTCTTTTGACCGTGAACTTTAGGCTCGGCTCGAAGACGTCGGGGCAATTCGGCAGTGAGGAAGCTTTGACTATCTTTCGTATTATAACTTCTGGACAACAATCAAAAGAAGACAAATTCCCCTCTTTTACTTATTTCACCAAAATTTCAACAGCCCTTTTAACCGTGGACTCTAGGTTTGGTGGGACTGGCTTGGTGATTCTCGCCCGTGGGTGTGCTCGGCATCACTCACCTGCAAAAGAAAAGAAAAAATACAATTCTGCAGCTTGGTAAAGAATAGCGATGGCGGTAATATATTGTCATCGTGGTGCAGTCTCTGAGCAACAGGTGGATCGGTGACACAACTGGGCCGTCGAGTTGCATCACGGCTCGGTGCATGTGACCTCGTCGCAGTGTAGTAGCTTTATCAACTCATCGTTGTTGCGGTAATTGGATGCTTTGTCGCCTCGCGGTGCAAGTGCTAAATTGTTGCCGGAGGAGGAAGCGGCAGCGTTGATCGTCAGTGTAGGTCGCTCACGAATGAGCATCAGGCGGCTTGGTCGCGACAGCAAGCTGGTCAAGGCTGGGAGGCAGCACCAACATCGGGGAAGTCTCGAACGCAAGGGTCGCACAGCCGAGGGTATTCGGCCATGAGGCTCCTCTCTCTCTTCTCAACGTGTTTTCTCTCAATATGCTTTGAGATTTCTGATTTCCCGACCCTCACCGTGGAGAACGTGAGTTCTCTTTTTTTTGTGGCCGTCTGTTTCTATTATGTGGCCCGCTCAAACCCTACGCATTTAATCTATTTATAGGCCACGATTAGGGTTTTAATTTTTCCAAATCCGTATCCACGAAAATTCCTTTTTCCAAATGCAATATTTACTTTTGATACGATTTAGGATTGTAAGAGGATTCTTCCAAAATTTGAAATCTCACACAAATCAATACGTAAAATCTTTCCGAGGATACGGGCTTGGGCCTATTTACTCCCTTTGTGGGCTTAGTCCAATTCGTCAAATTAATATTCTAAACCATCAATTTGAACCCATTTGTCGCCGGCCCAATGTAAATGCAAATTAAAACATAAATGCACCTAAAACTATATGTTATGCAATTGACTATTTTTTCTAGGATAAAATTAACCCTTAATTTTTTAATGCAATAAATGACTAAACGGGTCGCCAAAATTTAGGTGTCAACACATAGAATCATCAAACATGTAAAATAAATACACCACAAGATAGAGAATGGGTATACGAATCCAACACCACCAGCCACGCGCCCATCAGAGCTCCCACATTCATGCGCCACCTAAATGTGCGGCACGTGGAGCTCACGCACGAGCGTTAAGGCCGGTCAAAAACCGGTCTGACCGGTAGCGGTCCGACCGGTCCTGGCTCAACCACTCGGTCTAACCAACTGACTGGTTCGGTCCCACCATTGATCGGGTCGGGTCGGGTCAACGGTCAGTCAATGTTCAACGGGTCAGGTCGGGTCAATGGTCAAGGGTCAAGGGTTGGGTTGGGCTTGGTCGCTGACGTCATCGTGACGTCAGCCTCTACATGTACAACGCATGTGCGAGCTGCGCCTCGCACGTGATGGCGCATGGCCGCACATGGGGCACATCTCTGACGCCCTAGCCACTCGTGGCTACGTGTAAGGGCGCGTGCAGTATCCCCCGACAACACGCCGCCCACGGATCTACTCATCTCGTCGAGCCTAGTCCGAATTTGTGATTTAATTTTATTTTTATTGAACAAAAAATCACGAATATCATAAATTATGGCAAAAATTTTATGCATTCAAGTTCTAGAGTTATGGTTGCTCTGATACCACATGTTTGATGCAAAATCGAGCAATCCCAAGATCTCCATAACCAAAACAAGAACATGCATAATTGAGTAGAAAGATTAATGCACCTGTTTTGGGATCCATCGTTTTTTAAGCGGAAGTGGAAAAACCGATGTTCCACGCGCAAGTCATTCTCCTCTATTGCCCTTCGTATTACCGGCTCAATGAGATGGTCACCTCACCCTTTAGCGCTAGGTTAACGTTATTTATGTGAGAATTATGGTTAGATGAGAGACTTGAGCACTATTTTTAGAGTTTCCAACTAGGCCCTCTTATTACGGGCCAAACTCAACCCAGCCCACACTAGCCACCCCATATTTGATTAATTAAGAAACATTCTATCTCATCTTAGATCAACCTCGTTTTACAGTAACTGTAAAACGGTAAATTATTATATGAATTAATGTAGTCTACATTAGAAAACTCTTACTGTTGCTAGAGAAGAAAGTCAAAAGAAAAGCTGTAGCCCACAATTGTTGACTCCTTAGCCAAGAAGAAAATGAAAGTCCATTGTGCTTGAAGTTTGGGCGTGAGGCGGTGAAGTTTTAGCCTATAAATAAGGCTTGGGAGTGCAAACCTAAGGAAGGCCACACGAGTTGAGAGAAGAAGAGATTACGAGAGAAAGAGAGTCTCGTCAGAGAGAAATCAAGGTGTGAGCCTCAGGCCAAAGAGGGTCTCAAGTCACCAGGTGCAAAGGTGAACTTCAAAGAGGGAGGCACTGCAGCCTCAGAGCGAGTTATCCCTCCGTGATAAAGAAGGGAAAATAGAATAACTGAGTGTGCTTGAGTGTGAGTATTTTGAGTCTTTTGTACGTGGTGTGAGAGAAGTTATATTGTAATAGTTGTGTCAGAGTGTTTATTTTGAGTGTTATACTTGTACCGCAGTTTTAGTATAATCAATGTCTTGAGTCATCTATTACAATTCTCTCGTGTAACCACCACAGCGCTTCCACATATTTTATAAGCTGCGCACTCTACACACTACACATGGACCACGTTGAAATTCCACATAAGTTTTAAGCACGCTACACAATTAAGATAACGCTAACCTTTTCTCAGTAATCATCTAATTAAGAACAGATTAGGTTGCTCATGGAACATATTGTGTATACTCCTACAGTTACTCAAAAACTGGGATCAATAGGATTATTTTTATAAAAGAAAAAAGAAAAGAAAAGAAAAGAAAATTGAATAGTATAATGCTAACATTTAGCTTGACTAATTCATATTGGCACATATAAACTACCACATCTATGTACTTCATATAATGATCCACATCTAGACGTATGTGGCTCCTAAAGATTATTTTGCATCTTGCAATGTTCATCCTGCTAACAACCAAAAACTATTGTGGTCAAGGTGGTATGTTAAGTAAAATTTCATACACTGCCCGACAAATTGAGATTCGTTTGTTGCAATTCATCATATGGAAGAATTTTTGAAACTATAGGGAGAGGGGAGGGGCGCGCGGAATGGAAAAGTGATTGTTGAACGCTAGGAAAAAAAGTACTTATTAAAATAGTAGCGTGTGCACTGCCAACCTATACCATGTCAATATTTAAAACTCCAGTCTTTGTTTACAGGGCAATCGAGTGAAAAATTACGTTCTTTTTTTTGTGGGAAAAATTCAAAAATGGAACTTGAGTACGCCAGAGAAGATGGGAGGAACTGGCAAAGGCAGAAAACGAGAGGGGGAATGGGGTTGGAGGATCTGTCGAGCTTTAACATAGCCATGCTTTTGCTAATGGATCTTTGGAGAATAGCCTCCTGTCCTAATGCTTCAGGACAACAAGATTTTAGGTAACATTTGACGGTCATGCAGACTGAAAAACTAGCGAAGGTAGGGGGCAAGCTACGCCATTTTCAAAATCTGCAGGCTAGTACGCAACAATGTGAACGTTCAAGAGGGCGATTATTGTAAATAGTTTGACATAAAAAAAAAAAAAAAAAAAAAAAACTCATCAGATCACACAACGTCCAACAATGAATTATACAGCAAGAAATAAATTTAAAAATTACAGTTTATGAGAATTGTATTTGTGTACTTATTTAATTTATAGGAAACAACATTTTCAGTTAAAAAGACCGTGTTGAAGGAACACTAATTGATCAGGAAATATATTTTCGTCCTCATAAATTTGGGAATAACATTTAACTTCTTGCAATTTGTGTAGTTCTACCAAATTATAGCATCAAGCTGAGAAAAGAACAAATCAAATTTCAAATCCGTGCATTCACGCGTGTCTATTCTATATTGATGAAGAAGATGATATCATACCATCTCTACGTGATTCAAAGAGTCTTCAAGTGACCATGTCAAGTCATCAAGCTCAATTGGATAATCAGTCCGTGACTCATCTTTTTTGCCCAGCTCCTCCAAAACCTTTTGTACGACCAAATCGACAATCTCTACCTGGCTGCTTGTACACAAACACGCTTTCATGAGTTGACTAGATTTAATTCATACCCATGCATCACACGTGGTTACAAACGATATCTAAATACACTGAATAATTAGTATAGGCTCATTTGGTAGAATTGAATTCACTCGACTTTTTTTCTATATGGTAGTGATTTACACAACTGCCAAAATTACCAAGTGGCTATCACATGGTGCCCAAGCAAAATTTCGGTGGTAAAGATTTTCGGTCAACACTTGTAGTAGGGAAATCGGGAACCAAGAAATGTAGACAAATTCAAGTTCATTCATCGAACACTGCAATTCGGTCATGACAAATTATATAATCCTAAACCCGTAACGAATTCCCCAACGCCAGCAGTAGCTATAACAACTAAAACATTTGGGAAGATGTCTTGAGTAGAGGATGTAAAGTTCAGTAGGAGCAGCACTTGGAATTGGAGGTAGTTCTCAAAATTTTCCAGTTAAAAAAAGAAGAAAAGAAATGATTTGATAGGGCAATGTTTTATCCCCCGAAACAAAAACAGAAAAAAGAAGAAGAAGAATTAGGCAGGCATCTCAAAGGTAGTTTTACCTTTGTCGCTCCTCGACCTTCCATCCCTTGATTTTACCAACCTTTGCAAGAGCCTCTTTGAACGCCCTAAGTTTGACTTTGGAGGAAAGATTCTTTGGGCATAGAGTCCGATGTTTAACATCCCTAGGTTCCGCTTTATAAAAGATGGGGAAAATCCTTTTTCTACCGTTTGAACTAAACACATTGTTCATCATGCATTCAAGCTCGATGAGACACCATTTATGATTAAGATAAGTTTGAGAGATGATGGGTATGTAGATTTTTGAGTTGTCGATAGCTTGTAGAAGTCTCTTATCAATCACATTACCCACCTTGATTTCATCTTCGTCCCTGAATACACGGAGTTTGGCTATTTCCAAGTGTTGATGGAGGAAGCCCATGGAGGGATGACGCGTTTTTTTTTTTTTTTTTTTTTTTTTTTGGTGAAGAGGGATGACGAGTTTCATCTCTACTAAAATTCAGGAATACATGGTACTGAACTTCTGATGCTCTGGCCTTTGAGTGTGCCATACCTAGGAAGCGTATTACTTCCAGACCTCTCTCTCTTCCCCAAAAAGAGGAAAAAAAAAAGATTGGTAACTTGGTGTGGCGTGGCCTAGCTAAGAAGTGAGCTGAGGTTTTTGGAATGTTTCCACAGCAGAGCATGGACAGATGACCGATATTCCAGTGAAGACAGACAACCTTGGGAATGTACTGTCTTAATGGTCAGTGGTCAGTACACAAACACCAAAAAAAAAGATCATCCAGCAGCAGAAGGCGCGTGTAAAGGGATTTCTGCTCGAGTGCACAATCCCATGCAAAAACACAGATATAAGCACTTGCTACTGCACATACGTTCAAAGCCTCAACTTCTGCAATCACGTCCCAGAACATGGAAAAACAATAAGAAAAAGGTGAGCCCAGAACGCATGTGTATATGCACTGCACACGAGCGTATATACAGCATGAAAAGGATGAGATGAACAGCAGAAGCAAGTTCATCACCAAAGAGTATACCCTATGGAAGCTGAAGGCTATCCTGCTATATATACTGTCGGAAAAAGTACCAAAAAAGTCCTAAACCTATTGCATTAGTACCAATTCAGTCATAAACTTTTCAATTGGACCAATTCAGTCCTAAACATTTTAATATTTGCACCAATTCAGTCCATTCGGCCAATTTTGGCCGGCCGGCGTGACGTGAACGTCGGCCGGTGACCAAATGCTGACGTGGCAATTTTTTAATTATTTATTTATTTATTCGAATTTTTTTTTATTAATTTTTTTCTTTTTTTTTTTTTTCGTCTTCTTTTAAGGCGGTGGCCGGCGAGCCTCACTGGGCGAGGACCGTAAAGCCCTCGCCTGCTGCCAGCGAGGGTCGCGGCTCTCGCCCGGCCTCTCCCAAGGCCGCCGGCGAGGCTGCTTTGCCTGAATCTGGGCGAGGCCATGGCGGCCATTGCCAGGGCGGAGGCGAGGGCCACGAAGCCCTCGCCAGCCGCCGACGAGGGTCGCGGCCCTCGCTTGGCCTCTCCCAGGGCCGCCTCGCCCGCGGCTTAGCCCAGATATGGGCAAGGCCAGCCTTCGCCATCAGAGTAGCTGGTGGGATTGCTCGCGGCTTTCTGCTCATGGAAGGAGAAGAAGAGCAAAAGCCGACAACGACAAACGGAGGAAATCGAGGTCGGGAGGGCGGGCTAAGCCGCGAGTGAGGCAGCCACAGGTGAGGCCGAGCGAGGGCCGCGACCCTCTTGCCGGTGGGCGGCAAGGGCTTCGCGGCCCTCACCTCCACCCCGGCGATGGCCGCCATGGCCTCGCCAGCCGCGGCGAGGCGGCCTCACCCGGATCCGAGTGAAGCCGCCTCGTTGGCGACCACAGGAGAGGCCGAGCGAGGCCGCGACCCTTGCCGGCCACCGTCGGAAGAAGACGAAAAGAAAAAAAAAAAAAAAAAAAAAAATTAATAAAAAAATTAATAAAAATTCGAAAAATAAATAAATAATAATAATAATTGCCACGTCAGCGTCGTCGGCCCGGCAAAATTGGCCGGATGGACTGGTGGTACCAATATTAAAAGATTTATGATTGAATTGGTCCATTAAAAGTTTTAGGGCTGAATTGCACTCAATAGGTTTATGACTTTTTGGTATTTTTTCTATACTATCTGGGCCACTGAATTGGTTGATCGTCCCCGCATGTAAATTCACTCACTTGATGGTAATTTCACATGGTACAGATCTTTTCTCCTTTCTCAAAGACCTGGTTAGCTGATAATAAAATCTGATATTGTCTATTTCTTACCTAACGCTCCACTTTAGCAAGTAGACACGAAGTTGAACAAGATTTTTTTTAACAAGTTTTATTTTCACTGCTTTGTCCATCAGTGATTTTAAATTCTGAGTTTCGGCACGTCCCGTACATTCATTCTTCACCTGGTGCCTCAATCGATAATCTCTGGATCCCTTATAACCGGTATCCTTGTCGACCAACTCTGCCATGATAATTGTCACCATGCGCTATCATGTGTCGACAGCATAGTCCATGGTCATCGATGTCTATCGGTCACAATTCTCACGGTCGTCAACAATAACCACGTTCATATATTGATAACCTCTAGCCACGTGCTTACTTATGTCAATGACCTAATGAATTTTTGGTGCAAAAAATAATGGTACAGATATAGCTCACCTTGACATGCGACGCGCGAACTTAAAATAGAAAGAGAAAGATGGAGAAAAGTAGGAGGTAATTTGAGGATGGAGCAGCCGGCTTATGAGATGGCATTCAAAGTCAATATCATTACGCGGGTTCCTTTTTCCTGTCTCATTCTTGATTCCTGTCTATATTATTCCTGTCAATATCAGCATGGTTTCATTCCTACTCAGGAACTTTCCTGTCAATATCATCCCTACCAAATCCATTAAATTGCTTTCACACATTTTATTTAGATTTATAATGAACCCATCAAAAGCTATCGAACGCTGATTAGGTCTTGTAGTAGTGTTAGGGGTGAGCATGGTCTGGATTGGCCGATTTACCCCCTAAACCTAGAACCAATTCACACAAAGTCTTAGCGTCCCAATTTTGGGACGATGACCGACCTATTGAACTTAGAACGCGGAGAACCCGGACCGACTTAATGGGTTTGGTCCGGTTCCAAGGGCCAGAGCAACCTGGGACCAATCGATAATTTTTTATTTTCTTTTTTGTACTTCTTAAAAAAATGATTGAGGACCGAACTAACCTGATAGGTTCAATTCGTTTCAATGTCAACTCAGAACCAACTGATAATTTTTTTATTTCATTTTTTGTATTCCTTAAAAAAGTGATTAAGGACCAAACTGATTCAATGGGTTTGGTCTGATTTCAGTGTCAATCCAAAACCAACCAATAATTTTTTATTTCATTTTTTGTACTCCTTAAAATGGCAACCAAAGACCATACTGACCCAATGGGTTTGATGATGAGCGGGGTCAACTAAGAAAGGCATGCGATAAAGTTCAAGTGAGGTGAGCATCGAATGGAATAAGCATTGAATGTCGAGCGGGAAGCAACACGCCAAGCGAGTATCGAGCGGCAATCGGCACGAGTGACCCAAAGTGAGCGAGACAAATGTCAAGTGGTAAGCGGAGAAGTTGTTTCTTTCGATTTTTGCAAATTGAATATTAAGAGGACAAATAAGACAAAAGAGAACGAAAATTAGAGGATGATGACATAAGGAATTGTTTATGCCTTTTTGGACGCCATGAGGACTCCTTACAAAAACATTTTTCTCCTTCATAAATTATGACTATTGACGCCGTAAAAGACATTAAAAATTTAAGTTATTAAAGAACAATGTAAAATTACTTGAACTCCTCACTAAAGAGCTGTTTAATATTGTTGACGCTGTTTATTTTAAGATTTTATATATATATATAAAAATTATAAGTAATATATTAGATATATGTATATATATAGAGTCAGGGTTGGGCCGGGTTAAACCGACCCGAAACTCTCAGGACCAAAGACCAACCTGCACAAAATTGGTCCAGAAATTCTAGGACCAAGGATCAACCCAATCTCCCTAGGAACTGAACCAAGACCGGCAGGGTTGGGCCGGTCCAGGGTCGGTCTAGGGTTGACCCTGGACCGATGCTCACCCCTAAGTAGCGCTCAACCTCGATTGACGGCGCGGCAAGGATGGGTGGTCTCGACGTGAAATGCTTTCGTGCTGTACGCATGTGAACCGAAATGCTGACATAGCAAACCACGTCTACGCCGTACTTTCTTCTTTCTCGACCACAACTTCAAAGCCTACAGAACAAGACAAGTGATGTCAAGATCCACTTCAGACTTCAAAATTTCAGCTTCACAAGTCTGCCACCTTAACCAATTAATCTCCTTAGGTACTCTTCTTAACAAAAATTTGAATTTTACTGATAAAAAAAAACTAAAATTCATCCCAATCCTGACAGAAGCCATCTGGTCTTCTAAAAAAGGAACGGTTTTTTATATTTTTTTTTTGTTAATATCATCATTGATCTCTCCGAGGGGCAGCTCTATTTTCCTTTTGGTCTGAGACACGGAAGAAAAGACGAGAGAGAAAGAGACGGGACCTTTGATCTCGGGAGGCTTTACTTAAACGAAGCCGCTCGTTCGTGTTGCTCCTACAGTCGTCTGCAGTCATCGACGTCGCATCTCCAGCGCGTGAGCGACAACGAGGGCAGCCTCCTTTCTTCCAACGAGCTGCTTTGCTGTCCAAGCCGCGACGACGAGCTCCAACGGCACTGTCCTCTCCTCCCGCTGAACCTATCTGTCGGCATTCCTCTCCCTCCAATAGCAGCAACAATGAGCTTAGACTTAATAATCTATTAGCCAAGTGGCTCACCAAGGTTGCAACACTTATATTTGTGTTTTTGCATCTAATTGTTCACTGGAAGCAGAAATCACCTTCGCTAAATCTATTTGCACACGCCTTTATCTGCTGGATGATCCTTTTTCTTCTTTTTTCGTCTGTGTAACATATAGTCTATTCCCGAGGATCTCCGTCTTCATTGGATTATCAGTTATCTGTGTGTGCTCCGCTGCGGAAGCATTCCAAAAACCTCAGCTCACTTCTTAGCTAGGCCACCCCACACCAAGTTACCGATTTCCTTTGAAAGGGTCAGAAAGAGAGAAGTCTGGAAGTAATAGGCATCCTAGATATGGCACACTCAAATGCCAGAGCATCAGAAGTTCAGTACGATTTGTTCTTGAGTTTTAGTGGAGATGATACTCGTAAAAACTTCACGGGCTCCCTCCATCAAGGCTTGGAAAAAGCCGGAATTCGTGTATTCAAGGACGAAGATGAAATCAAGATAGGTGATCAGATTGGTAAGACAATTCTACAAGCTATCGACAACTCCAAATTCTACATACCCATCATCTCTCAAACTTATCCTGACCGTAAATGGTGTCTCATCGAGCTTGAACGCATGATGAACAATGTGTCTCGGTTAGAGGGTAGACAAAAGATTTTCCCCATCTTTTATAAAGTGGAACCTAGGGATGTTAAACATCGGACTCCACAACCGAAGAGTCCTTCCTCCGAAGTCGAACTTAGGGCATTCAAAGAGGCTCTTGCAAAGGTTGGTCAAATCAAGGGATGGAAGGTCGAGGAGGGACAAAGGTAAAACTACCTTTAAGATGCCTGCCTAATTCTTCTTTCTTTTGTTTTGTTTTAGGGGATAAAACATTGCCCGATCAAATTTCTTTTATTATTTTTTTTTAATTGGAAATGATTCTACTATTACAAGTGTTGAAAATTTTTTCCTGGCTTAGTTATAAATGCCGAAATTTTGCTTGTCACTTGGTAATTTTGGTCGTTGTGTAAATCAATACTATATAGAATTACGCATCCAATGAATTCTACTAAATTAGCCTATATTGATTATCAATGCATTTAAATATCCTTTGTGATGTACTTCAATCTTTTCGAAGTTTGAAAGAAAAAATCAACATTCCTCGTGTGAGTGGATATGAATTTGATCCAGTCGACTAATGAAAGCGCTTTTGTGTATGGTAGCCAAACAGAAATTGTCGATAAGGTTATTCAAAAAGTTCTGGAGGTGTTGGGCAGAAAAGAAGAAATACAGACTGAGTATCCGATTGAACTTGATGACTTGACACAGCCACATGAAGACTCTTTGAATAGCGCAGACAAGGTGTGATCCAAGGTGGCTTCCCTACCCTCCCGAAGGGGGTTGTGGCGGGTAAGCCTGCGGGTTACCTAATTTTATCAAGGGGGTAACCGCCATCTAGCCTGTCTACTTCCGGGCTGTCAAAGCCTTTTAAGGTCTTGCTTAGGACCTATCTTTATCAATATACAATAAAGCGCTGGAATGCATGGATTTGAAATTTCATTTGTTCTAATCTCGGCTTGATGCTATAATTTGGTAAGACTACACAAATTGCAAGAAGTTAAATAATATTCTGAAATTTACACGGACAAAAATATATTTTTTAATCAATTAGTGTTCCTTCAACATGTTCTTTTTAATTTGAAATGTCGTTTCCTATAAATTAAATAAGTACACATATGTAAGTATGATGAATTGTAAGTTTTAAATTTATTTCTTGCTGTATAATTCATTGTTGGACGTTATGTCATGTGATAAGTGTTTTTTTTATTTATGTTATATGTCATACTATTTAGTAATAATCGCCCTCTTGAATGTTCACATTGTTGTGAACTAGCCTGCAAATTTCGAAAATGGCGTAGCTTACCCTCCTATCTTCACTAGTTTTTTTAGTCTGCATGACTGTCAAATTTTTCCTAAAATCTTGTCGTCGAAAAGCTTTAGGAAAAGAGGCTATTCTCCAAAGATTGCTTGGCAAAAGCATAGCTTTGTTAAAGCGATACAGATCCTCCAACCCATTTCCCCTCCTGTTTTATGGCTTTGACAGTACCTCCTAGCTTCTCCGGCCTACTCTAGTTCCATTTTAGAAAAATTTTCCGCCAAATAAAATGTGATTTTTCTGCTCAATTGCCTTGCAAATAGAGATTGGAGTTTCAAATATTGACATGGCTTAAGTTGGCAATACACATGCTATTGTTTTAGTGAGTACTTTTTTCCTAGCTCTTAACAGTAACTTTTCCTTCCCCCTTCAAGTCTCATGTCTCGGACAATGTATGAAATTTTACTGACTATACCACCTAGACTATAGTTTTTCGTTGTTAGATACAAAATAATCTTAGGAGCTACGCTTGTCTAGATGTGGATAAAGCCTTGTTTGAAGCACATGGATGTGGTAGTTTATGTGTACAAATAGGAATTAGAAGCTAAATGTTAGCACTATACTATTAAAAAGAGGATTTTAAAAAAAATCCTATTGACCCTATTTCTTAACTAACCGTAGCAGTACAAAGAAAATGTTTCCCAAGTGACCTAATCTATTCTTAATTAGATTATTAGAATCCTAGCATTATGTGAATTGTGTAGTGCTTAAAACTTACATAAAATTTCAACGTGGTTCAGGTGCGGAGGGATGCCATAGGGAGAGAGAGGAGTCCAAGCAGAGGAAGGATTTGTCAATTTGAGGGGAATGTGATAGGCAAGGAGAGAGAGCCGAGTGTAGGCAAAGAAAGGGAGGAGGACAGGAAGTACATGAAGTACGTGGGGGAGGAGCAGATGACGAGTGTAGCAAGAGAAAGGGAGGATGATGGAAAGCCCATGAAGTACATGATGGAGGAAGCAGACGAGGAGAGGGACGAGTGTAGGCTAGACGAAAGGGACGAGTGTTGGAAGAGAAAGGGAGGATAATAGGAAGCACATGAAGTACATACTAGAGGAGCGGATGAGGAGAGGGACGAATGCAGGCAAAGAAAAAGAGGATGATGGGAAGCACATGAAGTATGTTCTGGAGGAGTGGTTGAGGGAAGGGACAAGTTGAAGTCGGCACGACAAGAGGGACAAGCATAAGAAAAGAAAGGGAGGATGATGGGAAGCTCATGCAGTATGTCCTGGAGGAGTGGTTGTCGTCGTTTCCCCAACTCTCTCTTGCAATTTCTCAAATTTCACGGAGGAAAACCTGAGGATAGAGTTCAAGGTCAACACTATTCCTTTTTGGTGCTACATTTTTGAAATGTGATTGATTGCAGGAGAATTATAAAAAAAAAGTCCTCCACTTACAATTATAAATTCAGTCCTAAACCTTTTTTTTTTCTAGTTCAATTTTAAACATTTTGCATTTGTGTCAATTCAATCCATCCGGCTAATTTTAGCTGGCAGCACTAACATGGATGTCGGCTAGCACCGGCCGTCCAACCGATGCCAACGTGAATAATTTTTTATAATATATATTTTTATAATTTTTTTATTTATTTTCCTTTTCTTCCTTCTTTGCTTTCTTAAACCTACGGTGGCCAACCGAGGCTCGCCTCGCGCTGCCAGCCATGACCTCAACCAACATGCGTTCCTTTTGGTTTCATCCTTGTCATCATTTCCCCAACCGACATGGATGTCGGCCAGCACTGCTTGTCCAACTGATGCAAATGTGAACAATTTTTAATAATTTTTTTTTTTCCTTTTCTTTCTTTTTTTTTTTTAAACCCACGGTGGCTGGCCGAGCTCACCTCGCTTGCAGCCATGACCTCAACCAACGCGTTCCTTCCGATTTCATCCTTGGCGTCGTTTCCACGCTCTCTCTTGCATTTTCTCAGATTTCATAGAGGAAAACCAAAGGATCGAGTTCAGGGGTCAACACCATTCCTATTTGGTGCTACTTTTCGAAATGTGATTGATTGCAGGAAAATTATTTAAAAAAAAAAAAATCATAAACTTATTACAATTATACAAATTCAGTCATAAACCATTTTTTTCTCAATTCAATATTAAACATTTTGTATTTGTACCAATTCAATTCATCCTGCTAATTTTGACCTCAAAGACTTGTGTATGGATGTTGGCCAACACCAACCTTCCAACCAATGCTAATGTGAACAATTTTTAATAATATTTTCTAATTATTTATTTATTTATTTTTTTTTTTTCCTTTTCTTCCTTCTTTGTTTTTTTAAACCCACGGTGGCCGGCTAGGCTAGCCTCGCCTCTGACCATGACCTCAACCAACACGCGTTCCTTCTGGTTTCTTCCTTGTCGTCGTTTCCCCAACTAACATGGATGTTAGCCAGCACCAGCCGTCCAACCGATGCTAACGTGAACAATTTTTAATAATACTTTTCTATTTTATTTTTTTATTTTTTTCCTTTTCTTCCTTCTTTGCTTTTATAAACCCACGGTGGCCGGCCGGCTAGCCTCGCCTATAGCCATGACCTCATTCAACACGCATTCCTTCTAGTTTCGTTCTTGTCATCGTTTCCCCAACTCTCTCTTGCATTTTTAGAGATTTCACAGAGGAAAACTTGAGGATTGAGTTCAGGGTCAACACCAGTTGCATTTTTTAATATGGCCCAGCAATCTTCGTTCGTTAGAGGAAGAAGACAGTGCAAATTTTCCTTACCAACCATCATCTCCACCAATGTATCGCTCCTGCCCTTAATGATCACAACTCCTCCATATCAAGAAATTTTTAGGACTTAATTGTACTTTTTGAAAATCTTAAAATTCGATTGGGTTTTCATGATAAGTTTTAAGACTTCCAATGCATTTATCTCCTCAACAAATAAAATGGAATTTCAACGTCTACAAAATAATCATTCTTATGAAGGGTGCTGATAGTTAATATTGGATTTAGGAGTTGACTTTCACAGCCATCTTCTAGCAAGATACATCAATTTTGTAATGAAGCTCATGTTGAAGAAAAATAAGAGGATTCAAGAAAACAACGATTCAAAGATAAATTTCCTAGGAGAAGAATGTTCTTCACTGAAAGTCATAATACACACTATTATTCTACAATACATAATGCTATTTATATTAAGAAGACAACTAGATTTCCTATTCTATATTCCGAATATCTAATCTGACAGATTGACCAGATCAATTTATCTGCAGTTGGAATAATCGGAATCAAATCATATATCTACCACTCTAATCTAATCTTATGATAGCATAATCAAATCATACTCTAATCTAATCTTCCGATGGCAGAATCAAATCATAATCAAATCATATTCTAATCTAATATTCCGATGGTTTACCAATAATATTATCAATCTTATCAACCTCCCTCAAACTGGGATTAGGTGGAAAACCTAGTCCCAGTTTGTATCATAGCCTACAATGATCAAAGCACGGTAAAGCTTTTGTAAATATGTCAGTAAGTTGATGAGTAGCAAGAACATAGCGAACTTCAAGTAACTTGAGAGCGACTCTCTCTCGAATGAAATGAAAATCAATCTCCACATTGTCCTTGCATGAAGGACTGGATTCACTGTCAATGAAATGGCTGAGCAATTATCACTATAAAGCAAAGTCGGCCCCTTAAGCGAAATACCCAAATCTCTCAATAAAAAAGAGACCCATGTAAGATCCGTTGTGGCAAAAGCCAAGGCCCTATATTTAGCCTCCGTTGATGATCTTGACACTATCGCTTGCCTTTTGCAGACCATGAAATGATATTTGATCCCAAGAAAGTGCAAAACCCGGTTGTTGACCTCCGAGTCTCAGAATAGCCAGCCTAATCAGAGTCCGCACACCTGTATAAATTTAGTGCGCTTTTAGAGTGAAGATAAAGCCCCAGTTGCTGAGTTCCTTTTACATACCGCAACACCCGTTTTAACAGTTTGAAATCACCAATCGTAGGAGAATGCTTTTTTGGACAGATTTGATTTACTAAATAAGAGATGTCCGGTCTTGTAATTGTGAGATATTGTAATCTACCTGGCAACTTGATGCAGCCCGCATTGAAGACCAGCCCTCTCGACCAAGAAGATCAGCCCTCATTCAAGCTCGACAAAACCTAAACAGAGAAATTGTAGATCCAGAAGTCTTTGTTCATTTGGCTTTGGAATCAGGTCGATCCGATCTGTAACGACAAAGATAAACTGTTCTCATGAGATTGCGCAATGCTAAAATTTCTGTTTGTGTGCGAGTCACTCTCTCGATCCTACTGTTTGAGAAAGCCTAACCTTGGCTTGCATCACAACTTTCACATATTCTCTTTGTCACCTTTGTAGATTTGATCTGATTGTTGTTCTTTAGAAACTTTATTATCTGAAAGTTTGAGTGCCCAAGCCGAAGGTGCCAGACTTCACTATTGGCGATCTGCTATCTTTGAGAGTACCACACCTGTGTTTGTGCCTGATTTACCTTGTAAAGGCCCCCGCATTTCTTTCCCAGATTGATTACTGAATCCGTCATATGGTCCTTAATGGATACACTAAGTTCATCAACGATTAGTGAGCAGGGATAATCGTCAGTTAACTTAGACATCGAAATCAAGTTTTTCTTAATCTCCATAACCACTAAAACCTCATTTAGAGGAGATGAATGTAGTTTAGTAGATAAAGATGTTGAGCCAATATGGGTAATGGGCAAACAAACTCCATTCCCTACCATTACCTTGCCTAAACCATAGTAAGGAGAGAAAGAATTGAGATTACCAGTCGATGATGTGATATGGGATGTTGCCCCAGAATCCGGGAACCAATCTCCTCCTTGATCATCCTCCAAGTGAAGAGCAGCTAAGGCATTTGGTATCAGCTCACTTTGATAAGAATTATCAAAGTGATACCAGCAACGTAGAGCGTCATGTCCTAGCCTCTTGCATATCTGACATTAAAGCTTCGTATTATTCACATAAAACCGTTTGCCCGAAGTAGAATTATCACCCACAGGCAGATACTCCTTTGAATCAGCAACCTTGGTCAAAGTGTTTGTATATGGTCGAAAGCCTTGATTCTGAGAATGTGAATTTGGTCTATAATTTCAACCAGATTGATAACCTCCAGATGAATCACCAAAAGTTACTAAGAGTCCATAGTTATGAGATCTGGGATAATTTCCAAACCTCCTTCCACGAAAACCATAGCCTCTTCCTCTATTGTTAAACCTGCCATCCTTTCCTTCAAAACCTCTGTTAAAATTTCTTTGGCCAGCAAAAGCAAACGTTGAATTAAATGAACCCCAATCAGCCTCACTACTCAATTTCGACTGATCAATCTTTTCACTAGTAAATGTCAAATTAGGGTTTATTTGATTTGACAAATAATTTTGATGTCGCGCTTCATATCTCTTGAGTTGAGCAATAACATCTTCGTAGCTCGGCTCGGGTTTGAGACAATACATAGTTGTCTTAAACGTCTCATAGTCACTTCTGAGACCCTCTAAAACACCGAAGACCTTTGTGATTTCATCGACTGATTTGCCGATCGCATTTAACTAGTCACAAATCAATTTGAACTCACGTAAATACTCAGTTAAGGGTCTATTACGCTTTTGACAAGATTGAAGCTTACCCCTTAATTCGAACTCTTTGGCCACAGATCTTTGAGTAAAACGATTACATAATGTATTTTATACCTCAAAAGCTTATTCAAGACCGATTATGAGTCCCAGCACATCCTGCGACACAGATCCAGTGATCCAAGACAACACAAGTTGGTCCGTACGATACTATTGTTGATACTCTGGATTAAGGACATCTTCAGAATTTTCCCCTTCCGTGCTTAAGGTTCCTAATGGTGGAGGTTGAATTTGACCATTGATGAAACCCAATAGATCCTAGCTTCTAATGAAGCGAAGAAATTGCATCTGCCATAGAAGGAAATTTCCTTCTGAAAGTTTGATAGTCACAAAGTTTGAGAGATTTACGTGTATCGGGTATGAGTATCTCGTTTTGGGTTTTCCGCCGTGATTGTGTAGATGAAGAATAGATGAACTCAAGGGAAGAGGATGAAGACAAATATGATACAACTGGCTCTCAATATAAAGCTCTGATACCATGAAGAAAATAAGAGGATTCAAGAAAACAACGATTCAAAGATAAATTTCTCAGGAGAAGAATGTTTTTCACTGAAAGCCATAATACACACAATTATTCTACAAGACATAATGTTATTTATATTAAGAAGACAACTAGATTTCCTATTCTATATTCCGAATATCTAATCTGACAGATTGACCGGATCAATTTATCTGCAATTGGAATAATCGGAATCAAATCATATTTACCACTCTAATCTAATCTTCTAATAGCATAATCAAATCATACTCAAATCTAATCTTCTAATGGCAGAATTAAATCATAATGAAATTATATTCTAATCTAATCTTCTGATGGTTTACCAATAATATTATCAATCTTATAACGGACTTTACGAATAGGAGGTTAAAGGAGATGCATCTTCTTTCTGCCCATGCTAAGAGATTGATTCTCGCTCTATTCGCGCTGGGGGTCTTAATCTTATTATAGAGAGACTCCACTACAGATGGCAGCAACCATCGGATGCACGATTCCTGATCGGAAACCCAAACTCGCTAAAGAGCAGTTAAACGGCGCTAACAAACTGTGACGAAACTGTTAGTGTCGAGGCGGATGTGTGCTGCATTGGCGACCGGTACAGCAGAAGAAATCCTCTTCGTCTTGTGGCTGTGGAAGGCTGGTCCGGTGTTTTGAGGAGCTGTTCGAGAGGCCGAGGGCGGCACGTGATAGGGTTGTTTAACGGGGATTTCATTGCGTGAAGCATAATAACTTAAAAAGGCTTTGAAGCTTTTCGTGGAGACTCTGGGAGATCATGACATGAACAATTTCGGTCATGCCCAAACCATGAAGAGGGATAGATAAAGGCGGCAAATTTTGGATTTTGGATTTTGGATAAATTTGGCCAATCATTTGCCCCTTTAAGAAATTTCTCTCTTTTTTATGGCCTTTTTATCCTTTGACAACTGTAAATATCTGCAAAATTGGTATGAAGAGTACGTTTCATCCTAAGCATGACGTTAAAAGGGTTCATCTTAAGTCTCGTCTGGATCTCAGGATCCCTAAATGTAAAACACTTAGAGGGTCCCGTCAAGTAATAGGGAATAAAAAGACACTGTTTGGGGATGCGAGGCTACAAGCACCAACACATTAAAATAAGGAATGCATCCTAGCAGCTGATGCCAAAAGATAAAGACAGGTGCAGGTAGCCCTTGTAGGGAAGAAATTCCCCTTCCTTGGTGAGGTAATCCTTCAATCGCATCAAGGATCCAAGAGAGCCCCTGGATGAAGGTTTTTCTCGAAAAGGACTGAATATTCCATTCTTTGCTTTCTGTCGTCCATTAACTTAGAAGATAATGGCATACAGTATAAGAGCGAAAAAAACAAACAGGTGGAGATCGTACAGAAGTAAAAGAGTACAAAAGGAGTCTTCAGAACAAGCACCTATCTCTGAATTCATCCATCGCTTACCTGTAGGCTCGAAGGCCAGCTCCGGTGCCGGTTATCACAGAGAGAGAGAGAGAGAGAGAGAGAGAGAGAGCTGCGAGTGTGAGGACGAGAGCAAGAGACGTTAGGTTAAGAGACAGACAGGTCTCGCGCGAAAACTATAAGGAGGCCTTCGCTCTCATAAAATATTGGATCATGTGCTCAAACTTTTTTTTTTCCCTATTAAAATACAACTCCTTTTTTTTTAATTTAATTGTTCTTTCATGCATACGTAATGTTTCAACGCCGAAATTGTCCATAAAACACCTTTCGAAATATGGATAGCTATGAGAATTGACAAAGGATATGAATGGTACTTTGTTGATTTTTGGACTTGAAACGTATATAGACACAAATTCTAAAATTAAATGTATGAAAATTGGAGGCTCTCTTGGCCAGTCATATAAAAAGGTACCAAAATGTAAAGATAATAGAAAGATAAAATCGAGCAATAATTTTGATGATTTTTTAGTTGAATTACAATCATGTTATTTATAGCTACTAGCTATCGTTAACAACGATTACAGAGAACAATTATAACAAACAACCCCTGCTTCTTGGCCATTATCAGTAGTGGCTTTCAAGATTCACATCTCCGTGAGCTGGGGGTCGTGCTCATGCTGGATACTTATGATTGTAGCCGAAATTGTTGGCTTCAGGACTTGAACACTTATCTTGCTCTCGATTCGTCGATCTTCATTCGAACTTCGGTATCAATTTCCATATAGATGCCGACATGAATCAATAGTAGTCGGCATAAACTAAAATCAATTGCCATGTCGAGAACCCTAGGGTCCCACTTTGCTAGGTGATAATGGTTATGCCCCAAAAATTTACTACGGTTGGGGCCGCGATTAAGTCCCAAAAACAGAACCGCTCTGCACATATGCTCATATCTCATATTCTCATCACATGGAGGCTGACGATGAGTGCAAATCAAATAACACAATTTGACAATGCCGCCACGTGTAATATACCAATGATAAAATCATTTTGTATACGTCTCTTGTCAATGCACTTTTAGTACCGCACTTAGATGGTCGAAAAATGTTCAAAGCCTGATTCGACTGTTGAAATAGCGTGCCATAAAATCTTTCATTTTTATATCTCATCGTAAAGTACGTGCCAAAACTAAGGTCGATAATACGAGCTAACCAGCATTAGGAACTAGATTGTTTGGTAACTATCTCCTAGCATTTCCGGTCCTTTTTTTCTGGCCTCTTCCCTTGTTTTGTTTCCATGCCGTTAGGTTGTTTATCCAGTGACTCCAAGAGTAAATTACTATAATTAAAGAATTTACTACAATTATTTTCTTCTCTCACTGCATTCCCTTCTTTTCCCTTTTTGTCAAAACCACGTTTCATTTATTTGTACAAAAAAACAAGAAAGAAACAATGCAATCCAATTGCAAATTACGACAAATTCTAAATAACTTCTAAACAAAACAAGCTCCAAATAATAAGATGAATGGTACTTTTACATGGTACGAATCTTTTCTCCTTTCTCAAAGTTCTGGCCGGCTGATAATAAAATTTGATATAATTGTCGATTTCTTACCTACCGCTCCACTTTAGCAGGCAAACATGAAGTTGACCAAGACTTTTTTTAACAAGTTTTAAATTCACTGCTTTATTCATCTATGCGTGCTCTGTTACGGAAGCATTCCAAAAACCTCAACTCACTTCTGGTATATTTTTTTAATTGGTCAAATAATATCTAATTCTATTTTTTATTTCTGAGAACAAAAAAGAATAAAAATCGGTTTGATAACTCTTTTGTTTTCAAGAACAAATTTGTTCCCAATAATATATTTGGAACAGAATCAAGAAGTGAAAAAAAGTTGTTTTTATTTTCGGAAACAACTCCATAATCAAGTCCATTTTCCTTTTTTGTTCCCTGTTTTCTTCTCTTTTCTTCTTTTGTTTTTTTCATTTTCTTCTTCCCCTTTTTCCTCTTTGGCCGACTGACCTCATTCGCGCGTCACTAGCCCTCGACGAAGTAGCTAGATGAGGCTTGGCCAAGCCTTGGCTAGGTGAGCTCCGCCTCGCCAATGGCCGGTGATGCTCCAATGAGGTCGTCATCCCGACGACCGGCCAAAGAGGAAGAAAGAGAAGAATAAAAGGAAAAAAAAAAGAAAAATTATTTAAAATTATTTAAAATTATTTAAAAATTAAAAGAAATTTAAATCACAAAAAAAATTTTGAAATCTTACTAGATGCATTTATTTCTCAAGAATAGAAATTTTGAATAGTTCACCAAAAATATTTAAATTATTAGAAACTCGTTCGGGAAATAGAATAAAAAATATTCTCGATAACGTAATTATTACCAAATAGACCTTTCTCAACTAGGCCACGCCGTACCAAGTTACCAACATTTTTTTTTTTCTCTTTTGGGGAGTGTAATGGTGGGACATTTTTTTTTACCGAGTCAAAGAAGTAGTGGGGCCCACTTTTAAAAAAAAAAAAAAAAAGAGGATTGAAAAGTCAAATTGAAAGGCAAAAAGAAGTGAGCACGCTCACTCTTTTTAAGGAGCTGAAGCACCTTAGGAAAAGGGAGAGAAAGATATATGGTACTTTCACATGGTACAGATCTTTTCTCGTTTCTCAAAGACTTGGCCGGCTGATAATAAAATCCGATTTTGTTGTCTATTTCTTACCTGACGCTCTGCTTTAGCAAGCAGACAGAAGGTTGACCGAGACTTTTTTTAACAAGTTTTGAATTACTACTTTATTCATCTTGCGTGCTTTGCTTCACAAGCATTCCAAAAACCTTAGCTTACTTTGAGTATGTTTGTTAACTGGTCAAATAGTATCTGATTTTATTTTTCACTCCCATGAATAAAAAAAGAACAAAAATCTGTTTAGTAGCTTTTTTGTTTTCAAGAACAAATTTATTTTTGAAAATATATTTGAAACAAAATCAAGAAGTAGAAAAAATTATTTATTTATTCTAGGGAACAACTCTAGAATCAAGTTCATTTTTCTTTTTTTCCTTTTTCCTTTTCTTCTTCCCTTTTTCCTCTTTGGCCAATGACCTCATTGGAGCGTCATCGACCCTCGATGAAGCGGTTGGGTGAGGCTTGGCCGAGCTTTGGCTAGATGAGCTCGGCCTCGCCGGTGGCTAGCGATGCTCGATGAGGTCGTCAACCCGATGACTAGCCAAAGAGGAAGAATGAGAAGAATAAAAGGAAAAAAAGAAAAGAGAAAAATATAATAAAATTATTAAAAATTAAAAGAAATATAAATCACAAAAGAATTTGAGATTTTACTAGACGCAATTTTACCCTGAGAATAGAAATTTTGCACAATTATTAAACGCATTCAAATGTTCGAAACTCGTCTAGAGAATAGAATAAAAAAATTAATTTTTAAGTAAAAAATTTTCTGAGAATAAAATGGTTATTGAATAGATCATTCTTAGCTAGGTCATGCCATGTCAAGTTACCTACCTTTTTTATTTTTCTCATTTCGGGAGTGTAATGGTGGGATATTTTCTTTGATCGAGTCAAAGAAGTGGTAGGGCCCACTTTTTAAGTAAAAAAGGAAAGAGGATTGAAAAGTCAAATTAAAAGGCAAAAAGAAGTGAGCACGCTCACTCTTTTTAGGAGCTGAAGCAGTTCGAGAAAAGAGAGAGAAAGATGAATGGTACATGGTACAGATTTTTTCTCCTTTCTCGAAAACATGGCCGGCTGATAATAAAATCTGATTTAATTGTCTATTTCTTACCTGACGCTCTGCTTCAGTAAGCAAACATGAAGTTGACCGAGACTTTCTTGAACAAGTTTTAAATTCACTACTTTATTCATCCGTGCGTGCTCTGCTACGGAAGCATTCCAAAAATCTCAGCTCACTTCGGATCTATTTATTAATTGGCTAAATAGTGTCTGATTTTATTTTTTTTATTTTCAAAAATAAATTTAAAAAAATAAAAATCTGTTTGATAACTTTTTATTTTTAGAAACAAACTTATTCCCGTGAATATATTCAGAACAGAATCACAAATTAGAGAAAAGTTGTTTCTTTGCTATTAGGAACAACTCTAGAATCAAGCCAATTTTCCTTGTTTTCCTCTTTTCTTTTCTTCTTTCTTTTCTTCTTTTCTTTTTCCTTTTCTTCTTCCCCTTTTTCCCCTTTGGCCGGTGACCTTCTTGGAGCGTCATTTGCCAGCGAGGCTTGGCAAAGCCTTGGCTAGGTGAAGTCGGCCTCGCCGATGGCCCGCGATGCTCCAATGAGGTCATTGGCCTAGCAACTAGCCAAAGAGGAAGAAAGAGAAAAAAAAAAGAAAAAAAAAAGAGCAAAATATAATAAAATTATTTAAAAATTAAAAAGAAATTTTATATCACAAAAGAATTTGAAATTTTATCAAACGTATTTCTTTCTTGAGAATAAAAATTTTGGACAATTACTAAACATATTCAAATTCTTAGAAATTCGTCTAAAGAATAAAATAAAAAATAATTTTTAAGTAGAAATTATTTTCGAGAACAAAATGATTATCAAATAAACCTTTTTAGCTAGGCCACACCACACTAAGGGCGCGTTTGGCTGCCACTTGTTTCTGTTCCCGGGAACAAAATTTTTTGTTTTTTTGTTCTTTTGTTCAAAAACAAAAAAAGAAACGAAATAAGAAACAACAAATTTGTGTTTCTTACTTCAAACAAAACTTAGAAACACTTTTTTATTTTCTTCTTCTTTTTCTTCTTCTTTTCTTCTTCTTTTTCTTTCTTTTTCTTTCGCCGGTCGCCGGCCTCGGCCATGGCCGACGGCCTCGCCCGGCCACGGCGAGGCTCGCCGGCCCCAGGCAGCCGAGCCTCGCCGTAGGCCGGGCGAGGGTTGGCCTCGCCTTGGCTGGGCGAGCTCGAGCTCGCCCGGATCCGGCGAGGCCGAGCTCGCCCCCGCGGCCGGCGAGCTCGGCCTCGCCGGATCTGGGCGAGCTCGAGCTCGCCCGGCCAAGGGGGAGGCCGACCTCGCGCGAGGCCGGGCGAGCTCGATCTCGCCCGGATCCGGCGAGCCTCGCCGTGGCTGGGCGAGGCCGCCGCCCGTCGTCGGCTCGTCGCCAGGCCATGGCCGAGACCGCCGGCCAAAAGAAGAAAAAAGGAAAAATAAGAAAAAAATAGAAAAATAAAATAAAAATATTTAAAAATAAAAGAAATAAAAAAATTATACAAATTTACCAAACGTGTTTCTTTATTTTTTATTTCCGGAACAAGTTTACTAAACGCGTTTTTTGTTCAAAAATTGTTCCCTCTAATAGAAACACTTTTTTCTATTTCGTTTCCCTCGGAACAATTTTTAAACAAAACGCAAACAAACGCACCCTAAGTTACCAACCTTTTTTTCTCTTTTGGGGAGTGTAATGGTAGGATATTTTCTTTGACCAAGTTAAAGAAGTGGTGGGGCCCACTTTTTTTATGAAAAAAAGAAAGACGAATGAAAAGTCAAATTAAAAGACAAAAAGAAGTAAAAGTGCTCACTCCTTTTCTGGAGCTGACGCAATTCGAGAAAAGAAAGGGAAAGGAAGAGAGAGAAAGATGAATGGTACTTTGGCATGCTACAGATCTTTTTCCTTTCTCAAAAACATAGCCGGCTGATAATAAAATCTGATTTAATTGTTTATTTATTACCTGATGCTCTGCTTTGGCAAGCAAACACGAAGTTGACGAAGACTTTTTGAATAAGTTTTAAATTCACTACTTTAATAATCTGTGCATGCTCTGCTACGGAAGCATTCCAAAAACCTTAGCTCACTTCTTAGCTAGGCCATGCCACACCAGGTACTGACCTTTTTTTTTTTATTTCTCTCTTTTGGGGAGTGTAATAGTGGGACATTTTCTTTGACTAAGTCAAAGAAGTGGTGGGCTCACCTGTTGTCACGCCTCATTCCGCTACAACCGTGCGACAACCTGCACTATCATTATACTTTCCCCTTCGATCATTCAATTGTGATATCCCAAGAAGCGTCACCAATTCAATTCGTAGTAACGATTAAATGCACAAACGAAAGCATAAACAGATCTCCAACCATCAAACTGGGATAGTCAAAAGCATACTTATATGTATATATATGCATCAAGGTCAACATCACATATAAGCCACATACAACAAGCTAATCAAACCAACTTCAACCTAACATGCTTTGCCACATCCGATTAGTTCAGACGCACTGCCACGACCTTCATCAAAAGGGGGTCTGAGGTACAACTAGCATCTCTAGTACTACGAGAGCGGTTCACGAAGTGTTACTAACCCCACTACCACCTAATCAGCTAAGGGCTCCATAATCCAAGGCTCAAGCTTGACGACCATATTGGGATCGAGCTCAGGATCGAACATCTCTCCATCATCCATGGCATCCCAGCCAATGCCTCCCCCTGAACCCACAGCCCCTGGTGGACCATCAAACCATGGATGGGACCATGGTTCTCATCTCCTACCCATAAGTACCATGCCATGAAATGGTAAGCCACTAGATTAGGCAATCCCTCTCGACCCAAATGGTCATGACATAACGCATGTAACGTGCATCAGTCTCCCCTATCAGATACTCAGTCACTTCCTAGCTATGCTCTACGGAGAGTCTGGATCAGATCTAGCGAAAAGGCTTAGCTTTTCTTAAGGCCTGTAAACAATCAACAGACAATAGTGAAATAAACTCAATGAGTGAATTTCCTAGACCTCGCACAGGGAAGTCGTTCACCTTGGAAATGCCATAAACATACAAATATCTATCAATGGCAAAGCATAGCTTCTCTCGCTTTACCCTAACTATTCACATAGAAACGAGTCTATTTAATCAAGGCCATCAATATTACACATATGCAAATCCTAGTACACTTTCCACACTCCTAAGCCAATCATATGAATATGCACTATAGTTAAATCATGCATCCATACCATGCAATAATCCGAACCCAATCACATACAAATCTCATGCATTGTCCACATAATATGTCCAAATTATTACGGCCACTCAAGACCCAATGTCAACCCGAAGGTTTGTAGTCATCCGGCGTAACCAAGTATCGTCTCACCCCTCATCCTATGTAAATGCACCAAATAGCATTCCTATAAGAAGCTTCGTTTCGAAATCCATCCACGAATGGTATCTCGTTGACTTGGGGGCATTTGAACTAAATCATGCATCATCCCGCGTAAAACGCATCAAGGTCTTTGGGTGATTACACAGCATACCATCACACAATTCTTTTCATATCCTTTTTATTAATTCATGTTATGCCTATGCGATATGCAATAACCTTTGCCGTATGCCATCATGTCACACAAGTGTATCATATTATATGTATGTATGTATGTATGTATGTATGTATGTATGTATGAATATATATATATATATATATATATATATATATATAAATGCACCATTTAATTCACAAGCCCATGGCATATAGATCACTTATCAAAATAGAATAAAGTTATCATAATACGTCAAAATCATCTATCACATGCCATCACAACCCAACACATAATTCATCTTTCAATTAATATAACATGCATAACACATATAACTCAATGACATGTCAAACATGTACAACACATAACACACATATAACACATAAAACATATATAACACATAACACATATAATTCATATAGCACATATAACACATAATAGTCTACCACCCTATTACGGCATATTATAACAAGATATCAACTTCACATAACATAACCCAATAACTTATCACCCTAAACATGATAACCTATCATCAAAACCCGATAACTTATCATCTATCATTTGATAACTTATCGCCAAAACTCCGATAACCTATCGCCCTAAACACGATAGCTTATCGTCCATAACTTAATAGATTATCATAAAAAGCTTGATAACCTATCACTTTAAACTCAATAACTTATCAGTAAGAGTTTGATAGCCTATATAAACCGAATGATCATTTATCACATAACATTCACTTATCACATCAATGAAATACCATAATCAAGCCCTAAACTACTCCCTAAGTGTACTACTCCCTAAGTGTAATCACAACCATAATCAAGGGCTAGAAAGCCACTCACACACAATCCAAACTTTAAAAAGCATCGGGGAAGGTGCGGCAAGGCTAGACAACTGCTAATCACACCTCCACAATGCACGTGGGAGGCCAGACAGCAACTGACCGGTGGTTGGTTAGCGGTTGGTCGGCGACGCTGAACTCCGAGCTTCCCAGGGACCAAACCACGAGAGAGAAAGAGGGAGAGAGAGCTGCTGTGAGGGGTGGACAGTGGCCTCCTCAGCTTCAAAACTCGGCTACAGCAATGGAAATGGTGTGCAAAGGGGCAGTTTGACATTAGGGGTGCTAAGGACAGTCACTAGTGAAGGGAAAACAAAAGGGAGATGAGAAGGAAAGCTTGCAAAAGAGGGAGCAAAAGAGGTGGGGGTTTTGGTGGTGCTATGGGGAGAGAGAAAAAGTGAGTTTGAGAGTCAAAAGTAAGAAAATGAAAGTGAGAGTGAGAGAGAGGGTGAGTCGACGTTGAGGGAGGGGAAAAGGAAATGAGAGAGAATGGGACATTAAGGGTGCATTTGGTAATACTTATGTACCTGGGAACAATTTCTGATCAGAAATGATTCTTTTTTATTCTGTTTTAGGAACAATTTCTAAATATTTTAAGCCGTTTGATAACTATGCAAAATTTCCCGAAATAGAATTGCGTTTGACACTTTTCTCGAATTTCTATTTCAAATCATTTTCTTTTAATTTTTAAATAATTTTATTTCTTTTTTCTTCTTTTCTTCTTTTCTTTCTTTCTCCTTTTCTTCTTCAAGGGTTGCCGATCACCGGCTTTAGGATGATTGGCGACAGGCCAGACGAGGGCCGGAGTGTCGCCGACCCTCACCGAGGCCACACCTCATCGGCCGAGCCTTGGTTGGGCAATTGGCCTCACCCATATCCGGCAAGGCCGAGCTTGCCCAACCGCCGGCGGGCTTGACCTCACCGGGCCACCGCAAGGTCAGCCTTGCCTTGGCTGAGTGACACCGACCTCACGATAGCCCGGAAGGTCGAGCCCTGCCGGCGGCTGGGTGCTCGGCCTCGCCCAACTATGGCTTGGCCGAGCCTTGCCAGTGGCTAGGGGAGGCCCGAGCGAGGCCTGCCTAGCCATCGATGAGGCTTGACCATGCTAGACCTAGCGAGGCCAAGTCTTGCCGATGGCTAGGCGAGCCTCCAGCGAGCTCACTGAACCTCGCCGGACTAGTCGCTAGCAACTAGCGACGGTGGACGGCAAAGGTGGCAACAACGGTGATTGAAAAAGAGAAGAGAGGGAAGAAGAACAAGAAGAAAGAAGAGAAAAGAGAAAAAAATGGGTTGGCTTGATTTTGAAATTGTTCCCGGATCAAAGAATCAACTTTTTTACTTCTCGATTCGTTCCAAATCTACCTTCGAGAATAAAAATATAAATTTGTTCCCAAAAATAAAAATTTTATTAAACAAATTTCTATTCTAAATCTACTCCTGAGAACAAAAGAATAGAATTGTTACTATTTGGCAAGTTGCCAAACAGAGCCCAAATCTTCGTAAATGTCCATTGCATCTCAATCTTCAAGGGCCCACTTCTACCAAGCAATTAGACATGCCATTGATGGGGAAAATCCAAGCATTAATAAAGGATTTGTGCACATGAGTGCATAGGTTTAGGATATGCTAGTCTAGGTTAGGCTAGAATGGTTTCAAGCTTCCTTATTGCCGGCCACATGCATGTGCCGCCCCCTCCCTTGCCCTTTTCTAACTTTTTCCCTTTGTCCTTAGTCAAATGGAAAGGCATTTCGGTCATTTCACCAAGCTTGTGCACTATTCATACACTATTCAAGTACTTAAATGCATTAAATGCCAAGATCTTGCAAGAGAGAGCCTCATGGGCTTGGAGGGTCCATGGCCCTCATGGGCCCCCACTCCACTTAGGCATGTGGCCCATGGGCCATTCATAATTGGTGTGTGGCCCAATTGGGCCCTAGCTCCATGAGCTTGGGCCCGTTGGGTCACCTAACGTGGGCTTGGGTCCTCACTCGTGGCTCGTTCTCAACTCTCCAAATTTCAATGTCCCTCCAATGAGAAATTGAATTTCCATCCCAAAGGGGCATTTCTAATACTTTTGAGGTTTATCAATCCTCAAGACAATTGGTTCTTGATATAATTCCATTCTAAAAATCGAGGCTGGAACGAGAATGTCACGCCTGTGTTTTTAAAAAAAAAAAAAAGAAGAAAGAGGATCAAAAAGTCAAATTGAAAGGCCAAAAGAAGTGAGGAGTGCACTCTCACTCTTTTCTAGGAGCTAAAGCAGTTTGGGAAAAGAGAGAGAAAGGAAGAGAAAGAAAGAAGAAGAAAAAGGAAAAAATGAAAGGGGGTTTTATATGTGTACAATAATGAGACCTCGCTAAGTTGACTTGATTACGTAACGCAAAGTCCAGTAAGTACTCGCGCCCCTTATTCTTCCAATCGGATTAGTTTTCAAGGTTAAGGCTTAAAATTTGGAATTCTAGGAAATTTGAGCCACGAAGTCCGATTTTTGAATCGTTGAGCCACGTGTATATATGAAAATGATAGTTTATGATATTATGCATTTGTAGGATTTTATGGAACTTGATTTGAGCTTATGATTTGCCTGAAACAAATTTTCAAAATTTCCCATGCGTGATGAACAGTGCGCGTATAGTAACTTTGGGGCCTTATTTCATCAGATTTTGGCTTGATTTTGAGATGGTCAAGTTAAGGTTATTGTAGTATGTTAAAATTTCTTTTTATTGACTATAATTACATATGGACAGGGTTCGGTAGAGAGAATTATAACATGACCAAGTTTTATGTTCAAACTCTGCGTTGTGAACGACTTGAATGATTACTTTGAGTATGCAATTTGTTAGCACATAGGAGTCTTTTTATTAGCGTTATTGCATAGCCGTTTCATAGTTAATGTAGCATGTTACTTAATTTTAACATTATTTCTCACTTATTTGATAGGATCACAAGATCGATGGTTCAATAACGTTTGTTATTTGGTTTTGGGGCTCTCCCCAAGTGAGTGGTACTGATATCTTCTTTGGTTTTGTGAAATCTAGGTATTAAGGTAAGAGTAACTCGATATATACATACAAGTAATTGTGAGATATATATATATATATAAGTAAGAATATAATTGTTGTATAAAGCTAGATAGAGTGTTTGATTTTTGAGTTATTGTGAGATGGTTTGATAAACCATTCCTGAAAGGTCATGCATACTACTTTGTGCAACTAATTTATGAGATAAATCTTGGAAGATTATATGTTTTGGGTTGAGAAACCAATGGTGATATGCGCAGTAAAAGACTAAGTACTGCACGATAATGTTATTTGCTTGGTTTACAAGATTGAATTTTGGATTAGATTTTGGTATTGGAGGATGGTTGTTTAAGCTCATATGACTGTGAACCTGGTGAAGGGTTTGTAGGTGTGCATATCGGGTTTAAAATATCCTTTTGGGTCAAGCCACCAACTTTGTAGATGGCAAGAGGGCCAAGGGGGGAATCTTGGTCGCCTTATCACCAGGCGTCATGTTATGGCCACGATTTCATATTGAGTATAAGATTTGTCGATGGTTCCATCAACGTGTGTTTTGATATGAGACCTTTGATGCTTGAATTGTGATAATGATTTAAATGAGTTTTTCATATTAGTATGAAGTTTGTTGAAATGAAACAACTCATACATGATTTAATATGTACTACTCACTAAGCTGTAGTTGCTCACACCTTTCTTTCCTATCTTTTTGGGTACCTTGGTCAGTGACTAATATAGCGAGAGTGATATCGATGGGAACTTTTGGGAGTTGGACTTTTGGGTGGTTAGAGGCTGCATTCTTTAGGTGTCATCCCTATCCCTATAGGATTGAGGTATGACGGGGGGGAGAGGGAGGGGAGCGAGAGAGAGAGAGAGAGAGAGAGGTAAGTAATATTATTCCTAGATATGGCACACTCAAAGGCTCTGGGAGGGAGGGAGGGAGAAAGAGAGAGAGGTTTGGAAGTAATATTCTTCCTAGATATGGCACACTCAAAGGCCAGAGCAACAGAAGTTCAGTATCACGTATTCCTAAGTTTTAGTGGAGATGATACTCGTTATAACTTCATGGGCTTCCTCCACCAATGCTTGGAAAAATCTTAACTCCACGTATTCAGGGACGAAGATGAAATCAAGGTGGGTGATGTGATTTATAAGAGACTCCTACAAATTATCGATAACTCCAAAATCTACATACCCATCATCTCTCAAACTTATCCTGATTGTAAATGGTGTCTCATTGAGCTGGAACGCATGATGAACAACGTGTTTAGATCAAATGGTAGAAAAAAGATTTTCCCCATCTTTTGAAATCTAGGGATGTTAAACGTTGGACTCCACACTCAAAGAATATTTTCTTCGAAGTCGAATTTAGGGCATTCAAAGAGGCTCTTGCAAAGGTTGGTAAAAATAAGGGATGGAAGGTCGAGGAGCGACAATGGTAAAACTACCTTTAAGATGCCTGCCTAATTCTTCTTCATCTTCCTCTTATTCTTTTTCTTTTTCTTTTTCTTTTGTTTTAGGGAATAAAATATTGCCCTATCAAATCATTTCTCTTCTCCTTCTTTTCTAAATGGAAAATTTTGAAAACTACCTCCAATTCCAAGTGTTGCTCCCATTGAACTTTACATCCTCTACTCAAGACATCTTCCCTAATATTTCAATTGTTATAGCTACAGTCGGCGCTAGGGTCCGGGTTATATAATTTGTCATCAGCAAATTGCAGTGTTCAATGGATGACGACCTTGAATTTGTCTACATTTTCTTGGTTCCTGATTCTCCCTATTACAAGTGCTAAAAATCTTTTCCAAGCTAAGTATAGCTTATACATGCCGAAATTTTTACTTGTGCACCATGTGGTACCCACTTGGTAATTCCAGCCATCGTGTAAACCATTACCATATAAAAAAAAACGCATTTGGTAAATTCTACTAAATTAGCCTATATTGATTATTCTATGTATTTAGATATCGTTTGTAACAATGTGTGATGCTTGGGTATGAATTAAATCAAGTCAACTAATGAAAGCGCTTTTGTGTATGGCAGCCAAGTAGGAATTGTCAATTTGGTCGTTCAAAAGGTTTTGGAGGAGCTGGGCAAAAAAGATGAATCACAGACTAAATATCCAATTGAACTTGATGACTTCACACAGCCACTTGAAGACTCTTTGCATCGCATAGAGATGGTACGATATCTTCTTCTTCATCAATATACAATAGACGCGTGTGAATGCACGAATTTCAAATTTGATTTGTTCTAATCTCGGTTTGATGCCATAATTTGGTAAAACTACACAAATTTCAAGAAATTAAATACTATTCCAAAATTTAGGTAGGCGGAAATATATTTTCTAATCAATTAGTGTTCCTTCAACATGTTCTTTTTTATTAGAAATGTTGTTTCCTATAGATTAAATAAGTACATAAATGTAAATCTCATAAGCTGTTAAGCTTTAAATTTATTTCTTGTTGTATAATTCATTGTTGGAGTTATGTGATGTGATATGTGTTTTTTTTTTTTTTCATACTATTTAGCAATAATCACCCTCTTGAACATTCACATTGTTGCGTAATAGCTTGCAGATTTCAAAAATGGTATAGCTTACCTTCTACCTTCACTAGTTTTTCAGCCTGCATGACCGTCAAATTTTACCAAAAATCCTGCCGTCGTAAAGCATCAGGATGGGAAGCTATTCTCCAAAGATTGCTTAGCAAAAGCAGAGCTTTGTTAAAGCTCGACAGATCCTCCAACCCATTTCCCCTCCCGTTTTCTGCCTTTGCCAGTGCCTGCCAGCTGCTCTAGCGTACTCTAGTTCATTTTAGAAATTTTTCCCAACAAAAAATATGATTTATCTGCTCAGTTCCCTGCATATAGAGATTGGAGTTTTAAATATTGACATGGATTAAGTCGACAGTGCACGTGCTAAAGTTTAAATGAGTACTTTTTTCCTAGCTCTCGACACTTTTTCCTTCCCCCTTCAAATTTGAAATGCTCTTTTATACATTAAATTGCAAAAGACAAACCTCCTGTCTCAAATAGTGTGTGAAATTTTACTTATGATACCACCTTGACTACAATAATTCATTGTTAGATACACAATAATTGAAATGCCTTATATGAAGCACATAGATGTGGTATTTTATGTGTGCGAATAGGAATTAGTCAAGCTAAATGTTAGTACTATACTTTTTAAAAGAGGAATTTTTCTTTTTTCTAAATTCTATTGACACCATTTCTTGAATATCTGCAGCAATATAAAGAAAATGTTTCACAAGCGGCCTAATCTATTCTTGATTAGATGATTAGAAGATTAGCATTATTTTAATCTGTAGTACTTAAAATTTACGTGGAATTTTAACGTGGTCCAAATGCAGCGGGATATTGGAGGGAGAGACAGGAGTGAAAGCAGAGGGAGGATTCAAAGCAGAAGTATGGAGTTGATGCATGTGAATAGAAAGATGAAGTATGTGAAGAGAAGGACGAGTGTATGGGAGGTCCGGAAATACGAAAAGTGCGTGCACGAGGAGTGGAGTAGTAGAGGGATGAGTGTAGGCAAAGAAAGGGAGGAGCGGAGGAGAAAGGAGGGGAGGAGGAGAGGGACAAGAGTAGGCAAAGAAGGGGAGGAGGTTCGAAAATGCAAGAAGTGCATGCGGGAGGAGCGGAGTAGGAGAGGGACGAGTGTAGGCAGAGAAAGGGAAGACGGGAAGTACATGGAGTACATGCAGCAGTGGAGGAGGAGACAGAGGAATCTAGGCAAAGGACGGTAGGAGGAGTCAAGGAAGAGAGGGAGGAGTGTAGGCAGAGAAAGGGAGAAGGACGAAAAGTATATGAAGTACGTGCAGATGAAGTAGAGGAGGAGAGAGACAAGTGTAGACAGGACGAGAGGGACGAGCGTAGGAAAGGCAGGAGGATCGAAGTACATGAAGAATGTGCGAGAGGAGGGGTGGAGTAGACAAGTGTAGGCAGAGCAAGGGAGGACGGTAAGTGCATGGAGAACGTGCAGAAGGAGCGGGGGAGGAGAGAAACGAGTGAAGGCAAGACGAGAGGGACGAGCATGATGTGGAGCAAACTAGCTCCTACAATACTCAGGGTATAAAGACTTCTACTTTAGATGATTTATGTCATGCATATCATGCATAAATCCTTTATGTGTGTATTCTTTTTAAAGATACCGAAAAGTCAAGGTGAAAGAAAGCGGATAAAGGATAATTTTGTATTGGTTCCAATGTACCCTTCATAGTATTTTCCTAACATGCTTCGTTGTCATTCTTGACAGGAAATGTCAACATCTGGAGAAAAAAAAAACACATGAATGGTAAATGTATCGATTCCAATTATTCATTTTGATATTGTTTCTAATGTGATTCTCTTTTCCTTTGATTTGGAAAACATCGAACACTTGTAAGAGGTGTGGTACAATTCCGATTAGTGGCTCTACCAACGGTTACTAATGATTATAACACACGCTTGTAGGATTTTTTAGTAGGAAATGACAATGATAGTAGATGTCCCAATTAAAAAAGCTAGCACAAATCGAGAGAGGGAAGCAAATTCCTCATACTTTGAGCTGTTCGCAAGGTAAAGTGCTTTTTTTTTGGACCTACGAAGTTCTTGTGTTTCTCATATTCGTGAGAAGAAGGGGGCAGCATTGTTAAGCTGACATCACCATTTGCTTTGTATCATCTGTGTATGATGAGTTGCCGAAAGATTGTCTCCCTCCTGCTTAACAGAATTTGTTCTTCACATGCAGAGTCTTGACCGTATGATATGTCAGCATTTGGAAGGTACAAATGCTCAAGAGATCAGGTCAATGGTACTAGACATGAAAGCTAGGTTGCTGTTAGATATGCTGGCTACGGGTATTTGAGTCTGCTTTGGTGGATCCTTCAGCGTTAGTAGCTTAGCCATGGCAGGCATCTAGTAAAAGTGTTTTCTGGAATTAATCCAGAAAATCTGGCCGTTGAACCGGCACTTGTCCCAAGTATACAGGTACTTTCACCTTCATTTTGATTTTCGCTATTAGGTCTCCTTGTTGTGACATGGAAGTTTGACACGCAGATTTTCTGGCTATGTTTTTGCCATGGCTTGAGGCCGTTATTTTGATGACCATCTTCATGTCTTTTTTTCTAAACTGAAATTCCTTTAGGGGCACTGTGATGGTGAAATTTATTTACAAAAGATCTAGGACAAATAAACTTTTTAAGTAAAGGAAGCTTTTGTTGAAAAACTGGTTGCGCAAATATCATTTGGCTTTCAAATGACGCTATGAAACAAATATATCAAGACTGTCATTTGATGTGTAAAATAAATGGCTATGACATATCCTTCCATAGAGTTGTCTTAAGGTTGCATTCATTTTCAAATGCCATCTAATACAATGCATTTGTCCTGTACCCTGCAGCTGTCTCCTCCCCATGTTGGGACCTTTTCTTCTATCCGGACTTTGGCAATTGACTTCAGCTGAAACAAAGATATGATAGTATACATGTTTCCGACTGTTAAAGGTCTCTCGCAGGCTTATGTCGATACAGTTCATGATCTGGAAAGCAACACCACCCCCCCCAACCGTTACCCCCACGATTACCAAACGAATTCAGGCCACGAATCTGCTCTAGATTGTCTCCAGCCCAACAAAAACCAAATTAAACCCCACAAAAACGCGATTAAATACCGCAGCTTAGAAACCACTGCCTCCGACCCAATCCGTAATGGACTATCAGATAAACAAATTTGAGGAATTCCTCTCTGCACAACCGACCCAGGTGACAAATATTTTTTTTTGAAAATAAGAGAGAATGTAACAAAAATGCGTTAGGGTAATCTAGCATAATGAAGTCCCCAAATCTATTTAATCTCTCTCACACACTTTATTTGGGTTTCTAATCGACCCATCAAAAGCTTATTAGGTCTAGCGGTGGTGCTCGGCCTTGATCGATGGCGTGGCGAGGATGGGTAGTCTCAACGTGATGTGCCTCACATCCGTGGGGTGGTGCTTGTGCGGCTCTCGGTGAATCCAAGTCAACAATTTAATCCCTCTTGAAGCTTCATTGAGTTTGCCTATGGCCAACAAAGCACCCAAAGTACAAGTATTGGGTCATTTGAGTTGACCTGATTAACTATGATCTTTGGAATAGTTTGCAATTTTGGGAATGTGGAAGTTCATTTGCTGCTTCTTTGTTCTTTGTGCTTACGAGCGATGGAATACTGAGAATTAGAGTTGATTTTCAGGTCGAGGATGGAGGACAGGAGAGTGAAGATTAGAGGATTTAAGGTGATATGGAAAGCAGGTGAAGAAAACATCTACGTCTCATGTAGATTGGGAGGGACTTGAAGATCTATGTAGCAATTCGAGATGTGATATGCATAACCCCATATTTGAGGTCGATGGGCTATTGCAAATTCGTACGAGAATAGCACCAAGGTAATCATCAGACGGAACTTTAACTCAAAGAGAAAGAGGGTGAGCCAAGCGAGTTGAATTGGGGGATAGTGGTGACAGCAACGACAGCGGCGGCAACTAATCAGTGCCAATATGCTTGAGCATCTAGTGGTGGATGTGGCACCAAGTCTTGGGGCCAATATAGGTGGGTGACTTTGGAAGCGTTACCAATGGCCACAACTAAGTCTAGCATAACTGTTGAGTTCGCTCATGGTGGGAGAACTTGGCCATTATACTAGACTTACAATCAAAATCACTTTTGACAATGTTACGTAACACGACGTTACTTGTCTAAAATATGAATTTTGACACATTTAATTACCCTTCTTGCCTAATTTGAACTTTGATTTAGCAAGAAGGCATTTCATCTTGAATAAGATTACTGGTCACGCAAATTTGACAGGTCACGTGTTTACTAACAATGTTACATAGCATGACGACACATAATTAGAATATGAAATTTCACGGACATAATTACGCTTATTGATTAATATGATCTTCAATTCAGCACAAAGGGTATATTTATGTCCAATGTGTGGATTAATGTTCATGGGTATCAATCCAGATCCAATACTATTTCAGCTGTGTTTAAAAACATCGTGGGGGAAAGCTTTTGGAAAAATGTAAAAAAAAATTGGTGAGAAGGTTTTTCCAAAATGCAAATAACATTTGATAAGATGTAATTTATAAACAAAAATTTAACTTAAATATCATTTGAAAAACACTATACTGTGTAAAGGTCCATGCTATTTTTTTTTTTAAATTCTCAAACATTTGTCGACAAAACTCAGCAATACAAGACTGGCTTGCTAATAACTAAATCTAGTCTCGCTGGTGGCCCGCTTGTGGCCTGAACCTGGCAACGTTGATCGACGTGTGGACATTTTTTAAATTATAGAAGATTAGAAAAGTTAAAGTTGGAAAAAAATGTATATTTATTTTTCGAAAATACTCCAAACTCAAAGTACTTCTAGGATTTTGGAAATGCAACAAAATTCTCCAAAGAAATTTGTGGAGCCATATTTGCACTTCTCTAAGAACAATTTTGAAGCCCAATGGGCTTTGAGAAGGTGGTTTCCCAGGCCCACACTTCGCCGTCAAACGACACGTGATATGGCACACTCAAAGTTACCAACCCTTTTTTCTCTTCTTGGGGGGGAGAGAGAGAGGTTTGGAAGTCCCAGATATGGCACACTCAAAGGCCAGAGCATCATAAGTTCAGCACGATGTGTTCTTGAGTTTTAGTGGGGCGGATACTCATTTTGACTTCACGGGCTTCCTCAATAGAGCCTTGAATAATGCCGGAATCTGCGTATTCATGGACAACGATGCAATCAAGGTGGGTGATAAGATTGGTGAGACAATTCTACAACTATCGACAACTCCGAAATCTACATACCCATCATCTCTCAAACTTATCTTGATTGCAAATGGTGTCTCATTGAGCTTGAACGCATGATGAATAATGTGTCTCAGTCAAAGGGTAGAAAAAAGATTTTTCCCATCTTTTATAAAGTGAAACCTGGGCATGTTAAACATCGGACTCCACGCCCAAAGAATCTTTCCTCTGAAGTCAAACTTGGGGCGTTCAAAGAGGCTCTTGCAAAGGTTGGTAAAATCAAGGGATGGAAGGTCAAGGAGTGACAAAGGTAAAACTACCTTTAAGATGCCTACCTAATTCTTCTTCTTCTTCTTTTTAGTTTTTTTTTTTTAGTTTTTTTAGTTTTTTTTTTTTTAGGGGATAAAACATTCCCTATCAAATCATTTATTTTCTCTTTCTTTTTTTAAATGCAAAATTTTGAAAACTACCTCCAACTGCAAGTGCTGCTCCTATTGAACTTTACATCCTCTACTCAAGACATCTTCCCTACTATTTCAGTCGCTAGGGAATTTGTCATGGGTTTTGGGGTCATTCAATTTGTCATCACCAAAGTGCAGTGTTCAATGGATGACCTTGACATTTTCACAGTTCCCGATTCTCCCTATTACGAGTGCTAATAATCTTTTCCAGGCTTAGCTATAGATGCCGAAATTGCTTGGGCATTATGTGGTAGCCACTTGGTAATTTCAGCGGTCGTGTAAACCACCACCTATAGAAAAACGCATCCGATGAACTAAATTCTACTAAATTAGCCTATATTTGTTATTCGGTGTATTTAGATATCCTTTGTAACCATGACGGGCGAGCCACCGACAACAGGCGGCGACGGTGGTGGCGTGGGCCAGCAGGCGACCGATGGATAGTGGTCGGCGGCAACGGATGAAAGACCGGTTGACTAACGATGAAAAAAAAAATTATTTCTCATTTCTGTTCCCGAAATAGAGAATTAGAAAATTTTAGCTTCTGATTTCTATTCCAAACATATTTCTGAAATAGAAATCTATTCCAGAAATAGAAAAACGGAATAAATTTATCAAACGGATTTATATTCTAAAACAGTATCTGGAATAGAAAAATTATTTTTGGAATAGAAATTCTAGTTTGTCATGCACCCCCTAACTATCTGATTGAGCTCAATGACTTGACCCAATCACTTAAAGACTCTTTGAATCGTGCAGAGAGGGTACAATATCTTCTTCTTTGTCAATATACAATAGACACACGTGATGCTATAATTTGGTAAAACTACATAAATTGCAAGAAGTTAAATACTATTCTAAAATTTATGTGGACAAAAAAATAGATTTTTTAATCAATTAGTGTTCCTTCAACATGTTTTTTTTTAATTTGAAATGTTGTGTCATATATATTAAATAAGCACACAAATGTAAGTATCATGAATTGTAAGTTTGAAATTCATTTCTCGCTGTACAAGTCATTGTTGGACATTATGTGATGTGATAAGTGTGTGTATATATATATATCTTATGTCATGCTATTTAGCAATAATAGCCCTCTGTTTTTTTTTTTTTTAACAGAATAATAGCCCTCTTGAACATTCAAATTGTTGCGTAATAGCCCGTAGATTTTGTAAATGGTATAGCTTACCCCCTACCTTCACTAATTTTTGTAAATGGTATAGCTTACCTCCTATCTTCACTAGCTTTTCAGTCTGCTCCCAGCTTCTCCGGCATACTCTAGTTCCATTTTAGAAATTTTTCCCACCAAAAAATGTGATTTATCTGCCCAATTGCCCTACAAATAGAGACTGAAGTTTTAAATATTTACATGGCTTAAGTTGATAGTTTCTCAAATAGTGTATGAAATTTTACTTAACATACCACCTTGACTACAGTTTTTCGTTGTTAGATACAAAATAATCTTAGAAGCAACACTTGTCTACATGTGGATAAAGCCTTATAGATGTGATAGTTTATGTCTGCGAATAGGAATTAGTCAAGCTAAATGTCACTATACTATTTGAAAGATGAATTTTTCTTTTTTCTAAACTCTATTGACCCCATTTCTCGAGTATATGCAGCAGAATAAAGAAAATGTTTCACAAGCCACCTAATCTATACGTGATTAGATGATTAGAAGATTAGCATTATTTTAATTGTGTAGTGCTTAAAACTAATGTGGAATTTTAACGTGGTCAAGTGCAGCAAGATATGGGAGGGAGAGAGAGGAGTGAAAGCAGAGGGAGGATTCGAAGCAGAAGAAGTATGGAGTTGATACACGTGAAGAGAAAGACGAAGTACGCGAAGCGAGGGACGAGTGGAGGGGAGGTCTGGAAATACGAGAAGTGCGTGCAGGAGGAGTGGAGGAGTGGAGAAATGAGTGTAGGCAAAGAAAGGGAGGAGGTTCGGAAATACAAGAAGGGCATGCAGGAGGAGCAGAGGAGGAGGAGGAGGAGGAGGAGGAGAGGGAGGAAGCGTAGGCAAAGGACGGGAGGAGGAGTCGTGGAAGAGAGAGAGTAGGCAGAGAAAGGGAGGAGGACGGGAGGTACATGAAGTACGCGCAGAATGAGCAGAGGAGGAGACGAGTGGAGACAGGACGAGAGGGACGAGCGTAGGCAGGAAAGGGAGGAGGATCGGAAGTAGATGGACTACGCGCGAGAGGGGAGGAGTAGAGGGACAAGTGTAGTCGGCAGAGAAGCAGAGAAAGGGAGCACGGGAAGTACATAGGAGTACATGCAGGACGTGCGTGTTAATTATTGCAGTGTATATAATCTTCAATTTAGCGAGAAAGGGTATATTTATGTCCAATGTATGGATTAATGTTCACGAGTATCAATCCAAATCAAATACTACTTTTTCGACTTCCCACGGACAACCTCTAGCCCCTTCTTTGAGTACTTGGGTGCCACCACAACCTCTAGCCTGCATTTTCGCGGGTCAAAGGAGACGAAAAGAAAATACAGAAAAGAGAGAGGACAGGAAGCGGATCAGTTGAGGGGCACGGTCGAGCGAGCTGCTCCGAGCAAGCCACGGTCGAGCGTGTTTAAAAAAAGAGCAGCTCGCTCGACCGAGCTACTGGCGCCAGAGCTCCTCGGCGTCCCTCGGGCAGAAGTTGGCCTTGCTGATGAACCGGAGACCATGAGGAAAGCTTTTGGGGAAATGTTTAAAAAAAAATGTAAAAGATGGAACCATGAAAAGCTTTTGGTTCTTTTTCGGAAATGTAAATAATTTTATAGGTGATAGGATTTTTCCAAACTGTAAATAACGTTTGGTAATGTATAATCTAAAACATTAACTTTAACTTAAATACCATTTGTAAAGGCTTTGCTAGTTTTTTTTTTTTTTTTAATCTCAAACATTTCCCGGCAAAACTCAGCCCCAAATCTGGCCGCCACCAACACAAGATTGCCTTGCCACAGCCAGATCTACCTTTGCTGGTGGCCTGAAACCGGTGACATCAATTGAGATGTGGATATTTTCGAAATTATAAACGACAAACGAAAGTAAAGTTGGAAGGAAAATGTGTTTATACTTCGGAAATACTCAAAATTCAAAGTACTTTTGAACTTTGCTTTGGGCCAAAGATTTAGAGGATTTCGGGACTGCAACAAAATTCTCCAGAAGGAATCCGTGAGAACCGTATTTGCACTTCTCCAAGAACAATTTTTAAAGCCTAATGGGCTTTGAGAAGGTGGTTTCCCAGGCCCACCCTTCGCCGTCAAACGACACGTGGCGAAATTGGAGGGAGAGTTGACGGGGACTCCGCGCCCTACCCGGTCTACAAATTTGAAGGCCGCGGCCTCGCCGACCAAGCCCAACCCCCACCCGCCCCACGTTCCCTTTCCACGCTTGACTAAGGCGTTGCTACTCCGCAAATGCCCTCCCTCTCTCCTTATTTATCCGAATGCCACCCCGGTCGTCGCCGTTATTTCGGCGACTCCACGAGGGCCGTCGAGTCCAAATGGGGGGGGAGAATTTGGGAATCGTCATCATGGTAGTGTAGCGGAGGTGCAGGTACGGAAGCGGAGGAAGCGAAGCTTCTCTGTAACTCTCTCTCTCTCTCTCTGTCTAGCGCGTTTTCGCGTTCTCACCTCTTCGGGCGATCGCCTCCTTTTGACTTCGTCGCGATGGAGAAGAAGGACGATCCGACATTTTCCGGGAAACTGCTCGATTCGCGTGTTCTTCTGACTCGCGACGCGTGAGGGAATTTTTGCTCGGATTCTGTTGCAGACGGTCGCGGCATTCGTGATTGCGGTAGTTGGGTAGGTGCGTGCGTCCTTTCGCCGATTCCCCTGCGCCCGTCGATCCCCGAACTAGGTCGGAATTCCCTCTTGATCGACGAAAATTCGGGCGTCTTTTGATTGAGCTGCTGCCTTCGATTGCTTGAACTGGGTTCTAGTTAGGAGTTTGCAGCTGTTTTATTTTTTATTTTTTTTCCGGCGAGTTTTACGTTTCGCGCTTCCTGAACCGGTTCGTTGCTTCTGCAACGGAACCAGCGTTAATTCTGTCTCGATGAGCAATCGTGCTGTCCTACTCCTCATTAGCTTAGCTGCGGGTTTTTGAGAGATGACTCCGGAGATGGGGTTCAATTGCGTGTTACGCTTGCATTTCGACGGTGTTACCACTTTTCATGGATGAGGACACACGCTAGCGCTTCAAGTTAGGGTCTTGGTTTGGAATGAAAGATATGTTCTTCTGAGCGTAGCCATTCGGTTTGGTTCCGTATTGATGTTCTAGCAATTTTGAGTCTTTTAGCTGCCAGAACGTGGTGGTTTCTGGTTCAGCTTTCATCAGTTGGCTAGTTTTAGATTATTTCACTGTTAATTGGCTGACGAATAACATCATGCCTGGTGGGGCAATACGTGACTCGTGGAAACTTTCTTCACCAGAGACGTGGGCGCAGCTTCTTGTTTTTCCTCCATTACTTTGTTGGATAAGGGATACATCATTTCTTAAATTACGAGGAAGAATGAGCGGTTTTTTTTTTCTTCTTTGTGATTGAGAATAGATAATTACTCATGTTCTTGAGCAGTCAATTCAAATTTATGTCAGTCCATCTCATGTTTCTCCTTGCCTTATTGATTGAGTGGTGTTCTTCTACTTTATCAAGATTAGATTGTGATCATGGTATCACTTTGCAAAGTGAATTTAATGAAATTGGTTTTTATAGGTTGATCTCTCGTCATAATCAGTTCTTGCGGATTAAGGTACAATGCGTGCACCATCCTTGCTTGCACAGTGTTTACCTGGGTTCACACCCCATGACCGTGGGAGTCAGAATGTGCCATCTATTCCGGAAAGAGACTTAGGCCTGCCTTCTCCAGCTGTGGAAATTCTTCCGTCCAAGGTAATGTATATAGTCTGTGGTATATCTGATAGTGAATTCAACCAGTGAACTTAAAAAGGTTCACTTTGTGATGCTTTATGACACCTGAATATTCTTCTTGTCCAATGTGCAGACAACTCATCCTTACAAATATGCTGGAGAAAGTGTTGACATGCAAGGTCTTACCATGTTTAAGGTACCTATGTGGAATTTTTTTTTCTTTTAATAAGCAGGTATCTGCCACTTATTAAAGTTGTGTCCATGGCATACCTCTTTTATGTATCAAGCATTGTCTGTTGCTATCTACCTTGCCAGGGGCATATTCATATTTTCACAAATGTGGGTGCAGATTTCATTAGGAAGTTCATGCATGTGTAAACTCGCAAACTACGAGCAGCTTAATCTCTTCTTTGTACTTTAGTGCCTGGCAAAAAATCTTGGGTGGATAACTTGAATGGAGCTATGACTTTACTAGCGTCCTCAAAGTTCTTGTTTGTGGTTCAAGTGTTTGAAGAAAATTATAGTGACACGTTCTTGTTATTATGACAGGGAAGGGTTAGTGTTGCTGACATAATTGGATTCACAGGCTCAGAAATGATATCATCGAAACCTGATGGTATGCACTTTATATGGAACATTGTGGAGTTGACTGGGCATATTCTCAACACGTTTAAATTTAGTACAAATTTAAATTAACATATTTTTGTGACTGGAAAATGAAGTCGTGTGTTTGTCTGGGTGTGCAGGGTATTTGAAGTCTTGGGACAATACTATTGATCTCGTCAATGTTCTCAAACATGAGATTCGGGATGGACAACTGAGCTTTAGAGGCAAACGGGTACTTGAGGTAATTAACTTCTAGTATGTTTGAGCTATATGGGGTTCTTGTGTGGATATCTTCTAGACCTTAAGTGCTTAGAAGTGGACCTCTATCTTATTCGTAATTGACAAGTCTCTGGATTTTGGACAAAGATGTAAGTTCTGGATGTCGAGCAAAATGTATGAACTATTTGTTTGAGTGTCTCCTGTGGAAGGGAGGGGAAAAAAGACATAGTAACAAATTTATCATTTTGACGCTGCCTCTACTTTTAACTCTTTGTTCTTTCCTCTATGCCATTTTCTCATTTTGAGGTCACAGTAGCTTTCTGAATAAATCATTAAAATAGCAAATTTTTCTGGCTGCTGTCTTATATCAATTCTTGTTTTTGCGAATTTACAGCTTGGCTGCAGCTATGGACTTCCTGGGATATTTGCTTGCATGAAGGTACATCCTGTTGTCTGATGTTTCTCTGGGTAACTTCATTCATAATCTGTTGATGTGGGGAATTGATTTTTCATTGTCTTGATCAGCTTTTAGTTAAAACTAAATGGTTTCAGAGCATTGGGATAAAGTACTCTCTAGGAGTCCGCCATGAGGAGTCTAGGTTGAGATTAAGTGGATGGCGTCTGGGTTGAGATCAAGTGGATTAAAAAGATGGTCTCTTGATGAGTTACAGGGGGTGGAGGAACTCATCCTGAAAAGTTAGCTTGCCAGGAGAGGGAACCCCATCCATTATGATAACTATTAGTTGCCCAATGTGGGATCTTGCCTGCATCGTCCTCCCCCTCTTTAGGATTCTGCGATCTCAGAGGACAGCTCTGAGGACGCAGCGTCGGGCCACCACCAAGTGATAAAGTGCCAGAAGGTGTGTGTCCAAGAAGTGGCTTTGATACCATGTTGATGTGTTCAAAGGGATGGAGGAACTCATCCTGAAAACCTAGCTTGCTAGGAGAGGGAACCTAACCCATTACAAACCACAGAATATCTCATTAGTTGCCTGATGTGGGACTTTGCCCACATTATCTCTCCCCATTTAGAACAGCTTAATTGCTTATAAGTTTGAACATTTGATTTTGGGCAGTATGACTTTTGTTAATTCAAGCGATTATTGTAGTGCTTTTGTGCTTATAAAGATTGAAAGCACAATACTGAATAGATTTTGTTTGTGTAGTAATCATGTTTCATAACTAAAGAATTTTCTATTTGGGTTCTCAAATAAATTAAGGATAAATGTGAAATAATAACTCCCCAAGAAGTTTTTTAAGATTTTGTGGGTGGACAATTGGCGAAGATTTTGAAACCTTAAGCTATAATAATGAATGATCAAAAATGTCTAAGGGGGCAATTGCCCCACATTGTTCAACATAAGTCCATTCATACTTCCAATCTTCTTTACCAAGCTCATAATTGATACTGAACTTAGCACCAGCTAATTTGTATTTACTATAGCACCCTTAGAAAGTTAAAATATGCAGTAGACTTTTTTTTTCCAGGTATATCCATGAGTTTGCACAAGGTGGAGGCATTCAATTTTGAATTCTCTATAAGCTTACCCCATGTCTAAGATTTCTTACTGTGCTATGTGTTTAATATACTTCATTGATGCCACTAAAGAGGTATGATTGCATGCGTCAAATGCCTTGGTATTTTCTTTTTCCTGCGGAAGCATGTGTAAGGGAGAGCATGCAAAGAGAATGTATATAGAAAAGTAATCATCCACTAATCCTATTAAAGTGTTATTCTAGATCACTTCTTAAGGGGATTTATCATGACACTGCATTTATTAGTTTAGGTTTATTGGTTGGTCTCTGAACATTGTATTAGAGCCATGTTTCTACGTGTCATGCCCGATCTATATAAATGAACAATAACCCAGTAGTCCGAAAGAATCACATCTCATGATGACACATGAGATTCTAGATAACTAGAAAAGCCCCATTTTATTGCAAACATTGGATTTGTTGCATTCTCCGTAGAGTGCACTCCAAGCGCCACTTAAGCTTATATACTACTCACCATGGAACACTAAATTTCCATTATTTTTTCACCTTGATGACTTGACTTTTTGTTGTTATTAATTAGAAAAATATAAACAGCATACCTTATATTAACCATTTGCATACCTCTACTTTTGAAAATACCAAAAACATACATGAGTTTTACCTTTGGAGACAATGTTGAACATGGTTATTATCCTGATTTACAAAAGTGCAATTTTCTTTTAAAAAATGCCCATCCTCACTGAATTCTCACACTCACCGAAAACACTCAAAAAGGGGCGATTTGGTCTTTTTGATGTGGGGTTTTGCTAAAGGTATATAGATAGTATTTGCAAAAATTGAGGCATGTAAGTAGTCATTGGATCAAAATTGAGGTCTTTTTTTTTTGGTATTTTCCCTGAGTAGTTATATTTGACTTTTCAAATTTTGTCGTAAAATAAATGAAAAGCAGATGATTGCGCAAATCTTGTATGATGCTTGTGTTTCTTTGTTAATTATTATCCATTTTAAGATAAAATAGCTTTTCTTGTCATTCTGTTCGCACGACGCCCTATTCATGTCTTGTTAAAGCTTAATTTAGGTTTTGTTCCCCATTGTGTATTCAATGTATGTCCTTCATATGGTTTCTCTCAGGTTTGCACCTAGAGGAGTGCTAAAGTGCTATTTGACATTGCTTGTTTATGGGATTTGACCTTGTTTTCTCCCTTCACCTAACAATTGAAGCATTTAAATTGGATTTTGTTAAAACCTCATTCACCTTATTTTGCAGGGTGCTTGCACAGTGCACTTCCAAGATCTCAGTGCAGAAACGATACGGTGCACTACCATACCTAATGTGCTTGTCACCCTTGAACAAGCGAGGGACTGGCAAAGTCGACAGCCAGAAAGCCCCCTGACTCCATCAAGACAAACTCTTGCTCCATCTGTGCATTTTTATGCGGGAGACTGGGAGGAACTCCACACAGTCTTGTCCGTTGTAAGGAGTGAAGGTTCTGAACCAAACACAGGAATGCATCTAAGCTTTTCAGAGGAGGACTTTATGGATGGGTGCAGTAGTCAGGAGGGAAGCATTGTTGGGCAGGAGTTCACCTCTAGGCGTTCAAGGAAGCTCTCAGGAAGCCGGGCATGGGAGAGGGCTAATGAGGCCGATCATGGAGATGGTGGTTATGATGTCATTCTGATGGCAGAGATTCCATACTCATTAACCTCTCTAAAGAAGTTATATGCACTTTTAAAAAAGGTTGGTTCTTGTTTGCTTTATGGTAACCATTTTTCTCCATTAAGCTACCTGAATGAGATGGCTTTTATGTAACTTCATCTACTCTGTGCTCACTGCCCAAGTCCTCGTGACTTGTCCTTCTCCTACCATATGTTGAAAAAGGGCATGTTTTCTGGTCATGGGGTTTTTGCCTCTCAACTTTTTCCTTACTAAGCTCTTTTGCATCCTTCCATCTTAGGTGATTTTATTTACTGTTTTTAATGTCTTTGACAAAACAGTGTTTGAGACCTCCGTATGGAGTAGCATACTTGGCTACAAAGAGGAATTATGTCGGCTTCAACAGTGCCGCAAGACACCTTAGAAGTTTGGTCGATGAAGGCGGCATTTTTGGAGTGCATCTTGTCAAAGAGATGGCTGACAGAGATGTATGGAAGTTCTTTCTCAAGTAAAGACGAGGCAGAAAGTATTGTGTATCCCAATTATCGACACAGAAGTTACCGAACTTGTATTGACATTACTCGGTATATGAATGATGTAAATGAGGATATATCCCAAAGCTTTTTTTCTCCCAAAAGGCAATAACAGAATTAGAGTAGCAGATACTTAGCGTGCATTAGATAAGTTTGTAACCTGTTCTCATATTTCATTGATTCTTTTGTCCCCTGCATTTGTTCCCTTTAGTTTGTAATTTTTAAGGGACATTTGTAATGACTGCAAATTAATATTTCATTGATGTTGTCATCCATTTTTTGGTTGTTTTAGGTAGGGCACTCTTGGTTAATCTGCGTTGCCAAGAGAGAGAGATAAGGTGGGGAAAAAACGTGTGCCCTAGTGGTGCTTTTACGTTAAATCTGCAATTATGCATCGTGACGCATTTGTATAGATTTGTGTGGTCAAACCTACTCTATTAGATGAATCGAGTAGTAGCGCTCGATTGGGGTCAAGTCGTAGTAACAAAACGGATTGGGAAGGCAAGGAGTGATTGCACTGAGTTACAAAAGATGAGCGAAGCCTATTTAAAAATCCATGGTCGCCTGCGCCATTTTCATCCGACGATTCCCTTACTTCATACAAAAGAATATTATAAAAGGAGAGAAGGTTTGGCTGCACTGGTGTAGCAGCGTAGCGTCCAAGCAGCAGCCACGCAGCTGCATTGGCATAGCAGGGTCGTGCGGAAGCATCGTTGAAGGTGCAAGCTGCAGCCAGGCAGTAGCGACAGAGATCTCAGGGCAGCAGCATCGAAGCTGCAACTGGGCAGCATCGAAGCATATCTAACGCAACGAGGGACTGAAAGGAGGATTTAGAAGTAGACAATGAAAGGAAAGAAATTTATATAAATTCTGAACATGGATTTTAAACGTTGCACTTCCCAAATAAGAGACTTTCCAGTGGAAGCTGCGGAACTGCCTACAGAAAGAAGAAATTCGGAGGTCACTTTACATCAAATGCAGCTTTAGTAATGAGTATGAACTACTTGTGCCAGCTTAGTTTTGTGTTAATCTTCTCCACACCATCTTCCCACAATGCATCAAGGTCAAGATTGCCATGACATAAAGAAGAGGAATTCCAACCAAGCAACCCCCAGAAGCGAAATTCACCAATGTCTGCAAAAATGCAAAAGCGCAAAAGATTAGTAGACTTCAGAGTTTGAGAAACACCAGCTCTGTCCCCTCTCTCTCTCTCTCTCTCTATTCACTAGCGAGCCATTTAAAAAGTATTGACATCTTCTATGTATTTAAATCAACCTAAAATCTAACAATCCAGCTATGTTAGCAATGGTGTTATAGATTCCATGTAAGTTTACATTGTCCAGGCAAATCACTATAAAAACAAAGTTAAACTACTTGTTCAAGCAAAATCACTATTGAGAATGAACCGACATTATTCCATTTCTTTGGTCTGTACATGCCAATATCACCTGCACCATGTGCATGTGTCCACATCCATTTCACTTGCCTTCGCAAGATCTATAACAATTAGGGTGACTTAAATCTAGTGTATTATGAAGCATTCAGTATGCATCCAGTATAACGATATTCAGATGCATATCCAGGAGTGCACAAACTTGTTGCCTATCAAACTCCAAAACATCTTTACTTCTTGTCATGGTTCCAGTACACCATTACATGAGACATTCATGAAACAACTCAATCGTAAACAAAGATGTTCAGACGACTGCATCAACTCACATGAAAGACATTATGGCACATACAGACATCTAAACATAGAGCAGGAAAGTTATGCACTCCATGAAGATAGATATGATCTGTTAACTAATTGCAAGGGAAACAAAATCAGAACATACGATAGCCAGAAGATAAAGTAGTAAATACCATCAATGCCGCCACCATATGAACGACAGGAACAAAAACTTGGTCAACTTTATTCTGTTCTGCATACCCATTGAAGGCAATAACCATTGAGAACGTATGAATAGTGACAAAGGCAAGAGCGATCAATGCTGCCAAGCACAAAAGACTAGTCAGAGAAGTCCTATCAAGAAGAGCCCTACTAACAATCTTCTCTCAGGTTCTGATTTTCCAATCCTGATCTGTGGCTTGCCCTATTACTTAACAGAGAATGATCACCCAGTTATGCCAGCCTCCTTTAATTTCTAAAAATCCCCAACTTGGTCTTAATCTGCAACCGTTATTTATAGGCTCCCAAAAGCTCTCACAACATATATGGGCTGAACAAATGAAATCAAGATTTATGATCTTGAAGTAAACATTCAACTTACCAGAAACGAGGAAAAATGGCATCTTTGAGCACCTATCATTGAAGAACGTAGCAGGACCAAAAGCTGGTGTCAAGAGGCTCAAGCAAAAGAACACAGCATGAGCCACACCATGGCCTAAACCACCAGCTGCATGAGGTTTTTAGAAAATAAAATTTGCAAAAAGATCAGAAGAGCTATCGCATGTCTCTATATACCCGCAACAACAAAAATGAAAGGATGCAGAGAGTAAGTAGCACTATATCCATGCAAATAAAAAAGGTAAGGGATTCAGAAGCAGCAGGACCACTCCCAACGTTAAATCACCAAGTACACAATGAGCACCTATAAGCAATAAGGAGCTCATGATAGGTAGATTTATTTAAAAGGGAAAAACGCCTTCAACACATGTGACATCTCCCAGATCTATAAAAATGGTATAAACTTCACGACATCAGCTTTTATCATTATTCAATGACCATAACTCGCCAAAATATATCTAAATGACTCTCACAGGTTCAGTTGCTCCTGTGCATTGAAAATATGTCGTCCTCACAAGAAAGCTACATAAAAACTTTATATAGAAAGGCACCGACAGGTTACCTACCCTGGAAAAAATTACAGAAAGAGGTTACCAAGCCTAACGAACTATCCAAATTAAAAAGTGGGCAAAAAATAGCTTTTATAAACTGTTTAACCCTTCTTTAGGATTAACTGGTCGAATCCTTTCCCCAGCTACCCATCAGGCTAATTGATCATCATGGTGCTATTAATGCTTCCATTATCTTATTCACTAGCAATGGGAACATGAAAAATTATCCAGATTTCTAGGCCAAATAATTATAGCAGGATAATTCTAATGGCTAATCTTCGAGATCTTGGCTTTTGGCAGGCCTAAAATTGTAACATGCTGACTACAAAGCCCATCATACGTGTTTATAATGGATCTCGAAATTAGCAAGCTAAGTCTCTGGGTCATCTCTACTATCGACATTTTGATGGTTTAAGACAATCTGTATCAATTGCATAGTCATGCATATTTAAAAGGGTTTTTGAATTTAATTGACAAAGGAGTTTGATCCATAGTTGTATCTCCAATGAGAGACTTTCAATGCTTCTTTTACTTCTAGATTTCTCCATTGAGATAATTCATAGCACAGAAGGTGCACAACAAAAGCTTATCATGGCCACTGAACAAGGACTCACTTCTAGATTCATGGTAGGATAGAGATAACACATCAATCTTCTTCTGGCAACAGCAGGTCACCCAACAAAAATATAATGTGAACAAATAAAAAATGTTGAAGGTACAAACTGGGAAATAGTAATTGAGGTAATTTGCAATTATCCCTAGATAAAGGTGACACAAAAGATGACAACTAGTGCGGTTAAAGCCATAATCCTATATTCATTTTATACGTAAAATATGATAACTAATGTCATCACCAGCATTGCTATGGGGGCGGCTCTCAATTGTAGCTGTGTTCTATTGCTGTGTGTGAGGAGAGAGAGGGCAAGGGAAAGGAGTGGGAGAGGGGTTTGGGTGTGCACGAGGTCAAGTGGGAAGATGTAAAATGTAGGTTTTGAAATATAAGGAGGGTATTGATATGGAGAGCAAAGTTGAGGATGGTTTTGGCAATTATCTCCTTTTTTATATATCAAAATCAGATATGATATTTCTAAATTAGATAATGTTACATGATATTTTTGTAGAAGAAAGTAAGAGGATGAAAAGAAGAAGAAACTTGTGCAACAGGGCACGTCATTGGTTCAAAGATAACAATCATCTAACTGGTCTTGATCAATAAATCCCATCCAGCCTGGAGATTTTCTGAATATCTTTTGCATTGCATTGCTGTTATATGAGCATGCAATAGCATGCTTAGAAAAAATAAAAGGCGCTATTGGTATGGTTAGATCTACAAAACGAAAAGAGCAACCTTAGAGCTCACCCAGTGCAATCTGCATCTTGTCCGTAAGAAAAAGGCGAGGCTTTGAGACTCTGTCAGCAAAAGCATCCAGAATATCTTCCAGCCTCCTACATAAGTACATTAGGAGAAATTTAGAATGACTATTAAAGCAGCCTCAAATTCAGCCAGTTATTCTCCAACAAGAGCAAGTACATTCATTGTACAGAAGCATATGTCAGTGAACTTAAAAACATGCAAATGGATAAGACTGACCAACCCAGAATGGAAGATAATCTCATTACTGGTAGTTGGCTATAGAGGATATTTACCTAAGCAGAGAAGCTTTTGAAAGGTAATAACAGGCAAATTTATCTCCAGTTTTTTTTTCTTTCACTGTACTGGATATCTCTAGTTTTCTTTAGTATAGTGCAAAGTAAAGCGACAAACACAAGGACTTGTACAGGATATCCATATATCTGGAAACAGCATATCACAAAACTCCCAAGAAGTCCTTTCAAGGATTTTGGAGAAGAGAGGGTTTGTGTTGCATACATACAAACAATGAAGGAGATGTATAAAAGTGGTGCCTTCTGTAATGGTACATGGAGGGGAAACAAAAGATTCCAAATAACTATAGAGCTCTAAAATCCACAATAATTCTTTTCCAATGCTTTCCAACAAATGACAACGTGCTAGTAGATGAATATTGTACAGAACTGAATGCAAAACTAGAATTATGGAGGCTATCTAAGAATACAAGGGCTTTTATTTGTCAGTTAAAGACAGTGCAAGGAGTACTATTGTGGTATACAAAGAGATTTAAAACAAAGATATGGTAATAAGTGAAGATCAGTAGACACAAAAGAGCATCCAATAGTGATTTTTGTTCAGACAAACGAGATGGCTAAAAGAACTAGATCCACAATATTTTCAGTCCTGAAGAAGACAGAGTAGTCATACAACTATCCCTTGCCATCATGAGAAAATTGTGGAAACAAGAAAGATAGTCTTTACACCCCCACCCCAAAACCCCCAAGGGAGCTAGTCAGAAAGACATTTGACAATAGGAAAACTTCAAGAAAAAAATCATGTGAGAAGATGCACTTTCCAAATAGAAAGAGAAAATGGTAAATTCCCTCAACTTTTCATCATAGATGAAACAGATTTTAATTCTTGAAACTGCTCATTTTGCTCTTCATCGAATACACAGCGTGGTCATCAAAGACCCAATGTTTTCTCCGAAATAAATATTCTTGTTCTGGTTTTGAAGGAGATGAGACAGACTTGAGTGCGCTAAAGAGACAGATTCACAGGAAGATTAAACTTTCTACTTTTGAATACTCTGTAAATCAACTTCAACTTCTTTCTACAGTTGGAAAATACAAAAATAACCAGGTTTTGAAGCCTTCTTCAGCAACGGTTTTACCCTTTTGAATTCCTTAGAGATCACGGTGTGCCTACTACATTTGCAGGACCAATAAATCAGGTGGACTAAAGGAAAGTCAACATACAAATATTCGAGGTGTATGGGTACCAATGCTTTCTTTTCCATAATACAACAGAACTGTTTACATCTTAATCTAAACTAGAAATCCCATATTGAAAATGGACAGAGAAGAACGTAAATGATTTGGCTAGGATATGAGTTTCTGGTGACAGAAGTTTCATAATAAAAATATTCAAATGCCCCAGGAACTTTATAAAAATATACTGAAATTCATAACTATACCAGTCAAAATATTGTAAAGTCAGGCTGCTTTAGCATGCCTGAAAAGGAACATAGAGCAAGAATAGGATACTTACTTGTAAGCTCTCCATAGAAAGATTCGAAGCCCTTCTTGAAATCCAACAGACGTGATTATAAGGATTGCATATGGCCACCATGTCGTTGAATTCAGAGGAAGAAACGCCCTCCACAATCCCGACAGCACAATCAGGCTTATAAGCCATAGAAGTGTACTGCACAAGTTTAAAAAGACCTGACTATCAATGTTTCATAAGACTACAAATGCACAAAAGAAGCATGTCATCTCAAAATATCGGAATTCTTTTTTTTTCCAAACCAAAGCAATTTCCAGTTTGATTATCTCATTCTCTGCCATCCCATTTCTGGTAGAACAAAACGTTAACTAATCAAGACAGGGTACAATCAATGCATACAAAAAAGAAGGTTGTTGCCTCAGTAAAGCTTAAGAAAACAACAAAAGCACACCAGCAAGCAACACAAGATTAGCCAAAAGAATTCATTCTGCAACAGATTCGCGCCCCTCAAACAGCAGATCTAATTTCCTCAAATATTCAATATCCCACGGTTGCATTTAAACTAGAGATCCCAAAAAATTTGCACCGAAATTCACAACCTTACACAGATTAATGTAATAAAAAATGCTCTTAGGAATGAGGTCCATCTTTAGACAGCAGCATAATCCACTCTACATTTACACAACACAATAATGAGCCCGGGCATTGACAAGTTATTACGACTCACTCCCGATGAAAAAAGTTCGTCAATGCTACTAGTGAAGACCCCAGCAGTTGGATAACTTAATCTACAAAGGCCTCATCAGTAGTCGATAATCAAGCTCGAACCGACGACTTCAAAACCGAGCTCGAACGCGCTGCTCGAGCCAACTTCCCAGAGAATCGACCGCAGACTTCGACCTAAGTTGCAATGGAAAAACTGACCGCGGCATCTTTAGACAGCATCATAATCATTTCTTCATTTACCAAACACTAACGACTTAGTAGCGAAGTCGGACAACATAATCTACAAAGGCCTCGGGCAGTAGTCGACAATCGAAGCTCGAACCGACGCCTTCACTCAAACGCGCGGAGAATCGAACAGCGAGCCGACGACACAAAAAAATCGACGATCGAGATCGATTTCAGCGATCGGAAAACTTCGACCGAAGTCGCGATCGGGAAACCGATGGATCGGGGTCATCTCGGAGAAGGAACGGGAGGAACCTGGAGAGGAGGGTGAGGATGAGGAAGGGCTTCTTGGAGACGACGGAGACGAACAAGGCGAGGGACGGCCCCAGCGCTATCAGCGCGTACCCGATTCCCGCTTCCACCGTCATCTCTCCTCCTTCCTTACTTCATTCCTTCTTCTTCCTCTTCTCTCTCTCTCTCTCTACTTCTTAATCAACAATATTTCTCATTTTCAACTTACCAATTTATGTATATAATATTACCCCGAAAATAATATATATTATGTGCGAAAAATAACAAATTTCTTTTAATTGAGTAGATAAATTATTTACCTTCTTTTTTCTTTATGCACGACATTTTTTTAATTATTTAGGTTTTTTTTCTTTTCTTTTTTGCACATCAGAATTGGGTTTTGATCAGGTTGGGTTTATGTCACAATTTGTATGCTGTTGGAATGTTCGATTCAAGGGATAAATGAAATATCGGCTACTTAATGAACAACTTTATTAATATAGCCTCATTAGGTATAAAACTGTCTTTTTGATAGAATATGAAGAGTTTATATGTTGGATAATACTAATATTTTGATTGGTTGTCTATTTTATTTATAATACTCAATAAGATGAAATTGAAATGGTATGTTAAAGACTATCAATATTGGTAAAGAGGGAGGTTATATAATGTTCTATCTCAACAAAAAAGTAAAACAAATATAACAGTAGTGTTCCGTCTATTAAATTCAGCCAGTAAATAAGGTGTAGCTCTTTTTTTAAAAAGAAAGAAAAAAAAATATAGCCTTTTGCCTGTTATGCCTCACTTAATTTATATAGTTTTCCCAAAAAAAAAGCTTGAATAAATAACTACTTATAAGGTAACTAAAACCATTCAGGAAAAAAAATTATAATGAATGTCAACACTTGCTGTCTTGCCTAACTAAAGTAACGTCAAGAAAATCTAACATGCCCTGCTGTAATGCTTTTAATTTTGATTCTGAAATATTAATTTTGTTCTTTTTTTTGGGTTTTAATATACTGTTTATACTTATTCTGTACTTTAGTCTTAATATTAAATATTATTTATTGTTTTTCTTATACCGGTTCTTTTTGCTTTAATATACTGTTTATACTTATAAAATTCTTTTGTATTAAGTAGGGGAATCATCGCATGAAAAGGGCACGCGACCATGGATTTTTAAAATAGGCTTCGCTCATCATTTGCAACTCATTAGTGCAATAACTCCTTGCCCTCCCAATCCAATTTGTTACTGTCATCTATCAATTTGATAGATGCTTAGCGAGCTATGTGCATCCTAAAGTAACTAAACTAGGCAAAAAGGTCAAGATGCTAACAAGCTGCACTCACTAAAATCTTATCTGAAGGTAGATGCTTGTGTCATATTGGCTCTTCAGTGTATACTCATTGAAGACAGGCCATAGATGGCACCATAACCTGCAAATTTCTCCATAGAGTGAGTGCAACAGTAAAAGAAGGTTTTGCCGAATGACGATCAACTCTTGCCAAGGACTAAATGGTGTCATGCTTGCTTCATAACTCCAATACATTCCTCACCATATCATAAGAAAGAAATAATAACAATTGCACACAAACCTAAGACACAAAGAAAAACAAAACCAAAATTGGTTTCAAATTTATATCATCCAAAAAAAAAAGTTCCTCACACTCAACGCTTGCGAAGCAATTGGCTGCATATCTGAGAAGGTACAGTGATCATTTCTAAAAGGGCAAGAAAGCTCACTCACAAAGATGTATGCACCCACTGCAACTGGAAGACCCAGAGCAGTAGTCCTTTCTGGCAAAGACCGCAGCTGATTCACATTGATGTCGATGAGCAACAAGGCAAGAGCTTCCCATTGTTAAAGAGAAATAATCAGTTTTGCACCTTCACTTAATTAGACAATGCCAAAGATGTAGCATAGAAGATATCACAGAAATAAAATAGAGGAGACACTGACCTGAATTACAGAGAACCGACGTCTCATGACAATCTTTAACAAAAGAGCAGTCACCAAAGCCTGCATGAGACATTTCATCAGGGTAGTACTCAATGTGACTTTCCAACTTAAACGCCAGTCTAACCAGGAGAATTTGACAACTGAAGACATGATATTTTCATATCTATAATGAGCATGCCAGACAACTTACTAAGCGTAAAAAACCATAATTTGTGGGGGCCAATTTTCAAGAGTATTGAAAGATCAAGCATTTTTTCCTTGGGATGTGATGTGCCATCAAGTTTGAGAAATTTTTGGAGAGTGATAGAAGTCAAATAGAAATTAAAGGCAGCTCGCCCTAAAAAGAGTGTCTTAATCATGGGAAGATCAAACCACTAGGGTTTACCTTAGTGGCCACCCTTTCAACTTGGAAGGGGGAGGTTTGGGGGGGATAATATAATTTCGAATGGTTTCGACCCACTTCTCTGAGAGATTGTGGGGGTTGGGGTGGGGACGATATAGTTTCAGAAGTGGGTTTCGACTCCCACGGAGGCAAGGCAAAAGTCTGAGAGTAAGTGTTAGAGTAGGAATAAAGTAGGACCGACCAAAAAAAAAAAAATCATGGAAAGACCTACAATAGCTTTAAATTGACATGGCAAGCACTCTCCGCTGCAATGAACAAGGATGACTAAAAAGAAAAACACTAATCTACCACTGATACAGGGAGATGGACATTACTCTCATAAAGGAACAATCAAAGAAAATTATTACTAAGACAATACCTTGAGATTACTTAGCATCCTCACAGTTGCAAGATTGAAATATAGTTGTAGAAGATGGATTCTATTGTTAGTCGTCACAAATCAACAGAAAAAGCAATAATTCCAAAAGAAGCAATGACTTCAAACTTTATGACAAAAGAATCTCATGAACAAATCTATAAACTAGACAGTAGCAATTCTTATGGCTTATGGAATCCATCCCTGTTATCAGTGGGATCCCAGACAAAATATGAAAGGAGAAGAAAACAGGTAGAAACTTTGCATTAGACCCATTTTCCTAAATTTCATGTGGCTTGAGCACATATGACCAGTTTTAGTAATAACTGAACTCTTGTCATTAAGTATTCTGAACTCAGACAAGCCACATTATAAATTGGCAAGAACTTTGTCAATAAAATATCACACTGCAAAGAACTAATTCTAGAAACTTCATATCAACCTGTCATTCCCATGGAAATTTTTGAAAAGGGAAATATGCTTGAAGATTGGAAAAGACTGATTATTTAAAATGCCTGCATAATAACAAAAGTAGAAGGCTATCTTCTCCTTTGAAAAATTAATAGCATCTCCAACATCCATTATGCAAACACAGGCACACGCACATAGACAACTACACATGAATCAATACCAATGTAAACATTACACATGCAGCCCATCTCCCTTCTTTTCGGCCCGACCCGCGCTGGGTCTTCTTCCCCTCACGCCAGCCGCGCCGGTCGCGCCCTCTGCACCAAAGAAATGTACATGGCAGAGGAGGCAGAGCTGTCGGAGAATCCTGAGGGGGCAGGTGGCGGCCTGATCTGAAGCGATTCGCGCGTGCCGATCGCCTTTAAAAGCGAGGGGGCTCGCTCGTTTGAGGGGTACAGGTTCATTGGTCGAGAGAGAGGGTGATAGCGAGAGGGTGAGAGCGAGCCAGAGAGAGAGCGAGCTCAAGAGAGTCCTGGCCGTCGCCGGAGGGACGTCCATTAGCCGCCGTCTACCCGTGGTGCCCCCACTGAAGCAGGTCTTCTCTGAAGTTCCGTGGGATTGTTGTGGCCGAGAATGTCGAGTAAGTCGTTTAGTGGTCGCTGGAGTTTGTGGCTGGCGGTGGTCGACGCCGGCCGGAATGGACGACCGGCGGGTAGTGAAGGCTCGGCGGTTGTACGGATACCGGCGACCAAGGATAGCTTGATTATATATGCACAAAATCCTCCTTCTGTTGATCTATGACATCCACCTTAATGGACACTCTTGGTGGTGATTATTAGTTCCTTTTAGGCCTCCCAGTGAATATTTGTCCATGCCCATATTGCGCATCGTAATTTCAGTTCATTGAAAACATTTTACTACACACTCGGTAGTTTGAATAACAACATAGTGTTTGCTTTTCCATAATAAGTACAATAACTACTCCTAACATGCAACTTAAGGGAGACGGATACCTAGATGATGACTTAAGTAGTGTCGCAAGTTTCTAAGTTGTATATTGCAAGGGGTTGCTCTTGCTCTTCATATCCAACTATGAATGCCAAATTTATGATGTTGGGTTTAAATTCTTAACCAAGGTAATGATTTTTTCTTTCAGTCAGATACCATTGCATTAATTTTTGTTGTCCTAATTTTACAGGCATCATCGGCGTTGGGTTGCTGAGAAGTTGGGACCTGATGCTGCATCTAGGGAACTTGAGTTCACAAGGAAGATATTCTGCCTGGATGCTAAAAATTATCATGCCTGGTCTCATAGGCAGGTGTGTATCTTTACTGTCGTTTTACCTTATACATGGGCATTCATGATATGTGTCTGTGTATAGTTCTTGACGATCATTAACTATCTCTTCTTGGTCTGTCTTTGTGGATGGTGGTTAAAGAAAAGAGCGTGCACTGTGTTATAGCCTCAATTGAGTTACTTATACCTGAAAATTTGACTAATTTAGGTTTGACCTGGTTTTGAACTGGTAAACTATCCAGCAGAGTTTGATGAGAACCACTTTGTGAATTAATCCCCATTCTTGGGGAACTGGAGTCAAAATTACTACTCTGGAGAGTTGGTCGGTGCTCTATCAGTGGGCCTTGTGCTTCCTCATCAATTGAAAATTAACCTGCAAAATAGCAGAAATAGGACTTGAGCCCTTCTTGCATATAGCACTCAGCTTGCTGAATGCCTTTTGGTTTATTCAATAACCTTACTTGATATAATGCTACCTGTAAGTATCATTGGTGTACTACTGAAATAGTAGTTCATCAATTGAGACAGTTGAACCATATCAGCCCCATAACCCATGTTTAGTCTGGTCCACTTTTGAAAATATTGACTACGATTGGTTATATATTTTTCAAACTGTCAGAGTGAAAATATTTCTTTGGTGCAGTGGGTTCTTCAGGCTCTAGGCGGTTGGGAGGATGAACTTGACTATTGTGCGCAGCTCCTTGAGGAAGACGTGTTTAACAATTCTGCTTGGAATCAGGTATACTGAAACTTTTGAAGACGTACATGGAATCCATTTAGAAAAAACTTTTTAGGTCTTAAATACTTACTAAAGATTAAGCATCTGTTAAACCAATTCCATGCATTGGCTTGCAGAGGTACTTCGTCATCACAAAATCTCCTTTCCTTGGAGGTCTAAAAGCTATGAGAGATTCTGAAGTTGATTATGCTATTGAAGCTATTGACGCAAATCCGGAGAATGAGAGCCCATGGAGATACCTTCGTGGCCTTTACAATGACGAAAATGAAGCTTGGCTAAATGATTCTCGAGTGCATTCAGCATGTCTGCGTGTTCTGAAAGCCAAAAGAAACTTAAAATTTGCTTTGAGTACACTTTTGGATCTGCTTGGCCTCGGCTTCAAACCTAACCAAGAAATAAAGGATGCAATAACATCTTTGAGGACTTCAGATTCGGGTGAAGCAGGTTCAGAGTCGGATCTGGCAAATTCAATTTGTTCTATCTTGGGACGTGAAGATCCAATGAGAGCCAATTATTGGACATGGCGAAGCAGCAAGCTTCCTCAAGCAGCTGAAGTCTGATATCCAATACGAGCAGGCTTTTTCATAAGTTATAAACTATCGACTTATGTCTTGTATTTTGCTCTGAATCCGCTTTTAGAAGGTGTCAGGAGGTAAGGTTGCGTACCCGATTCCCGCTTCCACCATCATCTCTCTTCCTTCCTTACTTCATTCCTTCTTCTTCCTCTTCTCTCTCTCTCTCTGCCTCCTAATCTAACGTACTCCTCGCTACTCAACAATATTTCTCATTTTCAACTTACAAATTTATGTATATAACCCCGAAAAGAATATATATTATGTGCAAAAAATAACAAATTTCTTTTAATTGAGTAGATAAAATTCTTTACCTTATTTTTTCTTTATGCACAACAGTTTTTTCAATTATTTAGTTTCTTTTTTTTTTTTGTGCACTTCAGAATTGGGTTTAAGTCATATCGGGTTTATGTCACAATTCGCATGCTATTAGAATGTTCAATTTAAGGGATGAATGAAATATCGGCTACTTAATGAACAAGTTTATTAATACGGCCTCATTAAGTGTGAAAACTGTCTTTTTGATAGAGTATGAACAGTTTTTGAGATCCAATAACATGTTGGACAATCAACTCGATGACATTTGAGATATAAACAAAATGTTGAATCGCTCAATTAATTTTTTGATTGGTTGTCTATTTTACTTATAATACTCAATAAGATTAAATTGAAGTGATATGTTAAAGACTGTATAATATATAATATATATATTATATAATATTATAGCTAAAAATAAAATAAATATAACAATAGTTTTTTTTTTTTTTTTCAGCCGAAATACCTGGGCTCTTTCCGACCCGTAGGGACGACGAACCTAGAGAGGAGGGTGAAATCCTAGAGCAACACTAGCGGAGGACCAACCACCCCGACTCTCTTGCGTTTCTCAAGATCCCATGTGACCCGACAAAGATTCGAACTCCTCCGTCTTGCACAGGTGGTAGATATCATGGGAATCGCCCTTATTTTCCCGTGTGCCACTCTCCCAATCCTGGTTAAAGACTATAAATATTGATAAAGAGAGATGTTATATAATGTTTTAACTCAACAAAAAAGTAAAATAAATATAACAATAGTGCTCCATCTATTAAATTCAGCCGATAAATAAGGTGCGGCTCTTTCCGAAAGGGACAACCAACCTAGAGAGGAGGTTGAGGATCAAGAAGGGCTTCTTGGAGACGACGGACACGAATAAGGAATTCCCGCTTCCACCGTCATCACTCTTCCTTACTTCATTCCTCCTTCTTCCTCGTTTGCTCCCTCTTCACTTCCTAATCTAACATACTCCTCGCTAATCAACAATATTTCTCATTTTCAACTTACCGATATATGTACCACCGAAGAAATATATTATGCGTGAAAAATAACAAATTTCTTTTAATTGAGAAGATAAAATTATTTCCCTTCTTTTTTCTTTATGCACAGCAGTTTTTTTAATTAATTAGTTTCTTTTTTTTTTTTTTTGCACATCAAAATTGGGTTTAAATTGGGTAAGGTTTATGTCATAATTCACAGCATATCTTCAATTCAAGGGATAAATGAAATATTGGCTACTTAATAAACAACTTTATTAATACGGCCTCATTAGATGTGAAAACTGTCTTTTTGATAGAATATTAGTAGTTTTTTGGGATCCAATGACATGTTGGACAATCAACCTGATGACATTTGAATTGCAAACAAATTGTTGAATCGCTCAATTAATTTTTTAATTGGTTGGCTATTTTACTTATAATACTCAATAGGACTAAATTTAAGTGATATGTTAAAGACTGTCAATATTGATAAAGAGAGAGGTTATATAATGTTCTAGCTCAACAAAAAAGTATAATAAATATAACAATAGTGCTCCATCTATTAAATTCAGCCGGTAAATAAGGTGCGGCTCTTTTTGAAAGGGATGATGAACCTGGAGAGGAGGGTGAGGATCAAGAAGGGCATCTTGGAGACGACGGAGACAAACAAGGAATTTCCACTTCCACCGTCATCTCTCTTCCTTACTTCATTCCTCCTTCTTCCTCGTTTGCTCGCTCCTCACTTCCTAATCTAACATATTCCTCGCTAATCAATAATATTTCTCATTTTCAACTTACCAATATATAAAACACTGAAGAAATATATTATGTGTGAAAAATAACAAATTTCTTTTAATTGAGTAGATAAAATTCTTTCCCTTCTTTTTTCTTTATGCACAATAGTTTTTTCAATTAATTAGTTTTTTTTTTTTTTTTTTTTTGCATATCAGAATTGAGTTTAGATTGGGTAAGGTTTATGTCATAATTCACAGCATATGTTCAATTCAAGGGATAAATGAAATATTGGCTACTTAATGAACAAGTTTATTAATACGGTATCATTAGGTGTGAAAACTGTCTTTTTGATATAATATTAACAGTTTTTTGAGATCCAAGGACATGTTGGACAATCAACTTGATGACATTTGAATTACAAACAAAATGTTGAATCACTCAATTAATTTTTTGATTGGTTGTTTATTTTACTTATAATACTCAATAAGATTAAATTGAAGTGATATGTTAAAGACTGTCAATATTGATAAAGAGAGAGGTTATATAATGTTTTAGCTCAACAAAAAAGTAAAATAAATATAACAATAGTACTCCATCTATTAAATTCAGCCGGTAAATAAGGTGTGGCTCTTTCCGAAAGGGACAACAAACCTGGAGAGGAGGGTGAGGATCAAGAGGGGCTTTTTGGAGACGATGGAGATGAATAAGGAATTCCCGCTTCTACCGTCATCTCTTTTCCTTACTTCATTCCTCCTTCTTCCTCGTTTGCTCCCTCTTCACTTCCTAATCTAACATACTCCTCACCAATCAACAATATTTCTTATTTTCAACTTACCGATGTATATAACGCCGAAGAAATATATTATGTGTGAAAAAAAAAAAAGAATTTCTTTTAATTGAGTAGATAAAATTATTTCCCTTCTTTTTTCTTTATGCACAACAGTTTTTTCAATTAATTAGTTTCTTCTTCTTCTTTTTTTTGCACATCAAAATTGGGTTTAGATTGTGTAGGGTTTATGTCATAATTCACAGCATATGTTCAATTCAAGGGATAAATGAAATATTGGCTACTCAATGAACAAGTTTATTAATACGGCCTCATTAGGTATGAAAACTGTCTTTTTGATAGAATATTAACAGTTTTTTTTTTTTGACCACCGCCTGAGATGGCTCAGTTGGATAAGGCTCTACTGATCCTTTGCGAGGAGATGAGGAGTTCGAATCCCGGACGCATGGGGTTTTAAGCGCGACGTCGGGGTGGTGGGTCCTTCGCTAGTGTCACTCTTGGGTTTACCCACCGGCTACCAACTATACAGGGTTCCCTGGATAAAAAATAAAAATAAAAAAAAAAAACAGTTTTTTGAGATCCAATGACATGTTGGACAATCAACATGATGACATTTGAATTGCAAACAAATTGTTGAATCACTCAATTAATTTTTTGATTGGTTGCCTATTTTACTTATAATACTCAATAAGATTAAATTGAAATGGTATGTTAAAGATTGTCAATATTAATAAAGAGAGAGGTTATATAATGTTCTAGCTCAACAAAAAAGTATAATAAATATAACAATAGTGCTCCATCTATTAAATTCAACCGATAAATAAGGTGCGGCTCTTTCCAAAAGGGACGACGAACCTGGAGAGGAGGGTGAGGATCAAGAAGGGCTTCTTGGAGACAACGAAGACGAATAAGGAATTCCCCCTTCCACCGTCATCTCTCTTCCTTACTTCATTCCTCCTTCTTCCTCGTTTGCTCCCTCCTCACTTCCTAATCTAACATACTCCTCGCTAATCAACAATATTTCTCATTTTCAACTTACCAATATATATAACACCAAAGAAATATATTATGTGTGAAAAATAAAAATAAAAATTCTAATTGAGTGGATAAAATTCTTTCCCTTCTTTTGTCTTCATGCACGACAATTTTTTCAATTAATTAGTTTTTTTTTTTTTTTTTGCACTTCAGAATTGGGTTTAGATTGGGTAGGGTTTATGTCATAATTCACAGCATATGTTCAATTCAAGGGATAAATGAAATATTGGCTACTTAATGAACAAGTTTATTAATACGGCCTCATTAGGTGTGAAAACTGTCTTTTTGATAGAATATTAACAGTTTTTTGAGATCCAATAACATGTTGGACAATCAACCTGATGACATTTGAATTGCAAACAAAATGTTGAATCGCTCAATTAATTTTTTGATTGATTGTCTATTTTACTTGTAATACTCAATAAGATTAAATTGAGGTGATATGTTAAAGACCATCAATATTGATAAAGAGGGAGGTTATATAATGTTCTAGCTCAATAAAAAAGTATAGTAAATATAACAATAGTGCTCCATCTATTAAATTCAGCCGGTAAATAAGGTGCGGCTCTTTCCGAAAGGGACGACAAACCTGGAGAGGTGGGTGAGGATCAAGAAGGGCTTCTTGGAGACGACGAAGACGAACAAGAATTCCCGCTTCCACCGTCATCTCTCTTCCTTACTTCATTCCTCCTTCTTCCTCGTTTGCTCCCTCTTCACTTCCTAATCTAACATACTCCTCGCTAATCAACAATATTTCTCATTTTCAACTTACCGATATATATAACACCGAAGAAATATATTATGTGTGAAAAATAACAAATTTCTTTTAATTGAGTTGATAAAATTCTTTACCTTCTTTTTTCTTTATGCACGACAGTTTTTTCAATTATCTAGTTTTTTATTTGCACATCATAATTGGGTTTAGATCGAGTCGGGTTTAAGTCACAATTCGCATGCTGTTGGAATGTTCAAGTCAAGGGATAAATGAAATATCGACTACTTAATGAACAAGTTTATAAATACGGCCTCATTAGGTATGAAATTGTCTTTTTGATGGAATATGAAGAGTTTTTTGAGATCGAAAGACATGTTGGACAATCAACCTAATAACATTTTGATTGCAAACAAAATGTCGAATCACTAAATTAATTTTTTGATTTTTTTATTACAACCAAAAATAATAATTTTTTGATTGGTTTTCTAATTTATTTATAATACTCAGTAAGATGAAATTAAAGTGGTATGTTAAAGACTGTCGATATTTCTAAAGAGGAGGTTATATAATGTTCTAGCTCAACAAAAAAGTAAAATAATTATATAACAATAGTGCTCCGTCTATTAAATTGAGCCGGTATATAAGCTGTAGCTCTTTTTTTAAAAAGAAAGAAAGAAATTATAGCTTTTTGCTTGTTATGCCTCACTTTATATAGTTTTCCCAAAAACAAAAAAGCTTGAATAAATAACTACTTGTAAGGTAATTCACACCATCTAGGAAATCAAATTATTATGAATGTCAACATTTGCTGTCTTGCCTAACCAACATAACGTCAAGAAAATCTAACATGCCCTTCTGTAATGCTTTTAATTTTGATTCTGAAATATTAATTTTGTTCTTTTTTTCGGGTTATTAATATACTGTTTATACTTATTCCGTACTTTAGTCTTAATATTAAAAATTATTCATTGTTTTTCTTATACCGGTTCACTTTCGCTCGACACTTCGGAACGACAGCAGACAGAGAGAGAGAGACAGAGAGAGAATGGCGTCGTCGTCGTCGTCGGAGGGGGAGGGCCGGCGAGCGTGGGTCCCGCTCGCCTCCCGGCCGGAGTTCGCCGGCGTGACGCCGCTGCCGCAGGACGACGGCCCGAGCCCGGTGGTCGCGATCGCCTACCGGGACGATTTCCGGGAGACCATGGACTACTTCCGATCCCTCTACAGCTCCCGGGAGCTCTCCCCTCGCTCCCTCCTCCTCACCTCCCTCGCCATCTCCGTCAACCCCGCCAATTACACCGTACTCTTCCCTCCCAAAGTTCCCTCCTTTGCTTCGCTTCATCGAGATGACGGATTCTGCTTTTCGGCTTACCCGCGATCGCGATTTCCTTTTTGTTGCAGGTGTGGCATTTCAGGCGTCAAGTGCTGGAGGCGCTCGGTGCCGACTGGACCGACGAGCTCGACTTTACTGAAGGCGTGGCCAAGGGGAATGCCAAAAACTACCAGCTTTGGTAAGTGGGTGAAGCTGGTTTTATCCACTGCTTAATGGATGCTCTGATGGGAAGTGGAAACTACCTTAAAAATGGCTTCTTTTCTGGTCTGATCTCTTAATTCGGAATGGTGATAGGAGTGTTGTTGTTTTGATCTGGAGTGGGTTCCTTTATATCTGACTCTAGACTTGCTTGGCTTCTGAAGAATTTCGAGTTCACGTTTATTTCTTGGGGTGAAAGTTCGAGCATGTTGTGCGTTCGTGGATGTGGTATGCTTGATTTGTGTCATAGTAGCTTTGCAATTGGGGATTTGTTAAGATTATGCGGCATCTTTGGTGATTTCTCATTTATGTGCGGAGGATGTTTGGAACTCTAGTTTTTCTATTGCTTTGCCAACAAGTTGGGGCCTTTTTGGCTCTCATAACTGCGCTCAACGCTAGCTCCGGACTGATGGATTTTATATAGGAAGAAGTGAAACTAATTCAAAACACGAGACACAAAGCTCTTTGAGCTCCATGCTTTGAGCTCCTTTAGTATGCAGGTTCACACTCCCCCGGTGCCTTCTTAACTATTGTCTTTCTAACTGATAAAAGGAAGAGCTTGATTATATATGCACAAAATCCTCCTTCTGTTGATCTATGACATCCACCTTAATGGACACTCTTGGTGGTGATTATTAGTTCCTTTTAGGCCTCCCAGTGAATATTTGTCGAAGCCCATATTGCGCATCATAATTTCAGTTCATTGAAAACATTTTACTACACACTCGGTAGTTTGAATAACAACATCGTGTTTGCTTTTCCATAATAAGTACAATAACTACTCCTAAACATTCAACTTAAGGGAGACGGATACCTAGATGATGACTTAAGTAGTGTCACAAGTTTCTAAGTTGTATATTGCAAGGGGTTGCTCTTGCTCTTCATATCCAACTATGAATGCCAAATTTATGATGTTGGGTTTAAATTCTTAACCAAGGTAATGATTTTTTCTTTCAGTCAGATACCATCGCATTAATTTTTGTTGTCCTATTTTTACAGGCATCATCGGCGTTGGGTTGCTGAGAAGTTGGGACCTGATGCTGCATCTAGGGAACTTGAGTTCACAAGGAAGATATTCTGCCTGGATGCTAAAAATTATCATGCCTGGTCTCATAGGCAGGTGTGTATCTTTACTGTCGTTCTACCTTATATATGGGCATTCATGATATGTGTCTGTATATAGTTGTTGATGATCATTAACTATCTCTTCTTGGTCTCTGTCTTTATGGATGGTGGTTAAAGAAAAGAGTGTGCACTGTGTTATAGCCTCAATTGAGTTACTTATACCTGAAAATTTGACTAATTTAGGTTTGACCTGGTTTTGAACTGGTAAACTATCCAGCAGAGTTTGATGAGAACCACTTTGTGAATTAACCACCATTCTTGGGGAACTGGAGTCAAATTACTACTCTGGAAAGTTGGTCGGTGCTCTATCAGTGGGCCTTGTGCTTCCTCATCAATTGAAAATTAACCTGCATAATAGCGGAAATAGGACTTGAGCCCTTCTTGCATATAGCACTCAGCTTGCTGAATGCCTTTTGGTTTATTCAATAACCTTACTTGATATAATGCCACCTGTAAGTATCATTGGTGTACTACTGAAGTAGTAGTTCATCAATTGAGACAGTTGAACCATATCAGCCCCATAACCCATGTTTAGTCTGGTCCAGTTTTGAAAACAATGACTACGATTGGTTATATATTTTTCAAACTGTCAGGGTGAAAATATTTCTTTGGTGCAGTGGGTTCTTCAGTCTCTAGGCGGTTGGGAGGATGAACTTGACTATTGTGCACAGCTCCTTGAGGAAGACGTGTTTAACAATTCTGCTTGGAATCAGGTATACTGGAACTTTTGAAGACGTACATGGAATCCATTTAGAAAAAACTTTTTAGGTCTTAAATGACTAAAGACTAAGCATCTGTTAAACCAATTCCATGCATTGGCTTGCAGAGGTACTTTGTCATCACAAAATCTCCTTTCCTTGGAGGTCTAAAAGCTATGAGAGATTCTGAAGTTGATTATGCTATTGAAGCTATCCATGCAAATCCGGAGAATGAGAGCCCATGGAGGTACCTTCGTGGCCTTTACAATGACGAAAATGAAGCTTGGCTAAATGATTCTCGAGTGCATTCAGCATGTCTGCGTGTTCTGAAAGCCAAAAGAAACTTCAAATTTGCTTTGAGTACACTTTTGGATCTGCTTGGCCTCGGCTTCAAACCTAACCAAGAAATAAAGGATGCAATAACATCTTTGAGGACTTCAGATTCGGGTGAAGCAGGTTCAGACTCGGATCTGGCAAATTCAATTTGTTCTATCTTGGGACGTGAAGATCCAATGAGAGCCAATTATTGGACATGGCGAAGCAGCAAGCTTCCTCAAGCAGCTGAAGTCTGATATCCAATACGAGCAGGCTTTTTCATAAGCTATAAACTATCGACTTATGTCTTGTATTTTGCTCTGAATCCGCTTTTAGAAGGTGTTAGGAGGTAAGGTTGCATACCTAACTTATACTAAATTGCAAGTGCAGAGCTGTGACTGTAAGTTCGTGTAGTTTCAAGCGGATTCAATATGAGTGCCTATCCGCCACTAACATGGCAGGCATGTTTTAGGGGTTTGTTGATTCAATTTTACTTCATGTGTTAGGTGCCTCTATGCCGTGAGGAGTCTTTCCTAAGTTGAACCACTTGCTTGTTATGGACTCTTTGATGTAATGGCAGCATGATTCGATCGACAAAATTATTCTTGTCCCGCTCAGAAACCGCATCTGCATTATTTAGCTTATCCGTCTCAGGTTTGGGTGTGACACTCAATACTAGATTTACTAAATTGTTGATGATCGTATGCTGTAGAGGGAGTTGTTAGCGGGTAAACAACTTCAACGGTTCCTCGGTGAGCATTGCCTTCGTCAATGCGAAATTCTAACAGCCAAAGTACAAAGGGAAATCAAATCACGATGGCGTGCATGCAAAGCTCGCGTTCTCTTAAACACTAATTATTTGTTTTCTTGGTGGAGCTAATTAAGTAGCAAATCTGCGAGTGCGATTTGGGAGCAAGTTTAACACACGTCCAACATTTTTTTTCTTTGGTTAATGAACGCCTTGGCATTCTCCTAACAAAACCAAGAAATAAGAATGGGAGATAGACATGGCATGGTCGACATGCATACCAACGACTGAGGTAGAGAAACATAGACGTAGAGGCTGTTTCCACTCAATTAGTTGTTCCATTAAAAAGAAAATCCCGACTGTACAAGCAATTCTTCCTATTCTTTTTTGTTTTCTTTTTTTGGCTATTTTGGAAAAAGAACAGGGAAAGGAGACAAGAAAAGGGCTTTAAGAGGAGAAATTTGCTTCATTCTCCGCAAATTTCAACAAAAAACTCAAAATTGAGTGCCTCAGATTACCCCCGACTCCTTTTCTGGTCTCGAATACTCCCTTTATAATCCTAGTGTAGAGCCTTTCCAGCTGAGGAATGACGTAATTATCTGTACGATCGATGAAGAGCCGCTTAACCGATGCCACTTGATCTGAAACATCAGAATCCAACATCAATGCATCATTTGATCTGCCACCGTCATCACCACATTCGGTAGCGGCTTCGGGAGGTTCCGCAGTGCTGACATCAGCAGGAGAGGGTTCAGGCCTCTCAGGAGCCACGTCATTCAACTCCAGATCATGGGATGACTTTGACAGACCTGAATCTTGGATCCTTAACTTCTCTTCCTCTGGGGATACAGAAACATATGAGACACGTCACTTTCCATGTTTCTAGACAAATATTAGGCTTAGCTTAAATATAAAGAAGCCTAAAGAGAAGAATATGTTCGATCTCACAGCCGTTTCACCTAAATGTAAAGGACATAGTAGAGAGTAGATACCTCCAAAGATCAGATGCCGCTAAGGAGAGCACAAGTGAGCAGGACTATATCTAAGGAACGCACAACAAGCTTAACTTTAAAAAATAGCACTTTTGAGATGTTTCTGCATCCATGTCCAACTATTTCATTTGCATTCAGCACTGCCCCTATTTTAAACTAGGAAAAACTCCACTTTTCATCCATGTGCTTTCAAACCTTTTTATAATAAAGCCGTGTACCTTTAATTAATCTAATAAAGTCCTTCCACTTTCAAAATTTTCTAATTAAGTCCATCCAACACCAAATTCCGGCCAAATCTAACTAACATTTCATAGTGTAATGTTGATAAATATTTTCTAATATGGATGGCCATGTGGGCGTTCACATTGGCTAAATTTTATCCACATCACACTTCGACGTTGTCAAGATTGGGTAAATTATTCCACATACGTTAACACGGGCATCCGCATATTGTATTCTCATCAGAATTTGGTGTTGTCCAACAATCATGTCAATTAAATTTGGTATCATATGATGTTAAAGGTTCTGGACTAGAATATCCGTGAAAGTTGAAGGACTTTTTTATTAAAAAAAGCGCGAAAGTACTAAGAGGAATCTTCCCATTAATCTAAGATCTTTATGCCTCTGACAATAAATTTACAGAGAAATTGCTCATGCAGCAAATCAAATGGTATAAAGATTGTTAGGTAAATCTTGAAAGAACTACTGGCTACATCATCATAATTTTTTGAGCAAATGTTTCGATGGAACATTTCAGAATAGATATGCAAGAAAGTGATTGTACCTCCATGTTGGCCATCGATGTTCTTCTTCGGTCGTTTCAGTGCCACATAGGTTTGGTCTAAATTTATATCTGGCTGGACATTCCGAAGTCGAGCACTTGCTCTAGTACCTGTTCCAAGGTGCACAACAGGAGTCGAAGGAAAGGTTGATCCAGCTAAATCATCTGGCAAGTTGATTGGGCCCCCTTGAGCCGCAATCTTGTCACAGTAGGTTACCAGAGCAGGGTCCATTTGTGACAACATTCCATGCACCTGAAAGGGCAGAAAAGGTTTTAAATCATTTCCAGGTAGAGCAACCTCAATGTCCCAGAAAAAGTGGAGGAGAAATTACATACCGCATCACGAAGCTCATGAGCTCTGCTAACAATTCTAGCACCATTGTAGTCATCTCCGTTATAAGCCTGCAAGTAAAATATTAAGAGGAAAAAGCTTATAACAAGGAAACTTTGACATGTCTCAAAGCCCAGTTGGCATAAGTCTCATTATTTTGAATGGTATTTCTACCACTACAAGATATACTATCCTAGCCAAAGGAAGTAACATTCTACTGTCAATATGCTAAAGATGAGGAGGGTGATTCTACAATGTCAGCTGACTGTTAAAAAAATGCCAATAAATTAAATACTCCCATTCTTGTCATGACATCAAGTAAAAAAAAAAAAAATTTACAGATGCCTCATGTAAGAAGAAAGATTCACAGTTTTCCTTGAACCCATTAACTAGTTGATGATTGGAGCACCTGAAGACATTATCGTGACCTAAAGACATCATTGTGTAGAATCTCTAATAAAGGCAAACTCCAAGATAGGCACCACATTCTTAAGAGAGATCAGAAATAAGCATAACACATGCACAATCATCATTTACTACAGTATGTATTAGAGGAGCGTGCAATAACACCAGTCGATATTATTAAAGACAACATCCATGAGCGTGTAGAAATTGCTAATTAGATCAATGTAAGTTTGCAGGATCACGAGGAGGTAGCACCAACAGTGATAAATTCACAGATTCATATGACAATCAAATGACACAAGACGCATTTGAAATGAGCAAAGCAAAATCTTTTCAATTCCCTCAGAGCTTCTAATCTTATCATAAATCAAGCGTGAGCTTATTCGCTTTGGTCTTCTCTCAAAGATCTATGATCTGGCAGCAAGAAGGCAAAGCTAATCGGTGGAATATGGTGGCAAATACAAAGATTAAGGTCAAGTTATGATTCTATATTAGTACAAGTCCGTATCTCTCTCAGTCTATCATGCATGCACACCACAACAGGTGTCTACTTTAGACAGCTACGGACTATAGCAACAAATCAAAGCTCTTCATCCCATGCAGTTTCCTATCCGCAGATTACCCAGGGAAATACTTCAATTAAGAATTGATATTAGGATGAGAATATTCTGAGAGAAACATATCAAGAGACATACTTTTGCGTTAGTAACAATTAGATCCATGTCCTGCAGAAATGCTAAACATGTAATGTACTGTCCGGAGTCAACACGCTGCAGTAGAGTGGACACGTCCATTGGGTTCTGAATGATTGAGCGATAGTTTGGGGCATCTTCATCTGTCACTGGATAATGAAAGACACTAAATCTTTTGTCGTACAGAATCCTGCAATCCATCACACAGCAATGTCAGGCCAAATAGAGAATCTCTTCTTTGAATTGTATGTTGCTCAAAACCACAAGCTCATTTACATCCAGAACATCATTTACATCTTACTGAAAAATGCCCACTACCCAGGATTTTAATTTTATTGCCCACAGCCACCATAAGCACGAATGCACATTGATCCACAAAATGAGCCCAATGGTCCGACTCCAAATAATCCATCAATCAGCTCAACTTTCTTCAGAAAGTACTTACCCCGAAAGAGGGAAAAAATTAAGGAATTAGGCCTCAGATCAGTATACCTGTTGCAAATATCTCGAAGGCACATGCGCAGTCGTCGAAGTGCATGCTGCTCAGCCTCAAACTTAGCTTTCAGTTCAGAGGCCTTTGGGCCAGTTGCAACTTTAGGTGCCTTGGGAAGTTCGGGAAGAGACACAGATCTTGGGCATTCTTTTGTGATAACATCAGAAGAGACTGACAAGGCAGCTTCGATTAAATTGTCAAAAAAGGAATCTCTATCTTCAACAGAAGGTCCCTCCACTTGATAGCTGATATAAACAAAATCAAACATATAACTTTATCTTACAGCCATGCACATAATCAAATGACTTGCATATATGAACAGGTGATAAGCAAACTCAATGTATCATAACTATTGCCAGCTTATAAGCAACACATACACAGTGCGCGGAGGAAAAATTGAAGTGACATCTTATCAAGCTGCTCAGGTGCTTCTAGTGAGATTCCAAGCAATAATACAGGCAAGTCTGATGGCAATTCCTCCAAGAGAGTCAGTAGGACAGCCTTCAACTGATCGTGTGCCTGCAAAATTAACCGATTAATATCATTGGCAGAAGAACATAAACTAAAAAAATGCTGTATCTAGCATACACCAATAACTAGTTCGCATTAAATCTCAAGAAGGGTCAGTTTTAGCATTAAAAGGGATAAGCTACAACTGCATATGCACTCACTGTTTCCCACCAAAGATGGAATTGAGGTAAATAGAGTATTGATGGGGTCGTTCTCCTGGCTTCACCAAATATATGAACCAATGCTTCTTCAGGTGTCTTTGCGCTAGGATCCGAAAGAAGAGACGGAAGTCCAAGAGAATGCACGGGGAACTTCTCCAGTTCATGCAATATAGCAGGCCCGAGGTGATCCTGTCAGACTAAAGCAGTAAGTTTACTTAGTCTAATACTCGCAGAAACAAACTATTCAAATCAAGTGGTTCCAAGCAAATTACCAGCCCAACGCCTTCATTACCACACAGCAGTAGCCGAGGTCTATACACTAAAGGGATTGCAGAACCATATGATAGCATAGAAAGCTTGGTTAAATCAGACGAAACTGCTAGAGGAGGAAAAATATCAGAGATACAGGCCATGGCTTTCTGCAGGTGTCTCTTTAGGCATGGTGCAACTGCGGAGGACAATGGTCTAGACTGCACTATGGAGCCTCTGTGAGCAGCGGGTGTAATTGTCGACATGGCTTCAATAAAGTGATCTTTTTCGACCTTAACAGAATCAACATCTATCAAAAATTTATCGTCGCTCGTGTAAACTTGAGGATATCTTTCACGGAAGGCGCGTATAGCAGCTTCAGTGCACAAGGCCTTCAAGTCCGCACCGCAATATCCGACACAACTAGCCGCAAGTTCCCGCCTCAGCTCCTCTGATGGAGGCTTCTTCCACTTGCGAGTGTGTATGTCTAGTATTTCTGCACGTGCCTCACAACCCGGCAGAGGAAAATTAAATTCACGATCAAATCGTCCAGGCCTACGAAGAGCCCCATCAATGGCATCAATCCTGTTGGTAGCTCCAATCAGAACAACTTGCCCACGAGAATCAAGACCATCCATCAAGGCAAGCAAAGTCGACACGATGGAATTGTGAATCTGTTCTTGCTTGCTAGACCGTACAGGAGCAAGACCATCTATTTCATCAAGAATATAATGGAAGGTTGATTCCTTTGCGCCTCCTCGAAAAGCAGCTTTAACTGTCTCTCAGCCTCACCAACCCACTTGCTAAGCACATCAGCACCCTTCCGCATATAAAAGCTGACTTTCTGACCAGCCTTTGAAGCAGCACAAGCTAATGCCCTTGCAATCAGCGTTTTCCCTGTGCCAGGTGGACCACACAACAACACTCCTCTTGGTGGAGTAATGTGATAACTTGCAAAGAAATCAGGATATAGTAAGGGAAAGAAGACCATTTCCTTCAGAGCATCAATATACCCAGAGAGGCCACCAATATCGTCAAAACTCACACTGTCATCGACCTGTAAAGGCTGGATATCTGCCCCACCCTTAGAACTAGGGCCGGCAGTTTGGATCCCGCTAGTCAAGACAGCAAGGGCATCACCCTGATGACCCCAACCAGATGCAGCAACATTCAAACCCCAGGCTGTTGTCCCATGCATATCTAGTCCCCCGAAGAGCCAAGGAGCTCCCGAGCGGTTTCCACCTCGTCCCCAGGGAATTGCAGGTCCCTGATCTAGCTCATCTACAAGAAGTGAATCGTCGGAATCTTCAGCCCTTCCTATACGGTGCCGTTTATGAACACGAGAGGTACCCTTTCTAACATCTCTACTGACCTTATTCCCCATTCCTTGATGCAATATTCTTCTTGGAGATCTTGGTCTTTGCTTCCCAGTATCCATAGAAAGTCTTCGCACTTCCGCACGATTACGAAGATCATACCTTCTCCGGCCCTCCTGTTCATCTTCAACCTCATCATCATCAGCATCCTCTTCTCCTTCATCTTCACCATCACCTTCACCCCCGCGATCACCCTCATCCTCCCCATCCCCCTCATCCTCATTCTCAGCATCTTCTCCATTGCCATTTTCAGCTCCATCTTGGTCAGCCTTCTCATCAGATGTACCCTGTTCCTCATCATCTGAATGCAAATCGTTATGTCCTGCCATGGCATTCGAATGACGTGGCCTCAAGCCTTCACGACGAGGCGCCGATCTCTTCTCCACGATTTTTCTACGTTGCGGAGTCGATAGCTCATCGTGACTTGCATTATTATCTATTCGTCTCCTCGAAGATCTATAACTCTTTATCTGAGAAAAATGTCACTAAACTTCAGGACCAAACACTAACTAAACTAGGACTGCTACCGACACAAAATTACGACATCCAGCTACCACAACATGATTCCAAATTCTTATGACACCATGTCAATTCAAAAGAAAGAGTCAACTCACCATCAGGTCCTCGTCCTCCATGCCAGAACTGTCTGTATAGCCATCGAAACGTACAGAGACCCTCTTCCTGGAAGAACGCCGGAGGTTGGTCGCCATTGACTATTGAACATAAGAGATACTATTATTTCTAATTTTAACTTTATACAGCCTTACTCCAAAGGAAACTGGGGAAAGGGGGAACGCAGTCAAATGTCATTCGGCAACCCATGAATACAAAGAGAAGGCACAAAGCATGCATTACAAAAATGCGCTCGCAATGCAACATGCCCATCAATCTCAATCGGCAGACAAATCAAGTTCCTCCACGCCTGCTCGTGATGGAACCAGCCAACATCCCGAGTCGCGAGGCCGTGAAAGAGAGAGGGCACCTACCGTGGAATTAGGGGTCCGGTCGGACCGAGTCCCTGGGCGGAGCAGCCTCGCAATCTGCGAAGCCGCGGTCCTCGTCTTGGCCTTGCTCTTCTTGGTGCGGATGATGGAGGGGTTGTAGTAGAAGTAGGTGCGGCCGTAAATCTTCGGCCTTCGCCGGAGCCTATCGCTGGTGCGCACGGGCCTCGGGACGGGCACGTCCCCCTGACCGGACCGTTTGGGATACATAGCCAAGCTGCTGAGGCCCTAATTGCTGCGGGCTCCCATGGACGGAGGCGCTAAACCTCACGCGCGGTACCACCTCCCGCGGCCGAGGGTTGCCGGAATCGCTCGCGACGCCGCGATCTGGACCGCCGGACGCGGCGCCCTCCGGCGATCCGGTTGCCGGAAGGAGGAGGAGGGGGAGGGGGAGGAGGAGGAGGATGGGCGAGGAAGAGAGAGGGGAGAGGAACTGATGCGGGAGACGAAACCCTAGAGCTGGAGCTGAAGGAAGGGAGAAGAAGACTATCTCGCGTCACGTGCGGGGCTCTCTCTCTCTCTCTCTCTCTTCTTCTTTTTTTTTTTTTTTTTTTTTTTTTTTGGTTGCTTCTTTTTTGGGTTTAAGGTTTAAGATTGGGCTGGACTGTCGACATCACTAAGCAGATTGTTTATTATTTTATGGTATTTATTGTAAGAAATAAAAAAATTACTCGATTTTTTTTTTTATCTCGACCTCTTGTAAATTATAAATTAGTTTGACTATATAAAAAAATCTCTTATAAATTAGGAAAATTCTCTGAAAATATAATGACGCGGGTGTCCATGTCAATAATATCTTCTTTTGAGAATAACTGTGTTTACTATAAAAGTCGCTCCAAATAAACAATAAGCAAAATGTTCAGTAGATCGATTTTTCGGGAAAGATATAGTACCATTTTCACCGGCGTCAATATATGGCAAAAAATAAAATGTTTCTTTATTCATCTAGGATATGTGATCTGATATAGAGATTGCCCGACAAGCCCAAGCCCACCAAGCCCAAACGCGTAATTGGGCGGGCTTGGAAATAGCCCACCCTGATTCTCATGCCACGCGCGGTACCTCAAGGATTTACCATCAAGAATTTTTTTTTTTTTTTTTTTTGGTCAGATACCATCAAGAATTAACCTGCAGGTAGGCGACTTCATCCGCTTAAGGCGCAGTAAACAATCCCATTGGCAAGATCAGATATCACCGTCTAAGACCATTGACAATTTACCCATTCCATCACCTCATAGGTTTAGGGGGCCTTCGGTGTCGTCCTTGAGGAAGAACAAAAGCACCGAACATTACTCCAATAGCAAAAGGGAAACTCTGAGACAAAAATGTTTTCACTTGTATTAACGTCACTTTTGCGGATTTTTTTGGCAAGATATTAATTTGAAGTATGACTAACTCTGTACGTCTCATCAAAGCACGCGTTATCATTTGTTCTAAATCAAGATTGCTATAGCTATATTACAATCCCATTACTATTAACCTATATACAAAGAGACCATGTTGCAAGTAACAGACATTCCACCTTATAAAAAAGTTGATTGGGTTATCTAAGTGTAAGTTGTCATCTTATTGGTACAGTATGACAATTGTCATTGACAAATTCAGAATATTTAGACACAAAATATCTATATATATACGTATGCCCTCCTGCCTCTTCACACTTAAACCCGAATCTCCCTGAACCTCACATGTCCCTCTTCAATCTCGCACTCTTTATTCTTGCAGCTCTTCACTCTTTCAGGCTCTTTGGAGATATGCAACCTTGATCAATTTTCTCCCTCGCCTCTTGTTCACAACTTCACAAACCCTAATCAAATTGATTTTCTCTCTCAAATGTGCGGTGAATCGAACGACCCCATCCATTTTCGTTCGAAGTTCCCAAGCCAATCATCGAGCAGCCCGTCGAAGTTTTGCGTCGATCGATTCTCCAAAGTCCAAGTTCTAGATCCAAATCGCTTCCTGCTCTCTCATCTCTAAGTAGTTTTCACATGTCTAGTGCGGTCTTACTTCATTCATGCCGGATCAGCTACGTTGTGTATCTTTTGCTCAATTGGAGTGGAATGGGCGGTCCTGTTTCTGCTGTTTTTGGGACGGGTTTGGTGTCCATTTGATCAGCTGGATTCATGTCCTCTTCTGGAGTAATTTTTTATGATTTTGTTCTTCCTCAATGAATACGCTGAATGCCCCCTAAACCCATAAGTCCGATGACAATGTGAGATGGCATGAATTTAAACAAAATCTGCATGTATTTTCATACTTTCTCGTCAAAATTTAAAATATTATTCAATTGAAAAACTTTGAAAAAATCACATGTAAATGTGATTGAATATATTAATAAAAAGTTGGTATGTTGTGCTCTAGTACTAAAATATTCCTGTCATTCACACATTAGAGGATTTTTTACGGAAAAAATATTCAGTCCGAATCTTGAAAGTTTGAGATCCCAACATCTTTGTTTTTTAATTGAACGCATAAAAAAAAATAAAAATGATGGTGCAAAAATCAAGTTAATAGGACATCGGATGGAAAAATTATACTTGATCAAAGTTCAACCAAAATCAATAAAGAATACATAAATACCACTTTTCATAATTTGTTCCAATTAGATGATTTGAAATGCTTGATATTATGATATTTAAAGTTTTCTAATCATCCAAATTAATTTTATTTAATCATGGTGAATGAATTTTTAATGAAGAAAATATCATAACTATCCATTTTATCCAAGTTTATGAAATTTGCAATCCCGACTAGAGATAATCGATTCCTGGTCCAATCTGATCCCATCTAGAAACCGACAATCAGATTCGAAGAAACGATTCCCTTTTTGAGGAGGATTGGACCGTGAAGCCTTGGGACCGAATCGAACCGTAGATTCATGTTCACCCAACATAGTATAGGTTCCCCAAACCCATTTGACCATATGAAAATATACAAACCTGTGGAGTTATCTCCTCTAGCAATAGTTCATATTCATACATATCTACGGTTCAATTACACTTCTACATAATCAAATGTGAATTCTTGTTCTACTTCAGGATAGGCTAAAGAAATTGGGAATATTTATAGTTGAAAGATTTTTTCTAACTCATAGGAGTATTTTTCACAATCAAAGTAATTCAATACCTTGACACAAGCTTCCATAGTCCTTGGAAATGAGATGATGCTTTCGTTTCCAAAATTATCTCCCATCGTCAACAATGGACGTACATGACCAAACACTCTAATATTAACTTCATCTATGTAATGTATGTGATATTAGACAAGACAATTAGCATAATAGAGCCATGTAATTGTTTTCAAATCCTTTTTCTTCAGCAAGTTGAAGCTTATGCACATCTATTCTTTTTATTCAATGATAGTCATTTCATGCCTTTAAAGGAAATACATATAAATAAATAAAAATGTCATAAGATATGATCATAGAGTTAACTAAGCCTATTAATAAAACACGTTGCCTCTAACTTTTCATTAGTTTGGTGCTGCATTGTTTCCATTTGATGCTATAACATTCCAATGCATATAAAGTGATTTTCATTTTACTTATTAAAAAATCAAAACTCACATAAATTTATTTTCAAAGAAATGTGCGCATCCATTCGTGGATCTAGGAACTTGAAATTCATTGGATTGTAGAATCATATGTTCTACATTTATCTTCCTTCCATTTAAAGGGCTTTCGCTTCACGTATCAAATGCTCTTCAACTAAAGCCCGTAATTGAAGGCACTTCGAAAAATAAAAAATCAAAGTAAAGCACAGGACTTATTTTCACGGCATCCAAAATACAAGGAGGCTTAATCGAATTTGACATGGAGGGCGTCAATTGGAGTTGATATTGAGAGAATTCAGTTAATAAGTTAGTCCCATTTCCTAGAAAGGAAAAAATAAATAAATACTAGCCATCATAACTGGATCGCCCTGTTTACCCTTAAGTCCGATTCTTGAAAATTCCAAATCCCAACATCTTTCTTTTATGAAAATCGACCTCATTGGGTCATTTGTTTACCATTGGTGCAAAAATCAAGTTAATGGGATCGCCGGTTTACCCTTAAGAGTGAACCATAGCAATTTTGCAGCCCTATTTTCATGTACATCACTCATGGTCTCAAATCCCTAAACTTGATCTATCTTCATAAATTCTCTTTCGCTATTCAACTATCTCCTTCGAGCAGTTCACTAGTGCTTCCATCTACAGCTCCGACTCTTTCTACTCCCAATTAGCTTAAACAGACTTTTAAGTTAGATTTACAATAAAGATCCAAATGTCAGAATGTTAACTCTAACAATGTTATTCAAATTAACAATGTTATTCCAATCAATCAAAAAGCTAAAATACAAATAAAGAACTATGTTATTCAGTTGTTCATCTATTTGCAATTTAAGAGCTTTCCAATCTCTTGTAGCCAAAAAAAAAAAAAAAACAAACAAACATTTTGTCATAAATAAAGCAAAGGGTTTAGCTGTTGGCAATTAAAAATAGATAAATATACAAATACACCCAATTTTACCGAAAGATCAAATTTATAATCAAACGAATGAAATTGATACAAAAAATAAAAGGATTAGATAAAAAAAAAAATCTAGTGCAATTATATCTCAGTAAAATTGGTAATGTCAAGCCAAATATTGCATATTTATAATTTCTCAACAAAAAGAAAACTATCGGAAAAATGAATAAATTCAACAATTCAATTAGAGTTACCACTTGCTATATGATCAACCGATGACCTACTTGACATCTCATATTAGGTACTATATTGTTGCAATTTACTTCATGACATTCAAATTATTACTATTGTGTATTTGTTCATAAATAAGTATGCTTAGTCTTTGTGATCATGGCATGTAAAATTGGTGCTCACTCTTGTACCTCTAATGACTACCTTTTTGTTTTAATGTTTGCTATTTGCAGACCTAGGTCCGGTTCAACTTTTGATTGATGATTTTCGTTTGTTTCACCAATTTTAATGTTGATGATGATACTGGTGTGGAAAACTAGCTGACAATTTTGTTATGTTAAACCATATCGAGTGGTTCTGTCCTTGCCTTTTTTTGAAGGTGCCATGCTCAAACAAGGATGACAATGACCCGTTGTTTCAAAAGGACATGGCAGCTTCATTGAACAGAGGTGGCTCTTCCAGAGAACCCTTTGTATATGGTTTTGTAGACCTCTTTGGTAGCTTTGGAGAGTCATGGCATTGGGGTCTGAGTATGGATGAGAGAAGTGAGAAGAATTTTTCTATACAGTTGCATGCATTAGGAGTTTCAAAATTTTGATCTGAGCTTCCGGATAAGAAGGTTAATAAAGGTTTAAAGCTACGGACAATGTTAGATAAGAAGCAACCATCGGTGCTCTTCCCTACTAACAATTTAGAAAAGCTTGAAGAAGAAAATGATAATGATGGGAAGAGTATATCGACTTCCTCTTCAAGTGAAGAAAATGATAATGATGAGAAAAGTATATCGACTTCCTCTTCAAGTGAAGAAATAATGGAGGAGTTCGTAGAATTTGGTTTTGGAGGCATGCAGGTAAAGAATCTTTTTTTTCGTTGCACAAATATGTGGAAGTAAAATGTTTCTTTTGCTTAATATCTTTTAACTGATTTTGATGAACATAAAATAATTCCTCCTACTAGTTTCTAATACATCGACTTGGAGCCTATGTAATAGTGCATTTTCTATATCCTTTTTTGGTTACCGTAAATGAAACATGATAAGGGCATGCTAATGCAGAATGTGGTTTTCCAGGAACATGCATCCGATGTTGGCTATGAAGATGGCAATAATGATGATGATGATGACGATGACGACGACGAAGACAGCAGCCCTCAAATTGTCAAGAAATATCTGATAGTGGTGTTGTTTTTTGCTATATTTTTCAATGGTTTTACTTGCTTCATAATTACACCAAGTCAGAGTAATGTGTATATCTATTTATATGATCAACTGATGACCTACTTGACATCTCATATATGAAGAAAGCACAAGAGGAATTGGAACTCACGAGTAATCATCATTTCCCCGAGCTTCTTCACCTTCATTTTCGTCTTAATTTTGTTTCTTATACCTTCCTCACCTTCATTTTCTCCTACAATTTCATTTATTGTAGCTTTTCTACCTTCATTTCCACCTACAATTAGTAATTCATAAATAGCCATAAAAATATAAGATGAGATCCACATCATAAGATTGCATTCCAATCGACCACAATAATCATCACTTCATACTAACATACCGAGAGAGGATGAGTCGGGTACAGAGTTTTTGCGATAAATCTGCATGTTGTCTAGTCAACATGAATGACATATAAGATGTCCTTAACATAAAAGAATTAATATAAATCTAAAATTAATAAATAGAGGAGAAGTTTTTTCTTTAAACCTGTAGATGACTTTCAACATGATTTTTCATCAAACCTGGATCTCTCATAACTCGAAGAATACCTAGCTCCTGAAAGAAAGCAACGAAACATACATCAAAAAGTCCAATTCTTGAAAATTCCAAATCCCAACATCTTTCTTTTATGAAAATCGAACTCATTGGGTCATTCGTTTACTGTTGGTGCAAAAATCGAGTTAATGGGATCGTCGATTTACCTTAAGAGTGAACTATAGCAATTTTGCAACCCTATTTTCATGTACATTACTCATGGTCTCAAATCCCTAAACCTGATCCATCTTCATAAATTCTCTTTCGCTTTTCAACCATCTCCTTCGAGCGGGTTCACTAGTGCTTCCATCTGCAACTCCGACTCTTTCTATTCCCGATTAGCTTGAACAGGCTTTTAAGTCAAATTTACAATAAAGATCCGAATGTTAACTCTAACAATGTTATTCCAATTAACAATGTTATATCAATCAATCAAAAAGCTAAAATACAAATAAAAAACTTGCATTCAACAGTTCATCTATGCGCAATTTAAGAGCTTCTCAATCTCTAGTAGAAAAAAAAACAAACATTTTGTCATAAATAAAGCAAAATGTTTAGCTATTGGCAATTAAAAAGAGATAAATATACAAATACACCAAATTTTACCGGAAGACCGAATTTATAATCAAACGAATGAGATTGATACAGAAAATAAAATGATTAGATAAAAAAAAATCTAGTCCCCAAGTCTATTCATTTTCTTTTCTTTTCTTTTTATTTATTTTTGTCGAATTCAATAATTTCAGCTTCCATCGGTTTATTTTCCTTTAGGATGAAAGTCACAAAAAAATCTTAAATGATGTTTGCTGTGATGTATTTATTTTTAAACTTTTTTTATGACACTAAAATTTTGAATTTGTATCAGTGTATCACATTTATCCTCTACCAATTTTTTTTTTAATGAAAAATGCTAAAATTTTACTTATATTAACATAATACTCATGTGATAATGACATTATTTTTGCTGACAAATTATCTAATGAAATTTCGATGGAAGATAAATACAACACATAGGCATAAGTTTGAGATTTTTTTGTTATCAAAATAACAAGTTTAGGATAAATATAGTATGGTGAGCATATTTATAGTTTTTATGTTAAAAAAAAATTCAAGGTAAAGGTGTCGCAACGGTATAATTTGAAATTTTTTGTAACTTTTTCTCATTTCTCAATTTTCTTGGGTGATACCAAACTATTTGGCTTGGTCTGTGACAAGAAGAAGACGACAGCAGTAGCTACCACCAATTGGGAAAAATTGATCCAAAATTTCCATCACACCTCTATCGATCAATCTAAAAGTAGATGTTGAATGAATAACATACGACGTAGATAGCTAGTTAATCGAGTGCGCGAATCACGATACATGCGCTATACGGCATTGGTTTGAACTCATAAACGATTACCGGTCAATTATGCGAATCGCATATACAGTCCTACACGATCGACGGCTGTGATGCCGCGACATGCGGGCCCTAGTTCTCTGACACGTGGCGAGGTCCCACTGAAGGAAGGACGACCCGGAACGAGAATCCACGTGCCATTGATGGAGTCCAAATCCAAATTCCCCTTCTAGTCCACATCCACATCCTCTTCTCGACCATATATATGTATAAATGATCCAGGCTGGGCTGAGCGACTGTCGACAGTACTCAAGAGCCAACCATAGAAAATCAATCAATCTCCCACAAAGTCGGTCCGACCATTGCCGTCCGTCCATCCGCCCATCCGCTCTCTCTCCTCGCCTCAGCCGTTCCAATCCAGGTAATTCCGGAAGTCCACGGCGTCTCAGTCGTTCCTAGCGTTCGTCTTTCCTCGGGGCACGACCTTCGGAATCCTTGGACGGCTCTCTGTATCTCCGCGAATTTGACCGTCGAATGTCGGTTTTTCCGTTTCAGGTCGCTCGTTGACCGGTCGGTCGTTGGGGGCGGAAATGGTGCTCCTTTCCAAGAGCGTGTCGGCTCTCCGCCGCTTCCGTTCTCGCGCCGTGAGATTCCCCGCCTTCCTCGTCGTTTCCCATCTGATTTTTTTTTTTTTTTTTGACCCGTTTAGTCTGCTGTCGTCGATGATGACTTTGATGTTCGGCTTCTGGTTTCTGGGTTGCGATGAGCTTTGTTGGATGAATTCCTCGTTGGGACAATACCGCGAGCACGTGGTCTGATGGAAGATGTTTGATGATGTTCTGTGCAGACTGCCCTGTTTTTTTTCTTTTTGGTTCTGTTTTAGCTGCGTAATGATGAACCGAGGAGGATACCATCCTCTTGTTTTTCATGAATTTGAGTTGACATGGAGATTTGCTGCAGAGCATTTTCTCAAGATTTAGGCGGTAACGCAAGATCACGAATGGCTTTCATTGACTCTTAACATTACATAAGAAGAGTTTTTTTTATTTTTAAATTTTATTTGTGGAGCAGGTTAGCTATGAGGGTGGTTCGTATTCGTTGAGTAGTTGTAAGGCGGGAGGAGGTTCATTGGATCATTACACGACCTGTGCTAAGCTGTCTGAGGACCCTTTGAAAGAGAGCTCTCCTTCTGATATGTTGATCGATTCTTTCGGAAGACTCCACACTTACTTGAGGATCTCCTTGACGGAGCGTTGTAATCTGAGGTGTCAATACTGCATGCCGGCAGAAGGTGTAGAACTTACTCCGAGCTCTCACCTTCTTTCGCAGAATGAGATCGTCAATTTAGCGAATCTGTTTGTTACCTCTGGTGTCAACAAGATTCGATTGACTGGGGGAGAGCCGACCATCAGGAAAGATATCGAAGACATATGTTTGCAGTTGTCTAGTCTTAAAGGGTTAAAGACATTGGCTATGACAACCAATGGAATCGCTCTTGCCAGGAAGCTTCCCAAGCTTAAAGAGTTTGGCCTTAATTCTATCAATATCAGCCTAGATACATTGGTGCCAGCCAAATTTGAATTCTTGACTAGGCGCAAAGGGCATGAGAAGGTCTTGGAATCTATCAATGCTGCTGTCGACCTTGGCTACAATCCTGTGAAAGTATGCATCTTCTCCAGCTCAAAACCAATGAATGTTAGATTATGGTTTTCCCCACTCTTTATCATGCTATTTAGTACACCAGTAAGTTTATGTCACTTTTTGACTAGCCCAGTGGTTTACTCCAGGTGAACTGTGTTGTTATGCGTGGCGTCAATGATGATGAGATATGTGATTTTGTGGAGTTGACTCGAAGTAGACCGATTAATGTGCGATTCATTGAGTTCATGCCTTTCGATGGAAATGTCTGGAATGTGAAGAAACTAGTGCCATACTATGAAATGCTAGATAAAGTGGTAAGGTAAAATACAGGTGATACTGCACATGAATTTTCTCTTGGCCTCTCAGACAGGCTCTAAGCATGCTGTCCTCTCTGAACAGGTTGCGAAATATCAAGGCCTTAAGAGAATACAGGATCACCCTTCAGAAACAGCCAAGAATTATAGGATAGATGGGCATCACGGTATGGTTTCTTTCATCACGTCAATGACTGAGCATTTTTGTGCTGGTTGCAATAGACTGCGACTTTTAGCTGATGGGAACTTCAAAGTATGCTTATTTGGGCCCGCAGAGGTGAATTGCGTCTCCTGCTTGTTAAATTCTATCATAATCATACATCGCATTCATTTTAGCTCGGGGAGTTTACTTTTATATTTTTCTAAAATTTTTCCTTCTTATCTCTTTATGTGTTAAGATGGACCTTGTGATGGCTCCAGGGTTGTGAAATCCTTATTTATTGTGTCAATTCTTAGTTAATGCCCCCTCCTCTCAAAAAAAAAAAAGAAAAAAGAAAATCACACATTATGCTCACACATTAAGCGTCTTAGAGCTGTTACCTTCCAACTGATATTTTCTATCTTTTTGCACTTCTTTGCTGTCTGCAGGTTAGCTTAAGAGATCCCCTTCGTGCCGGTTCTGAGGAAGACGAGCTCAGGGAAATAATTAGTGCAGCGGTACACAGTCTGCTTCTCATGATTTGGTCTTCACATCGTCCTAGATTATTTGCACAAACCAACAGTTCTTCTTCAACTTTGGGATTTTTTTTAATATCCATTTCTTTTGGCACCTGCCTGGCATTTTTTATTTCTTCTCCTTTCTTCCATTTTTGATTCGAGGCATGATGAACCACAAAAGGCTGTGTTGCTTTGTCTAGATTAGTTTTGTGCTACTGGCTTCTGATTAGCATCGTACGCTTCTTTGCTTTAGGTCAAGAGAAAGAAAGCTGCACATGCTGGAATGCTCGACATTGCAAAAACTGCGAATAGGCCGATGATACATATAGGTGGCTAAGAAACGGTATTTACTAAACTCCTATTCTCACAGGATTTTGTTATGGGCACTTGTTATACTTCTTATTAAAGAAAATTTGTCATTTCCAAAGCAGTGGTTTTCTTGTGTTACATGGAATGAATGCATTGAAAACGAAAATATTTCTTTATTAGTTCTGATCAATCAGTGCCCAGGAGCACTCGTGAATAAGACCCTTCTCATAAATTTTCTATCTCTGAACAAATTGAAATTTTAGAATAATCTGTTGATTCTCATGCCAAGTTCTATGCACTTTCTGTTATGTAATATTGCCAGACTTTCATTTCAGATTCTTCAAATGCTGAACTTAATTTTCTGGGGCAAGCAAAGAAGAATGTTAGGAAATTGCACACGGCCTGGACAATGCCCCACAACAGCATGGCATGCAATATCTTTTTTGTGGATGTATCTTTTTTAGATGCCATGAAAAGCATGTGATACTTACCTCTGTTTTGCCAAATGGTTCATTGACCATACTATAGAAAAGCTCTTTTGTAAGCTTTGCTTATCTTGCATTACAGATAGAATCAAAGTCGTTACACCTCTGTTCTTGCTGATGTACAAAAGGTGATACGAAATCCAATCACTAATTAAGATCTTTCAGATGTTATATATACCCATCTGATATTTGTAGAAACCAGCGGAAGTCATGGCCCTCAATAATGTCTCTCTGTTTAAATGATGTGATTTGAGAGTTTCGACTGATTTTATTAATATATGAAGCCAGATTATTTTGCTGATGTTAAGATTCAGTTGATTTTTTTTTGGATTTCTGCTCTCTCAGTATCATGATTGATAAGCTTGTATTAATATTTGCAAGTGAATCTTCACCTACTATGAGCTATATGGGGTCTTGCTAATTCAACTGAAAATATTTTGCGACACTAAAGAATCCATAAAGGGAGAGGGTAGGAGTTTCATGAGGGGATTGCCCTTTTGGAGGTTGGTTTTTTAATTGATTCGATGGCACTGATGGTCTAGATGAATTATTGGAAGTGAAGTGTGCTTCTGATTTGTTCTGATATTTCTAGCCGTTCAGGCACAATTAATTTGAAAAATTGCTATCAGAGTATGGAAGAATAGGAGAATATTGCTCTGTCTCAGCTAAATTTAACACCACAAACTCATATATTACCAGATGGTTCTGCCATCAGTAATCAGTACACATGAGGCATGATGTGTTTAGAAGACAGGTTTTAAAATTAAATTACCTGGGGAATAGAGCTACTTTTCAAATTTAAGAAACTAATGAGATATGAGTAGATACATGATTAATCACAAATAGTAAATGCATCATGCTTCTTGTGCACACTCCTGTGCATACTTCTGTATTACTTGGTATTGTGAGCTGTAAGATTTGTCCTGTGTGCCTGTCAAATTGTGATTTTTCACTCCACTTGCAAGGCACTGTGAGGTGCATTATTTGTGGCTCTTATTATAGCAATATAATTTATTACTTCGTTACCAAAGTCTTACTAGCAGCTTGGGAGGTGCTTTATTTGTGGCTCTTATTATAGCAATATAATTTATTACTTCGTTACCAAAGTCTTACTAGCAGCTTGGTGAGATAATAGAGATTAGACAGTAGAAGTGTCGCAGAGGGGAAACCCATGGGATAGACAATGATGGAGAGGAAATGCTGGTTGCTGTTGTTGGGTTAGGAGATTGTGTTATTGGTGATGAAGTGGTGGGAATGCAGTTGAAAGGAAGCCAGAACCAGAAGTGCTGATTGACAGAGATATCGGAGTGGATGGTTGACCAACAGTCAAGGGCAAGGCGCTGAGTGGGTTTGACGAGCTGGAGGGCGGTGATACTGTCATCCCTGGAAAAGATGGCTGGGTGCTGGACGAGGAAGGCCACGGGGAGGTGATCGGAGTGGATACTGATGAGATTGGCGAGCTAGAAATTGGAGGTAAAGTCGGCCCTGGCAAAGACATCGAGGATGGTGAGCTTGATGGCAGAGGCAATGTTGAACCCGGGATAGATGGTAATGTGGCCATTGGAGCTGATGATAAAGTTGAAGGGCCATTACTGGTTCCTGGTAGAGGTAGAGATGGTTGGATGTTTGGTAAGAAAGATGGCGGCATGGCTGCTGGGAAGATGACAGAATAGGTGAGCTAGAGATAGGAGGAAATGTCGACCCCAGCAAAGATGGTTGGGCACCAGGTAAGAAACTTGGGAATGTGCCCACAGCAGTGGATGGTGAGTCTGACAACCTGGAAGTTGGCACAGAGGGCTGGGCAGCGGGTGATAATGATGGTAACACCACCATTGGAGTAGATGACAGGTTTGCGAGCCTGAAAGCGGCAACAGTAGGGGTGACATGGCCACCGAAGTAGGTGAGGATGATGATGGTGGAGAGGCCAGTGCTATTGATGTTTCTGGTATAGGGGATGGGGTTGAATCTAGCAGACAACGGGCATCGAGCATATTGTGGGTGCTCAGAAATGGAAAGTACCATGAGTAAAATGCAGGACGGTCATGCTAGCGGGCTAGGATGAATGAGTGAAACTTTGTTGAACTGTGAGGAAACGAAAGGCTCTATGATGAGGTTAATATAGATGATGGGGCAGTGGAGTGCTTTTTGGACGGCCCTTGTCTAAATAAGGTAAAAGAAAATGACAAGTCTCCTTTTCTTATCCACTCCCCTGCCCAACTGTTGATGACACTAACCGAAAGGTTCTTATGGGAAGAGGAATATGATACAGAAGCTGACATATGTGAAGCAACCCCAGATAGAACAGATTTGACTGTGTATCAGAACCTCGAATGCCATCGTCGATTCGTGTTTGCCTGTTCGGGGTCTAGTAAGTGAGCATAGAATGTGCATTTTTCCTGAAAAAAATGACATTGTTGTGTAGGCTTCAAGTTACCATAACAAGTCAATCCCTTCACATGTCTAAAAATAGAGAAAAATTGTCCAAAATGCCATAAACATATTGTATTTTTGTCAATTCAGTTTAAAGCATTTCATTTTACCAAGCCAGTCCTAAATATATTCATATTTTGTTAATCTAGTTCATCTAGCCAATTTTAGATGGAATTCATTGATATGAAGGCCGGTCATCATCTTACGTGTTATAATTAATTCTGACGTGGGTAACTTTTGATAGTATTTTGATATTATTAATAGTAGGAAAAGAGAAAAGAAAAGGAAAAGATTCAAAAAAATATTATTTAAAATTATCCAAATCAGCATTGGCTGTTTTATGTCAGTTATGTCACGTTGAATAATCGACATCCATACCACCGTCTGCGGTGGCCTAGCTGGATAAGAGCTTCCATGAAATTTACCCAGGACAAAAGAGTTTGAATCCCGCAGGACGCATGGGATTTTAAACGCGACGTCGGGGTGGTGGGTCCTCCGCTAGCGTCGCCCTTCTGCGCCCATTTGCCAGGCCGTCGGGTCTCTGGGCATCAAAAAAAAAAAAAAAAAACAATCGACATTGGTGGAATGAATTGATCAAAAAATACAAATGGAATGAATTTTTTGGTAAAATACAAATTGGTTTATGATTTATTTGGTAAAAATACAATAAATTTATAGCTTTTTGAACTATTTTCCTAGCGACATTACTCTGTAAGTCAGGAACGAATACGTTCTCTCTCACTTTCCTGCACGGGAAAGTCTGACCCTTGGCGCAAAACAAGGATGCAGACGGTCTAGATAGTAGATACGACATACGAGGACACCAGCCACCAACCTAGTTCACCAAACAGTCCTCATAATGAATTCATCACTCGTCTTGTGGAACGAAGCCGAACTCACTATCTCAAATCTTAAATTATCCGAAGCCCAATATATAATCGTGGGGAAGAGTTAGATTGATTTTATGTTGGAAGAAATTAACAGAAAGAATCCATCTAACTCGAAATTTAACAAGCCGTCGCACATATTTTACCCGTCCTCTTCCGGAACGAACAGCCACCTTTCATAATTCGCATCTGGGCCACACAAAGTGATCTCGACCTGCATCTTACTTAAGCTACGAGGTTAGTAAATTATTTCATGAACGAGGGATTTATTACAAAATATTTATAATAAGCGGAGTTAAACTTTGGAAAAATTAAGTTATATCTCATTGGGTTCTTGTTCAAAGTTTTCCTCGGAATCGTGTTCAACACTCTCTCAGCTATGGATGTACTATCATGCTGGTCCTCATTCATCTGGACGATACATCATCTGAAACTAAATCTTATTAATTACCATTTCACATAAATCTTAAATGATACTGCCTATTCTAGGTCAATTGAAAACTCGAACTAACAATTCTCGTACGTGATCCCCACCGACATCACTAGTTCACCTGCTCTAACGCTGTGTGACGCTAAATTGGTATTCGGGACACAGAGCAGCACCGACCGCAACAGCCATCCAAGTAGAAATTCAAACACAAGGAGATGAAAGGGTTGTAGAAAAAGCATCGGCTTCAATGCCCTCAGAATGCTTTGGCAAACGCTCCCTCATTCCTAGTCTGTACATGAAGACTAAGCATCCTCGATTCTTTACAGGCCATGAGGCGAAAGCTAAAGAAGACCGACATTTACAACTCGTCCCTAGGTTCATTCCATGATGACAAGCTAAACTTTCTGCAGTTCCACCAGCCATGAGCATCCTCATCCACTGGCCATGAGGCGAAAGTTAGAGAAGACTGACATTTATGACTCATCCCTGAGGTTCATTCCATAATATTCAGCTAAACGCGCCGCAGTTCCATCTGCCATGATGGCATCGATCATTTCGTACTTGGCAAAGTTTGCCTTAAGATTGTCTGCCTGCTGCTTAGCAAGTTTCTCTTCTTCTGCCTTTTGCTGCTGAGAAGGTAGAAGTACAAACCAAATTAGAGAGATTATCTAGAAGTTATTTCCCTGGTAGGATACCAATCATAATTCAGAAGTTAAAGCAGTGCTGACGGACATGAGTTCTCACAGAGTGAATGGGTTTCTCTGCCATTTAAGGGGTGTGTCAAGTATACATAGCGTTTCTAATCATGGGTTCTTTTTGAGATTTTTTATATGTGAAATCACCCGTATGATTGAGATTCTATTTATTTACCAACCACTCATAAAGGAACTTACTTTGAGCAAAAATCGAGCTTCAGCAGCATGCCTTTTATCAATATTCTTCCACTTCTGAGCTACCTCAAAGTTAGGATCATCTGGATCCAACCAGCGGACCTCTATTTTCCTACCAGGCTTTGCTGGGCGATCCTCAAACATCTCCACTTTAGCAGCACAAGCTCTCACAGGCCTCGGCATCCCAACTATCATCAGCGGGCAGCTAGCAATCAGCTTCACAATCGCTTTTGCCTGCTCCTCATCTTCCATCTCAACAAGAGCACGTTTTGGGATGTGCTCCGGCTCTATGTAGTTCGTGATGAATTGAATATTTTTGACCATTCCAAACTGGTCAAGAGCAGTCCTCAAGACAGGTTCAGTGACCTGGGGTGATAGGTTGTCACATAGACAGTCCGTTTCACCTTCTCCAGAAAAGCAGCATACTCTGTCTCCGTAGTGCTCGCCATGCAATCTATACGGAAAATTCAAAGGCTCAATAACAGGTTGGCAGCAAACTAAAGATTTATCAGCAAAAGGTATTGGCTTTAGCTCCAGATTTTGTAAGAATAAGGTGCATCAGTGCATGATATGATACACAAGTTCAATGTCATTCCTGGACAGCGGTCTCTTCTTAGGTGATAAAGCTCCTAACCAAAACCTAGTGATATGTTGGTGCCGCGCAGCGTCAGATGCAGTGATTGTATGAGCTACACAGCACCAGAACACCACTTGTAAAGATGCATGTGCTACTCATTTGGCTTGCAAGATGATTTGGTGTTGTCATGTATGATTACTAACCACACACAATGGATAAAGGATGTGTGGAGAAAAACCTACTGCTGCATTTTTAATTTGTTAGAAAGGAGATGTACCGCGACAACACTGATGCTAGGAAGGCAATGATCATGTGATGCGCAGCAGCAGCGTGTGGACCTTCTGGGCACATTTCCAAAACTTGCATGATGCTGCTGCTGCTGCACCATCATCTGATCAGAATGCCCACTTGTAAAGACGCAAATGCTACTGCTTGGCAGGAGGAGATGATTCCGTGCTAGCCAAACATAAATACACAGGATTCATTTCGCACTAAAAGCTTGCACCGAGAACATGAATAAGTTCAGCCACAAGCACATAACACAAGAACGAACGTGATGTAAACCCAATCTCTTTCAGATCCATGAAAAGCACTCAAATTCAGGGAAAAGAGACCATTGGAGAAATTAAAAGAACTACTACCAGCAAACCCCTTATTGAAATCAAATGCATTTTTCACTTCAAAACACCAATCTTTCATACTTGCGTTTTGCCCTCACCAATTCAATGAGCCAATATATCCAAACGCAAGAGGACACGACACGACTGCTGAACCTAAAACGTTCAGAGCCAAAGGAAGAAGCATTGATCCCGCCCGCTCACTGTCGAACCTAAAAACATTCACGATGCAGGTTTCGCGCCCTCAAAAATTCGTCAAATCGAGCAAAGCCCACTTCCAATTCTCGAGCAATGGAGCCGAATTCGTCGATGATAGATTGATATACATTGCGGCCGATGCCTGACAATCCTTAGGGGAAGAACAATACTCCGCATGCAATTGAAAGAGAGAGAGCGCGAGAGAGAGAGAGAGAGAGAGAGGCGTTGCGCGAGGCGAAACCTGGTTGTAAGAGGAAGCGACGGCGGGGACGGTGAACCCAAAAGCTAACCTCCAGCGGCGGCGGCGCGCGACGGTTGCTCGGCGGTGAAGGGGCGGCGAAGCCGAAGGCTGGAGGACTTGTCCGGTAGTCTCTGTCAAGCGCACGAACAGAGGGCTTATTCACGGGCCAGTTTTCTGGACCTAAAAGCTAGGTCCCGCCCGGCTCGGCCCAATTCCTCCTAATTGGTCGGACCGAAACTTTGGTTCGCTCGGGCCGGTTCGGGCCCGTTCTAATTCTTTCGAGGATATTTGATTTTTTTTTTTTTATTTATGAAATATACTTATCGTTTTATGCAAAGATCAAAATTATTCCTCACTTTTACGTGACTGGAATTAGGAGGATGCTGAATTTTTAGGCATGATTTGGCAGTGAGGAATCTAATTTGCAAAATAGTTTTGGGAGAGATTTATTTTAAGAATAACTTGTTTTGAAGAGATCTATCCTAAAATAAAAAGTCTTTGCCAATAATATTAGAACGTGCTTCTTTTGTTTATCTTATTTAGTATTTGATTTATGGGGAAATTACAAGAATCATCCCTGTACTATACTGAATTTCGATTTTGGTCCTTATACTCTATTTTGTCGTAATTAGTCTCCGCAACTTAATCTTTAGCAACAATTTAGAGACAAAAGTTCCGTTTTTCCTTCAAAATGTGGATGAAATATGCTAATTTAGTATTGGCAAATTGACACTTGAAATCTACATGTACAAGTTTCTAAAAAGAATTCACTTTTGTTCCATGTACTCTTAGAAATGTTCAAAACTTTGAATGTAGCTATTGTACTTTGATTTTAGTTATTAAACTAGTCCTCGCATTATTTTTCGACAAAATCTATATTTCTCTCCTCACATCATGATCCAAAATATTATGTCAAATTAAAATTAAGCATTAATTTGGCAATTCCCACCTTTACAAGTTTGCCCAATATAACTGAAATTATATGCAAATCTTAATCATCAATTTAATATGAGGATCGACAGTTTAATTTTTAAGTGGGTCAATGAAATTAACGAGCAATTTCTGATTTTAATTTTTCAAATCGATTTTTAATGGACAGTTTTTGATAGTCACACCAGGTAAATTTAGAATTTTTCGTAAATATGAAAAATAATTTGATGCCGTGAGTAAAATTTGAAACTCTTTTTATGGTATATTGCCGTTGAAATTAGAAATTCGGTATATATTTATCACCATGACCAAGGTAAAACAATAGAAATTATTAATGAAAGTAATTTTTTGCTCCCTGTTCAAAAAATCCACCGCATTCAGCGCCACCTGCGTCAACGCTCTCCCTTCCCTCTCCTTCCTCGCAAAAACTCGTATTCATCCTTCCCTCTCTTCTCCACTCTGCAATTCCCGATCGCTCCTTCCCTCTCCGCTTCGCTCCCGCCATCGTCCCGGCGCGTCCCTCCGCATCTCCGACCGCTCGGCGCGGCACGACCTCGCCGCTCGAATCCGTCGCTCGCGCGTCTCTCTCTCCGCCACCTCGCGGATTCCCGGTCGTCGCGCCCGCTCGAATCGACCGGGGCAGTCGATCTGGCTCCGGCCTCGAGGAGGGGGGGGGGAGGTGAGTTGATTTGATTCGATTCGCGCGGGGGAGAGCGGTGGATCGAGCGAGGTCGGATGGGGCAGGGCTCGAAGAAGAAGAAGAAAGGAGGGAAGAGGAGCAAGGGGAGGACGCCTTCCAAGGACAAGCATGCCGACGAGGACAACGAGCTCCTCGCCGAGGAAATCACTGCCCTGTGAGTCGATCCCGTTGCTTCGTGAATGATTCCGCATCCTTTTTTCCCAATGCTGGCCGGGTTTCCGTCTTCACGGTGATTTATCTGCTTGGAAGGTTTCAAGTTTGTATTTTTCAGCTGGGACACTTGCTCCTCGAGTCTCGTATATTCTACTCTGCCATTTGTGGAGTCTGTGAAGTATAATGCTACTTCATTCTAGTTACTACGCGTGCATCGACTTGGCTTAGTTGATGGGTTGTAGCGAATGAACACTGGAAGCTTGTTGTCTTTCTATTTTGCGATTACTGAAGTAAGTGACGTGCAATGGTCCAGGTCCGCGATATTTCAGGAAGACTGCAAAGTTGCAGAAACCCCGCCGAAAATCGTCATTAAGCTCAGGTTTCTTTTTAGTCGGTGTTCTGTTAATCGCATGGATTTTGATCATCTATCGTGGTTATGGATATGTTTTGGCTGGAATTAATCAGGCCTTACTCAAAAGACACGGGTTTTGATGATCTGGATGTTTCAGCCCTTCTTTTTGTAAGGTCAGTGCTCTAAATTTGGTATTAACACTATCTCTCTTGGTGTCGATTATTATGGTTCTGCCTCTCCCTTAATGTCTTTTTCTGATACAGGTGCTTACCCGGGTATCCTCACAAGTGTCCAAAGTTGAAGATCATACCGGAGAAAGGTTTATCTGAAGCTGACGCAGATAAGCTTCTCTCTCTCCTACATGAGCTGGTATGAACTGGTTCTTGGTTTTATACAACCCTTCTCAAGAGGTCTTCCTTTCCCTTTTTATATTCCTTTTCTGGTTGGGTGTTGATTGGGAAGTGCTATACAATTTGTTTTTCCCCAAAAGCTTAAGCTGTGTGGAAACAAGACCACAGACACTCCCTCTTGTATGTAAGTCAGGATCTTTCATTTAGTATATAGAGTGTAGGCACAACTATGTCAACTGACGCATAAACACAATAACAGGAATATTAAAAGGGTACCAAGCGGGTATCACCCCAGCACAAAGCTAGATACAAGAGACTTTGTCCTTACAGAATATCACGAGTTTGCCACTGGAGAACTGTTAATATTCCCCCTCAAGATGGAGCATGGATATCAATCATGCCCGGATTGCAAATATGGAAGTATATCGTAATTCTCCTCAATCCCGTTTGGAAAGTATCTGCTAACTAGTCTATGGACTTCACAAGGGGTACACGAATGAGAAACCATCTAATTTCTCCTTTATGAAGTTCCTGTCAGTCTCAACCGACTAGCTTGTTGTAGCTGTCGATCTTTTTCTTGGTACCTACATTTCTCCAAATAGATTTGTTTCTAATTTGCCTTCTATCGTGTGCCCACACATCCAGAGATGCATTATAGTTTCTGCTACACATGGTTTTGTGCACATATTGGTGTTTTAAATCATGCAGTGTTTTGTGCCATGGAGCATTGAAGGGCTTATTGCTGTCCCACGGAATTTTACCTTGGGCTTAAGGAGCATTTAATTATTGCAAAGGATGCTAGAAGCACTTTTGTAGTTCATGCGATTTGCTTGTACTTATGGGTGAGAAGTCATACGTTTTCTGCATCATGTGGCAAAATAGATCCAAAGTATAGACATTGTACTCCTTTTGGGACTACCTGGTCTTTGATCCTCATCAAGGGAATAGTTTTAACTTTCACTCTTACCTAAGTTAAACTCCAAATACTCTCGACTTTTGTGAAATTGGACATAAACACTCATTTTTCTTTGGCAAGCATGGAGGGGAGGGATAATTACTGAACATTGTAACTTTATTTCCCACTAAAATTTACTTCAATTTCCACACCCACCCAACATCTTACCACACTTCTCCTCCTTACGAAACAAAGCATCAGATTCTAATGTTCTTTTCAAAGCTCCAACTTTTGTTTGCTCCCACTTGGTTTGATGTGCTCACACTATAATGCAGAAGTCATACATTGGGGGATATCAAATCGTTTATAAATAGGGAAAACAGGTTTTACTAATTAGAGCTTGATGCAACTTGGCAATTTTTCTGTTTCTCCTCCACATGTCTGACTAAAACAATGGCACCATCGTATATATCCCGAGTACGGGATTTTATCGATCAACTAATGATACCAAAATATATAGTGATTTTTCAACAAATTCATCCCTGAAAGCAAAAATGGGACTCGCAATTCCCTTTAGCATTTGCACATACAAATGTGGTTGAAAATTAATTGGAGGAACCCTACTGAAAATGCAATGAAGGAACAAAAACATGAATCACCCCCTTTTAGCAAATTATTTAGTGATTTTTTAATAAATTTATTGCTGAAAGCGAAAGTGGGACTCACAACTCCCTTTAGCATTGGCGCAAACAAATGTAGTTGAAAATTTTATGGGAGGAGCCTACTGAAAATGCAAAGAAGGAGCAAAAACATGAATCATCTCCTTTTAGCTCTCAGTTAGAGTTGATAGTCGTGGGTGGGGGTTTGGTGTCCAGATTATGTATGCATTATCTTTGTTTGTCTTCCAGCTAGCTTTGCAGGTTTGTCATATGCCTTTCCCAGATATTGTCAAATTTATTGCAGTTGAGATAAACAGGCAGTGGACATAAAACATGCTCATATTCCAAGAATGCTATCTTTTTGTGCAGAAATTTGAAGTATGTGCATATGCAAGTAATATGGATGTACTAGCGATAGAGCAGCTAAAACCATGGTTATATATTGTTAATGTCTTCAGTATAATTCATTTACGGTCATTTTTGCCTGATAACGTTGATGAACTTCATAGGGCAGTGTCTGAGGAAGTGTTTACAGTTATAAAGGAATAGAGAAGAATGCAAGCCTGTCTACTCTGCTAGGAATAGAGAAAAATGCGAGCCTGTCTATTCTGCTATTTTATAACATGACTACACTTTACATTATGTCTTGTTCAATATGTGGAGACTTTGAGTACAATGCGTTTTGTTGATCATCACTCTCTTTTGTATTCAGGCAAATTCTAATGCTCGTGAAGGACGTGTAATGATTTACAATTTGGTGGAGGCTGCTCAAGAGTTTCTGTCTGAGATTGTCCCACTAAACCAAGCACAAAAATCGGTATGCTTGAAGACTCCTTTGATGTAGTGCAGTTCATGATTTTAATACAGCTATGGTGGAATTATCAATTTTGTGAGGTTTGTTTTCTGCAGTAAGTTTAATTTGACCTTTTCATCCTTCGGACCACTTTTGGAAAGAACAATTTGTTATATGGCAGGGACATTGTTTGACAGGATGAAAATTACCATGTATTTTCTTTGTCCTGAAATTTTCAATGGTGTGAAATAGAATTTTTATGCGCTTTCATCAGTATATGCAGAATTAAACCTGTATGTGAAAATAAATCTATTTTTTTCCTTATAATGTCCAAGGAGGGGATGATATGTGATGTTTGTGGAAGGTGGGAAAGAATGCTTCATTAGAGTGATGGTTGTAGCTATATAACAGAGTTTACGCACTCTTAATATGCTGTTTCCTTGTTAAAATTTTACGATTTACGGCTATCATTGGAGGACTGATAATGTTGTTGAGATTTATGCAAAAACAAATTCTTTGATAGGGAGAACTCATGAAAATAATTAGGAAGACCTGGTCCTCATGGCATGTGTCAATGTTGTTCAATACGGTGCTTACGGAAGATTTTACCACTAGGACAGTGTCTTGTGAATGGAAACAATTGATGCAAGATCACTCACCTTTTGGATGAAAGGTATTGTTGTAAATACTGTTAGAATTTTCAACCAAAAAGCTTAAGCTTTTAGGTGAAGGGAGACTATAAGTATATGAGACCTTTATAAACCCCATACAAGGGATGTGTGATATTTTAAAATTCCCTCTTATGTGTAAATCGGAGGGAGAGAGGCACGTAGAATTGATGAACTGGGACCCATAGGCGTGCAAAATAAACTAAGGCTTGAACCTAGCTGCTAATACAATTATAGAAACTTCAACTCAAAAGTTTTAGTTTTTAGGTGGAGGGAGACAACATTTATTTAAAAGGCGGTCCTTTCATCTTTCCAAAATGGAAGTTTCTGTTTAGAACTTTTTCTGTTTCAGTTATTACTTTGGTTTCCTTATCAAACTTTTCAGTTCAAAGACGGTAGGTTGAGGGAAACATTTTTGTGTATAATTTTTTTTTTTTTTTTTTTTTTTTTTTAAATTTTAATTTCGAGATGGTCAAATGTTGGCAACTTTTTTATGATCAAATTATGGAGGACGCCTGTCCATTGTTCAATTATCTAGTTACAGACTACAGTCACATATCCACAACAAATGCCTGAAACTTGCTCATGAGTTCAATGAGCTAATAAATTTGATGTCTAGTACCACAATGAAAATTAAAGAATATTTTCTCTCTGTATATTTAAACATTCAAAGAACTTTCCATTTTTATTCCTATTTTAGACTAAACATATTTCATGATCAAGTTGTATAAAACTAAATATTTTTTCTTGAAGCTCTCTAATTTTTTAATTTGGATGAAGTTTCCATTTTCTTTAGCAACTTCGGTCGTGTTAGTTAAGAAATATTTTAAGCAATCTAGTTTATTTATTTTCTCTTTCTTTCAAGTTATTATGTAATAAATTTTTTCCAACTTTACTAAGAATATCGTTCCACTTGAGTAAGCATACTGTATTCATAAGTTTTAATATATTTTGAAAATTTGAACCTATTATAGTCTTTGTATATTCTTTATCTTGATGTTTTTCTCTGTGAGTTTCACTTGGTATTTTTCTCAAAAAAAACTTGTCAACTGCCATCCTTCATTGCTCACTGAGGGACAAATGCCCCCTAAACTGTTGTCAATTTAAAATCGAATCCATGAGATATTCCAGTGGATTGTATTTCATTAATATAGCATATTGTCTCCTTTTTCCATAAAATTTAAATATGCAATCTTCTTGATGCCATAATTGCCATGAATTTTCTTATGGAGGCAAGAGTAAACTTGTCAACATAGTAAGCTTGTGGGTCTAATGGAGTTGAATTAAAGTGGCTAATGCTCATCATCCTCTCTGATGGTTCTTGACAGTTGGTAGATGACATATATGATATTGAATGGTCTTCATAACTCTTCCTTGAGGCATAGGCAAAATCTACATACACATTTTGTATCTGGTATGCAGCTTTTGGAGGTCCTCTAGCAATAGGTGTTTCCTTGATTGATCTGTTATTGCTATTGTGTATTTGTTCATAAATAAGTATGCTTAGTCTTTATGATTGTGACATGTAAAATTGGTGATCACTCTTGTACCTCTAATGACTACCTTTTGTGTTTTAATGGCTGCTCTTTGCAGAGCTAGGTCTGGTTCAACTTTTGATTGATGATTTTCGTTTGTTTCACCAATTTTAATGTTGATGATGATACTGGTGTGGAAAACTAGCAGACAATTTTGTTCTTATGTTAAACCATATTGAGTGGTTCTGTCCTGGCCTTTTTCTGAAGGTACCATGCTCAACCAAGGATGACAATGACCCGTTGTTTCAGAAGGACATGGCAGCTTCATTGAACAAAGGTGGCTCTTCCAGAGAACCCTTTGTATATGGTTTTGTAGACCTCTTTGGTAGCTCTGGAGAGTCATGGCATTGGGGTCTGAGTATGGATCAGAGAAGTGAGAAGAATTCTTCTGTACAGTTGCATGCATCAGGAGTTTCAAAATTTCGATTTGAGCTTCCGGATAAGAAGGTTAATAAAGGTTTAAAGCTATAGACAATGCTAGATAAGAAGCAACCATCAGTGCTCTTCCCTACTAACAATTTGGAAAAGCTTGAAGAAGAAAATGATAATGATGAGAAGAGTATGTCGACTTCTTCTTCAAGTGAAGAAATGATGGAGAAGTTTGTAGAATTTGGTTTTGGAGGCGTGGAGGTAAAGAATCTTATTTTTTGTTGCACAAATATGTGGAAGTAAAATGTTTCATTTCCTTAATATCTTTTAACTGATCTTGATGAACATTAAATAATTCCTGCTTCTAGTTTCTAATACATTGACTTGGAGCCTATGTAATAGTGCATTTTCCATATCCTTTCCTGGTTACCGTGAATGAAACATAATAAAGGCATGTTAATGCAGAATGTGGTTTTCCAGGAACATGCATCCGATGTTGGCTATGAAGATGGCAATAATGATGATGATGACAACGACGACAGCAGTGGCTGTAATTTTGATGATGTGGATGATGATCACGATCATGTTCATTCCGATAGCCTGTCATCTGAGTCCACGATTCATCATCAAGCCCCTCAAATTGTCAAGAAAGATCTGATACTGGTGTTGTTTTCTGCTCTATTTTTCAATGGTTTTACTTGCTTCGTAATTACACCAAGTCAAAGTAATGTGCATATCTATTTATTTTGCAGGTTCATCTCCTTCGTCTCGCTTGTGCTTCTAAAGGGCCATTGTCTGATGCTTGCCCTCAAATAGCCTTGGAACTATACAATCTGGGAGTATGTGATTAAGGTGCTTTTTGTCCGTATAATGTTATTGGTCCACTGACTAAACTGTGCTTTTTGGTGGTTTTGTTTAGATTCTTTCTGATTGGGTACGTGATTTGGCATTAAAACAGTCCTCACTGTTTAAGAGAACTTTTGATCATGCTTTTCAGCAGCATGCGGTCAGCCTCTCTTCTCTCTCCCTTCTTTCATCTCCTATTATTTGAGAGATTACTCTGAAGTATATTCTGTAATCCGTCTTGTTCTTTGTTCTGCAGACTTCATCAAAAGTTTCGCAGTTTTGGAAGCCTACAGCTGATATTGGGCAGCCCAGTACTCTTCCTCCAAGTTCCCGCTATCTCAATGACTTCGAGGAACTTCAGACTCTGGGTAAGATATCACCTTCTCAACTTTTCTTCTTAAATCTTGGCATAATTTGAATGTCATGAAGTAAATTGCAACAATATACTACCTAATAATTGATTTTGAAGTATGGGGTTGCACAACTTGCACTATCAGTTGATATGAGTGAAGTTGACTGACTTAGGAAACACATTGAGTAACAGCAGTTTTATTTCTGTTTGGTTTTGCTACTGTCTTGAGAAATTGGTGGCTATCACTTCTCAGTCATTTTGTTTCTATGCATGACTCCCCTGGAATTGTTTCTCTTGTTTGGTATGAGAATTACTGCCTCATTTTTCTTTTTTCACATGGAGCATGGATAGTGGGAAGTGCTGTAAACTGGTGCTTTATATGCCTATTGAAATATACATTCTATATTTGAAGGGAACATTGGGATTAGAGCTTTATAAGTTGAATTTAGAGTTGATAAAAAAATCCCAAGGATATCCCTTCTTGACCATGATCTTCTTAGGCAATCCATGTTGGGCAAATGGTATCTTACTGGCTGCCCATTCTTTTCCATTTTAAATTACATGTTCGCACTTTAAGCTTTGAAAGCTCTTTCATATGCATAGCTAGATTTACAATCGATGAAGAGGGAGGTAGGGCAAGCACTAACAAGAAAATTTTGGTCATGCTGGTAGGCCTACTTGGTCAGGAGAGCAAATAGTTGACAAATAAAGAGGGAGGGAGAGAGCTTAAGTTTTTGGCAAAATGGTTATTGAACTGGAATACTTTGGCAAAAATGGTTGTTGAACTGGAATACGATACCGGGACAGTGTCATGCTCAGACAATGCACATTTTGCAATGGTGACGTTGTTAAGCTCGGAAAATGCAGATAATGTAGTTACTTCGCTTATCAAATTTGAGGAACTCTACTCCAATTGAAATGTAACTATAATGACCTCAAAATGGATTTCTATACTAGTACCTTAATGTAAGAAGGACCAAGATAAGCTGTGGTATCTGCAGGTCAGTTGTCCATTCAAGTTCGTTTTAATTACTTCTGCCATGCTTTGACGAGTGTCTGCCCTTTTCAAGTGAGAATAGTTTTAAGACCGTTTTTGCAAGTGAAGATAAGATTGAAATTGGACTACTTGTTTACCTTTTGATTTTGTTTTGTTTAAAATTTATATGTTTCCTCTCATTTAATGAAACAGGTCATGGTGGTTTTGGCCATGTTGTCCTTTGTAAGAATAAATTGGATGGTAGGCAATATGCAGTGAAGAAAATCCGGCTCAAGGACAAAAGCTTGCCTCTGAATGACCGTATATTAAGGTAACTTCTCACTGATATATGACAAGCTATCTGAGAGTAAATTTCTCTATTGATGCAGAACTTGCACCATAATTTGAGTAAATATGTTGAAAAACACTTAATCTTGGATTTGATGATATTTATTTTTGTTGTTTCGGCCTATCTTTTAATCTTGTTAAGGGGAGTGTTTGTAGATTACATGATTGACATGAAGGGGACTTTAGAAAATTACTGTTATTTTAACTGAATAATGTGATTGCCTTTGGAGTGGAAAGTTACTATGCTTTTGTAGACAGTTTAGTGCTTAAATGATTTTCAATCAGAAGGGTGTCTATAACCACTTCCATTGTAGCTGGGAGCTAGTTGTAATTATGATGGATGGATCATTTTTGTATCAGTTGCATTTGGAAAAGGAGGATCTTGGTGTGGTTATATGTGGTTTGTATGGTAGTCATCCAATCATCCTTTTATTTGTGGCCTATCAGCTTACTGTGATTGCTGGCGGAGGGAATTGTGAAGGGATGGCAATGAATTTATATAGACCATTTCTTTAGGTTTATGATAGCTAGCTGATGATACTTGGGTAAATTACTGGCAGACTTGTCTATGATAGAGGCCCCCTTCTGATTCAATTTAAGGTCTAAGTTATTCAATAGCCTTGTTTGACTTTATAGAATACTTAATGACATGAAATTATGTCAATTCACTGCCAAATTTATCAAATTTGTCGTGGCAATTGATGTTGCCTATTAAAATTTAGTCGGGTTCTTTCTTCTTCAATGCACCCTATTAATATCATACAAATAGAAGGGAAAATATTAACTTCCTTTTTCTTGTTTCATCATCTCAAGTTTTTAACAGTCCATTTACAGGGGAGAAGGCTTCATTCTGTTTAGTTGCACTTCTCTACCCGGATATCCTTTCCCTATATTGATATGAGCTTCTCAATTTTACGTAACACTCAATTAGTTTTGTATTTTACTACTAATATGCTACTTAGTTATAAAACAATATTATTTTCTCTAGATTTGTGGTCAGGATTATCTGACAATGCATTGTTATTTTTTAGTACCATATATTGTGGGAATGGCTTGGACTAGTATCTGCTTGGAAGGGAATATTGCTGGTTTTAAATACATGGATAGTTGCACAATGTGTCTATGGGGAGTACAGTCTGTCTTCTCTGTACAGCCCAGTGGTTATGTCATCTCTTCTTTGGCAATCTATTTTCCTTTAACAGAATGACTGATTGGATGGGGAGGTTTGATGGAGAAGCTGTAGTTTGCATATTCGTTGTCGTGCTTCTGTAGTGTTTGTAATTGTGTTAGAAGACAAGATAGAAGAAGAAACACTACCAGGTAGTGTTTGTAATTGTGTTACTGGCCGAACAGTAATTGCTAAATGGCACAATAAGCAAGTCATAAAAGCTTTGCAGATTCCAGTACACTTAGCTATGTACAGTTGAGCTTTTTGGTTCATGTGTAAGGATGTGCCATGCAAGGTTTAGCAACTACTGTTCCGCCAGTAACACAATTACAAACACTGCTCAAGGAATACTACAGAAGCACGACAACGAACGTGCAAACTACAGCTTCTCCATCAAACCTCCCCATCCAATCAGTCATTCTGTTAAAGGAAAATAGATTGCCAAAGAAGAGATGCTATAACCACTGGGCTGCACAGAAAAGACAGACTATACTCCCCATGGACACATTGTGCAACTATCCATGTATTTAAAACCAGCAATGTTCCCTTTCAAGCAGATACTAGTCCCAAGCCATTCCCACAATATATGGTACTAAAAAATAACATTGTCAGATAATCCTGACCACAAATTTAGAGAAAATAATATCGTTGGTGATATTGTCTCACTTAACCCCCTGGAACATAGATGACCAATCTGGAGAATGGAAACACTGTTGCATGAAATGCTTAAGCAAATGGAACAAGCAAAGAAAGTGATTATGTTTCCCATGTTCTCTGACTCCCATTGCTAAATGTCAATCAAGTGGCAAGCATTTGCTAATTCGGTTATCAATATATGACACAGTATTTTTACTGTAGGTTAGTATAGTTCATTAAATGTGTGACATTTGGTGGCTTGACTCTTTTTTTGGAGTTTTATTTATTTTTCAATGTAGTGCTACGAATTTCACTGTCCAGATTTCATGTGATCTTATGATGTGTGTATATGCATTAACAATGTGGTTGTGAACAGGGAAGTGGCCACTCTGTCACGTCTGCAGCATCATCATGTTGTGCGGTACTACCAGGTAATAAGTAACCCTTTCATGGGATTTCTTTTCTTTACTCTACTGCCCTTACTTCAGGCTCAGGGATCAACCAGTTTTGCTTTTATAGACTGTTGTTTCTCTTTGTTGACATTTGTACTTTTACATATAAACGAGCTTCAAATCTGTTGCTGATGGTGGTTCTATCCAAAATACTTGGTTTTTATTTGTTTTAATTCTGAATCTGTAAATTGTTCAATACGAATGTGATTTGGAAAACTTTCCAGGCATGGTTTGAAACGGGAGTTGCTGGTTCACATGGTGATGTTGCTTGGGGTTCTATGACTGCAGCAAGCGCCACTGTAAGTGACCAGAACACAAGCTCCATTGACGTCTATGGGCAAGATAACAAACTTGAATCGACGTACTTGTACATTCAGATGGAGTACTGCCCTAGGTATAGTTCTTGTATGTTTGACTAATAGAACTATTAGTCAACCGTAATTTTTCCTTGGCTAAATATTGCTAGATGTACGAGTTGGGAAATATTTGTATGTCTGTAATCATAAGTGCTGATATTTTGGATGCATCTTTTTTTTTTTGGGTCATGGGTGTCCATTATTTATCTAGCATAACACATTTACGGTATCCTATTAATTCCATTCCATTAGTGGCATTTCCCGGTTAAGCCATCTAAACAAATTTTTCCTTGTTTTGCCAAAGGTGTTTCTTCTTCTATCTTGTCTTCTAACTGGATTACTGTTGAGATACCTTAGCACCAGTTATCACGTGACAATATCGTACGAAACTATTCTTGCAAGCAAACCACAAATTGGAATCCAAATCATGTGTAACCTTTGTGCAACTGACACTTTTCACCTTAAAGTGTTGTCGCACATGACTTGCAATATTTTATTAGTCTTACATCCATGTAGTCTCTTTCCAGGGTATGGCTTAAACTTTTAGTTGGACGTTATATGATGAGGTTTTTCATGCCTCATTCAATATCTTGTTTTGTGTTTTGACAAAAAAACTGTAGATTATGTGTACATCTGAAATTTTCTTCTCACTTATGCCTTACAGTTATTATTATAAATTCCTCTGCTTGAGTTCAAATATGTATGAGCTCTGGTGATTGATACACGTGTATTTTGTATAGAGTGATATATTTTACCTGCTAGTAAGAAATTGCATCCTTATTATTATTATTATTTTTTTTAATTATTTTTTTTTGCGGCTTGAAGGACTCTTCGCCAGTTGTTTGAATCATATCAGTTTGACAAGGAAGTTGCATGGCATTTGTTTCGCCAAATTGTAGAAGGCTTGGCACACATACATGGACAAGGGATCATCCATCGGGATCTGACGCCGAATAACATTTTTTTTGATGCCCGTAATGATATTAAAATTGGAGATTTTGGTCTTGGTAAGTTTTGGCAATTACATTTTCTTTGGTCTGACCTAAAAGGTTATGTAAGGTTTTCTTATGCATGGAAAATGTTCAATCAGAGATGTATTTGGAGTGATTTTGATAACTGCTATGTTCCTTCCGAGCAACCCTTTTTGATAAAGGCCATATGCACCTGTTCAAACTATCTTCTTTAAGAGTTGATATCAGTAATTGAGAATCTGTGGTATGAAAACATAAATGTGCTGCACATTTGACATTTACTTTTGAGTTCATCGTGAGGTTGAAATAGTTATCCTCCTATTTGTTCTTGGTGTATAGTGATCATAGCAGTGTAATAAATAAAGCAGGAGCTCAAGTAAAATAAGATGTTCGAGCTTTTACTTAAGAGAACAAAAAAGTTGAATGGCAACAGTGAATTGATTTTGTCTATTTTGTTGTTGGCATTTAGCAAAATTCTTGAAACTCGAGCAGTTGGATCAGGACCCAAGTTTTATGACCGAAACTACTGGAGTTTCCATCGATGGTACAGGTCAAGTTGGTACCTATTTCTATACTGCTCCAGAAATTGAGCAAGGGTGGCCAAAAATTGATGAAAAGGTACATTGGCCAACTTTGTCTGACTTATTTAAGCAAGTTCTGGGATGAATTATCCAACTACTTCACTGGCACTCTGCATTATCTGCATCTTTAAAATCTTGACTGGTATTCAATGCAGGCTGACATGTATAGTTTAGGGGTTGTGTTTTTTGAGCTGTGGCACCCATTTGGGACAGCTATGGAGAGAAACATTATACTTTCAGATCTGAAACAGAAAGGAAACCTTCCACCTCTTTGGGTTGCTGACTTTCCGGAGCAAGCTTCCCTGCTGCGACGCTTGATGTCTCCTAGTCCTTCTGAGCGTCCATCTGCAACTGAGCTTTTGGAGAATGCCTTCCCACCAAGGATGGAGTCTGAATTGTTAGACAGTATGTATTCAAATATGTCATTTCTTTGTGTCTATGTGGCACACGTTATTACGTGCATGTTGCAGTTACCTTGTGCACAACCATGCCTGCATGCATGCACATCTTCTTGCATGAGAGGCTAGGCCTCAGCTATCATTTAAAACTTGTTTTTGGTGAAATATCGAATAATTGTAAAGCAGGGTGTTTTACTCATGTCATACTCTATGAATATGTACAGATATTCTTTGTACAATGCGAAATTCAGAGGATACAAGTGTGTATGACAAAGTTGTGAGTTCCATCTTTGACAATGAAGCCTTGAGGATGAAAGACAAACATCAGAATGGGGATGGATTAAATTTGCATAAATTTCGTGATTACTCTATCCAGTACCCAGAGTTTGACACTGAACTACGTGACCATGTCATGGAGGTCTCAAGGGAAGTCTTCAGACAGCATTGTGCAAAGCATTTGGAGATTATTCCTATGTGCTTAGCAGATGATTCTCCGCAGATCAAGAGGTTCTTTTTGTTGTATTCCTGGTCTAATCATCTTACAATGAGAATTTTTTAGCATGCTTTCCTTTCCTTTGGAAAACCAGATGTCCCTGACTATCTCTGTTTTTGTTTACAAGGAGTTCTGTCAAAGTATTAACACATGGTGGTGATGTGCTTGAACTTTGCTACGAGCTGCGTTTACCATTTGTTAGTTGGGCTGTCACGCAGCAGGTATCACTTATGAATTCCCTCTATTTGATTTATTTTTCTTTAACAGAAGTTGTCAACGTTTTCTCTTATCATTGCTTTAAATTATGCTTTCCCATCAACTTGCATAATATCCTCATAAAAAAGGATGCAGATATCTTGTTTTCTTCCACTGAAAAAGTTCATTGTCTTCTTTCTTTCACTTCAGCACGTTCTCTTCGCCTCATTGTTTGTTTGTTTGTCATTGTCCACTCCCCTCGGACAATGCTTTTGTTCCTTAAACCACTAAAGAAAAGTAAGATTTAATGGAAAAATGGAGTTTTTACTTTGGTATATTTTTCCCTAATGTCGCTGTATATTTGTGAATTTTGGTTGGTAGTTAGCAGGTGGCCATAAATAAGGTTATTAGTGTTTTAAGTGTCTTATGCTCTATGGTTATAGGCATCTTATCATCTCTTTTATTGATCTATTTAGTAAAGATATAGCCTTCGAATATTTTGTCTCTCCCTCTCTTGGAGATCCTAGAATATTTACATGGTGTCAGAGCCACCAAGAGAGGCGACAAACTAAATCGCATGTCAATGATCAGCTTGCTCTATACTTCCAACATGTTTGTTTCCCCTCTACTTGTATTATAGTGGTCTTATGGGGGTCATTTTATTTATACTGTTTCTGAACAGATACAACATAATTAAACATGAATTGAAATTTATCTTGCTGCTTTTGCTTTGGAGATTTTTGAGAACTTTCTCAAGCCATATTAGATCCTATGGCTACAGGATTTGGATTTAGTAATTGAAACTGACTGTGCTTTTGTCAATTTAAAGAAATCTTCATGCAAGCGATATGAAATTTCGTACGTCTTTAGGAGAGCTGTTGGTCGTTCTCCACCAACTCGCTACCTCCAGGTACTTGTGAACATTTCCATAGTAATAACTCTTATGAATTCATCGTCTCTTGAAAAGAAAGCCCTGAAAGAAAAGTTAAACTCAAGTCAAGTCTTATGTCTTTTCTGTCTGTAATTATCAACAGGGCGACTTTGACATCGTTGGAGGTGCATCTGCCTTAACAGAAGCAGAAATTATTAAGGTCTCTTTGTCTCTGTCTGTCTCTCTCTCTGTGATTCCATTTATTGATAAACATATCAGTTGGACTGTAACGAGAATCGTGGAGTCTTAAAAGTTGTTTGCTTGGTGTTGTCATTTGCTTTTTGCCTCTGATATCATTGTGCCTTAATCTGTTCCCCTATTTAGCAAATATGTAGAAATTACACAGAAAACTTTTTATGCAATGCAAGTAATATCTATGGTGCAACCTCAAGCCCACATTCTCTGTTCAAACACTCTCAGCCCATTTGGTTGTGAAGTTACTAGCAACTTATGTTTTTTCAAGCAACATATTTTAGATGGCTGTCTTCTGTTGAACAACTCAGCTATTTTGCGTGGTAATGAAGAGTGTTTCCAAACGCGAGGGAGGCATCTCCTGGGGGCACCCATGCTCAGCATAGCGTAGCTTCGGTGCCATGTCTAGTGTGAGGTGATGGGACATCACCTTGGTGTCATTAGGATAGTGCCTCAGGCGAGGTGCTTCTCTGCTAAGGCGATGCCTCTGCAAAAAGTTGTGCTTTTGGAAATTTTTGCACTTATTTAAGTGAAGATGAGGAAAGGATGGAAGCCCTGTTTTGTAAAAGTGAAATATTTTTCAATTTAATTGGAAGAGGTTGACAGTTTTGTGCCAACAGAATGTGCTTAGAAGCTTTTTAGCATCCATTATAAGGCAAAAATTTAAGTGAAGATGAGAAAAGGATGGAAGCCCTGTTTTGTGAAAGTGAAATATTTTTCAATTTAATTAGAAGAGGTTGACAGTTTTGTGATAACAGAATGTGCTTAGAAGCTTTTTAGCATCCATTATAAGGCAAAAATTTAAGTGAAGATGAGAAAAGGATGGAAGCCCTGTTTTGTGAAAAGCGAAATATTTTTCAATTTAATTAGAAGAGGTTGACAGTTTTGTGATAACAGAATGTGCTTAGAAGCTTTTCTTCATCCATTATAAGGCAAAAATCTTCATCGTCATCTCTCTCTCTCTCTCTCTCTCTCTCTCTGTGGCATGTAATTAATAAGAGAATACTTCACTTATTATTTCCCCCCCTTCAGTTTTTGCTATACAATAAGTCAATCATCATATTGTTTAACACATTGTTCGTCTATTTGTAAAATGTGTCGCAACTTTAACTTTGTACCTTTATTCACTGAGGTGAGCCCCTAGCTAGGTACCTGGTGCAGTGGATTTCTTGTGCTCCTTGGGCTAATATATGCATTTTTCTATTAATGTTTGCAGGTCACAATGGACATTGCAAGTCACTTTATCCCCCCTGAATCTTGTGATGTTCATCTGAATCATGGGGACTTGCTGGAAGCAATATGGTCTTGGACAGGTATCAAGGCTGAACACAGACATAAAGTTGCAGAGGTACTTGCATCAATGAGGGTCGTCACACACATTAATTGTATGTAAATCTGAGCTAACAGGTTCTTCCAATTTCTCTTTTAAGCTTCTCTCACTCATGGGTTCGCTGCGTCCTCAATCCTCTGAGTGGAAATCAAAATGGGCTGTGATAAGGCGCCAGCTTTTGCAGGTATAAGCAAATTCACATGGTCTTGTTAACCTCTATGTTTAACACTGCTTCTCTGGTATCTATATAGAGGTCCACATAGTAGATTTCTGAAGTTACACATCTGCAATCTTTTGTACTATCCCTTACTTGATGAGCTAAGTCTTTGTCTGTGAATTGGATCTGGGTTTTAGTTCTGATAGAATAATTTTTCCCAAGTAGTGCTCATATTCTTGTGTTTGGGAATTAATTTGACTTCCAGATGGTGTTGGACAGGAAAGTGGAAGTTGTCCTTTTTATAAGTACGAGATATTCCTGTTAGTGCATAATTGGTGAGAACTCAACAGAATACTCATTTGAGGGGATATGAAGTGCAATATACATGTGTCCTTAGGCATTTATCCAGCATATCAGAAATTCAGTTCATAAATCCATTTTTCTTTTTCGGGCAGCTAGCAACCTCGAAGGATCTACAGCATGTTCTGTACAATAATGGATTTAATGAAAGATCTCTCCTTAAGTAATTCTTCTAATAGAAATGAAGAACACCAAATTAATCATTTTTAGAGATTTAAAGCTCGTGGGATAATTTCTGAGAGAGCTTCGTGAAAGCACGACTGAAGGATGGGGTCCTAATGAATTAGGGAGAGGAACTTTTGAACAATGATGAGGCATAAAGTAGACTTTACAGTTCATCATTATCTTTAGTCTAGAATGGAAATTTGAAAAGAAAATGGTAGTGAATGTTGCTGGAGGCAAAGGATGAAGTGAACCATATTATTGGTTCAGACTTTGTTCCTGTGCCCAAACCTACCATATTGCAAAAAGCAAGTATCAAAAGATGTATAAGTAATCTCAATCACTAATTTTTCTTCTTTGGGCCAAAGGAGCACTGAAGCTGTTTTTGTATGGACAAATGGTGCATACTAGCATTCTTAATAAAACAGAAGTTTGTTGCTGACAAATGATATTGGTGAAATGCACACAATCATAGTGCATAGTATGACTGTTTTCCTCAAGAAAAAGACAATGTGGATAAGTTATCCAAAAGAAAATTTTCAAGATCTTATTAATGCCTGACATTAGCTCAATGCCTATATATCATCTTATTATAAATTTTGTGGAAGTGGGAATCAGCATGTATATCTATCAGGTGCTGATGAATGCATTGTAAATAGACCAACTTAAGTATCTTTAATGCTTCGAGTTATTCTTCTTTTGTTTATTATAACACTGGGAACACTGAAATTTAACACTTTCTTTGTACCTTTTCTTCTTATGTTTTTTTTGGAGAAAATGTTCTCATGTCTACACATGGCTAAACAAGAATTATCTGTTAAATTGGTTGAATGTTATACCACACATTCATTTAACAGTTTGACTTTATAGAGTAGTTGGCAATGGTTTGACAATTTGCATGGTATTAAAGCTGAAGGTCCTAAGTTTAGATCTTTCCATGCCCTTATTTGCCTGCCCAATTGTATGTTTTCATGCTTTAGTCTTACGCCAAAGTCTAGCGTATGCGTGAATAAGAGTGCTATATTATTTAAAGATTGAACCATGCCTTTATTTAATGACTTAAACTTTTATAACAGTTGCTGGTGGACTCGTATATGTAACATTTACAATGTGACTAGTGTCAATAAGCAATCTAGTGGACTATGCTAAACTTTTTTAATCATGATTATCTGTGTACCTCTTCATGGGTCCTGTAAACTCTTTTCAGGAACTTAAACTGGGAGAAGGCATTGTAAATAGATTGCAGACAGTGGGATTAAGGTTCTGTGGAGCTGCTGATCATACTCTTTCTAGGCTCCGGGGTGCCCTTCCAGCTGGTATAATTGATGTTGTGTCTTTTACTTTCTTTGATGGATTTTATTTTGGTCATTAATGGCACCCCCTTGGCAGATAAGCCTACTCGCAGGGCGCTTGATGAATTGTCAGACCTCCTTAGTTATTTGAGAGTTTGGAGGATTGAGAAACACGTCTATATTAATGCCTTGATGCCACCATCAGAGTACTATCATCGAGATATATTCTTTCAGGTATTTGAATTTATACTGTTTATATGAACGATTCATTCATATATGAGTTGAGTACTTTGAACATCTGATATGTGACTGTGTTGTGGTTCTGTAATATCATGTACTCCTATTTCTAGTCTCAAAATTGTAGATGCATGTGGCATTTGAATATGTAGCCATGTGTTGGCGTGTTTGAGGCTCAGCACTAATTGTTCCAGTTTGAAAAGATCACTTATCTTGAGTAGTCCAAATGTTTCAAATCTGCCTCTGAGCGACACTAATGCTTACAAAAAGGGTTTGGCGACTGAGTTCCTTATGGTGACATATGGCTTGTTGCCTTTACTTTTGATGTGTTGACTATATTTTGTTGCCTTTACTTTCAATGTGTTGACTATATTAATTCTAAATTGAAATACAAATGCAGAATTTCAGATGCTTACTCTATACATTATCCTGTTGCGTCAAAAATCTGAAATATATAAGATAATCCATTTTCAAACTTTGGATAATTCATGTTGAGTTGTATGCTATTTTACTTTCCCAGGTACATTTAATACGGGAAAACAACTCTGGATCACTTTTGGAAAGTGCATTACTCGCTATTGGTGGACGCTACGACTACTTGCTTCATCAGCTGTGGGAACATGAGCATGTAGGCTATGAGATTTTCCTTTTCCGCTTGATTCTCTATAACTCATAAGCACAAAAGCACATATTTCCACTTGGCGAAATAAGTATTCCTCTAGGATTTATTGAAGGTATTCAACTGGATAATTAAGTTGCACCTTGATTTAGTGGCTGGATGTTCTTATTTGCCAAATTATCTATGGCAGTCCTCGGTCTGAAACCCCAGAATCTGTCATTTTTTGATTCACTTAAATGGCGTGGTCTGTGCCAAGGATTGGTATTTCACTGCGCATATAATATTTCAGGATAATCCTCTTAGGTCGCATCACCTCAGTCTTTAGTCTTTTTAGGGGAAAACATCACAAGTCGTTATTTCTTTGAGACTTTGAATTTGGTTTTAATATTGGCCAGCTATTGATTTGCTTCCTTCACCAATATGACTGATTTTTGGACATGATAGTTCCTGAGCTTGACTATTGTTGGGTTTTGCTGTTCTGACTGTGCCTTTTCCTGCTCAGAAAGCAAGTCCTCCAGGTGCTGTTGGGGTAAGTTTAGCATTAGAGATGATAATTCGGCATTCATCTGTGGAAATAAAACCTTTCAGGTAACATCTTTCTGAAATTTTCACTTGCTTCCTGCTTAAAAGTCATTGACCATAAGTTTTCTCATTTGATATTCATGTTCTTCCCTCCATTTCTTACTCCTGAAGAAATGAAGCTGGCACCAGTGTTCTCGTATGCTCAAGGGGAGGAGGTGGTTTGTTGGTTGACCGCATGGACCTTGTTTCTGAGTTATGGGAGGCAAATATTAAGGTTACCAAAATGAAAATTTCCAATGCTCTTTTTACCTTTCTTGTTATGCTGCAGTTATTGGTTGCTTTTCTGTCTGAAACTCCTTTCTTGCCAACTATCTGATGCAACAGGCAGAGTTTGTGCTGCTACCTGATCCAAGCTTTACAGAGCAATATGAATATGCCAATGAGCATGATATTAAGTGTCTTGTAATCATAACTGACACAAATGTATCTCAGGCTGATTCAGTTAAGGTAAGTCTACTATTTTTGTTGTTTGAACTCTGTAACTAAGTTTTACTGGTGAAAGTATGGACACACTGTGAAAACATACGTTGTAAACATCTAGAAGTCTAGGAAACCATACATTCTTATGCCAATGTTCAGTGTTCAGCATACCTGAAGTGCAAACTTGTACTTATTTGCATCTTTACCTGTGAATGAATTGCCTCTTTTAACCAAAAAGAGAAGCCAAACTTCGCTTCTCAACACACCTGTGAAGCAAATCAAACCATAGGATCTCCTCAGGGTAAGTGCAGAAGCAGAACTTAATGTTTTGGTTGTTGATCAATCGAGGACTTAATTGTTTATTTTAGTTAATTAAAGACTCACGGTTTAAAAAAACCCAAATCAGGTCTCAAGTTTGTTGTCGGTGAAGTTTAGGCATCGAAGAACTGACATGGTCCCCACATGGAATAATTAGTCATCTGCCACGTGTGATTTTTTATGCTTGAATCCCACTGACGTTGAGCTTGAGATCCAATTGTGACTTTTTAAAATTTTGAGTCCTTAAATAACCAAATTAAATTCTTAAAGTTTTTGATTGACCAACGGCAAAAACCTTAAGTTTTGTTTCTGCACTTATCTGGACCTTCTTCCCGCTAATAAAACAGACTTTGACTTAATGAACTGCTTTGTTTTGCTGCACCTTGGCCTAAGTTGGACTTTAGAGAAGTTAATATTCAATTAATTGCCAGTGAATGCATTTTATTAATATAAAAATTCAGAAAAATTAATAAAGAAGTCCCAAGAATTAAATAATTAGGTTTTGGCAATTGCATGGATCATTATTTCTAGTTGGTGGATCATTTTTCATAAGGAGTAATGTTATAATTTTGTTAATTCTCTTATCCAAATAAATGCTCTCTCAAAAGAAAATTGGAACTTGGAATCAGACCTTTTCCAGTTTTCATTTTGTCTTTTGTTCATTCTTACTATTCTTTGGCTGTACTATTCTTGATTGCTTTATTCAGTGTCAAACTGATAATACCAGCTAATCAGAATGTTGAAGTTGATATTGTTTGCTTGCTCTTTGGTGGCAAATTAATCTACCAAATGATCCAATTGAATAAATTGTATTGAATTTCCACTTTAGGCCTGCATAGAATTATGTTTTCTGGCTACTCTGCGCTATAATTACCATCTCTTTTTGAGATTAAACCTAGTAAATTTGACATCTGATTTGCCTGAATTGTTGCACACGCTCTCAGATGCAGACCCAGGTAAGTAGACATATATGTAGACATTTATATGGCTTCTCACACATAAGCAATGTGATTAAAAGGCTAAAAAAAACTGTAACAAATCCTTGAATGCATGTTGGGATGTAAGCCCCTTGCGCCACAAGCTGAATTTACAGTTTTGATGTTGATGAATCATGTCTAAAGTGAAGCAAATAAGGAAGGAATGCATGCACTTGTTTGGAGAAGTCATCTGACAAAGATGTGGTTATCTATAGTTCCCTATAACTAGGCTTTTCAATATTAGTCTTCTACCTACTCTATTACATTAGCGTATCTCAATTGTAGTACATTTGGTATCATCAGGGGTATTTGATTCAACAATCTATATCTCCAGGTTCGTCACATTGATCTGAAGAAGGAGAAGAATGTTGAGAAAGGGAGCCTTGTCAAGTTCCTGGCGGAGGCAATATCAACACAATTTAGAAACCCATCTATCTGGATTTAGGATCCAGGTTGTTGTCAGGTTCGTCACCTCTCTTACTTGTTCAAATGAGACTTAAGATGGTTCTCGGGGTTTGATACACGCTGGTTCAGTCTTGTTATCTGAACAATAAAGTTCAGCCCCGAGTCTTATTTTGCATGGATTGTTTTGCAGATCTTGTGCCATACTAGTATTTAGGACCCCACTGGTGAGGGCCACCACTCCAGGTTCCGAAGCAAGAGATTCAGGCCATTTTTGCAGGTGTTAGTTCATCTTCAAATTTTATCCCAGGTTCAGTCATCACCATATACACTGTACAGTCACTCGGAGCGGGAAACACAGGATACAAACTTTTCTCATACATGTAAATGACCATAGGCTTGTCAATTTGGCAGGATAGGAATGGCTAATAATCACCACCTCAGTCAGTTGTTTTGTTTTTCTTGTCTTCGGTATTTCTTTTCTCCTTTGTCCAGAAAAAGCATTGGCTTGACAGCGATGCGTTTATATTTATTGGACGGAGACGGTGTCTGCACAAAAATGTACATTTGGCTTTCTAGCTGTAAAACGGATTTTCTATATTTAGTCACTGCCTTCAACAGTGCGAGTGTAGAAAATGAAAATTGGTGGGGCTAATTTTTTCCCCACTTTAAGCTCTTGTTTATTAGATGCATCGTAGCTTTTACATGTTGAAGGGAGAACGATGTCGTGAAAGTGGGATTTGAAGCAGGAGATAGTAGTATACGAGATCCTTCTCAGCTACACGATTGAAGCAAAAATATTGTTGGGCATAATGAAGGGATTGAACCGGGTTAGAATGATTGACAAGTACTAAAATTATTGATGAGAGCCTAAAAATCCATTTGGACAAGTGAGTATTTAAAGGTGACAAACTAAACTAATCCAAATTCACACGATAAACCAACACGGTTACTCCTCTCTAGTTTAAAGTGACACGACCTTGCAATTAAACGGAATAGGATGGTAGGCGATTTGCCTTGAAGTTTTTAAATAACCATTGAAGATATGCGAAGCTGCCTTTTTAGATTATTGTTTCTCCCGTTGGGGTTATCCGATAAAATCTGACCATATAAATTCCCAGAGGAAGCTGTTGTTTCAAGTCTTCTGAGAACAGTAATGGGGTAAAGGAACAAAGTTCAGAATTATATTATGTAATAATAATATTATTTTGAATGACCATCCCCAGCATAAAGCCCCTATAGCTCAGTGGTAGAGCGTCAGTCTTGTAAACTGAAGGTCCGTAGTTCGATCCTGCGTGGGGGCAGCACCTTTTCACTTTTTCTTTCCGGTTTTGTTATCCCTACTTTTATTTGGATTTATAATCCGCAATCAACTAATCTAATAATTTGTAGTTTCCGATGGCCGATCTTCTCTGAAAATAAAAAAATAAGTACATAGATTATTTGGTGTTATTCATAATTAATTGGGTTAATATCCTGAAAAACCCCAAACTGATACATTTGTAACAAATTTACTCCAAACTATATATATATATTTTTTTTTTATCTTTGGAGAACCACTTGGCCGACAAATGCCACGTAAACCCTCGTGTGTCGCTACGAAAACCACCACCCCGACACCACGCTTAAGTCACCACACAACACTTTAGTCTCCCTGCTTCGTAGGGGAACCTTGGCCTCTACCGGAGAGAGCAAAGGATCTATCTTCTCGCTGCAACGGTCGGTGGTTACCTCAAACTATTTTTTTGATTATAAAAAACCCCAAACTGGTACACTTGTGACAAATTTACCCCGACTAACCATAAAAAATCATAAACTGGTACATTTATACAAATTTACCTCAAACTAATTTATTCGACTACAAAAAACCCAAAACTGATAAATTTATGACAAATATACCATTAGCTAAATTGGATTAATACCATAAAAAATCACAAAAATTGTAAACTGTGACAAACGGATCATAAAATTCCAAATTGGTATACTAATTAATTGACACGTGTCATTTAACTTAATAATTTGACAATAAAATTTAACGAAAACTAAAAAATGATAAATTTGTCATAAGAGTACTAGTTTGGGGTAAATTTGTCAAAAGTATACTAGTTTGGGGTTTTTGGTGGTCAAAAAAATAATTTGAGGTAAATTTGTCACAGGTGTACTAGTTTGGAATTTTTTAGGGTATTAGCCCTAATTAATTCTTTGAAAATTGAATTATTATTTGTTTAGTATACTTAACAAATGTCTTGAGCGCCGACTAATATTGACCTTTTTCATCATTTCATCATTTTATTTATTTATTTTGTTGGAATTTCGTTTTTCCCATCTACAGAGTAAACGGAACCGTTCTATCCGAATACAATACCTCCAATTAGAATATAAATTGAAATGCTTAAGAATTTCATGAGTGACACGTTGCAACAAGAAGGGGCAAAATGTAAGAATTTACCAGGAGATTGACTTATCCAACTCCTTGGCTACCCCAGCATCATCTGCAAATTTATCACAGTGACTAGGTTCTACAGAGCCCTCCAAGAAAAGGGAAAATTGTAAAAGAGAGAAAAGAAGAAGATAAAAGAAAGATACGTTGCAAGTCCTAGAAGGTGAGTCAGAAACCAATGCAAAAAAGAATTTTGACACCCTCCCTCCATAGTTTCTCCTCTTTGCCCCACTCTTCATTCCATCCACCATCCTTAGAAATTGTGCTGCAAGAACAGCTTCTCCTGAGGAGAGGCGGGTCCTATCTCTTCCTCCAAGCTCCTCAACCCGTCCCCGACCCCCGTCGCGTTCTTCGCCTCGAAGTTCTTCCCCTCGATGTCGGCGTCCGAGACCGAGGACTTCCTCCTCTGTGACGATGTCACGCTCGGGAACGTTATCCATGACGGCGCGCGGAACTCAAACCTCTGGTCCTCGCCCTCCCCTGCGTCTGCCTCCGATATCGACCGGTTCGATGACCTTTGAGACGACTTCTTGTGCATTCTGCTGCTTCCCAAGACCACCTCGGTAGGCAATATCGGTTGCTCGATGCAGGGGCTGCCCATCAGCTGCGCGAGCGCTCGCTCCAGCGCCGTGGTTACTCTGTCCATCGAGGGCCGGTCCTTCCCTCGCATCCTCACGCATTTGCAGGCGATGTTCGCGATTCTTTTTAGAGCTTCAAGATCGGATGGAGGCTTCAGGTCCGGGTCTAATATATTCGAGATGTCCCCGGTCTTAATAAGAGGAACAGCCCATTCCACTATATTACCTTCCTCATATTGCATGTCTATTGCTTTCCTGCCGCTGAGGATTTCTAACAGCAGAACGCCGAAGCTATAGACATCGGATTTTGTAGTGAGGTAGTGAAGCCGATAGTACTCGGGGTCGAGGTACCCGAGAGTGCCCGCAGGCAGCTCGGCCAGCGGAGAGCCGGAGTCGACAGGGCCCAATAAGGACAGGCCAAAGTCAGCCACTCGTGCATTGTGCTCTTCGTCGATGAGTATGTTCGAGGACTTGATGTCCCGGTGGATCACCGGTGGGCAAGCATAGCCGTGCAAGTACTCGATTCCCCGAGCGGCTTGGACCGCTATTGTGACCCTTCTCACCCAGTCCAATCTCTCTTTCAGGGCTTTGTTCTTTCCATGAAGGTGTTGGTGCAGTGATCCATGAGCCATGAATTCATAAACCAGAAGTCTCTCTCCGCCTTCTTCGCAGTAGCCGAGCAAATTCAGCAAATGGGCGTGGTTGAGCCTAGAGAGCAGATCCAGCTCTGTGCGGAACTCTTTCGAGTTCTTTTGCTTATCCGAAGACATAATGGCTCTTTTCACCGCGACCACGGTGCCGTTTTTCAGGACCCCCTTGAATACGCACGAGAAACTCCCCTTTCCCACTTGTGACTCCTCTTTGAACCCGCTGGTGGCCCTTTCGAGTTCCTCGTAAGTGAACGTCCGAGCCCTTTTGATCTTGAGCTCATCTAGCTCGGGATGGCTCATACTACCGCTCTGTTTCTGGAAACCAGAACTGCTCACCATTGCTTTCTTGGCTTTTGAATCCATTGCTGAGCATTGGCAGTTCCTCATTCGATAACGGACGTATATAGCTGCAGTCGTAGATACAACAATGACTAAGAAGACGGCAAACACAATTTCTGCAACAATGACCGGCAATTGCAGAGACCAGAATCTCCGGTTCCTCGTTCCATTAATATTGGCATTTGAATTAGCAGAGCAATTTGAGAAGCACTCGGCGGAGAAGCAGCTAGAGCAATTATATCCACATTTCCTATCAGATTTTGAAGTACATTCAGCAGTTTGGTACATTTCGGCAGGACAGCCACTGCTGCACGGCATGCAAACTCTGGAATTTGGCGAGCTGCACGGAGCATTATCTTGACTGAATTCGTAAGTGCCGGGAGCACAAGGAACTGATTTGCAGAGCCCTGGCGAGACGGCAACTGGAAGAGAAGTAGGAAACCCCAGACCCCAACACACAGGCAGCAGGGATTTCTCGGCCAGGATGCCACACATGAAGTAATTTCCGGCCGCTATTTGGAGGATCTTGGTGTTGCTTGGCGCCGGGGTGCTATGTTTCACCACGAAACCCCAACAGATTGCCTTCTGGTCAGCGCTCTTGATCCCACAAGCATGGAACTTTCCTCCCACAATGGAAGTCATTGGATCACGAGGTGGCAAGTCGACATTTCCTTGGCTGGAATACGATGAATATGCCACGGAGATTTCCTCTTCAAGCACCAAGCTTCTTCCCCAACAATAGACCCTAGAACTATCTCCAGCAACAATCCCACAGACATGGTATCCACCCGCTGCAATTGTCTTAAACCTCATGTCTTTTTGGAACTAGACTGATCACGCGGCTGCTTGTCTCATCGCCCCAACAGTAGACCGATCCATTTTGTGCGAATAGCCCGCAGTTAAACCCGGACCCAGCTGAGATAGAATGGATCTGCCCATCGATTGCATAGCTAGCAGTCATATTATAGCCCCAACAGTCCACAAGCGAAACGTTTCGGCGCCTCCCTGTTAAGGGCTCCCTCAAGCCACACAAATGGTAATCGCCGGCGCTGATTTCTTGGTACTGAGCTCCTTTCGTAATGGGCTGAGGCACACCCATCTGTATGTAGGCACTACTTCCCCAGCAATACGGTTGGCTAGAATCCAAAAGGAGACCACACACGAATCCGTCGCCCGCAGTCAATCCGGCCAAAGGGAAATGACCTGGAATCTCATATATTATTGCAGTGTTTGAGCCGTAACAGGTCGCAAGATGGGATCCGTCTGAGTTTAACCCACAAAATACAGGGCCATTCTCGCCGTAAGAAATGGCAATGGAGGACATAGAACCGAGACCCGAAACTAGTCTCAAGAAATTCAGCGAGACCACCAGATTCCACAAGAATCCCAGAAACACTCTGTTAACGCTGAAAGGGTTGATGAGGAGGTCTCTCACCAAACTGCTCAGAGATGCCATTACATCATAAAACCCAGCTCAACAAGTCAAAGACTCCCAAAACGTATGCCCCTCGCTACATTTTCTTTTACGACTTTCCACAGTGAATCACCAAGGTTGAGTTAGACACCAGCATCTCTAACCTCAAATGGGAGAAAACAGAACTTTCACTCCACAACTGGGAAATGTCTTCTTCATTTGACTAAGAAAGGCTGAAACCAAACTAAGCAATCTCACATTCCACCTAAAAACCAACAACTGTAGCACATGGACCCATGTCAGACCGTTCTAACAGCTTTTGCAAGAAATTAACCAGAAAAGAAGCAAACTTGCAACGGGGTTTTTTCCCCTACCAGAATCATTGACTTTTCCATTTTTCCTGAGCTCCTTCCATGACCCAAGTAGGGAAAATCTAGTGCCTATTTCCACCCATTTTTTCCAACTTTATCTAAAAGAGAGACATTTTTACCACAAACCAACCTGCATGAGAGTTCTCAGAAGCTTGTGATGGCCATTGATCACACCGGATGTGGAGGCATTACTTTGAGCTTGCTCTTCATACAACTTCTCGTCTTCGAAGACACATCAGATTCTGAAATGGGCTTTAAGCTGGTGGGGAAGAAATGTCCTACTTCCAATTCTTGTTCTGCTTCAGACAGTGTATGTTGGTGGAGTAGATGGGATGGGAAAATGCTCGAGAGAGAGAGAGAGAGAGAAAATCACAATTGGTTAGAGATGGGAGTTTAAGCTTCTGGACGGTGGTTGCTTTGCTCTCTGGGTGGGTGCTTGAGAGAGAGAGAGAGAGAGAGAATTGCAGGGGAGTAATGGAAGGAGAGGGTGTGCATGGAAAAGATCAAATGGGCATTAACTCTCTCATTTAATGTCCTCACCTACACTTTCCACCATCTTGGCGAACCTGCTGTTTCATGGCATTTATTCCTCTCTCTGTCTCCTCTCTCTCTCTCTCTCCCCAAAAACATATGTTTTGAAATTTTCTTACCCTCTCGGGTTTTGATTTCATCTTTTTTGGAAGGCAATTCCATCGCATCTTTGGTTTTTAGTTTCTCGCAAGTTGCATCCATGCCGCGAGCAACACAGAGCAATCAGCTAAGCTCTTTCAATTCCAGAATCCCCAGTCAAACAAAACAAAATCCAAATAAATAACTGGGAAAATTAAAACCGTTTCCACTTTTCCTGCTAGGACAAGGACAGTTTTTTTTTTCTCTTTCCAAAAGTGACACCAATGTCAAACGTTTAGCTCGATTTACGTGAATAAATGCACTTAAAATAATCTCACCGTTTTACATCAAGTAAGGCTCCGTTTATAAACTAGCACCGCGCCTCTAAATTTACTTTAGTGGGGCGTTGCAATTTCTCGAACAAGTCTTGGGAACTTAACATATAGACGAGTTACTTGTGGATATAGATTTGTACATTGTCCACTTTGAAAATTTCACTGTAAGGAGTGAAAAAAATATCATAAGTGCATTTTAGTAACAACGTGAAAATAGACAATTATAAATAGTTACATACTATTGTTCATCTCAGTAATTTTGAAAGTTCAGCAATAGCTACTTATTTATGAACTAAAGAAGTTATTAAATTAATTCTAAGTTTACCTACATCTACTTGTGTAGTCTAAACATCTCATGTAACATGGGAATTGAAAGCTGGCTAATTTATTATAAAGAAAACGGGATACTCGCACCATAAGTGCAGAGAAAAAAGGATAATCATGTCATTAAATTTTCATTTATTAGAATCAAATCCCAGTGATGAAAAACCCGATGCAACTTTCTTATATTAAACTCCTTATATATTTTCTATTTTCAGTCGTTCATTCTTAATATTTTGCTGGTAAGAAGAATCATTTCAACAAGGTAAAGTCACACGGCTTTACCGTTTGGACCTTACTACGAACTTTGTCAAAATAACAAATTACGGCAGCCTGATTTACAATTACAAATATTAATTTCGCTAGCATTTGGATGTGATACGAATTCAAATTAATCGTGTATTAAATTAAATTTATTAAAGTTTGAATACCTATATATATACGCACTATAAGTACTTAGGGATATTTCGTAAACATAAAAGGGAAGTGGATCATAAAAAAAATAGGAACCCCCTTTCCTATGATATATTAGTGTGGACTAAGAACATTTGTAAGGAAGAGTAGCCATACCGTAATGAAATGAAAACATAGTGATTTATTGGAAAATAGGTACTAATTCAATTTTTAAGATTCCATTTGTTTCGTGAAAAATAAATAATTTGGAAAACATGTTCCTCAAAATTATTATTTGTATCCCTCGAAATAATTAATTAAAGGAAAATATTTTTATTATCAAGAGCAAATTATGTCTACATATTTTATGAGTGATGAAAATATTTTTTATTCATTCATTTTGTAAATGATATCAGCGATATTTTTTAGGAAATATTTTTCAAATTATTCATATTTAGCAAAACCAATGCACCAAGAAGGTGGCACGACAATCATCAATTTATTTATATCATCCTCTTTTATCTCCACTTGCAAATTCTTTAATCCTTAGAAGACAATCTTAATGAGATCAAGCTCCAAGCTTCTTCCTTCTTTTTTATTTTTAATTTGTATTTTAGGATCTTCCTTTGAAAACATCAATTTGAGAATTAATTTTTAAAAGAGCTGCTGCACCCCGATTTTCCGGCAGCCAACTCAAACTCCGATGAGAGTTCGAAGGTTAAGACCGAGTCTAACCCACTAATTAATTCACACCTTTGTTCTAATTCTTGTCCTCTTCTGATGACACTCCCATTAAATTATTTATGGTTTTATTTATTTATTGATAAGCTTCCTGTGCCACCGTTATTTCAGGTTTAGAACAACATAAACAATAATCTCACTCTCAATGAATAATATATTTATTTTTTTTCAGAAAATGGAGAAATAGTTTTTATAGAATCCTTCAATGACTGTGCATCATGCATTAGTGGCCTCGGCAATAGAAATTGAACATTCTCTGAGGTCCTTTTCATGCTCCTTACGAAGACCTACTTTTGAGCATGGTGTAGTTAATGATCTTGAATGTGATGTTTAAACCAATACCAATCATAGTCACCTTACCTCAGTTAGCGAGGGCTAAAAGTGAAAAAAGAAAAGAAAAAAATAATTTGAAATTAGTTACTTATTTTTTGGAAATTTTTATTAATTCTTTTATTCAGTTTTATTTTTTTTTAGATTTTTGAGGGCTGACCAGGCCCGACGATCCTTGTGAACCACTAGGCAAGGGCCCGTGAGCCCTCAGCTCGCAGCCAATGAAGGGTTGCAAGCCCTCACTTAATGTCTAGTGCTTGAAGCAATCCCTCACTTAATGTCTAGTGGCTCCCACTAGCCCTTAACAATTAAAAAAAAAAAAAAAAAAAAAAACTGATAAAAAATTAAATTTTTCCACGCTAGTGTCGATTCTATCACGTAGGACAGTTAGCGTCCACATCGTTAATTTCAAATCAAAATTGGCTAAATGGATTACATTGGCAAATTGTTAAAAATGTTTATTATTAAATTAATCAACCTAAAATATTTAGAATTGAATTAACACAAAATGCAATAGATTTAAAAAAGAAAAATGATCAATCGATTTAAATGATTAACCGTACAAATTAGATTAATGCCGTAAATAGAAACAGAAGCTTTGATTGGCTGGGGGACCAATTAATGAGTACCTCAGACAAAAATAGAAATCGAAATCTCGAATTTCCTTCAATTATTAGTTTAATAATATGGTGGATTATTGCCTTTTTTTAATTTTTAAAATACTACCAGTAATTTCCTGATCCACAACATGCGGATCTCTCTGCGCTGTCATCCGGAGGAAACTTTAATTTCTATAAGTTTCCTCTGAATCCTTTCGCAAAACGTCGTCGTCCAAGCGACGGTGAAATCTTATTTATTAGCTTAGAGCCCCACAAACCCTAAATTGCATTTAATTAGTCCTTGATTTTTTTTAAAATTTTTTTGGGGGGATTTTGATTCTGGGTATGTGTGTTTTCTGGTCAAGAAATATGCCCCTCATTAATAACCAACTTATGTCATTAATTAAATAATTACGCAGGTGAAAGACAACTAACGTAACTTCCTACTAACATGTTCCTCCACAATATCTTCTTGATTTCTAATATATTTTTTTCTAAATCGTCCTTTTAATAGGACTGATTTATAAAATTAGCTTTTTAATTGACACAACCCGCTTCTATTGTATTTGAAAAATATAACCCACTTATTTTGAAACTATTTATGATTTGTCAACTCATTTCATATATCCAGTGCATTAATTGCTACTTTATTTAGCATTATTACTGACATGATGAAATGCGAAAATTGAATTGATGACCTAATAACTGACCTATTACGGACATTAGTTTTCTTAGGTCCCAGCGAAATAATGAGGTAGTGGTCAATACTGGTCAACTACAATTTTGCCCTCACAACATTATTATCTAATTAGCGCACCAAAAAACTCGAATTGGAAATTCCACCCCAGGATTTGTAGACCCCCTTTCATCGCAGCCCATTCTGATAAAAAACTACAACCTTCTGGCCGGTGCCACATGGCATCGATCCGTTTAGGTCCCTCTCAAATTGAAATTTCTTGAGTCGGGAAAGCGAACAAAATAGACATTTGGACATGTTGCTCTACTGCAGGACATAATCCATGAAAATCTTCAAACGTTTGGAACGATTGATATCTTAATAATGTGCTGGCCAGACACGATGTCATGAAAATAAACATCATTATCTCATTCCAAGATGTCATTTTTCTGTATTGCACTCAATTAATTGTCTTATTAATTATTAATAGCGGCTGTTTTGTTTTATTAAGGAAAGGTCAATCTGCGAACGAAAATTAACATTCAAAAATAAGGATATCTAATAAACCCAAAACAAAACTCGACTCAGTCAAAAACATCGAGCGAATCCCGCGACTCTAGTTGAGATTGTTCATTGGCGTTGCGGCTCTTGATTAAGCTTCCAGTAACCAAACAATCGTGTCTGAAATTCGATAATCAAGAGAATAGCAAACCTCCCTTTTAAAGCTGTGATAAGTTCCATCTGATAATACTGAGGTGCTCAGCTAATTCTCCAAACTAGAAAGTGCAAAACCCTAGTTGACAATCCGAAAAAGTACATCCCCTCTCAAACGGGTTGTCCCAAGTATGCAGCTAAAACACTTTGTTCCAGTGTAGAAAAGAGCACAAAATAACAGTAAATATCCTAAGCAAAAGGTTGACAGATTATATGCATACTTATCGAAAAATAATAATCAATAGATTAATACACACAATGACAACACTGCATGAATCTAGCTCTTCTTGGTTCTTTCCAGTGACTAAAGTTCTCCAGTGCGCGAACAAAATTAGGAGAAAAACAGGAATTTCCCCGGTAAGCGAAACAACCTGCAGTAAAGAGACATCCTGGATCATTAGAAAAATAATCTCAGTTCAAACTGTAATCTTGTGCTAGCAGTAAACATGAGGCTCATTCGAACTCAAGACAGCGATGACGTCTATTAACACGACTCATGTTGGTCAACTGCATATAAATCCACTTAGCACTCTTTCAAAGACTAAACATACATCACAATAGGGCAAGCTAGAAAGCTGAAAGATATTTGATCTTTTTTCTCTTTCTTCTTGGCCAAAATGAGTAATTTTTGGTTTACATGACGCATATAGAGAACAAAATCTTACCATGGAAACATAAATGTATTTCCAACTTTGACGCATATTGCATCACCAAGTTCTATTTGTGATAATTTTTACTTTTTACAGATCTTGTTACTCACAAGTTGACTTTTAATCAACGTGAAAAATCTGAAAAGTCTGAGATATATGAATATTACATATAAAATCATACATCACTTTTTCATAATTTTCTGAAACTTAGAATATATACGTATAGGTTTTCTAATTCTCAAATTCTGAAGGGAATGACAAGAAGTTCTTTCTCCCTTCCAAACAAGCCCGCCTGCCACACTTGAGACAAAGGGAGCATACTTATGATTCATATTAATGGCATGTTCCTTCAAAAGTGACAAATGAGGCTCCACACTTACTCTAAAGCGTATTCCTCCTTACGATGAAGAATGCACATTTTGTTGCTGCAGCAGAGTACAAAAAGTCACTGCAGAAAAGAACTTAACCTCTAAGCAATAGACTTAAGGATAAGAACCTACAATTAGAATGGAAATGCAAACTAATTACACTGGAGCATAGGTCTATTGAACCAAAACCAGAAAGTAAGGAGAACCTATTTCAGAAGCAAGACAAGCAAATGATCACCCAGATACGTCGAAAGAAACTGAATAAAGATTAAAACTGGAAGAGATTAAGAAAAGAGTACAAGCACTAAAATTCACATTATTTGGTTAGTATACTCTGTTGTTGGCCCTTCTTCAATCTAAAGACAAGGATGAGCACTGAATTAGACAAGGGCAATATACAAAAACTAGACAAGCATAAACGTTTAGCACCTATCCTGTAGGTAGTCTTCCTCTAAGATGAATGCCAAAACACAGATTTCTTTGGGATCCCAAAAATGTCCATCGGTTGACTCTCTCACTCTATATTAATTACAAACAGTACTCTCGTCGCATTTTAATTCTTGAAAAAAATTATGTAGAAATCCGTCTAATCAAGAAGAGGCTAACAAATTGATAAAATGTTGGCAGGCTGGTAGAACTTCCTCGCACTTCAACCAACATGCCTATGGTCTCTCTCAAGATACTTGGTGCTTACCTCCTGTTTTCCAGAGAAAATAACTAAGATGACACAACTTCAGTGAGCTGCATATTAATGAAGGATTTGCAAGATGCATTTAGAAACTCATTGGTAAATTGAAGCAATAATAATAATTCCCTAGGCAGACTTGTCACACAAAATACCAAACTATAGTGCTAAGTCAAATCAAAAGAATGACCTCACTGTGATTACAAGGCTCCAACAAGTGCGAATATGAATCACAAATTTCATCTACAATGCGAAAGGTCCCCAAAAAAAGTAAGGTTGCTAACAAAATGATGGATGCTAATGGCCAAAGATAGTAATGACGGAAGACAGCTTGTAATCGATAAGCACAAATGTCCTCATGTATCATCTTACGATACTTAGTAAATGATTTGTAACCATTTATATAACATTCTAATACTCTATGACATTAGCATCATTCTCCCAATGATTGATTATAGGATGAGGCTATCTCAACATTTCTCCCAGATCTCTCCTCTAGCTTTTAGATACATATGAAGTAATTGTGGAGAAATAAATGATAACGTGGCAAAGCTTTTGTTGATTTACCATTGTAAAAAACCAAAAGAGGTAGCAGATCCATACCTTGGGCACCAGCCGCACAGATCTTCTTGGTAGGACTTCCATATGAGGATGTTTGGAGCATCTAGAAATTCTAACATCTGTTCCAACACAGCCACTTTGGTCATCACTATCCACTCGTAGCCTCTTTTGTAACATTTCAATGGAATCAACATCATCAAATCTTGAAGAACTTCCGGCAGCTGATTTTTCAAATTGCAAGCATCTGAAAGAACAAGCAAACCTTTATACTCAGGCAACAATAGTAGAAAAAATAATACAAAATGCAATGCTTTGTGGTGTCATAAACTTACACAATACTCTCCACCCCACTAGCAGTGCTGCTCCTCTCCTTAAGAACGATAGGATGCCGTTCAGATATATTGCAACATTTATATAGTTTCTTATTCATGTCTAATAACAAGAAGCTAAATGAAGTAATTATTGAAATGAGCAATAAAACAGAGATTTGGCAATTTAATATTCACCATCTAGAAAATATACATATTCAAACAAATTGTCCATAGACTGCAAAGCACTCTTTGTTTTTTCCACAAGGAAAAATAATCAAGGGAAAAAAAAAGAGAGAGCACCTCTATGTCAGAACAAGTTGGAACATTTCCATCATGGTCTTGCTTAAGCTCAAAGGTGTTGGCTGATTCAGCCTCTGATTCACTTTTGTTCTTCCAATCAACCAGAATGTCGATTGTATTAGTCTTGAAAGGTGAAAGTGAATGCCCCAGAACACTTGCAACTTTCGACAAGTGCAACTCTTTGGAACCAACTCTGTACCCTTCAGGAACCTTCGCACCAAAATTAGTGGGTTTGCAGTTGTTTTGGAATTCTGAATTTATACAAGTCTCGCCACCATGCTTGGCAACATGATCTGATGTGATAAAACTAACTGTGGCATCTGATATTGTATGTGAAAATGAATCATTGCCAGACTTCATGTCGGGGTTATCGGAGAGATTTGGATCAAAGCTGGCATTACAACCGTCCATGCCACAGGGTGCCGCCGGAGAAATTATCTGGCTCTGTGCAATTGATTCAGATTTGGATGAGATGGGCATCTGAACTTCTTCTAAACCCTTCAAAACTTCTGCATCCATGACACCTGGCGCCTCAGCAGCAGAAATCAACAAACTGTCAACTCTATCAGGGTGAAAACAATCCCCCAAACTATTTCCTTTATCTTCATCCAAAGGAGCAGAAACCATTTGGCTGTTATCTGCAGTCTGAGAAAGGGAACTTTTCATCACAGTATTCTCCCCAGGATGTCCAAGCTTCTCATGAGAATTTTGATTATTCATACGATTGACACTCTCAAATATACAAACATCTTTTTTAAGTTTCTCAGCCCAGTCAGATGGGCTTGAGTTGAAGTCCACATGAAGATTAATTCCCTCTTCTGACCTGACATGAAATTCAAAGGAAGAGGAAGGAGCTATGGTAGAATATACAGATGCAGAAATAACATCTGCCGCACAAAACACACCAGCCTCTTTAAACTGGATTTGGGACACGCACTGTGCCGCGCCAGATCCGTGCAACCCCACTTTTTTTTCACAAGGTATCATTCTCGGGAATGCACCACAATGAAAACCAGTCTTATCATTTTGTAAAGAAAACTGAGAATAGGATGTCTCTGCATGTTGAGGAATTGGGTCTCGAGATATGTCCTGTATATTCAATTACAAGAGAACACCACAAGGAAGTCATTCATCATCAGGCTATCAATGAAAATCAAACACATAAGCAGATGCAAAAGAACAGGCCAAAAAGATAAGGAATATTAACACCTTTTACTACAAATTTGCATTTTTTCCAGAATAGAATTCTTTAGTATAAGAAATGTGAAGAGAGTGAACCCTACAGAAAAATCTGAAATGGAGCTCACGGCTTCAAATTACCATAAACATGAAATAAGTATGACAGAAAGTGATGAGAAAAGACAAGTTGAAGGAAATGCTAGACAGGACATAAGCCAACAGAACTCGCATACATTAGATATATATATTTTCATCCAGTAGTTCAGTTAGTCTAACCTCATCAAACCTTTGATGAGCCTCTACAGATCCTTCTAACTGATTGGCTTTCACAGTATGAAGAAACCACTGCCTGACATCTTTATCTTGAGGAAAAGAAATTAATCCACAGTCCCCTGACAAAGTATTTCGTATAAACATCAAACTAAAAATAAGTCAAGAATGATGCCCTACCAAATGACAAACTTCAGAAGACTGAAATCAGAAATTTATCGAGGAAGCAGCAGAAAGTGCATACCTGGACCTTCCTTTTCTGCAAATCTTAATTGTAAGTCACGATGCACCTGAGACAATGGCCTTAAATTGCATTCCTGAAGATTAATGATAATCACCGCGTCAGTCTCATACACAGATTGACAGGAATAAGCTGCATCTAAAAATTCAATCTCACCCAAAAAAGGAAGAGAGAGAATAAGTGATTCTTGATCAAAAGTGGGAATTAAGAGGTAATTACCTGCGAGCGAGAAGCTAGTAAATTTGCCAAATCAGATTTTGACCGGTTGGCAGGCAAACCATATTTTTTGCACAAAGTCTGAAGCTCTCTCCTAGAGAAGTTCATGTAGAAGTCTTCATTCCTTTTATCAAACATCTGCAACTATCTCAAGTGAGAGTACGGCACTAGCTGAGGAGAGGATGGATGAAGCCCTTAAAAGCACTGCAATAACATAGCACAGAAAAAATCACGTATACGCATGAAATAAGCCATGAGGCAAATGCCAATTTGTTAATCTTTATCAACTTTAGGTTTCTTTGAATAAGTAGAAGGAATTCAGACGGAATTCAGACGACATGATTCACCTTTTTCACTCGTGCAAATAATGATGGACCTTAGTGCCTTCTGTAAACTATAACCTTTAAAATTTCATGTAACATTCTTATATCTTGCCCATGAACTAAATTTTTACAGCCTCTTTTCTTTTATCTCGCTCCCCCTACTAAAAGTCCAGGAATGGAAACTTTTGTTTATCTAACAGCATCTATAGTAGCTTCAGCACACAAAAGAATGAAATAAAGAAAGCACATGGTTGGAGCAAGAATTACTGGTCCAAGGTCACATTTTGGGGCCGCGGTACATATTAGTGATCGACAGACCAAAAGACCAATCGGAATTGCCAGATTTATGGACAATACTCAAGTTTCGAAATTTCAGGCATAGAATCACATTGCAACAACAGGGGACAAAATGCCAGCTTGAAGGAATCGTCAGAGAGAGAGAGAGAGAGAGAGAGAGAAAACTAGGCTCCAACCAAGCCAAAAAGTGAAGAGTTTCAAGAAAGTGACAAAGGGTTGGTGTACGATACCGCCGAGCATCAGTCTTTCACCGTCTTGCTCACTAGTTGATAAAAGACACGCAACCCCAGAACCCAAGAACAAAACAAACGACAATGGAAACCACAAAATCATTCGAAAGCTCAAGTTTTTCACCTCTAGATTTCACCCTTCGCTCGCCGCGGAACAAGGGCAAGCTTCAGGTCCTATCGAAGCCGACGCAGCGCGCCGCAGAATCCGAGATTCGGACTACTACCACCTCGAGATCCAATGTACCGCGGGAAGGAGCGCGCTTTCACTCAGCCCTCCACGGACTCCGTCGAGAACGAGCCGGAGACGAATCGAACGGGGCCCGAGGCGAGAGCTCTTCCTGCAGCCTGCATTTCCGCGGGTCAAAGGAGACGAAAAGAAAGAGAGAAAAGAGAGAGGAGGGGAAGCGGAAACAGTAGAGGGGGAGACGAAAGCGTTACGTTACCTGATTGGACGAATTTTCTCGGGAAAATCCGACGGAATCGCTCGGAAAATCGAAGCTAAGGAAGAGAGAGAGAGAGAATGTGAGGGCGCGGCTGGCGAGCAGGAGGAGAGATGGAAGGGAAAAATGCCGAAACTCGAAGTTGAAATCAGTCAGTCTCGCTCTCACTCGTTTTTCAAAGCTTTCACACTCGAAAAGCGGATTGAACCGCAAACGGGCGGAGAAGCAATCGCGTGGGCCCGTTGGACCACCACCACCGGTGACCATCTATCTCGACCGTTGATCGTGTGATACAGATCCACGCAAGATCTAAACAGTTTATGCTTAGGTTATGCTTAAGATGTATTTGGTGCATAAATTTTACAGACCGTGCAATAATTTTTCAAATGGACAGCAAATTTGTGGCTTTGGACATCGGCCAACTAACAGCAATCTTATATGATATGATCGGTGTTGACATAAATAATTTTTTTATTTTTTTATTTGTTTTTCCTTTTGTTTTCTTTTTTTCATATTTTTTTCCTTTCACTTGTGGGCAGTACTACAGTGACCCTTCGCAAATCTAGTGAAGCTGCCCTCGTTCAAGCCACGAGGACAACCCTTACTTGTGATCAATTGCCAGCTATGATTGACTATCGACCATAGGTAAAAGGAAAAGAAAATGAAAAATTTTACAAAAATATTAAAAGATTATGGACATTTATGTTATGAAGGCCGTTGTCCATATCAACAATTTCCGATCAAAATTGATTGGAGGAATTATATTGATAAATTGTTAAAAAATTTATGATTTTAAGAAATTTATGATTTTAAGACTTTTTTGGAAATTTTCCCATCACTCAATGTACCTATGAGTTGTACATGCTCATCACATCTTCTCTGATGTGTCAAAAACTAGAGATGTGCATGGTTTAGGTGGGCGGTTCCTGACCTAAAACCGAGAACTGCTTGCTAAGAATCGGTTATGAAAAATTGAAACCGGAACCACCCACTAGTTGCATGGATCCACCTGGGAATTGAACTACCAGTCCGGTCTGGTTCCTAGGTGGATCCTTAGAACTAGTCCAACTTCCGTGCCTTCCCCTTTTCGCCCTCCCCACATTTGCTTATTTTTGCTCTCCTGACTATGGTAACTTTATTCTTCTTAAGTATTAGAGCCGTGGCGGTGTCTGCGGCGGCGGCGATCGCAACCCTCACTCCGCTTCCATCCCAACCACTACCACCATCTTCGCCATCGCCTCTCCCGTCTCCCACTCCTCCCTCAAGACCGACAATGAAGAGGACAATGGGGACGATGAGCCATTCTTAGACCTAGAGTTTGCCCATCTCCGAAGATGAGGATGATGGGGAGAAGCATGAGGAGAGGGAGGAGGAAGAGAAGAGGTAAAAGCAGGACAAGCCCAACAACGAAGAGGATGATAGTGACAGTGAAGGTGAAGGTGGCGACGAGGATGGCGATGACGTGGAGAGAGTTCAAGTTCGAGGGAGGAAATGAGAATCAACTCACTGTTTCGCCAAGTTCGGACTAGGACTTGAAGGGAGATGAGTAGATCCGAAGGTGAATCGGAGAGGAAGAGGGAGCTTGGGGAGATTTTGAATTGAGAGAGACAAGATGGAGTAGGAGAGTAGTGAATTGAAATAGGATGATGATTGGAGCCCTAAATTTTAGATTTGCTAATTTTGATTTTTTAATATTAAAAATTATAATATAACGCCGGTTCGGTCCGGGTGGGCGGGTGGGCAATCCGTCCATGGAACCGGAACCGGACTAGTTCCCTTAAGAACCACCGGTTCGGGTCAAGTTTCGGTCCGGTTTTAGTGGTCCGACGGGTCCCGGTTCTTTTGCAAAGGAACCAAAATGTTTTTTCATATGAGGTGGCAATACATTGCACAACTTTGCAAAAATTCGCTCACAACCCGGCTTAGATTTGTGATCTTGTAAAAGATAATGTGATACTACTAAATTAGCATACTCATCAATAGCCTTACAAATTTATCCGTTTGCTTTGGATATTTTTCATTTTATGTGGCAACTTATTGGAATGAATATAAACGCTTTGTTCAGAATTCACATCAAACCTTTCCATCGGGAGACATAATTAAACTTAGAGAGATTTAAGAGTTCAAACGAAGATAGAATGTCAAGGCGTTGAGAACCCATGTTTTCAGAGTTTCGTTTTCGATTTTGCCTAGATTATGGTTATGCGCATGTACCAACGTAGACAATCTATTGGGACTAAACCTTCGAATCATGTGTGGAATGATCTGATTTGGGTGGCGTTGGCTATAATTCAATATCATATGAAAAGAATTAGGTTGATAGTTTTTTATTTGCCTAATTTGTGAAGAAATTGATGATCAATATATAAGTATTTATACATATGTATATACCGATCTAGAAAAGATCAAGTTCTAGTTGTTACATCTTTCTTAAGCATCGCCTCTCTTCTTGTGATTGTTAAAGAAACTTTACTTTCCGTCTAGCATTGTGATTTACATTTGATTTGCAGTTGCATAATCGCGGTTTAGTGTAAGGCAAAAAGTTTATTCATAATAAACATATTCAAGTTTGATTAAAATCTAAAAATATGAATTTCACCATGGTTTCTTCGATTCCCCATTAGTTCAGAATGTATATGACAAAATATTTTCGGAGTATTTATAGAGATTAAAGAAATCCGAAAGGATAGGGTCCCGTGATTAGTATCTAATGTTTTTTCAGATGCACTTACCTTATCGTAAATGGACTCCTTAAAAGGGATTCTGGGTGTGCTGTCTATACCACAAATACGCCGAGTCCCCGGTGTGCAGTATGATTTACACGCTCTTCATGCTCATTCTACAATCAAGTTTTAAACTCTTTGATCCGTGCCATCGAAGTCGTGGTAACACCATCACCGAACGCATCATCCACCATGCAGGGGTCACAGTCGATCTAGTCGGTACGGTCCATTTGTATTTGAGTTGGTTTAAACCATAAAATAAAGAGTAACCGTCTCCTATTCTTGTTCTCACTATTATGTTCATCCGCAGGATGATTTACGCCTCTGATTTCCACAAACACGCTTCAAATGATGGGTTGAACAATGCTGTTGTCAAACAAAGTTTAAAGCCGAAAAAAAGTAGTACGACGAGCCGCGAGATCACATTTCGAAAGAAGGATTTAGCACAAGCACGCGCACTTTGCTTTAGGTGGCGCTGACTAAGAATAAATCACCACACCCTCATAAAAAAATCCTCTGTTACTTCATTTTTTCAGTGCCATGAAGCAGGCAAATCAACCTCATCAACCCCTTATAGAGCATTCCTGTTCAACAAGGTTTGGCTTATAACTCCCAGAAGAAAACCTCTCCAGCTAAAAGTTCAGAGGAGGGATAGAAATTATAACAAATCTACCGAAGCAAGCATGTTACTATGCACAGGAGGCACCGATTTTCCCCTATCGCACTCCCAAAAATTATCAACTGTTATATATCCATCATTTCAGCTAAAATCAATTCCACATGGAACAAAAATAAGCAAATAGAAACCACAGGCAAAACAAGCCTGGCACATAGTTCAACAATGCATACGACCTGCCATTGCACTACCCATTATCAAACACTTCAAATCATCAAGATATCCCAATAATAGTAGGGCAAATAACATGCACGAATCTTACCCTGTATCCAATGACCACCAAGGCTTTTGCTCTCACTTCAAAGAGCAGTTCTAAATCAGCTGAAATTCGTAGAACTACACAGAAAAGCCTCAATTCACAGGTGCTCCGGACAGTAAAGACTACTCCAAACTAAGAGGGCGGCTTAAAGATTCCAGAATAAACTCTTCATTTGTATGATTGATAAACCATACTTCCAGCTAAAGCCAAACAATCACCATCTCATCAGACAATCATCAGAACATCCGTAATTTAAAAGAAAATCCTGCATCTCTTTTAATTGCAGATAGAGCACTAGAGAAGCAGAACGAAAAATCAAAAGCTCCATTAAACAAAAAATGAAAATTTTGCCCAATAAGGTAAATCCCTATGGAAACCACTTCAAAAATACATAACAAAATCCTCAGCAAACTGAAATATCAGGGATTCATTGGCAAAACTAACTCCACCTAGTAAAAGAAGCCAAGTACTTTTCCACCAACATTCTTTCTCCTCGCCTCTTCATGATCCATGATGCCAGCTGAAGTTGTTAACACAATATAACCAAACTGCAAAATTCAGAGAACTAATTGATGTCAGACAAGAAAGGATGATGGGCTGCAAAAGTTCAGTCATGTTAAGCTGAAAGCATTAGATTTACTATCAAAAGTTCAGTCAACAAAATTGCTAGTGTAAGACCATATGAATGCGAAAAGCATTGTAGATTGCAGATGTAAGCTCAGAAAGCCATATGCGAAATATAATAAACCTATCAAGGCGAACAAGAACAGATAAAGGACAGCTTTGCAGTGAAGTAACTTATAATTGTAGATAGTGAGTATAAGTAGAAGCTTTTGGAACAAACCTGTCTAGAGGGAAGCAGCCTTGCTGTCCAGCCTTCAATTTCCTTGACGCCAATATCGAAACGGGGACTGATAACTCCACACTTGTTTAGCCTTCCATTGAGTTCAACCACAATTTTGCCAGACCTGTGGTCGTCAACATACTCAAACTCTCCGATGTAACCTAGCAAGGGCCCAAAAGGAAGTACGATAGTAAGTGCCAACCATACAAAGTATCAAGCATCAAAAGCGATTGATAAGAGCATACCATGCTTCTGCATCACCAGAAGAAACTTGATGATGACTTTCGAGGACGGTCTGATCATGACCTGTCTCTTTCCCCTCTTTTCGGCATTATACATGCTCTTAAGAGCATCATTCAAAACGCTAACCTTCACCATCGTAAACAATCAACAAGCTGCAGCCTGCACCACAGAGAAGCTCACCATCACTATCATAAACGGGGCAGCCGGTCTCAAGACAACCTCACAAAAAGGAAAAAAAGAAACGGGAAAACTAAGCATCTCTATGTCACGGGTCATTTCGGTCTAGTCACACGACACTGGGCGACCACACACGGATCCAGATATCAAAATCACGGGCAACAAAGCTGCCCCGTAATCATCTGGGTACGCACAAAACCACCCCAAACACGATTATAGCACGACAACAAACGCGAGACACGATTTCGTTTTTCCTCAAAAGAATCAACGCTTGAATCCACCACTTCAAGCTGTACGAATTAAGTAGATGCTCAAGCAATTTCCATGAACAAAGATCTAAAAAAGCAGCAGCGCTTAATCACTACTAACGAGAACAGTGCACGAAGCATTCGGCGACAAGATCAAGAAACCACATCTGCCAACCTAATCCAAGCTCAATTTACTCAAGCTCAGCCGCGGAAAAGCCAGACCAGGATCGAATTCTTTCTAGCGAGCAAGCGAGAAAGAATTCCTCAGAAACCGACAACAACATGCGATTGGCAGAAGGACGAGGGCTCCAAGGGTAGCAGCGTCGCACCTGAGATCGCGACGGCGGCGGAGGAAGCAAGACGGCGGAGGTCTGTCGGGTTAGAGAAGAGAGCGAAACCCTAGCTATTTTATACTGTCTGAGGATAACGAAATGACCGTATTGCCCTTCAATCTTTGCGCCGGTTCTCATTTTTGACCTTATGAGTAGCTTCTCCAGTCCTAGAAATTAAAAATGGTCGCCAAATGAAAAAATTTGGCGTAGCAAATTCGAAAATACGAATTATTAACGCACCAAAAAAAAAAAAAAAAATCACTATCTCTTATAATTTTTTTTTTTGTCGAAACTATCTCTTCTATTTAACAACGTGCATTATTTTCTTTCCTTATAATGGAATTAATCAAGACTCCTCAAGGTTATCTTCAAAATCACTTAAAAAAAAAGTTGTCCCGAAATTCCATTTGTATTAATCTACATCTCATTTTGCAATCGATAGGTTTATGGAATTACCAAAATATACGAATTCATCTAGCAGCCGGACATGATAAACGTTGTGTAATCATAATGATGTTTAGTATATATATATTACTTGCGTTGCTTTTAATTAAGAAACTTTTAAGTAAACTAAAAACAAGGTCAATGATGTATCATCAAAATGTATTCAAATGGTTCCTATCTTAATAATAAAAATAGAAATAATGTACTTAAAAAAAAGATGATGACGACAACGAAAATAACAACAATAACAATATCAAGGGCCATGCCTAATATTATTTATAAATTGCAAATTCGAGATAACTTAATTTTACTACTTATATCTTCTATTACGACTAGGCAAATCTAATTCCAAAGCATATTGGAATTCCCAACTCTGGTGTCTCCTTTCTAAGCTGCAATTATTTTGATAATACAAAATCAAAAACTGTAGATACCAACCATAAGTTTTTTTTTTTTTTTTCCTTCTCAATTTTGTGTTTATCTGAAGTTTAATTCCAAAGTTTTAAAACTAGCATTGATCTTACTTATAGGAGGAATCAGATCACGCATTATGGGTATCGCCACTAGAGTCGGCATTTTTCGATTCGATCCGTTTACACAACACGAAATTAAATAAATTTGAATCTGGCATGAGGGGTTTGTGTCATATGACATGATAGAAACCGAGTTTTATTATATTTCACCGTGAGTTGGTGAAAGATATATGGAAGTGTAAGGGGCAACTTGGCAAAGCTAAGAGGCATTTGGGTGCACAACAGCTCATTATTCGCAAGAAGTATGGAGGATACAAGTGCGTAACTCTAGGGTCCTAAATCGCGCGTCTTTTGGTGCGATCTTGTTCATATGAACCATAAGATCGGATTGTAAATCTATAATCATAAAAAAGGTTTGCATGTGTATATATAGGGTGCCTTCTTTCATTTTATTCTATCCAAGCAATACAAGCATTCTTGAAAGTTTCTCTCTAAACATTGGTTCTCTCTAAAACTCTATAGAATTTCAGAGTGCGAACAAGGCTTTTTGTTTTCGAAAGTAAAATAAGAAATATTTTTAGTTCGGTTATGGAGAAAATCAATTGTTTATTGCCATTTCTTTTCATAATCAGAAAAACGATTTTGACTATCTCTAATCCTCTAGATTAATAGACGAATAATTGCGTCATCTTAAAACTTAGTCTTTTGAAAATTTAGGGCAAACAAATAATAGTGTAGCATAATAGTGAACAGAATAACATAGTGACAGAATTGTTTCTAGCTCAGTCTCCTCCGATATTTGCAATGTACAAATAAAGTGACTTGTAGGTGACTACTGGTAAATCAATACAAGTTTGTTTGGCCTAAGCAATGTTATACGTGACATAGTAAAGAAAGAGAAACATGTTCCATTTAACAATTCCCAGTTGACGACCCTTCTTATGTGCATTTCCTACCCCAATTCTTCCTTTTAATCATTTGGATCATAACGTGTACCTCAAAAATAAATATGAGTTGCCTAAAGGAGTAGCTTGCAACCAATTGATGCAACCACCTGTAATGATAACTTGGGTGTCTTAATATTGCAGCTCTCATATTGTGTATATCCGTCTAGCTTAATACATCATGACCTGTTAAATTCTAAAATATTATCTGAATTAGCCATATTCCGGCGAACACTCCAAGACTTTGATGTTTGTTAACATCTCTCCTGAGCCTTCGTCAGTCAGCAAGTTGCATTGTTCTCTTCGCTTATTCTAAATTAATATCTGAATTAGCCATATTTGGGCAAAGACTCCAAGGTTTTGATGTTTGTTAACATCTTTCCTGGGCTTTTGCTAGTTAGCAATTTGTATTGTCTCTTCAATTTGCCGCGAAAGTGAAATTTCTCGCTGGAGGTATGGCAGCTAAATATCCCTAAGTCCTGCAGATTCTCGATGGAAGGTAGGGTCACCATATACCCATGCACCCTGTAGAGTCTTGATGGAGGTATGACCGCCAAACAGTTTGCAAATGTGAATGGTCAAAATTCGAGACAATTTGTTGAAATTTGAGTCAGGTTCCATTCCTAAGTTGAGATAATGGGAACTGTGTAAAATGAGAATGTGGTTTATAGGCGTGAGCAAACTTTTTTCCTTTTGTGGCAAATTTGCCGCTAATGAATAGTTGCTTCGAGTTGATTTCTTTGTTGGATCTCAAATATATTATTGTCTCTTCAATGGCTTTCTTTCCTCTTTTCATATACTTCCCTTGAGTAGAAACCGGTACAAGTGATAGCAGGCATCACAAAATCATGCTGACCGGTTAACATGCAGGCCAGACGTCCTATTCATGTTGATCCATTTCTACACATCAGGAACGGCTCCTTCAAACCAAGCATAGATACCATCACCGCCATGACAATGGTAATTCCTCGGACGGAAGATATAGAAAGAATATGAAAACATTATTTTTATCCATTTTGAGACATTTTTTTCAATTTATAAATTTAGTTTCTACAACTCTGGATGAATATGAAATCGAGCATGATCTGCAACATAAAGTGTCGCTCAGAATAGATGCATTATGGGCTGAGATTATGATGTTGTCCACAAGTGACCGAGCCATTTGTGCAATGATTTTACAGTCAACGATTATGGAAAACATATAAAGGGTGCGTTTGGTTCGACATTTGGAAAGCCCATTAGGAAAATGCAAAGCAGTTTAGCCTAAAGGGCTTTGGAGGGAATGCAAAGACTGTTTGGTAAATTCTACTTTGAAAAACAACTTTGAGAGAAATGCTATTTGGTAGAAAACACATTTGCAAAGCCCCTTTGGTGATTAATCTAAATATTTTAATTTTAATTTGTTTAAAATTAAGAAAATAATGTTTGTAACCTTTTTAATTTATATTTGATAACAATTTTAAAGATGTTGTGTAAACAATTTTATTAAAATTAAAATTCATTTTTTTACTAAAAAACATCAAATAGAAAAAAATTTACGTGCTCTCTTTCTCAATTAAAATAAAAATACTTTAATTACAATAAAAACATGATAACATATGCTTTGAGGAAATAGTTCATTATCCTTAAAAATTACAAATATCCTTAATTACTTCATAAATGCATAGCTATTTGATCACGTAAACGTGCCATATCAGATGCTACATCATCATTTGAAGCATTACCCTCCCCATTTACATTATCAGGATCAATTGTATATAAATTGGGATCCAAATCTACTCTAGCAAAATGTGTATCATTCAGGGCATTTCTTCGTATATAATTGTGCAAAGCCATCGTTGCTATCACAATTTTCACTTGCTTTGTATATGGATAACTTGGCATGCCCTTTAAAATTTTCCACTTCTTCTTCAATACGCCAAAAGCTCGCTCAATTTCTAATCGTAGTGAGAAGTGAGCACGATTGAACACTTCTTTATAACCCGTCGGTTGAGGACCTTGTTGAAACTCAGGTAAATGATATCTAACTTCTTTATATGGCCCCAAATAACCTGTGGGATTTGGATATCCAGCATCGACCAAATAATATTTACCTACACAAAAAAAAAAATTGTAAATTTAATCAACATATAACACATACGTATATTAATGCATAAAAACTATTAATTAACTAACCTTTTGGAGGATGAGGAAATTGTAAATCATGTCTCCCGATGGCTTTATAAAAGATACGAGTGTCATGAGCTGTTCCCTCCCAACCGGCCCACACGTAAGTAAATTCCATGTTAAAATTACACACGGCCATTACATTTTGCGTCGGTGTTCCTTTTCGACCAATAAAACGAAGCTGCTCACTCGTAGGTACCACTGCTGGAATATGAGTACCATTTATAGCTCCAATACAATCCTAAAACAAGAAGAGGAATATTATTTGATTTATATTTAATTCATATTTTCTATTGTATAATCATAACTTACCTTAAATTGTGGAAAAAATCTTGTATTATTTCTGATCTTCTTTGGAACTTCCTTAAATTGTCGATCGGATGGTTGGATCAAATCTGCTCCCATTTCACATACTTTATCCAAAACTAAGCTAAATAGCCTGGATATGGTTTCCCCGAATGCTGAAAGTGCTCTTGTGCTAACCTATTACCTATATTATGTCCTAAAATATGAAGAACTAATCCTAACATTTCTGCAACATCAATATTTCTAGTTCCTTTCAAACCATATCGTGTCACTAAATCATTCATTAAATTCTTAAACACAATTCTATCCATTCTAAACATTCGATAAAACCTTTCTGGATTAGCATCTATATCCATCAACTCTCTCAACCATGCATTTCCTGTATATGATGAGGTCATGCAAGGTATTTTTTCACCATATATTGCCTGATAAACACTAACACCGCAAGTATGTGCAACTACACAAAGTTGCAAATATTCTTCTTCCTCTTTTTCATGGTTTTCCCTTTCAGAAGAGTCATCCATAACTGATCAAAGTAACAAAATATAATTAGAATAAGATATATAATGAATTATTTAAATCATTCATCAGCAAAAAAACACTTATCATATATATGTATGCAAACTCCATTCGATAAAAAAACACCAATTAAAAACAACTCTGATAACGTAGCATAAATATGTCTCACCAACTAATACAAATAAGTAGTGCAAATATATATTACATTACAATAACATTACACGTGAAAATATAAATAGCAAATATCCTAGTGAGCCCTACGTTGTGCGAACTTATACTTGAGTCACGTGACTTTTTCTTGATCATCATCTAAGTTCATAAAGATTTGCCTATTATCTTTCCTTTATGAAAGATAATCTAGTGCAAAAAAATATAACTCTTGATTTTGCTTTATCTCAGGTATAGCTTTCAACGTCTCCATGAGTTCCTTGTAAGGATCAATCTCTTTGGCATAACTTCTACTTTCAATAGCTGAACAAATCCTCTCCATTTGCGATGCTAGCTTATCAGCCGTACTTTTCTTTTGTTTTTTTCCTTGAGATTGTCTCACCGAACTCTGCGACGTTCTTTTATCACTTCGATGTTGGTCACTGCTCTTTCCACCCACATCGTCCTCTATATTATCATCAGTAAATCCTGCTCCTGTTGAACCACCAATGTCAAATTGTGTGGCGACAACATCCTCATCAATATGTAAGTCTTGTGCAGGATTCCATGTGATGCTCCCAGTGGCAACAGTATCTCCAAACATTCTATCCAATAAAACTTGAAGATCTGGATGTATGCCTTTCATTCTAAAATGTCTAACCTTAGGATTTTCCTGTTGTAATAAACATTTTCATGAGTTTTATAGTAAAAAGATGAACTTAAAAAATTTAATAAAAGAATGGAAAAAACCTGAATTTTCCTCTCCCACCATTCATCACTTGCATCAATGGTATTCTTTTTGGATCCCATCCTAATCCAGTTTCCTTAAGGACCAATGTCCTCCATCTTTTCCAATCTTCCTTCAGATTATCCCACTTACTCTTCATTTGACCTTTATCATACTTTTTGCCCCTTAGGTCCTCAAACTTCTTAATTATAACCGTCCATCCATCCCTTTTGTTGTTTGCAGGACGATTGCCATTGTCAATTTGTTCAACGCATAACTTACAAAATGTTTCAACATCTTCAGGGCTCCAAAATGCCTTTTCCTTTGATGAACTTGCCATCTACTAATAAATGCAATATAAACAAATGCAGGTGAGACATGTGGTGTGGACTTCATACTTAGTTCACCATTTAAGATAGCTTTCAATCACCAAACGGCAAGTAAAACCGACACCAAACATCAAGGAACATGAATACACAGCATAGATATGTTTTTTTGAAACCCTAGAAGAAAAAGATAGAATTGGGACTAACCTTTTTGGCTCTAGAAGAAGAGATTGCTGTTCAGAATCTTGGATGAGCTTATCTCCACCTCTTGAGCAGTGTATCTATTTTTTTGAAAAGTAAGCAATTGAGTTCAAATTAGAAGTATTCGGGCTAGCAATAACTACATAAAAGTAATAAAGATGATAAGGATCCATGGGAAGAAGAATATAAATATCCAAAAGAAGAAAAGCAATAAAGGTGATAAGGAAGATCAGAAGAGCATCAAACTCAATTGTGAAAACAGCATCATTAATTTCTAGGAAATCAAACAATTATAAGATACTGACACAACCAATGGGGATCAAATTGCAGAAATGCACAAAGCATGCACATCAAATGACTAAGAACCAAAAGCAGAATTAAGTTATCTAGGTAAGAAAACAAAAGGCAGTATTTAGTCAAATTACAAACCTCCCAAGAGCAAGCAGATTGCCAAAAGTGAATGTGATACCAAATTTGATTGGATGGAAGAAAACAAGCATAGACTGCCAATGCAAAAATGATATTAGAACTAATAAGACATAGAAATACACACCACGTAAAACGAAATAAGAACTACTTTTTTTATTCTCATGAACATCACATGTTTTAAATATCCAATCAGGAAAACATATATACTTGGTGCCCAGTGCTTGGTCCAAGTCATGGATAGAAAAATTTATCTTTGTTCTTTTTCCTTGAGAATCCCTAACAATGTACAAAAATCCTGAGTAGTACAATTCCAAGATATAATAACTTCTTTTTCTCTGGTTTCTCCTTTTCCTTGTACTCACTATTTCTTCCATATGGCATTGAAAGTTTGGACCTTTTAAATGACCCAATTAGTCCCACCAGGTCATAGCAGTCCCCAAAAGCCACCAAAACTTATAAATCACCAACGTAGGAGGCCCAAGAGGTTAGCTTGAGGGAATTGCCATAGTTGAAACTTGCCTATGACCAGGCTTCCAGATGCACGGCCTCAACCGACTCTTTTAACCCCTTGGGGATTTTCACATCAGCAAAAATATGTCAGTAAGAGGCACCAAGTGGAACAACCAATCAGGGACTTAGGCTCTTCAATCCTATATAATGATCCTCTAGGTAATTAAAGAATTCCCTAGCCTCAAATTCGTGAGCTCTCATGCAAAAGAATGTTCATTTGCCTTAAATCCTTCCCCCACCGCATCCCTCTCCCCATCCTCGCCATCCATATACGCTAACTTGGTTCGGCCATTTCAACGAACACATGGTAAGCAGCAAATCAGCAATTCCAGCGACCGTGAACGTCACGACAGACGGCAAAAGACAAAAAAAGCAAACCCGAAGCACGGCATCTCCAAATCCCCACCACCGGAGCCCGGGCAAAAAAATGCACTCAACGACAGGGGAGGAGAGAAAAACCACGAGAAATGAAGGAGAAACCATACGGACCGTGAGAAACGCTGGATTTCTTCGGCGATTTGCGATACTAGGAGCTCTTTGCCGGCCGCAGTCCAAGGCCTCCCTCCTTTCTCACCGGGAACACCGGGCTTCGGGAACGGGGGGGGACAGAGGAGAGACGAACTGCAGAGGACGAGCAAAGAAAAGCGCAGTCAAGCGAAGACCTACTAGTCGAGCGAAAAACCACGAGAAATGAAGGAGAAACCATACGGACCGTGAGAAACGCCGGATTTCTTCGGCGATTTGCGATACCAGAGCTCTCTCGCGCCGCAGTCCAAGACCTCCCTCCTTTCTCACCGGGAACACCGGGCTTCGGGAACGGGGGAGACAGAGGAGAGACGAACTGCAGAGGACGAGCAAAGAAAAGCGCAGTAGTCGAGCGAAGAGTGCCAGTCGAGCGAGAAGAGATGAGATTAGGGTTTTTTCGCAAGGAGAGAGCAGCGACGGGTCAGAGCGATGGAAGAGAGGAGTGCGGATGAGATTAGTAGGGTTTTTTTGTTTTTAAAATGGGCAACGGTGGGTTTTCAAGAAAGTTTTGGGGGTAGAATAGGAAAGTTAATATTTTCATTAAATGGAAGCCTCCATCATTCCGAAAATGCTGAAATGCTCAAGGCTGGTCTCCACCAGCCTTGAGCTTTCAGCATTCCCAAGGGTAAACTTTCACTTGAAAGCCCCTTGGGAATGATTGCCAAACACCCCTCTTTAGGGTGAAAGGGCTTTGGGGCTTGGATGGGCTTTCTAAATGCCCCTTGGGAATGATTGCCAAACACCCCTAAAGTCTTTAACTCTCAAGGCACACTTTAAGAAGAAATAAAAAGCATGTGGATGTACGATCTTCTTTTCTTTATCTGTCGGCATTCGGCCTGAAGGTTTTGGCCCGGTCAGCTGGCCAACGAACGGCAGCCTAGGCAAGTGTTGTAGGCGTGGCCAGGAGTTGATGGGTTCATGGCTACCTTTGTGCTTGTCCGCGGAGGCCACTAGTTTGGCAGGTGCGGGTGTTCGATGAGCGATGAGTGTGGCCGTCGTTAGGGTCTTGAGGGTTGAAGCCGAACCGGGGCCGGTTGGGTCCGTCATTGGCGGGCACCAAGAGTCCAGGGCCGCCGGAGTGTGCCCGCGGCCAGTTGAGCGAGCGGCGCCGCTGGTTTTCTCTGCCTCCGTTAGAGCCGCCGGGCCTAGGGTCTGGCCAGGTTAGTTGGGGTTCGGTCCACTTCTGGTCTGGGACGAGGTTATTGGGCCGGTCTATTTTATTTTTTGACATAAGCTTATTTAGTTTAGGCTTCGGGCCGGTTTTGTTTAGTTATTGGGCCGGGCATAGGTTGTTAAACCTTCAAGGGGCCGGGCTGAATTAGGGTCTAATAGGTGTGGGCCGTCGTAGTTTTGGGCTGGATTTAGTTAAATTTTATTCTTTGGGTTAGTTTTTTTAGAGAAGGTTCTGGGCCCTTTTGTTTCGGACTAGGCCTATCCGTCAGGCCCATTGCAGCCGTGGACCTCAGTACCGACCCGGATCAAATGTAAGGTACGACCCCGGTGCGTTTATATATTATATTACTTTACTATTAAAAATTATTTTTAAAAAATAAAAAATTGGGATTTTTTTTTCATGGAATTAGAAAAAAAGCTTAAAAAATTAGCTTTTCAGTACTTTTCTTTTGAAAAATGAGAAAAATATTTTGATAAAAAAATAAACCCAATATTGAATAAGCCTTTAGAACTTTATAATACAGTTTTTGAAAGCCATTTTCCTTTTAAAGACCATACTAGGTTGCCGTTTGGCCTTTTTTTTTTGAAAATATCTGACTGTGCCTTTTTCAGACATTGATTGTTATATTCATTTTTAGAATGGTTAGGATAAATTTTAAAAGTGTGGTTAATACATAATCAAGTTTAAAGGGGCACTACTTGTATAACTAGTGTAATCAAATCCTCAAGTTTGAAATTTTTGGTTCTATAGATATACAATGAAACAATTTGTGATTTGCTACCACATGGTAAAAATGGTATTAATGGAGAAGCGCCCACAATTGAAAAAGATGCAAATGAAAATTCATACGGAGAGAATCTCACCATAGTTGATGTATCTGATATCAAAGAAAATTAGCTTACTTTTGGAGTAGGCTGCACAAGATAGGTACTAGGGGTGATCGGTTCTAGGGTGGGTGGTTCCCACCCTAGAATCGAGAACCACTCACTAAGAATGAGTTCTGCAAAATCGAAACCGAGAACCACCCGTTGATTCTATGGACCCACCCAACTGGATCGCCGGTTCGGTTCGGTTCCCGGATGGATCCATGGAACCTTTCTAGTTTGGTAATACCTTATATATGTTGCATAATACAAAGTTCAAAATCCGCATTATGCAAGACCAAGCAAAAGGTAGTATACACTCAATATAAACTATAAAGGCTAGCATGAAAATGTGGGAAATGAGACAGAAGACCAAACATCAACATTGAGTATTCAAACATGACTAAGATATAGAGTTCAAAATCTGTCTGCATGACAAGCAGAAGGCTCAGAAGGTTCAACCTTTTGATATATGAAGACAGGTCTCCTTAAATAAACATAACTAATCCAAAACAAACATAACTCAACAGCTTTAGATGTTTGCAAAGACAAAGGAAAAGAGAGCTGCAAAATTGCAAAAGCATAAAGTCAAACAACCTGAATAATTGGCAAAAGAGTTGCAAATTACAATGCAACATCGAGTCTTTTGAAATACACAATGACATCATTTCGGTTGCCATACGCAATGTTGTGCAATAATGAACTCAGAACTTAGAACTCGGGACAATCTAATGCATGTGGAACATTAAAGGCTTGTTAGACTTTTGCTATAGTTTTGTATCTTCTTCATTTGCATTCCATGTTGCCTTTGAGAACATAAAATTTCTCTTGTTATCATCCTATTCACAATTCGGTATGAAGAGGGGGGACATTCAATGTCGTATCAATTAGTAAATGGCATGGATATGAAGATAGTTTACTCTTAAGGGTAAACCGGCGATCCCATTAGCTCAATTTTTGCACCAACGGTAAACAAATGACCCAATGGGTTCGATTTTCATAAAAGAAAGATGTTAGGATTTGGAATTTTCAAGAATCGGACTTAAGAGTAAATCGGCGATCCAATTATGATGGCTAGTAGTTATTTTTGATTCCTTTCTAGGAAATGGGACTAACTTATTAACTAATTCTCTCAAGACCAACTCCAATTGACCCCGCGTCAAATTCGATCAAGCCTCCTTGCATTTTGGATGCCGTAAAAATAAATTTCGTGCTTTACTTTGGTTTTTTATTTTTGGAAGTGCCTTCAATTTTACGCTTTAGTTGAAAAGCATTTGATACGTGAAGCGAATGCCCTTTAAATGGAAGGAAGACAAATGTAGAACATATGATTCTGCAATCCAATGAATTTCAAGTTCTTAGATCCACGAAATGATTAATTCTAACTCGCAAATGTTCTTAGACCTGATGTAGCCATCTACATAGAAATTAAGTTGATCATTATAGGGTGAACTTTACTTATGAATAACATTACAAGATCTTACCTATCTGATAGAAGACTTGTGGTCGCCAAAATCACCGCATGTGTGTTTGGTGGTCATATCCCAATGGAAGATTCAATGATACCGGTCTGTTAGGCCTCAATTGAGAATCTAGAACACGCTTGGATGTTTGGGCTCAAAAAAAATGCTGACACCCATTGGGTCATTTGTTTACCGTTGGATGTTTGAGCCACTTCCTTTTGTATCTTTTGAACCTGTTCGAGGAGGCCCAATAATTTGGATCTTGCTAATTCTTTATTTATTACTGGATTATTTTCCAAGAAATATGGCTGCGATCATTTTAATAGCCACACATTTTTTGGATTAGTGCAAAGTTAAAAATAGCAATATTAAGCTGTATTTTCCGAAAGGGAATTTCTTAAAAGTAAAAGTAGAAACGATGGCGATCCCATTAACTTGATTTTTGCACCAACGATAAACAAATGACCCAATGGATTCGATTTTCATAAAAGAAAGATGTTGGGATTTGGAATTTTCAAGAATTTGACTTAAGAGTAAATGGGCGATCCAATTATGATGGCTAGTAGTAATGATTGTACTCTTTCTATAGTTTTGTTATTTCACTGATGCTCATCCCTCTTGATTTGCCCTACTCTTAAGCTACCCATAGAGTTGGATCTGATGACCGGCAACCACTTCTTCCTAGATGAAGTTATTTTAGGTAGTATTTGTCTCTCCACCTCGATTACACTAGTGCATTCTATCCATCTGGGCTAGTCATCCATGAGATGAATGTCATGCGATGGAGTGTCCGAGACTGAATGTGCTGTGTGACATTAACTTTTAAGCTGAGTTGGGAATTTTGGAAGACTCCATCAGTTCTTGTGTCTGTGATTCTCTTGTTTAAATGATTTCGATGTTTGTATGTGAAACTCATTTTGTATGACATGAGATGGCTACTACAATTGAACATTTTTTCAGCTTGGAAATTGTGAGTACTCCAGTAATTTCTGTGTTTTTCCAACATCATAAATGTTGTAATGTGATGCATCTCAAGTTTTTCATTTTTGGTAATGCAAGCTGTAGCCCTTTTACATTTCCCTCCTCTAGAAACTAATTAAAAGCATTCTTCTGGCAGGTGTGATTGGTGGGTACAGGATTAGCCATTTATTACAGAGAAATAAAATAAAGTTATAGAGAAATCATTCCACTTCTTTGGATCCTTTATGCTGGTCATGATGAAGAAGCTCTTGGAAAACTACACTGATGCCAAGCAAGGGGAGTGGATAAGTTAAGAGTGGACTGAGTAGACTCTACATCAAGCGACAAGCTTCGTGAACCTTTCATTTTAGACCAGCCATGAGAGGAGTTTTGTCCCCCTTTTCTTTTTTCCTTCTTGCTGTATGTGTGACTCTTTCTAGTATATTATAGTCACTTTCGAGTATCATCTGATATCAACAAATGTTTACAGGATACCGTGCATTAGGGAAATGGATTATGCTAGAAATCTTTGAGAATGAAAGGTACTTGTACATCCTAGAGACTTCTAAAATGCTGAAATATAGCAAGACGCAGGATTAAGGAGTGGCCTTATGTTTTCCCATTTATCCTTGCGATATTCTAATGGTTTAAGCTTCTAGAAAAGCTAATGAAGAGGTTGGGCCAGCACAGTCCTTTTGGTTTGCCATGGGTTGCGTTGAAACTCTCTCTCTTGCTTGTAAGTGTGGGTTGTGGAGCTCTTTCAAGATGCTGATACATACATATCGTTGAGTTCTGGTTCATGTTTGAGGGAGAAAACAAGATGGCAAGCTGGTGAGTAATTTTGAAGCAGTGAGATGGGCATGATAATTGATATTGGAAGCACACTCCTATTTACAATTTGAAGATCATTTTCCTTTTATGAGATATTTTCAGTTCAATTCTTGCTTTTGATGCAAAATGGGTTTTTGAAAGGAAAGGAATATGACTGGGCTCGGATGAGCTCATAATTTAAAAGATACTAAAGCTTTCCTTATAAAGAGACCGGGCTTCTCAGGCCCATAAGACATGTTTGTGTAGTAACGCCAAAATCATGCTTTGATTCGCATTTTGAAACACTTTTTAATGTGTGTTAACGATTAATGGCAGCTGTTCCGCTTGACTAAATAGCAAGAGCTTTTCTCATGTCTTTTGTAAGGTCTTGTTGGGCTTGTCTTGTGGGTGATGATAATGTGAGTCGGCTACAGAGAAAGATTTGACATTCAAGCAAGTTGTGTAGTGGTGTTTTTCGACATTCAAGCAAGCTACATAGTGGTGTGGTATGTAGTGGGTTTAGTACACCTCTCCAAAATGGCTTCTCCACAAACAAAAAGGCGCGTGCTGTATTCATGAAGGATTGCTAGTGATATACTCGAAGAAGGTGGGGATGAGTTCAAAGTCCGCATGCCCCTAATGAGCTAGCCCCCCATGAACATGTTGTTTTAGAAGTGAAGATCTTAACAAAATTCTCTACGGAAAGTTACTCAATTGTATTTGAGAATGCCAAGGTCTGAGGTTAGTGACATCAACTCATGGGTGTAGAAGAGCACAAATTCATTAGGTACTTCCTTGTAACATGACTCAAATTAATGATCTTAGTAGAGACAGCTTAGTGCAAGATTACTAAGCTAAACACTCCTTTTTGGATCTTTAGCGAGAAGAAAAATTCGTAGTATGTAAATAACAATTTTGCCCTAAACCGCTATAGATATTGGAGTCATCTAAATTCTTTTTGGTCAAAGAGTCATCTAATTTATGATTGAAAACATGGACTGAATTTAAGACAAGGTCATTTAGTAATTGTTGCTAAGTCCATTTAATTAGAAAATTGCTTGCCATTAGATTAGGTCATTTGATAAACGTTGCGTGACATATAATTCACATGTTAGGTTGCACGTTGCATGTCATTGTAGTTAAAATTTTTGTACATCATTGCATTGCATTGCACGTAATTTCATAGACTTCATTTAAACAAGAGAAAATTCTAAAAATTTTAAGTGACTGCGTGTTAATTAGAAATCATATCTAGGGTTGTCAATGTGAATTATGATCTAACACTACAGATGCTTTCGTTGTTACGAGGTAAGTCTTTACAATTTATTCACTGCTTTGTTTGGGTGTTAAATTGGTGGTTTACGCACCCGCATAATCGCCTCACATGTTAGGGAAGTAAATTGAAATCAATTCAAGCTGCTTGCCAAACATTTTTCAAAATAAAAGAGAAAGGTATCGAAAGGGCGTTAAAGAAATCTAGTGTAACCAAGTCTCTAAACTCACAATCTCTAGATTCGTAGGAGTAAAATAAATCTCCCGTTTCTTTACTTGAGTTTCTAATCGATCCACCAAAAATAGATTAGTGGTGACTTATGATTGAAAATTATTTGCATGTTAAGAACTCGAACCTAAGTCGTGAAATTGATATGGGTTTAGGAGAGCCCGAACTAAGTTTAGGCTTAGTAATCCATTAGCTAAATCATAGATGGTTCACTCGAAAATTTGTTGCGACAAAGCTATAAATATAAAAAACCCAAGGTGTGTAATTGGTCATAGTATGGAGAAATTGAGATGACATGAGAGGATGACAAATGAATCAGTATTTTCTTTCTTGAGCTGGCATAACTGCACTAATTGAAGGGCATTCAATTAACCTCATACAACATACAACTTGCAGATAATGTGCACAAATCATGACAGGTTTCTTGGAACAGAAAACAAAAAATTCAACATATCCTCAGTTCTCAGAAACTGATCATGAATAAAGTTGTCCCGAAGAGAATTGCCCTTCCCTTGGTTATTTTAATTAGTTTTACTTCAATATTCCAAATACCATGTTTAGAAATAATTGTGCACACTCTAATAATTCAATGCAAACCTTCTTAATCATAATTTTTTTTTTTTTCATTTTGATTGCTGAAACTTAGAAATAAAAGAGCGATAGGAATTACAAACCCATGGGAATTATAAACAATTCAACAAAATGCTTCATGCCAGATACCTAACAAGTCAAGAGGACTAACTTGAACTATGTCAGCGATCATGATGTCCTTTCCATGCAATCTATTGTCGACAATTTCTGCATAACCATTTTTGTGAGTTGCCTTGAAGACATAATTGAAGACAATTGTAATTGAGAACATATAAGCAATAAATGTTTCCGTTCACATGCAAAGAACCATTCAAATAATGTTTCAAAAATACTCTGGGAAGAAAAAATTTCCATCAAAGGCCATACGTAATCATAATAGCAGCAGACTCAAGGAAATTGGAAGCCTCAACAGCTGTAATAAGTACAACAAGAATCTAAGCAAGAAGATACAGAGGCATATCCTTATATATGACCAGAAAAGCCTATAACTGACTCAACCATGCACCAACAGTACCTCCTATGCAAATTCCCTAAATCACTGACTAGCTCGTATTCCCCATCATATGAAGTCAAGCAGTGCACAATCACCGAAGAAAGAACAGCGCATATCATCTACTTGATCACCAGAGATAAGATAATGAAGGCCAAACTGTTAGCTTGTATTGAGTGATGCACGGCATCCAAGAAGACTGAAGTTAAAGCCTACGAAAATCTGACTAAGGAAAAAGGAAGGGGACAAACAAATTTCTTCCCATTTCTTTATAGGGTCAATGTTAGTGAAGGATTCCCAAACTCTTTAACTGAGCAGTCTATGCCCTATTCATATCAACCCATGATTCTAGAGCTGAGAACCCAACTCCATACAGTCAAACCTTAGTAATAGGCACAAATTAAAGTTTAGCACGGTACACTATCTCTAACAGACTGGCAAGGAAACAACAAGCAATTGTATTAAATGTCAATAGAGCAACAAGCACGGACCTCGCACCAATCTATTAGCCTCCCTCTGATAATACTCCTTATCCTCCTCCAAATTCATGGACGATGAGGCCGTCGTAGCTGGCCACCATTCAGGCAAATTCTCTTAAAGCCGAGGCGTGAAGTTCCTACGCCTTCTCAGTGGAGATTAGTGAAGGATTCCCAAACTCTTTAATTGAGCAGTCTATGCCCTATTCATATCAACCCATGATTCTAGAGCTGAGTACCCAACTCCATATAGTCAAACCTTGGTAACAGGCACAAATTAAAGTTTAGCATGGTACACTATCTCTAACAGACTAGCAAGGAAACAACAAGCAATTGTATTAAATGTCGATAGAGCAACAAGCACGGACCTCGCACCAATCTATTAGCCTCTCCCTCTGATAATACTCCTTATCCTCCTCAAATTCATGGATGATGAGGCCGTCGTAGCGGGCCACCATTCAGGCAAATTCTCTTCAAGCCGAGGCGTGAAGTTCCTACGCCTTCTCAGTGGAGACCTATCGGCAGTCCCCCGTAGCGTAGGCAAAAGGGGATTATCCAAAACCCTAGAGCCATCAATCTCCTTCCTCGTCCCAACAACCACCTCCCTGCCACCACAATTTCATTCTTCCTATATCCAAACCGTGACCTAAAACTCAGCACCAACCGAACCACGACCCTGACCGCAAAAACGACCACGAAGCTCAAAGCCACAACGCTCCCGACGAACTGGATGATGAGAAAACGCAGAGGAATTCAAACATGGACTTTGTGGTTAGGGATGAGACAACGCAAAGGAGTCTGTCGACTCTTTTGGAAATAAAAATCTAACTAAAATGAGATATTATTTATTTTAAGTTAAGAAATAGACTAATCTGAATCCTATCTTAACTTAGAAATTTATCTCGACATGCAATTTAATTCAAAGAAATTATCTAACCTAGATACCATCTAAACATGCATTTTAATATAACTAGAAAAGAATCTAACTATTCTATCATGCAATTCTATCTAGGAAATCAATTCTAATATACATGATATGCAAATGCAATCTTTTTTGTATTTTTGGGATAAATAAAACAATTAAAAAATAAGCATCAAATCATCCACGGTCATCAAAGATATTATCCATTGTTTGAATTAGAAACAATATCTAATCAATTTGATTATTTCGCTATTAAAATCGATAAATTGATCTTAAGTCTTAAAATCAGAATATCAATTTTATTCCCGCGTAATTAATTATTCCATCTAAAGCCTTATAGATAAAAATAAAAAATTAAGTGCGGTTGCGAATCAGAAAATAAATCCCAATTGGGAGATATGTCTATCACTCATAGATATGCATGTTAGATTTAATAGACATACATTATGCAGTAAAATATGCAAATATACTAGAGATGTGCATCTTATCTAATTCAAGGATATTTTTCCAAATTTGGACAAAGCGCAATTGGACCGGGATCGAGTATCGTCTGACATCAACAAACGTTTACAGGATACCGTGCATTAGGGAAATGGATTATGCTAGAAATCTTTGAGAATGAAAGGTACTTGTACATCCTAAAGACTTCTAAAATGCTGAAATATAGCAAGACGCAAGATTTATGAGTGGCCTTATGTTTTCCCATTTATCCTTGCAATATTCTAATGGTTTAATTTTCTAGAAAAGCTAATGAAGTGGTTGGGCCAGTAGAGTCCTTTTGGTTTGCCATGGGTTGCGTTGAAACTCTCTCTCTTGCTTGTAAGTGTGGGTTGTGGAGCTCTTTCAAGATGCTGATACATACATATCGTTGAGTTCTGGTTCATGTTTGAGGGAGAAAACAGGATGGCAAGCTGGTGATTAATTTTGAAGATATTGGAAGCACACTCTTGTTTATAATTTGAAGATCATTTTCCTTTTATGAGATATTTTCAGTTTAATTCTTGCTTTTGATGCAAAATGGGTTTCCGAAAGGAAAGGAATATGACCGGGCTCGGATGAGCCCGTAATTTAAAAGATACTAAAGTTTTCCTTATAAATAGACCGGGCTTCCTTGGCCCATAAGACATGTTTGTGTAGGAACGCCAAAATCATGCTTTGATTCACATTTTGAAAGACTTTCTAATGTGTGTTAACGATTAATGGCAACTGTTTCGCTTGATTAAATAGAAAGAGCTTTTCTCACTTCTTTAGTAAGGTCTTGTTGAGCTTGTCTTGTGGGCGATGATAACGCTGAGTCGGTTTGTCGTCCTCTTCTTCAGCCACCAGCCACGTCTATAAATAGACAAACCATTTTGCCTTTTTGTGTGATCGCGAGAGAAGAGTGAGTTTACATGGATAAATCGTGAGATACCAAAAATGTTATCCTCTAATTGATTGACTTGTACGAAGGCTTTACAGACTGCAATTTCTTCAATCAGATCCCATCCGTCCCTAAATCAAATTTCTAAAACAAGATTAAAAACTAGCAAAATTCTAATTTGACTTTTTCTTTTTCGGTCAAAGGTTAAATTCTTCGTTTTGACAAAAAGGTTAACCTTAGGCCATTTTAACGAAAATGTGAGATTTAAAAGTTAATTCTATATGCCCATACTAAATTGACACATATATGCAATTGAAATATTGAGCACACCTACTAACTAATTTTTGGGGAATGCCCAATCTTGGATTTTCTATGAAGTTGACTGTCGAGAAAATTCGTGTCAACAGACACGAGCGAAAACATTTTATCTTGAATTTTTTCTTTTGCTATTAGAGTAATGTGGGATGCTTTTTTTCTTCCTCAATGAGTACACTGAGTGCCCCCTAGACCTATGAGGTGATGGAATGGGTAATTGTCAATGGTCTTAGACGGTGATATCTGATCTTGCCAATGGGATTGTTTACTGGACCTTCAGCTGATGAAGTCGAGCCTACGAGCAGTATAGTCCTTGATTCCGGAACCTCGATGATGGTTCCTTAGCATGTTGAAGCCCATTTTTTTAACTTTCCACTTTTAACCGTTTTTCATCTATTTGTTATTATACCTTTTGAGCTGTGATGGTTGCATACTCTTAATAATTTAGTAGTCACAGCAGCTGGGATAGCAGTGCATATGATCTTTTGCTTGCATCCCACATGTACTGGGCATTGACGATGTCTTAATATATGCAGGATGGAATTTTGTATACATGTTAAATCCTGCTTCTTTGAGTATGATGAAAATAGTGAGTTGCTGTAATGTACATAAACTTCTCAAGAACAACCTAATAGTACGGTTCCTTAAAGTATATAACATAAATGATGCAGCATATTGCAAAGATGATAATGAACACATCGAATGTGAGAGCTGACATGGCCTGGTCACTCAAATCCATGTTCCTCCCGCTGAGCCGATCAACCATATCCGGTACAGGCTTGTAGTTCTGCAAGTCCAGCTCATAAGGATCCTCTAACCTCATCCTCATTTTCTCCGCTTGCGGCTTGCAGCCTCCTGTGCGAGCGTCCAGTCATAAAATCTCCGGCTCTCTCCGTCGCTCAACACGTCGTAAACTTCCCTCAGTTTTAAGAACTTGTCCGATGCAGTTTTTAATGGAAGGGAAGTCGTGTCTGGATGGTACTCTTTCGATAGTCTCCGGTAAGCGGCTTTGATTTCTTCCAGATCAGCATTGGCCGAAATTCCTAGGAACCTGCAGAGCAAAAACAAAAGATAATTAGTAAAGTGGATAGCCCAAGTTGTAGTGATCGATTATCATCTGGTCTTTTCATAACCTAAACCTTGATCGAACCAGTAAAAACAGATTCAATGTGTTCTTATCTATCAATAGAGCTGCAATTATGGTGGACTGACTATCAGCAATTAGAGCGACAAGTGAAGCAAAACTTTGCAATGAGCGGTACATGTCCCCAGTAATGCAAATTGCAACTCCTCACTTCATATTGCAATAGTCGACTGACCTTAAATTATCGGAACAATCCGCCTGAATTCACTTTCTCGTAGTCATAGATTTCCTTATCTTATGCAACAATCATTTCCATTATCTACTCGATGCATCTTAAAAGAACCGAGAGAAGCCAAGGATCCCTAATTCGGTTAATTATCTTCGGGCAAAAACTCTTTTTGACACTGTGTTGCTGCAGTTACCTTACCACAGCACTGAACAACCAAAATTTAGGGTTTTTTAAGGGATTTCGGTCATTCTTTAATCGGGTTTCCTTTCTCCATAGAAAAGTATCATAAGAAAGACAAGCACAGGCATAAAGAGCACTAGCCACGCATTCGGTAACTCCCCAACATCACAGTTCCTCAACCAAAAGGAGCGCTTCTGTTTCAGATCCAGTGTTGTCTGCTCATGAAACCCAATGGACCACAGTAAATTTCCTCCATTGCCTTCATTCTATGCCCACTACCAACTTCAATGTACTTATCCAAATGATTTTTTTCCCCTCAAAGCAACTCATTCAAATGATTCACAAGACACAAAAAAGAAACTGCATTTCCACAGTATTTGCATACTTCCTGTTGACCTAATAAATCGACGAGCAAAGGCGAGCCGCTCCTTAGTGAACCTTCAAATCCTCTCCCAAGCCCGTCCGAGCCTGGACAGCCTAGTAGGTTGCCAGGCATCATCTTAGCCAATTCCAAAAGTCACAACCAATCTCTCCCCTCTGTTCACCATGGATTTTATCAACTATTCACCTTTCAAGTTCAGCACAGAACTGACCTCCACTGTCAACGACCGACCTAGGACTGGGTGCTCAGTGCAATTCCAGCAGTTACTTCGTGAAATTTCACGTAAAGTTCCAACATTTCGAATTGATCTAAGTTTCTACCTACGCCACTGTAACGCTTCGGTTCTTTCCACATCACCGTGCCATGACTCCGCTCGAGCCAATCCGTGCAGCTCAAATCCACAATCCTCACCGTCGCTAATCAAATGATCGTAGGAGAAACAAACAGAACCGCAAAGTGCAAAAACAATCGAGAAACGAAGAAGAGAAAGCGATCATCACACAGAGGGATGCTCACTGGTAGTGGGAATCAGCGGACTCGTTGAGCAAATCGGCGAACTTCTCCCCCAAGAGATTCCTCTGCTCCTCCTCCGCGCCCAACTGCTTCCCGCCCTCCTCCGACCTCGAGCCGTCGCCGCCTCCGATCCATCCTTCGTCCTCGTTTTCCCAGTGGATCCTCGTGTCCACCCCCGGCGGCGGCCGCCGCTCCTGTGGGCCCTGCGTCGCGGAAACCCGCAGGCGGCGGCCTTGGCGGCGCCCCGGAACGCCCCCGCCGGTCCCGCCTCCCCGCGCGGTGCCTGCGGCGGCGGTGGCGCATCTCCTCCGGCCGGCGAAGAGAGAGAACGAGGCCTGGGGAGGCGGAGCTGTGGAAGCCATGGCGCGAATGAGCCATGGCATTTTCGATTTTCCATTTTTGGACGGGAGTCGAGAGGTCGAGGTTTTTTGTTCGATCGTGTGGCGGAGGTGGAGCTTGGAAACCCGCGTGCTTCTCACGTGACTCCCATTTCCCTTCTTATCTCCATAAATTCACAATTTGGCTTTTAATTCCAAAAAATGTGAAAAACCAACTTGTAGAATCACTCGTGCATTTATTTTTTTGTAATCTTGGCCAACATTATATTCAAATTTTCAAAAATTATGAAAAGCAAAAATTTAAATGATTCTGTATGTCAACTTTCATTTTTGTGAAAGTTTATGTGTTTCGAATATATAAAATGTTAAAATGTGTGAGTTGTAATATTTAGATTAAGCAAAAAATAAAGATAAAAGTTGACTTATACTAGCAAAAATTAACCTCAGGATATTGCACTTCATAATTTATAATATAATTAAGAAAATATAAACTTTTATCTTTTCTTATTTTTTTTTTAAATAAAATTTAAGAGTTTCAAATGTATCGATAATGAATAGAGTAATTGAATGTGCCTTCTTTGGTAGCTAGCCTTAATGACCTTTGCACTAGATGATTTATTTTCCACATAGTAGGAGGAGTCTGAATTATTTTCCCAAAACCAACTTTTGAAAGGTGTTTTTGACTTTTCTAATTCATTATAAGTATCATCTAAAACGTCACAATTCTTCAAATGTAACTTTTAGGAAGCATGCTCAATTTCAAGATTGCTACAAGAATAATTAGGGTCCCCATTTTTTTTTTTATATGATCTAAAAATATAATCCAGCTACTTACTACATTTTCTCAATTATGTTGCTATAATTATATAGTCCACCTTTTTTTTTCACATGGACCTTTGTTTTTTCTAACATGACTTGAGAGATCAATGTACATATAGCAAAATAAAGTCTCAAAATATAGTCACACAATGATGTGCTTTGTTGCTTAACCCTCGATGATTATGGTTTAAATTAGACTATAGTTTAAAAATGGAGAAATTTTATAATTAAGTTTGAACTTGGGTCTTCAAATGTAAAGTTTCTATAATTAGAAATACAATAAAAGAGACAATTTTATCCTGACACAGTTAGAGCGGTATGATAGACGTATGAATTTAAGTAATTTCGAGCCATACGATGTCACTGATTTGAACATTTACGTGGGACGACTCAAACCGGGATTCACCGCCACATGGCCACAAATTACAAGAGCAAATGAACAGACAAAGAATTTCCGAGGAATTGAATAGAACCAACAGATCAGAGAAAAATCGATGACCGGGCATGGAGAGTGGGCCGACGATGACGGGCCGGTGCGGCCCAATTCCCGTGACTGGCCCGACCCAAGCATAGCCGCGCATCAAGCAGCGCTGCTGGTTATGGCGGTGTACCTCACTCTCTCTCTCTACGTTTTCGAGACTGGCATTCTGCTCCTCGCGCCACCGAAGTCCGACGAAGAGATCGATCAAATCGCAGCCAATTCGAATCGAACCCAGTAAGTGATTTCCTCCGATTGGCATTCGGTTTCGGACCCATCAATTACTCTTGCCATCTTCTTGCCAAAGCATTCGTGTCAATCGAAATCGAGCTTTGCTCCAGCTTCTAATCATCGGATTTCCAGCTTAAAGATCCGAGCTTTTTTATCTGTTTGTTATGTTTGGGGTCATGTGGGTTGTTGAATTTGATACGCACGATGCCGCTTCTTGTTGCTTTGATTTGGCCTTGGAGTGGATGTGAGATATATATATATGCTTGGCTCTTTCTTGTTATGCTTGAATTTTGTTTAGCAATTAGGAGGAAACTGGTCTATGCTATTTGAAGTTTTCTTGTGCATACATAGAGGCTCTGTGGTAGAAGCTATAGAGAAAGTGATCAATGTGAGCTATGCAGTTGCTGAAGTTTCGGAGATGAAGATGTTTTGGTTTTTTCTCTGTTTGGTAACCCCCATTTTTGCAATCCCGGGACAAAGATGCGATAGAAATGACAAAAAAGAGAGACCCCGCTAGAGACAGTTGCAGGATCATGAGTTTAGATGATCTTTTGGTTTTGTTTTCTCATATTCATAATCAACTCAACCGAGTCTCATTCTATCTAATCGGGGTTGGCTTATAAATTCTTTTCACACTGTTCCGCGATAGTTTAAGGTCTATTCCTTCATGCTAAGCCAAAAAGTCTGGTATTTTATGGGGCGTATGTTCCCTCTGGTACTTTCTTTTTTCCCCTGTTTATACTGTAGGTAGTCCTCTTGTTCTTGCAGGCCTCAGGACATTCAATTTGGCTGTAGTCCTTTGTTTCTCATCATGTTGCCTACGGTGATTTTTTAAATGCATTCCTTTCTTCACTATCCACTCGTATGGTTTCTCAGACCTCAGCATTGGACAGCATCAAGGGCAACATGAATATCACCAGTTTTTCTTATTAGGTTTACTGTTTTTAACTTATCATCTATTTATTGTGAGAAGGTCCGTGCTATTTTGGGGCATCCAATGCATTGCTTATGAAAATTAATGGTAAAAATGATTCATGACAGTGGATCTAGAAGATGAAGCTGGAGCAGCTGAGAATTCTGGTGGAGTGGAATTGGTAGATTGCGAAGGAGATCCTATAGTGGAGCCATGTGAGGGTATGGAATTTGACTCTGAAGACGCCGCCAAGATCTTTTACGACGAGTATGCTCGAAGAGTGGGATTTGTAATGCGTGTGATGTCTTGCCGCCGTTCTGAAAGAGATGGCAAGATTCTAGCTCGTCGACTTGGATGCAATAAGGAGGGTTACTGTGTTAGTATACGAGGTAAATTTGGACCAGTTAGGAAGCCAAGAGCAAGCACTAGGGAAGGTTGCAAGGCTATGATTCATGTAAAGGTTGATAGATCTGGAAAATGGGTAATCACAAAATTCGTAAAGGAACATAACCATCCACTCGTCATCTCTCCACGCGAAGCTCGTCAAACAATGGTCAGTTTTGCCTATCTTACTTACTTCACATGACTGATCTGTTGCATGATACCTTGATTCTCCAAGTGCTCTCGATTTCTCTATTTGTTATTGAAAGAATAAAGATGGACTTGCATATTTGATTTATTCCTCTTACTATAAGATACTGTATAACCTTTGAGAGTTGGCATGAGAAAAGCATCTTTCAAGAGTTTTGCCTCTGCAACTTAAAAGTGGATTTTGTGAGTGAAAAGGATGGCCTTATACTTGAGAAGCAAAGAAATGACTTTTGTCCCTCTACTGCTTTTGTTAATTCCTGTTGTCTAATGCATGGCCTCCAGATAGTACAGTTAAGGCAAAAGATTCATAATCGTGCTTTTTGGCATCTCTACTCACTGTTAAGGCCAGCTTTGTCAAAAGATATATCTCTATATGTCTTTTGGGTGTTACTTTTAATTCTTTGATAATTGTTAGTATGGTGTTATGGTAAACTGATTAATAATACTTTTTTCCGTGTTCTGGTGTAAAACCACATTGCGAATATCAAATCTCATTAGTTGTATTATAAATGTTTGCGGGGGCTTTTACCTCCCAGCTTGCAGTATTGTAACGTTTGAAATAATAGATGGGTTGTATGTAACTTCAGATACTAGTACTAGAGATCTAACACATTCCAAATAATTACTACAAGCAAAAGTTGCAGTAAAGGTCAGAAGCTAAACTGCAGCTAGTCTGGATCATACTTAAATTTTGTGAATTACTTGGCCTGCCAAACCTAACTCTAGATTTGTTCCTGCAAGTGACATGACGAGATGCATGAGTATTTGGCAGGACAATCAGTCATATTAATGCCTTCTTATAGCTTAAATTGTGCGACCTTTTCTAACTGCTTTCTGTGTTGAAAAGCAGAAAATTTCTTAGAACTCTCACGGAGATTAAATGGTCTTCAATTGTGATGTTCGTCTAGTCATCTGTTTCTTCCTTATTTTCCTTTACTTGATAATGGAATGGTCCAGCTTTTATGTCACGCAAAGTTGGACAGTTATTCAGTTACATTGACATGCTCTCTGTTCAACTTGATCAGATTATGCTGTCTTCACTATCTTTCTTGTCTTTCTTATCTCTGACTACTTATCTTAGTGATCCTGGCTCTCAGCAGGGTAGCGCAACTTAAGAAAAATTAAATCTTGCCAAGAAAGTTTTCAGGAGCATGTTTTGAAGAAATAAGCTTTTTAGTATGATTGTTTTGTATTTTATCGCTTGAATGAAATATGCCATAATTCTTAGGGGCAATGCTTTGTGCTTCATAGAAAATAACAGCAACCCCTCTGATGGAAAGATGGATATTGATTCCCAGTAAAGTGGCTTTTCTTTCTGGTCCAGAGAGACGAGCAATTAGTGAATAGACTGGAGGAGAAACTTATAATTGAGCCAAAATGCCAAGAGACAATCACGTTTCTGTATGAGCTGATCAATTACTTTTCCACCCCATGTCCCTGTGTCTTACTCATATTAATTCAACTGACTTTCGAACTGGCAGTGGTGGTGGTTGGTGTGCTTGTTTAAATTGGCCAAGACTTTCTGAATGATTGTAGTATAAATTTGAGGTATGCAGCGTCTATGGTGTATGTATGGCTAATCAAACTATCATCCTCTGCATTTTCTTTTGTTAATGTAGGATGAAAAGGACAAGAAAATCCAGGAATTAACGGCCGAGCTGCGAAACAAGAAAAGGTTGTGTGCAGCATATCAAGAGCAGCTAACTGCATTTGTGAAAATCGTCGAGGAGCACAACGATCAGCTCTCAAAGAAAGTTCAGTCTGTGGTGAACAACATTAGAAAATATGAACCTGTGGACCCGGGCCTTATGAGGAGAAGTTAGCCTCAGCGTATAGGAATATCCCTATACCCGGTACCATGTCCTTTATTTCCTTGCGCACTCTGTCTTGCTTTTTGCCGTCTCTGCAGTTGCATCAGTCCTTATTGCTTTTCAGTTTTTTCAGGATGTGTGGTGGTGCTTCCGTTAGGAAAACAGAATCAATGTCCTCTCCTCTCCTCTCTTTTCCTCATTTTAATAAGTGTAGATGAATGCAGAAGATGGCGGCAGGAGAGCGACAGGAGCTGTGCATATATGTTGTTGCATGTGCAATCCAAGGGCTTCTTCAAGAGGGTGGATGGTTAATGATCGCTAAGCAATCGGCAAGAGATCATTAGCGTGAAAGTACGAGTATATTGGTCATCGGAAGGTTGCGCGACCGTCGGCAGTGGTTGTACTACATGCTTTATGTAGTGATGGAGAGCAGTCATATTGTGCTTTTGATCATGGAAACGGGGCGATTGGAGCCGATGGGAGCCCGGTCAGTATGAGTCCTTTAGACTCGATGACCATGTGATAATGGTCAAGAGGCATATCATATAGTTCAATATGTTCCGAGGGGAAAAAATAGCAAATCTAAAGATGTAATTAATTATTTAAAACTGATTTTTTTTCTAGGAGTAGTTTCAGATATTTCTATCTCAATCTGTAAGGAAAATATGGACGTTTAATTATTGCATTTGATGATATTTATCTTAATTGGGCTATCAATTAGATTGGGCGCACTTATAAACGTAGAAATCACGAATCAATATTTTGTTTTTGAAATTGACATTTTCATGATATTTTAGAAATGCGGTGAATAATTGAAGGACTAGTTTTGGAACTAAAGTAGCGTACAAAAGGACTAAAACGGAACATTATCAAAAGTATGAGGACCGAAAGTGTAACCTTTCTGTAAGAAACTTGTAAATGTAGGTATAACGTGTCGCGGGTGCTGACTCAACATTCCTGTCCATATTTGGACTGAAAGCTGAAGAATTGTCGCCGAGATAAGTTGGAGGATTGAATTTGTCAGAAGCATAATGCTGGGACCAAAAGTAAACATTCCGCCAATGAAATGGGTGACTCGGACTCGCACGCTCAAATTGCTCCAAATTAGTCCAATAGCTGATGCTGATATATCCAATCATGATTCGTGTAGTCCGGGGTCAATCACAGCCATCAGTCCCGTGAGTTTCACGCCGATATATCCAATCATGATCCGTGTAGATCGGGGTCAATCACAGATATCAGTCCCGTGACCCACAGCTATCAATCCTGTGAGTTTCACGTTGAAATATCCAATCACAATTCGTGTAGACCGGGGTCAATCGCAGCTATCAATCCCGTGAGTTTCACACAAATCCCACAAATGTCAATGGTTATGTTCCATTTGGCTCTGTCAAAGTCCATTCATTTGTAGAAAATTATGTTCAGGAAAATGTTTTCCAGATTTTTCGACGTTTGTTTCACGTAAATCCCACAAATGTCAATGGTCATATTCCATTTGGCTCTGTCCATTCATTTCGTGGAAAATATTGTTCAGGAAAAGTTAAGGAAATGATTTTGACTGATTAAGCTATTGTTAGTCATGATAGTGACCAGCTAAGGAATCGCGCTTGATCATCAGTCTTCAGTTTATTTTCCCAAGCGGAAGACTTCAGAAATTTGCGGGCTTTGCGTGACTTCAAATCAAAATCTGGAAAGGCACGGTGGACAAGTTCTTTCGGAGCAGCTTCTTTCCACCTTCAGCGGGCTATCATCCTGAAAGAAATGAAACGAAGCACAAAAGCAAAGACTGGCTGACCTATATATTAATCAGGTAAGAGGAACATTAAGGTGGCTAAACAGAAGGTTTAACCGAAATAATGTGTGTTATCTCCATTGAAGAAAGCCTGCACTCTTGTGGAAAAGGGCTGCGATGCGGTGATCGAAAAGTTGTGCATCATTAGGAGAGAAGCATCATTTAATTTGGAGGAACTTGCAAATTTAATTTCGAGCGAAGCTCGTGCGGGTCTTATCCTGGAGCTTAATAACATCTTAGTGTAATACTCTTTACCCGGCATTGTATTAGATATTATTTTCGCCCTTTATCTTAAGTCATTATTATCGTATTTTTATTTATAGTGATATTAGCTCATTCACATGATCAACGAGTGCAATTCAGTGAACTAGCATTGTATGGTCAGATAGATAGATGTACGTACGATTTCTAAAATGAGCAAGATTGCATGGGCAAATGTTTTCATAAAGAGATACCGGTACCAAAATTGGGCATTAGGCATCTCTCATGTAATCAAGTCCTCAAGCCCGAATCTTTAATTCGTAGAAATAAAACAAATGTCCCAAATTTTACTCTGCCACTAACTGGCCTCTAAAATTAAACTTCTATTCAAAAATAATTTAAGGACTAGTTTTGTAACTAAAGTAGCGTACAGAAGGACTAAAACGGAACATTATTAAAATTATGAGGACCGAAATTGTAACTTTTCTGTTAGAAACTTGTAAATATAGGTATCATGTATCAATTCACCGCTACTAACTCCACATGCATGTCTCATATCGAAAAGTTATGAGTGTGTGACTATTATTTTTTATCTATTCAATTGATGAAAAGATAAGTGTGTATTTGTTCAATTGAAGATTATTTTTATTTTCTATTACGAATTTACAGTTAAAAAAATGAATATTTGTGTCATTTTGAAACTATCTGTTCACAAAAGGTTTCGCTTTTTTATTAAGAACGGTTCTGGTTTAATAACTAACTATCAATTTTTCGTCTCTTTCTTATTTTTTATTGTTTTCCTTTCGAGAGTTTTTGGAGAAATACCAAAATTGCAATTTGGTATGTCTCATTTGAGACTTTTTCTACCCTAGAGAATTTTTGCCAATAATTATTAGCAACAGTGTGGGGCAAATAATTCCTTAAAGACGGTATCTTTTCACGTCTCAATCTGATTTCATTCTTCCGGATCGATTATTTCCCAGCATCTTGTTCTCCCATTCTTCTTTTCTTTGTTTTGTGCGATGTCAATGGAGCAAAGAGTTTCATTGGCAAAACAATATCTAAAGCGAGGGTTAAATTTTTTGCACGACTCAATTACAATTCGGAGTGTAATTTTACATGTCATGATTGAGTGTTAACTTTGGGAGTATCAAGTCGTCACAATTGGAGTCTCCACTTTATTCATGAAGTACTAGCGTAGAGTGTGGGCGGGGCGCTGCACTGATTGAAGTAAACGTTCCGCCAATGAAGTGGGTCACTTGGACTCGCACGCTCAAATGGCTCCAAAGGAGTCTAATAGCTTATGCTGATATATTCAATGATTCGTGTAGACCAGGGTCGATCTCAACTATCAGTCCCGTGAGTATGTTCCATTTGGCTTCATCAAAGTCCGTTCATTTCACAGAAAACAATGTTTAGGAAAATGTTTCCGGATTTTCCGGTATTTGTTTCACATAAATCCCACAAATGTCAAGGGTTATGTTCCATTTGGCTTTGTTAAAGTTCGTTCATTTCATAGAAAACAACATTTAGGAAAATGTTTTCTGGATTTCTAGCATTTGTTTCACTTAAATCCCACAAATGTCGATGGTTACGTTTCATTTGGCTCTGTCAAAGTCTGTGCATTTCACAGAAAACAACATTCAGGAAAACATTTTTCGGATTTTTCGGCGTTTTTTTTACAAAAAATGAATCAATCAAGGAAAACATTTCCATCAATGGAAAAAGTCTTATGGAAAACTGAAAACGTTTTTCTCATTCACTCTCTCTTATCTCACACTCTCGCACAGCCCTGTTAGCCCCCTCTTCTATCTTTTTTTCTTTTTTAAAAATTCAATTTTTAATTCTTTTTCTTTTTCTTTTTTTCTTTCTTCCTTTTTTAGCTTCTTTCTCGGTCAGTCGCACGGCCATGGCCATGGCCGGCAACCAGTCATTGGCAAGCTCGCCGCTTGCCAAATTGGCGAGTGCAAGCCTCAAGCTCGAGCTCACCTTTGGCAAGTTGCACAGAGGAAAATCAAATTAAATATTCCATACCAAATGGTAGAAAATATTTTTAGATGCATTTTGAAATTTCAGCTAAACACCAGAAAATATTATTATTTTTGTGGAAGATGACTTTTTGACATTTTCCACAAAACAAATTAATGTAAGAGAAACCTCTTTCGCTCTTGATAAGTCATGATGGGGATTTCTTCGCACGCTAGGTTTGCAGCGTGCTTAGTTGATGAAAAAATCGTACCGTCCAACGGCATAATGATCGCCTTATAATTTTGTGGATTGTCCAATGTAGATACAATTGTGACATCCGTTAGAGGAGTGGATGGAAGAAGAGAGGACGGACCAACGAATAAAGTAGCTGCGCAATGGCCGCTCACTATTCTTCTTATAAATATGTCCAGAAAAATCGACACCTTATAAATCTCTTCAAAGTTTCGATTAGCACTGTTCCTGCCTCTTGTTTCTTCTTGCCTTGCTTTCATATTCACCCTCTTCCTTGGGCTTTGAGTCATGAAACTCTTAAGCATTTGTCTTGCAGAGTTCTCATCATGCCAATTGCTTCTTTGTATTGCTCTTACACTGTGCTTTAACCAAGTCTCTTCTAACACCAACGAAACAGACAAACTCGCGCTGCTCGCATTTAAGGCCAGCATAACCGGAGATCCTTTCGGCGTGCTTAAGTCATGGAACAATAGCATTGGGTTTTGCCAGTGGTACGGCGTTATGTGCGGCCAGAGACACCGAAGGGTAACAGTCTTGAATTTGACATCACAAGGGCTTTCTGGATCAATCTCTCCTCATATTGGGAATCTCAGCTTCCTGAGAAAAATTCGGCTCTATAACAACAGTCTCCATCATGAAATCCCTTCGCAAGTTGGCCAGTTGCTCCACCTTCGATCCTTACAACTACACAAAAATTTGTTGGTAGGTGAAATTCCCAAAAACTTATCAGCTTGCTCTAACCTTGTTGAACTCATCCTTGAAAACAACCAACTAAGTGGAGAAATTCCTTCAAAAATCGGTTCATTATCAAAGCTACAATTTTTTTCTTTGTATGGAAATAATCTCACCGGTATTGTGCCTTCCTCCACTGGGAACTTATCTTCATTGGAGATCCTTTCTTTAACCCTGAACAACTTGGGCGGGAGCATCCCCACGTTCTAGGCTACCTGCCAAACTTGCGAGGCATAGCCTTTGGAGGAAACAGATTCTCGGGTATAATTCCATCTTTGTTATTCAATCTCTCTTCGCTAACTCAGTTTGACATTGGACACAATCAGATACAGGGGACTCTTTATGCAAGCATAGGCCTCAAACTCTTAGATCTTGAATTTTTTAGCATTTCGCGGAACCAACTTGCGGGGCCGATTCCTCCGTCGATGTCGAATTGCACAAAGCTAGATAAGCTTCAACTTGGAGGAAATGCATTTTTTGGGAAAGTACCTTCTTTGGAAAATTTGTATAAGCTTCGTCGGTTTTTGGCCTATACTAATCAACTTGGAAGTGGAAGACCTGAAGACTTGAGCTTCCTTTGCTCGTTAGTTAACAGCAGCAAATTAGAGGTGGTCGGTATTGACGACAACAAGTTTGGTGGGGTGTTACCTCAATGCATGGGTAATTTATCCACCACTCTTACAATATTTTCTGCAATGTTTAATGAAATATCTGGTGAGATTCCCAAAGAAATCAGGAATCTTTCCAATTTGGAAGCATTGGCTTTGGATGGCAACCTACTTTCAGGTGCCATCCCCTCAAATTTGGGGAATCTACAAAATTTAATTTTGCTGAGCTTAAGTCAAAACAACCTGAGAGGAACTATCCCATCTTTTTTGGGAAACCTAACCAAGTTAATTAAATTGGATCTTTACGAGAACAACTTTTATGGGCAAATTCCTTCACATTTATCAAACTGTCAATCTCTTATTCAGCTTGATCTGTCCTATAACAATCTTAGTGGTCCCATGCCCCCACAACTTATCGGTCTCTCATCATTAGCGATCATTCTTAACCTATCTTGTAACCATCTGACTGGGATTCTACCCACAGAAGTTGGCAACTTAAAAGCTTTGACTGCGTTGGATATCTCGAACAATTTGTTGGTTGGTGAAATCCCAAGTAGTTTAGGAGATTGCATTGCATTGACATTGCTAAGGATGGGGGGCAACTTCTTCCATGGGTCCATTCCTCAATCATTCAGATGGTTAGGAGGTATTGGAGAACTAGATCTTTCACGAAACAATTTATCGGGCCAGATTCCAGCATTCCTAGCAGTATTTCATTCCTTGAAACTTCTGAATTTATCGTACAATAAGTTTGAAGGCGTGCTACCATGTGAAGGAGTCTTTAAGAATGCTATAGGTACTTCTATTATTGGGAACAATGAGCTCTACGATGGATTGCCAGAATTTCACCTCCCCATATGCATCTCCAAAAGCTCCAAGAGTAGAAAGATCCATATGGTGGTATTGTCCACTTCTGTTATATCCGGAGTTCTTGGGCTAGCTCTTATTCTAGCTTTTATATATCTTTGTTGGTTGAAGAAGAAAGTAAACGAAGAAGTTTCATGTTTGATGGATGATTCATGTCCGAACGTATCTTATGGAACACTCTTAAAAGCTACCGACGGTTTTTCTCCAGTGACTTTGATCGGTGTTGGAAGCTTTGGTTCTGTTTACAAGGGAATGCTTGAGGAAAATCAAACAGCTATTGCAGTGAAAGTGCTTCATTTAGCCCATCATGGTGCTCTGAAGAGCTTCATAGCCGAGTGTGATGCAGAAAAAAATATAAAACATCGAAATCTTTTGAAGATACTAACAATTTGCTCAAGTAGTGATTACCAAGGAAGTGATTTTAAGGCATTAGTTTATGAATTCATGGAAAATGGAAGCCTAGAAGAGTGGCTACACCCCAACGCATCATCATCTCATGGGAATGAGCTTTCGAAAAGGTTGAATTTTGTTCAAAGGATAAATATTGCTATTGGTGTTGCCTCTGCACTGGATTATCTTCATCACCAGTGCCATATCCCCATTGTTCATTGTGATTTGAAGCCAAGCAACATTCTCTTAGATGCTGAGATGGTAGCACATGTTGGCGACTTTGGGTTAGCAAAATTCCTTGTTGGATCATCCCTTGATTCTGTAGCGAATCAAATGAGCTCAGTAGGTTTAAGATGGACAATTGGTTATGCTCCACCAAGTACTCCCTTTCTCTCTCTCCCTAAAACCAAGAATTTTTTTTTTGGTCAATAAAAAAACCAAGAAAATTTAAGAACCTAAAAGTTGTTGATGTGTCTTCTTGTGTGAAGTTTGATAGCTAATGATAACTCTTATAGTCTTATGCACAATTGATTCAAATATGATGATTTGCACTCTGATTTGAATTGCATTATGATCTATGTGTGGTAGAATATGCAATGAGATGCGAGGTTTCAAGAGAAGGTGATGTGTATAGTTATGGCATTCTCTTACTGGAGATGTTCACAGGGTTGAGTCCCATCGACAACACCTTTAGAGATAATTTAACTCTTCATAGTTATGTTGCAAAAGCTTTGCCTGAACAAGTGCTCGAAATTACGGACAACATCCTACTTCAAGAAAGGAAGAGCCACAATATAGTCCTCCGCGTTGGCTTTCCAAAAGCGATGGCATATTTCAAGAGTGTTTGCTTATGGTGTATAATATCGGAGTTGCTTGTTCCTATGAAGTTCCCGAAAGACGGATGAGCATAAGCGGAGTTGCAAACAAGCTACATCAAATTAGAGAGAAACTCTTTTCCTTGGGTTTACATGGACAAGGTGCACCACTAACAACTTATATTTAGCTGTTATACATTTAGTGTTGAATACGCAAACGGAAGTGGACAGGTGAAATCTATAATTAAGAACCAATCATTCCTTACTTAAGATGATAGTTGATCATTATTCCCCTTATGTAGCTATACATATTTAAACTGGCACAAGGCCTATGGTGCACGCGCATTCTTGAGTTCCGTTGGTTTACTTAAAACTCTATTTTGCTGTCATAGTATTTTAAAATGAATCCAAAATAAATTGCCTTGCTTCTTCTTCTTTTTCTAATTTCATTTGTATGATGCTCTTTAAGATGAATTGCAACCAATTAGCTATTCGAAATCTTAATTGAAGGAAAGCTTGGTTTCTGCAGATTGACTAGGAATGGCTCGGTGTCGCTTTGATTCGAAATAATCCAATGCCGGGAATTGATCTCTGTCTCTAAAGCTATGTTTGGTCAGGTATAGGCAATAGTGTTTCCCCGGTCGGTGAATAAGGATGTACAGCTTTCGGATTCAGCATTCTAGCATGTGGTAATTTGAGGACACCTATCGGCGTTTGACGTGTGTAGCAGAATTATCCTAGAATGCTTTAGTAGAATTATTTAACTTGTGTGTATTGGATTTTTCTTCAGCATTGTTATTTCTCATGTTTACTACTAGTACTTTTATTTCCGCATTTAAGTAAAGTTGCCAAATCACCTAATCATGTAGGCATAAAACTTAATATGGATATATTGATAGTTACTCTTTTTATATGGGGATTTGTGAATCACAAGGATAAGCAACTTTCAAGAATAGAAATTACTAACTACATCGAGAAATTACTAGTCGCCAATATGGTCAGACTTACTTTACTAGTCGCCAATATGGTCAGACTTACTTCGCTAACTAAAAAGTGACCATTAGTGCAGAGAAATTACTAATTATAATAGTTTAAAAGCAAAGTTACTTTTCTTCATGACAAAATCAGTAGCCATTGTTATGCGCAAACCTACTTTCCATGGTGAAAAGTTATGTTGTTAAAAGACTGACTTAGTATATTTCCATTTTGCCAGAACAGCACTTCGAGTTCACCCCTTGAGTATTATGACTTACCTAATTTTCACATGAAAGTTATTAATTATGTGGACAAATTATCAATTATTAATAGGCCGAAAGTATATTTTCCTCTTAAAAAGTTACTATATAGGTTGGAATAAATCTAGTTATTAATAGATACATACATGCCTCACAATGATGTCTCTAACTGATGAGCAGGTTTATCGGTCAACTATGAAATGATTTGACTGATTAAGCTATTGTGAGTCATGACTCTGACCAGCTAAGGAATCGCGCTTGGTCATCAGTCTTCGGTTTATTTTCCAAAGCGGGAGACTTCAGAGATTTGCGGGCTTTACATGACTTCAAGTCAAAATCTGGAAAGGCATCTAGATGGATCCACCATCCATCCCCTCAATACACGCACTAGGATAGACAGTCAAAAAGAAACTCGCGCTATACACGCCAAAATCTTGACTAATCAAGCTTCCAGCATTCAAAAATGCACAAGCATGGCTGGAGACAAAACTGAGCTGCCAATAGGAACATCACATCTACCTTATCCTAGCATTCCTGTGGCTTCACGTCTTCCATATCTTCATTCGCCTTTCGAATCTTGTTTCTCTTCATGCTGGCGGACACGTTCTTTCGGAGCAGCTTCTTTCCACCTTCAGCGCGCAATTATCCTGAAAGAAAATGAAACGAGCCACAAAAGCAAAGACTGGCCGAACTATATATTAATCAGGTAAGAGGAACATTAAGGTGGCCAAACAGAAGGTTTAACTGAAATAATGTGTTATCTCCATTGTAGAAAGCCTGCACTCTTTTGGAAAAGGGCTGCGATGCGGTGATCGAAAAATCGTTTATCGTTCAGGAGAGCAGCATCATTTAATTTGGATGCACTTGCAAATTTAATTTCAAGCGAAGCTCGTGGGGGTCTTACCCCGGAGCTTAATAACATGTCGGTGTAATACTCTTTACCCGACATTTTATTGGATATTATTTTCGCCCTTTATTTTACGCCATTATTATCACATCTTTATTTATCGTGATATTATGTCGTTTACATAATCAATGAGTGCAAATCAGTGAACTAGCAATGTTTGGTCACATATATAGATGTACATATGATTTCTAAAATGAGCAAGATTGCATGGGCAAATGCTTTCGTAAAGAGATATTGGTACCAAAATTGGGCGTTAGGCATTGCTAACGTAATCAAGTCCTCGAGCCCGAATCTTTAATTCATAGAAATAAAACAAATGTTCCAAGTTTTACTCGGCCACTAACCAGCCTCTAATCGGTTAGGGAGGACTCATTAAGTATGAATAGATTTCCATTGTGATCAGTGGGATTTGGGAGAACCCCAATCAAATTTTAGCGCCTCCTCATGAGAGGAATCGTCCCCGGTAGCTTGTCAATTCGTTAACCATCTCCTGGGTATATCCACCTCGAGAGGATCTTACTGTTTACTCGCCGTTCACATTATGTTCACTCATTGACCAGATCTTACTCTTCACTCACGCTCAATCACTATTCAATCTTGATCGGATCTCACTGGCCACTCATTGACCAGAATACTGTTCAATCACTTGATCGGATCTCACTGGCCACTCATTGACCAGAATACTGTTCAATCACTTGATCGGTATTTACTGTTCATGTCGACCGTATTTATTTGGCCAAAAGAAAAAGGAATAGGAGTCTGTAACTTTGAAGTCGTACAAATACATGGAAAGTCTGCGAGTGAAAATGTAAGTGTCAACAAACACTCCTAAAGGTAGCTAATGGTTTTTCTTCAATGAATTTAATTGGCATTGGAAGCTTTAATGGAGCTATCATTGCCATAAAGGTGCTTCATTTAGTCCATCATGATGCTCTAAAGAGATTTATAGTCGAGTACGAGGCATTAAAGAATTAAACATCGAAATCTATTGAAGATATTGATTGCTCAAGTAGTAATTACAAAGCAAATGATTTTAAGGCCTTGTTTAATGAATTCATGAACAATGGAACCCTAGAATAGTGGCCACACCTAAATGCAACATTATCTCATGGGAATGAGATTTCGAAAATGTTAAATTTCACTAGGTGGGTAAATATTGCTATTGGCATTGCTTCCGCATTGGATTATCTTCATCATCAATGCTGCATTCTCTTCATTAGTTGAAATTTAAAGTAAAGCCATATCCTCTTATATGTTAAGATGGTTGCATATGTGGCAACTTTGGATTTTGTGAAATTCCTTCTTAGATCATCCCTTCATATTATAGCTCAGGTGTTTTCGTGTTGGATCTATCCCTTACTTTCAATTTTTGACTTTTTCCTTGACCTTAAGAAAATCTAATGTAGATAATTACATTCCTCCATTTTGGGAATTTTTAGGGAAAAAAGGACTTTTTTATTGGATGGGAATGAATAGGAGTGAAAATGGACCGGGTTGGGCCGATCTACCACCTGACCCAAGGACCAACCTGCACATTGTTGGTCCCCAAGTTTTGGGATTGAGGACCGACTCTATTGGGGTTGGAGCTGAGGATTAGACCAATTTGTGGGTCTAGTCTGGCTCCAAAATCAACTCGAGACCAATCATGTTTCTGTATGAGTTGATCAATTACTTTTCAACCCCAAGTCCCTATGTCTTACTCATATTAATTCAACTGACTTTCGAACCGGTAGTGGTGGTGGTTCGTGTGCTTGTCTAAATTGGCCGAGACTTTCTGAACATTGTAGTAGAAGTTTGAGGTATGCAGCGTCTATGGCTTGTGTATGATTAATCAAATTGTCATCCTCTGCATTTTCTTTTGTTAATGTCGGATGAAAAGGACAGGAAAATCCAGGAATTAACGACTGAGCGGCGAAACAAGAAAAGGTTGTGTGCAGCATATCAAGAGCGGCTAACTGCATTTGTGAAAATCGTCGAGGAGCACAACGATCAGCTCTCGAAGAAAGTTCAGTCCGTGGTGAACAACATTAGAAAATATGAACCTGTGGATCCGGGCCTTATGAGGAGAAGTTAGCCTCGGCGTATAGGTATATTCCTACACTTCGTACCCTGTACTCTATTATCGCGCGCTCCATGTCTTGCTTTTTGCCGTCTCCGCTGTTACATCGGTCTTTATTGCTTTTTAGTTTTTTCAGGATGCGTGGTGGCGCTTCCGTTAGGAAAACAGAATCGATGTCTTCTCAGCTCCCTTCTTTTACTCCTTTTAATAAGTGCAGATGAATGCAGAAGATGGCGGCAGGAGAGCGACAGGAGCTGTACATATATGTTGTTGAGTGTGCAAGCCAAGGGCTTCTACAAGAGGGTTGATGGTTAATGATCGCTAAGCAATCAGCAAGAGATTATTAGCCCGAAAGTACGAGTATATTGGTCATTGGAAGATTTCACGGCTGTCGGCAGTGGTTGTACGACACGCTTTATGTAGTGATGGAGAGCGGTCATACTGTGCTTTTGAGCATGGAAACAGGACGACTGGAGCCGACGAGAGCCCGGTCAGTATGAGTCCTCTAGACTTGATGACCATGTGATTAATGGTCAAGAGGCATATTATATAGTTCGATAAGTTCGGAGGGGAAAAAATAGCAAGTTAAAAGCTGTCGTTTAATTATTTAAAACTGATCTTTTTTTTTTCTAGGAGTAGTTTCAGATATTTATATCTTGATCTGTAATGAAAATGTGGACATTTAATTATTGCATTTGTTGATATTTATCTTAATTGGGCTATCAATTAGATTGTGCACACTTATAAACGTAGAAATTACGAATTCATAATTTGTTTTTGAAATTGACATTTTCATGATGTTCTAGAAATGTGGTGAATAAAATTAAACTTCTATTGAAAAGTAATTTAAGGACTAGTTTTGTAACTAAAGTAAGCGTACAAAAGGACTAAAGCGGAACATTATTAAAAGTGTGAGGACCAAAAGTGTAACCTTTCTGTTAGAAACTTGTAAATGTGGGGTATCACGTATCAATTCACCGGTGCTGACTCAACATAACCGTTCATATTTGGACTGAAAGTTGAAGAATTGTCGCCGAGATAAGTTGGAGGATTGAATTTGTCAGAAATATAAAGCAGGGACCAAAAGTGAATTCGAGTAATAGTACAAGGACGAGTTTTATAATTCCCCCCCTTAATTCTGACCATGCAGCTTATGAGTGAAAAGTATTATGGAGCAATAAAATGGAAATGACGAGTCGTTTAGTCAAGATGATCTTAAATAAATATGTACTACTAGACGTAACTAAGCATTGCTTTGAATTATAAAACATTCAAACAAACTAAAACCAGGTTCAATGATTCTGTCGTTCATAAGTGAAAATAAAAATGAATGTATCCAAAGTAACTAATTTAATAAAAAGAATAGGGATAACGAACTCAAAAAAAAAGGGGGCATATCTAATATCATCATTTATAAATAGCAAGACCGTTCGTTTTATAGCCTCCAAAAAGTGGGTCTAAGATAACTTCCTTAACTTTCATATACATACATACATACATACATACAGATTGTAATACTCTTTGGTCTTTGCCACAACCTGGCACACCAGACGGTGTGCGTTTTACCTACCAAAACATAGCCTCTCCTGCTCAAGATCCATTTTGATGTTTGTCTAATTTGTGGTTTAAGTCGGCTTCCAAATGTAATGTTCTATTGGAGATTCTTTCAAAGCCTTGTCTTCTCCCACCGGATGAGAATGAGATGACCTTCGTTTATTCTTGGAGTCATTTTATTGTTATTTTTTTTTTTTTGATCGAAAGATTCCTCATTTCATTTCAAGCAGTAAAATTAGAGGAACAACCCAAATGGGTTTCAAAACAAAGAATATCCAAAAGAGATTGAGGGGGACGAGAGACCCAATTCTGAGGTAGAGATTGGTGGAGTTGGGCTTTTGCAACCCAATCAATGGTTTTATTTAACTCTCTCGGTCCATGGGTCAATTTTAAACTAGGATTAGAAACAAGCGCAGCTCGGCCCGTCTGGACTATGTGATTGACTTCCCAAGGGGGAGGATCTATCCCCAAAATCATCTAAACTGCTGTGGAGCAATCAGACTCAACAACTACCCCACGTGACCCTTCTTCCTTCCTCCACTTCGCTGCCAGTTCCAGACCTTCACAAACAACTGGGGTTTCAAGATGCAAGGGGGATTGCGCTTTAATCGAGCGAGCAAAACCATCGAGCAGCATGCCATACTCGTCCCTGCACACCCTTACTACAGATCCGTCGTTAGTCCCTGGTGTGAAGGCTCCATCAACGTTAATTTTCACCGATCCCGGGTCCGACGGTCTCCATCTTGCAGGTGCTGCGTTATTTCTTATGGTATTTTGCTGCTGTGATGAAGCTTGATCTGTTAATTTTTGCTGTGATGTGAGCAGATCAGCCACTATGCCCCGTGGATCTGGTTTCTTTGCTCGGAAAACTGTTGTGTTCCTATGTTTCCAAATGAGCCAGAGAGCTTCGGCTACGATTTCGGGTTGGGGAGCGTGAGACAGGTGGGTTTTATACTCCATAAACTAGCGATCTATACTCCTTAATCCTGTGCTTTGTATTTGAATTTGGAGAAGATGATTTGACCATATTTCACGGGTCCAAGGGCAAAGTAAGAACAAATGTTCTGCTTATTCGGGGGACGCTTTACATAGGGGACACCACGGCTCGGGTAAGACTCTCCTTCTTACTAGATTCTCTTTAGTAGAGATGGCATTTTGACATAAATTCCACATAAACACTCTAATTTTGGGGAGGGTGTGTAGACTCCAGATTTTGCTCCACAGTTTTTTGGGTTTTTGATATGAAGATGAGGATGATGTGTGGGCCGAGTGGTCTTCTAAGCTTATGAGTTGATTATACTCACTTTTTACTGAGTAATTGCCTAATTTGGTCACCATCCAAATGCATTTATCTGTCCTTCTGTCGGATGGTAAGAGGATAGCCAAAATTTTGCTTACAATTTTGTCTTTGAACAAGTTTTGAAGGCGTTCTTCCTTCCATGTTGAACTGTTCGTATCTATGAGCTCAGGTACCATTAGGGGATCGTCTCGATTGGCTGGGCCAGGGATTGTGCCTCGCTTTAACCATCTGTCTTCACGTATTTTAATTGATGCTCCGTTACCTACTGCCCATAGTGTTGAGCCTGAAATAGCATCTCTACCACTTAGTAGACTTTTCCATCCCCATGATGATCAACGGCATGTCTTGGCATGATAAAAATCTATAGAAGGGAAATAGAGCCCCTTGATAGTTTACTCCATAAAGACGAGGGTTTTCTATCAATCGCCAAGCCTGTCTTCCTAGCATTGCTTTATTAAATGTGATTAGATCTCTAAAATCCATTCCTCCTTGGTCCTTCCTCATCTTTAGCACATTCCAACTTTTCCAATGAATTCCAGCCTTAGATTCAGTGTTCTTCACCAAAAGGAAGCAATTTTTTCTCTATAGCTTTACAGATGGAAACTGGAAAATCTTAAAGATGGACATCGTGTATTGAGGTAATACTTGAATGACTGCTTTCAATAGAATTTCTTTCCTAGCTTTGGACATCAACTTTTCCTTCTATCCTTCTAGCTTCATATTCACTCTAGCCAACATTCAAGCAAACATTTGTTTTTTAGATGTTCCCCAATCCGACGGAATGCCTAGATATTTCCCCGTTTTATCAATTTCTAGTACTCTCAATTCTCATGTCACGTTTCTCCTTAGAGTTTGAGGACAACCCGAACTAAAAAATATCCTGGACTTGTTCAAATTGATAGCTGTTGCGACCAAATTTTCGAGTGTGAACCATCTAGGGTTTGGCTAATGGATTGTTAAGTCTAGACTTAACTCGGGCTCTCTCAAGCCCATACCAATTCGCGACTTAAGTTCAAATTTCTTAACATACAAATGGATTTTATCTAGGAGTCGCCACTAATCGCCTTATTTTACTCCTACGAACCGGATATTTTGGGTACGGAGACTTTATTACACTGACTTCTCTAATACCCTTTCAAGGTACCATTTATTTTATTTTAAAATATATATATATATTTGCAGGCAAATTGGATTGATTTTAAATCTATTTCCCTAACATGTGATATGATTATACGGTACGCAAACCACCAATTTAACATCAAAGAAAGCAATGAATAAATTGCAAGACTTACGTTGTAGAATGAAAGCATTTGCATTGTTAGATAAGAATTCACATCATCAACCCTAGATATGATTTCTAATTAACACGAAATTTTTTTTTTTATTTAATTAATGAGAATCATGCTTATATGCAATGCAATGTTGCTAATCTAACACGAAATGATATGATATAGTAATATAGCCTGAACTATCTGAATGAATAAAGTAATTTTTTTATGTTTTCTTAATGAACATGCAATAATTAAATATGCAATCTAAATTAACCAAAATGACCTAATCTTAATGACGGACAATTTCTAATTAAATAAACTTAACAACAATGACTAAATGACGTGCATTTCATAATCCTAATTCTATGTGACATGCACATGATTCCTTTTTTTTTTTAATAAGCATGCAATCTATCCTAATATGCAATGACGTGCAAAGATTGCCTTAATTCTAATTTTTTTCCTTTTTCTTTATGAGATTCGAAATTAAAATTGCCATGCAATTCAAATTTAAAACTAACATCTGAATGTATTTTTTTATTTTTTAACAAATTCGACATAAAATCCATATTCTAAATATGCAAGATAACAAGAGATATTATAAAACCAACTCAATCCTAATTCAAATATTTTTTGGATTTTTCTTTTTACAAAAATAAAATTGATTCAACCAACATGACGTAAATCAAATAAGATATGATTAATATCCACAAATGGCGAATCATATCTCGCGCATGAGATCCTAGGTTGGCCATTTTAAATAAATCGCGAATCGAATGCTTGAGCGAGGTAATCGGATTGACGATTTTTCAAGATTGCGATCAAGGTTTCGATTTCGCGAAAATTGGACTGTCAATCCTTAATTTAAGAGGCTATTTCGCAATCTCAATCTTATATTAAGGAATAATTATACTAAAAAAGAACAAATAAAATAAAATAAAGAATAAAATAAGGCAAGTAAATAAAAGAAAGAAAATAAAAAACTACCTAAATTGATTTTCTCCTTTTTCTTTCCTTTGTTTTTACCCGCGGCTTGGCAAAGTCAGCTGGTCACCGTCGGTCGCCGGAGCTCCGGCGAGGGGCAGCGAACGCGGCTGGCGAGAGGGAGCGACCGGAGTCACGAGTGCTGCAGCGGTGTCGCTCGAAGATACGAGCGCGGCGGGGAGTCACCGGGCAAAGCAGCGACCAGCCAGCTCAGAATTTGCCGGGGCGAAGGCGGAGGCGAATCGGCGGTGGCTTCGCGAACAGGGGCGCTGCAAGGGTGTCGCTACTGGGCTTCGGGGGGCGCAGCGGTGGCTCGGCGTCCGGATCTGGAGCGGTGGAAGCAGCTTGGGTGAGGCTCGGATCAGCACACCAGCAGCTTCGTCGGGCGGAACAGAGGGCTGAACGGCAACGGACAGGAGCGGATCAGCTTGAATTGCAGCGTCAGGTCACCGGTCGAAGGTCGCGGTGGTCAGATCTAGCTGCAGGAGCAGAGCCCGGGCGCTGGGCTCGCGGGTTGCTGCGGCGTCGCTGCTGGAATCGCAAGGGGGCGAGCGTCGGTGATGGTCAGTGGCTCGACAGCGAGATCGGGAGCAGCGACGGCGAACGGGCTGCAGCGGTATCTTCTGGTCTCAGGTTGTGGGCGAGATTAGTCGAACGGCGCGGAAAAAAGCAGAGCACGGGCCGGCAGAAGGAAACTCGGCGGCAGGGGGCTCGGCGAGGGCGAGCGAAGCTCAGATGCGCGACGACGGCGGAAGAGGGTCCGACAGCTGCAGGTCGTGGGCGACGACTGGTGGGGCGACGAGCGGCGGTGCTGGTGTGGTGACCGGCACGGAGCGAACAGCGAGCGGGATCAGCAGGCTGCTGCAAGAGTCGCTCGGGTTGAGGCAGGGGCACCACCGGTTGCTAGCAGATCGGCAGTGGTGAAGCGGCGGTGCAGCAGTGACGGGCGTCGGCGCTGGGTCGCGGCTGCTGGCGTCGGCGACGGGCTGCAAGCGAGGCGGCGGTCGACGGTATGTTGAGCGCGACGGTCGGTAGCTGTGGCGTGCGGAGGAAGCCCGTGAAGAAGATGAAGCTCCTCTGTTTTCTCCCTTTTTTTCTTTTTCTTTTTTTTTTTCTCTCCTGCTCTCACGTCTCTCTCACACGTCCCCTCCGGTCTTCCTCTCTCTCACTTTTTTGTTCTTTTTCCTTTTGACTTTTCCTTCACCCAGAAAATCGAGAGAGTCCCCTTGTATGGCCGTACGTATTTTTATAGGCCAAATATTAGAGTTTTAATTTCTTTTTAAATCAACATCCATGAAGATTTCTTTTCTGTATGCAATATCACTTTTTATTTTCCATACCTCTTCTAGATTTCCTTTGCAAAAATGAATATTCTCTATTGATTTTTTTCAAAAATTACAATAGGATTTTTCAAATATGGGCTTGAGCCAAATTGCTCTCTTCGTGGGCCTAATTTGACTTGTCAACTTAAAGCTCAGAACCACCAAATCAAACCCATCTCATTCTTGACCCAATATAAATGCAAATTAAAATAAATGCACATAAAACTATATGCTATGCAATTAATTAGTTAACTAATATTTTTTAGGAGTTAAAATTAATCCCTAATTTTTTGATGCAATAAATGACTAAACAATTCGTCAAAATTTAAGTGTCAAAATTGCTTGATCAGTAGCCATGCAATATTGGTTAAGAACATCAACCAAATTTTGGCATTCCTTCACATTTCCATCCAAAAAAAAAAAAAAAAAAAATATCGAGTCATCCGCAAATAAGAGGTGAGATAGAGTTGGGCAATAGCTGTTTAGTTTTATGCCTTTCACTATCCCTTCACCAACTGCTTTTTTCATAAGAAGAGATAAAACATTTGCTACTAGTATGAAGAGATAAGGGGAAATGGGATCACCTTGACGAAATCCCCTTGATAGCTGAAAATAAGGTAACGATTCTCCATTAAACTTGACACTAAAAGAGACTGAAGTCACACAATGCATAATCCATAAAACCCACTTCTGACAAAACCCCATCTTCAACATACAAGCCTTCAAAAAGTTCCATTCAATTTGTCATATGCTTTCTTCATATCAAGCTTCAACATAGCTTGAAATTTCTTCTTTCTTTTCCTTATTCTTAGCTGGTGAAGTACCTCCTAAACAATAAGAATGTTTGTCGCGGATTTGTCGCCCTTTAACAAATACACTCTGTTCCATTTCGATCAATTCTGGAAGAAATGGCTTTAAGCGATTTGCCAAAACCTTAGAGATAATTTTATAAGTAAAATTGCACAGGCTAATTGGTCTATACTGATCAAGCGTTTCTGGGTTTGGGATTTTTGGAATGAGGACAATTTGGGTTCTATTAAAGTCTGGGTTGAACTGATTTGTCTCCATAAAATCCCCTACCAACCTCAAAATATCCTCCTGGATATCTATCCAATGATGGCGGAAAAACGAACCATTTAAACCATCCAGCCCTGGAGCCTTTATGACTCCTAATTGAAAAACAGCATCATTTACCTCCTGTAGTGTGACTTTTTCTATCAATGCTTCATTCATCCCCTCTTGGACTAGTGTTGGGCATTGGTCTATCACTGGGTAGAAGTTACGGAGATCAACTGTGCTGTATAAATCAGAGAAGAATTGAATTGTCGCCTCTTTTAATTTCCTAGTGTCTCTACACCACTCACCATTTAGCAGTTGGAGCATGGAGATTTTATTTCTTTGTTGACGTTGTATTGTTGTGGCATGAAAGTATTTTGTGTTTCTATCGCCCCACTTCAACCACATGATCCTCGAACGCATTCCCCAATACGTCTCTTCTCGTTTCCACAGTTGTTCAATTTCTCGTTTGATTCTTTGGACTCTTTCTCTTTCGTGATTAGCCTCTTGATTGTTTGTGATGGATACTAATTCAGTTTTGAGAACTTTGATTTGTTTGTGGGCATTTGAGAACTTTTTACTCCATTCCAAAGGGGTTCTTGTAACCTTTTGTTGTTTTTGTTCCCAACTCAGGTATTCTGCATTGGATGCTGTCAAAGCTGATTTAATGATGTCCTCATATTCTACGTCTTCTGCCCAGAAAGCTTCGTATTTGAATTCCTTTCTTCGTCTCACCCTTTCAGCTGATAACGACACCAACAGGGGGCTATGATCAGATCCTACTGCAAAAAGAGTGAAAGCTTCAGCCTTAGGGTAAGAAACCGTCCATTCCATGTTGCATAAAGCCCGGTCAAATCGTTCTTTGATGTAATCCTCTCCTTCCCAATTGTTTGACCATGTAAATGCACACCATTTTCCCTCCAAATCCATCAATGAACAATCATTAGAACTTCTCGGGATGCCAGCATCCGGTAATTTTTTTTTTTGGTGACCCAGGAACCATCGTACAGCCGGCAGCCAGCGGCGTAAACCCGGGGCGGATTGAGCCACCACCACAAACCCAACCGCGGTGAGCCGTGCGAATGCGACGCCTCTGGGATTCGAACTCCTCCTCTTCGTGAGGGGGAGAGCCCAAAGCCAGCTGCGCCACCGCGGGCGGTGATAGCATCCGGTAATGTTCCGCCATTCTTTTTCCAACTTTCTCCCAATGGTAAAGAACTTCATTAAAATCACCTACACATATCCAAGGAAGAGAGTTGCAAGACCTGATATGTCTTAATTCATCCCATAACCTCATTCTCTTCTGAAAAATATATGGGGCATGGATTAGTGTAAGTCTCATAATTGTTTTGTTTGCCTCCCATCTGCAGGTAGCATTAATAAAATCAACAGCAAAAGAATCAATTGTTAATGTTATGTCTTCATTCCACATTAATGCAAGCCCCCCAACAATACCTTTTGGATTCACAACAAAAAGAAATTGGTAATCTAACATTTTCTTTATCATTTGCACCATTGGTTCCCTGTTTTTTTGTTTCCATCAAGAAGATTACATTGGGCCTTTCACGAGCCACTAGGGCTCTAAGTTCTTGAATTGTCAAGGGATCGCCCAATCCCTGACAATTCCAACTTAATATTTTCATTGGTACCCCAGTGGCTTATTAGGGCTAGCCACCAAAGCCCATTGACCCTCTCATTTCACCACTTGCACAAGGGCTTCTAACAGCTGAGTTTCATCAATCAATAATTGCATATCCTTTTTTAGAGCATAAGGGCCGAATCTCTTTTGCTTTTTAGCACTTAGTTTAACCCTTTTTTCCTTCTTCTTTCTGGGTTATTTCTGTGGATTTTCTTCTTATATTGGAAAGAGGAGCTTTCCCCTTATTAGGCCATGTTAGTAGCAGAAAAGAAGGATTAACACTTGCGTCATTGCCACCTGAACTCCCGTTGCATATTTCCTTTCTCTTCTCAACTCTGTCTGAATGACTAGGTTGGGGGTATGCTGGTTGGATGATCTCCATTTGGTTCGAGAGGTTTTGAGTTTCGGTATGAACTCCTCTCGCTACCATGTCCTCCCATTTATCTTCATAAAATAGCTTCCAAATAGGACTAAACTCCCTAGCTTCTGCTTTTAGCCAGAATCCAAACCTTAGGTTATCCATTTTGTCTTCATCAATCGGAATTTCAATGCAGTGGATGGTAAAATGACCTAGTTTGCCATATGCATAGCAAAAATGGGGTAATCTCTCACATTTGTACTCTACCCAAAATTTTTCTAGCATGTTTGATTACACTCCCCTATTTCAAAGGCGCATACAAGTCGAGCTCCACTTTCACTCTCTTTGATGCAAATGCCGCAAAGCCTTTTGTTTTTGTTTTGATTTCGGTAACATTTCCTAAGTCCATGGCTCTCTTTCTTACAGCTCTCTCATTACGCCATTCAACAGGTAATCCATAGATATGCACCCAGAAAACTCCTCTTGTGAAATCATAGCAACGAGGAGGTGTGTTAGGTTCCCATGGTTTCAACAAGAGAATGTGGTTGGCAAAAGACCAAGGACCCCTATCCAGCACTTGTTTAATATCCGTAGCAGATTTGAAAGCAAACAAAAAGTGACTTTATTCCAATAGAGTGATACTGACATTATCTATTTTCCATGCCTTTTTTCATTGTACTTTGGAAAGCTTGGAAATTAATAGAGGGGCTTGTGAACAACTTACCGATCAACATCAGTTTATAGTCCTTTTCTTGTTCAAAGGCATCCATTTCTTCTAGATCAATAATGTCATTTTCTGACCACATATATCCTAATTTCTTGCATAGCAACTCCAGTCGAGGATTAGCTTTTCTATTCTCCATTTCTGAACTTCAGTTTTCAGTTAGGCAAATCAACAAACAAGTGGAAGATTCAGCTACTAATAGCCACCAAAACTTGGTACCCAGCGGCAAAATAAGAGAAGATAAGATGAAAGGAGACTATGGGGATTTCGAGCGGGTAGGGTAAGGCAAGTTGAAGATGTGGGAGCCTGGCAATGGAACAGTAGTTGTGTAGAAACCTTCCATCGCAGAGATAGTTGTTTAGTTCCGAAAGTGGAAAGGGGTTTCGTTGAGAAATGTGATTTTAGGGTTTAAACAGTGAGCGTGCAAAGAGGGATATGTAAGGAGTGGGTTCTGGGGATGGTGAGGAGATTAGCTAGGGTTTTTGGAGAAAAAAGATGATAGGTGTTGAAGAGGTGGAAGACATGGCTACACCAAAGATAGAGAAGCTCTCCATGCGAGAGAGAAAGCCATGAATGAAGATAAGGACTTGGGAATGTTAAAAGCTCTCCATGCGAGAGAGAAAGCCATATGAAGTCAAATCAATTAGTCACACTTGAGCCCAAAAAGATTGCTAGTCATCAGTCATATGTCGATATCAATATCCATGACTTGTGCTGTTCACCAGACTCTGCTACTATTAACTAAGTCTATCATTGTTTATTATATATAATTGGTCAATTTGGGGTGTCAACTAATCAATGTATGTTTGTTTCAGTATCTTGGAGATGAACATGCATCATCTAGAAACGGTTCCAAGTTTTAGAGGTTCGTCGGAGGACCAAAGTACAGCTGGGAGCATTGAGAAGGAATGACATACTCTGGCAATTGAAAGCATCAACAATTTCCTTTAAAATACCATTGTATTAAAAGAGCTTCAACATGATGTTCAGGGTGCTTGAGTGTTGCTCGTTATAAGGGCCGACCTCTAACCCCACTTGCCAATGATATTGTCTACTGTGGGTTGCAGGACTCACCAGCCCTATGCCCTCACTATTTTGTTCCAAAAAAGGCATCATTGGTAGTTAAAACTAGTATTATTTTTTATGTAACGCATTACCTCACCATCCCAAGGCAATGTAGGATTAGTTTCGTTCCTACTCCCTTCGCCATCCTCGAGGTGGAGCTACACTCCCATCCCTCACAAAACCAGGTCGTTACACTTATTGTCTCATGCATCAATGAATTAGTAGCAGTTCTTTGTAATGTATGCTAGCGAAGCTTAGATAAAACTACATTTATTGCCTAATTTTCTGCATTTCGTACAAATTTTTTCTATGTGAGGTACTTTGGATTGGTAGTAGAGATTATACCAAAAGAATTCATCACAATGAACAACTTTTCAATGCAAGAATTATGCCTCTCCCTCGTGTTGAGAGGTGTTTTTTCTCGTATCGAAAAGATATGAATAGCGATTACAAATTAAGAGGTATTCTGTCTCATATCAAAAAGATGCGATTGTGTGACAATTACCTTTTATCTATTCAATTGATGAAAATATGTGAGTGTCTATATGTTCAATTGAAGATTTTTTTTTTATTTTTTTAATTTCAAATTTTCATTTAAAAAAAAATGAGCTCGTGTTATTTTGAAATAGTATGTTTGTTCACAAAAGGATTTCGCTATTCATTATCAACATTTTTGGTTCAATAACAATGTCTCTCAATTTTTCGTTCTTTAAAAAAAAAAAAAACATTTATTTTCAATTGTTTCCCTTTTGAAAGTTTTTGGAGAAATACCAAAATTGTAATTTGGCATTCTCATTCGAGACTTTGTTGTATCTTAGAGAATTTTTGTTAGTAACCATTAACAACTGTGCGAGGCAAATAATTCCTTAAAAACGCTTTTTCATGCCTTAAAGTCTGATTCCATTCTTCCTTATCGATTATTTCCCAACATCTTGTTCTCCCGTTCTTCTTTTCTTTCTTTTGTGCGATGTCAATGGAGAAGAGAGTTTCATTGGCAAAACAATATCTAAAGTGAGGGTTAAATTTTTTGCACGACTCAACTACATTTCAGAGTGTAATTTTAAATGTCATTATTAAATGTTAACTTTAGGAGTATCAAAGTCGTCGCAATTGGAGTCTCCACTTTATTCATGAAGTACTAGAGTAGAGTGTGGGCAGGGCGCTACCCTGATTGAGGTACATGTTCCGCCCATGAGGTGGGTAACTTGAACTCGCATGCTCAATAACAATCTCTCTCAAATTTTCGTTCTTTAAAAAAAAAAAAAACATTTATTTTCAATTGTTACCCTTTTGAGAGTTTTTGGAGAAATACCAAAATTGTAATTTAGCATTCTCATTCGAGACTTTGTTGTATCCTAGAGAATTTTTGTTAGTAACCATTAACAACTATGCGAGGCAAATAATTCCTTAAAAACGCTATCTTTTCATGCCTTAAAGTTTGATTTCATTCTTCCCTATCGATTATTTCCCAACATCTTGTTCTCCCGTTCTTCTTTTCTTTCTTTTGTGCGATGTCAATGGAGAAGAGAGTTTCATTGGCAAAACAATATCTAAAGTGAGGGTTAAATTTTTTGCACGACTCAACTATAATTCAGAGTGTAATTTTAAATGTCATTATTGAGTGTTAACTTTAGGAGTATCAAAGTCATCGCAATTGGAGTCTCCACTTTATTCATGAAGTACTAGAGTAGAGTGTGGGCAGGGCGCTGCCCTGATTGAGGTACGTGTTCCGCCCATGAGGTGGGTAACTTGGACTCGCATGCTCAAATTGCTCCGAATTAGTCTAATAGCTTATGCTGATAAATCCAATGATTCGTGTAGATTGGGGTCAATCACAGCTATCAGTCCCGTGAGTTTGATGCAAATCCCACAAATTTCAATGGTTATGTTCCATTTGGCTTTATCAAAGTCTGTTCATTTTGCGGAAAGCAACATATAGAAAAACTTTGTCCGGATTTTCTAACGTTCATTTCACGTGAATCTCACAAATGTCAATGGTTATGTAGTCTATTTATTTTGCAGAAAACAACGTCTAAAAAATGTTTTCCAGATTTTTAGTTCATATCATGGAAAACGACGTTCGGGAGAACATCTTTCGAATTTTCTAGCATTCGTTTAACAAAATGTTCCATTTGGCTTTGTCAAAGTCCGTTCATTTCGCTAAAAGCAACATTTAGAAAAATGTTTTCCGGATTTTCCGGCGTTCATTTCATGTGAATCTCACAAATGTCAATGGTTTTGTGGTCCTTTTTTTTTTTCGCTAAAAACGTCTAAAAAATTTTTCCTAATTTTCCGTTCATATCACGAAAACGACATTCAGGAAAACGTTTTCAGATTTTCTAGCATTCATTTCACGTAATGTTCCATTTGGCTTTGTCAAAGTCCGTTCATTTTGTGGAAAACAACATTTAGAAAAACGTTTTCCGGATTTTCCGGCATTTGTTTCATAGAAAATGAACTAGTTAGGGAAAACATTTTCCATCAATAGAAAAAGTCTTTTGGAAAGCGGAAAACGTTTTTTCACACACACTCTCTTATCTTACACCTTTGCATAGCCTGCTAGCCCCCTCTTCTATCTTTTTTCTTTTCTAAAATTCAATTTTTAATTATTTTTCTTTTTCTTTTTTTCTTTTGTCTTTTCTTTTCTCCTTCTTTCTCGACTAGTAGCACAACCATGGCGATGGCTTGGCGACCGATCACTAGCGAGCTCGCCGCTTGCCGATCAGCAAGCACCAGCTCGAGCTCAAGCCTGGCCGGTCGCCGACTCACCGTGTTTGGCGATCGACTAAAGAAGAAGAAGCAGAAAAGGGAAAAAAAAAAGAAAAAAAGAAAGAAAAATAATTAAAATTTTGATTTTTTTTAAAAGAAGCACATGGAGGAAAATCAAATTAAATATGCCATATCAAATGGCTTTTCTTATATTTTTCACAAAATGAATTGACGTAAGAGAAATCTCTATCTCTCATAAAAGTCATGAAGGAGATTTCTTACCTCTCCGGGTTTTTAGCGTGCTTAGTTGATTAAAAATGCCAAAACGTACGGTCCAATGGGGGTAATGATCGCTTTGTAATTTTGTGGATGGTCCAATGTAGTTACAACTGTGACATCCGTTAGAAGAGTGGATGGGAGAGGAGAAGACGAACCAACGAATGGAGTAGCTGCGCAATGACCGCTCACTGTTCTTATAAATATGTCCTGAAAAATCGATACTTTCTTATAAGTCTCTTCAAAGTTTCCATTAGCATTCTCCCTGCCTCCTGTTTCTTCTTTCCTTGCTTTCATATCTACCCGCTTTCTTGGGCTTTGAGTCATGAAACGCTTAAGCATTTGTTTGGAGGAATTCCCATTATGCCAATTGCTTCTTTGTATTGCTCTTGCCCTGTGCTTTAACCAAGTCTCCTCCAACACCAATGAAACAGACAGACTCGCCTTGCTCACATTTAAGGCTGGCATAACTGGAGATCCTTTTGGCGTGCTCAACTCATGGAACAATAGCATTGAGTTTTGCCAATGGTATGGCATTACATGCAGCCGAAGACACCAGAGGATAACGGTCTTGAACTTGCCATCACAAGGGCTTTCTGGATCAATCTCTCCTCATATAGGGAATCTCAGCTTCCTAAGGAAAATCTGGCTCCAAAACAACAGTCTCCATCATGAAATCCCTACGCAAGTTGGCCAGTTGCGCCACCTTCGATTCTTACGACTAAACAATAATTCGTTGGTCGGTGAAATTCCCAAAAACATATCAGCTTGCTCTAACCTTGTCACACTCATCCTTCACAAGAACCAACTAAGTGGAAAAATTCCTTCAGAAATCAGTTCATTATTAGAGCTACAATCTATTTTTTTGAGTAAAAATAATCTCACTGGTGTTGTGCCTTCCTCCATTGGGAACTTATCTTCACTAGAGCTCCTTGTTTTTGAATTGAATAACTTGGGTGGGATGATTCCCCAAGTGCTAGGCCACTTGACAAACTTGCGAGGCTTCTGCTTTGCAGAAAACAGATTCTCAGGTACAATTCCATCTTCATTATTCAATCTCTCTTTGCTAACTCTGTTTGATGTTGGAATGAATCAAATACAAGGGACTCTTGATGCAAGCGTAGGCCTCAAACTCTTAGATCTTGAATTTTTTAGCGTTGGCTTGAACCAACTTGTGGGGCCAATTCCTCCGTCGATATCGAATTGCACAAAGCTAGAAAAACTTCAACTTGAAGGTAACGTATTTTCTGGGAAAGTACCTTCTTTGGAAAATTTGTATAAGCTCAGTCTGCTTCATATTGCTTCTAATCAACTTGGAAGTGGAAAACCTGAAGACTTGAGCTTCCTTTGCTCGGTAATTAACAGCAGCAAATTATGGGGGGTGGCTATTTACGACAACAAGTTTGGTGGGGTGTTACCTAGATGCATGGGTAGTTCATCCACTACTCTCACAAGATTTGCTGCAAGCCACAATGAAATAACCGGTGAAATTCCTGAAGAAATCGGGAATTTGTCCAATTTGGAAGGATTGTCTCTAGGCGACAACTCACTTTCTGGTGCCATCCCCTCAAATTTGAGGAATCTACAAAATTTAGCTAAATTGGTCTTAAATCAAAACAACCTGGGAGGGACTATCCCATATTTTCTGGGAAATCTAACCAAGTTGTTTGCATTGTTTCTTAATGGGAACAACTTTCATGGGCAAATTCCTTCACATCTATCAAACTGTCGATCTCTTAATCTGCTCGACCTAGCCGAGAACAATCTTAGTGGTGCCATTCCCCCACAACTTATCGGTCTCTCATCATTAGCGATCATTCTGAACCTGTCTTGTAATCATCTGACTGGGATTCTACCCACGGAAGTTGGCAACTTGAAAGCTTTGACCGCGTTGGATATCTCGAACAATTTGTTGGTAGGTGAAATCCCAAGTAGTTTAGGTGATTGCATTGCAATGGCATCGCTAAGGATGGGGGGCAACTTCTTCCATGGGTCCATTCCTCAATCATTCAGATGGTTAGGAGGTATTGAAGAACTAGATCTTTCACAAAACAATTTATCAGGCCAGATTCCAGCATTCCTAGTTGTATTTCATTCCTTGAAACTTTTGAATCTATCGTACAATAAGTTTGAAGGCATGCTACCATGTGAAGGAGTCTTCAAGGATGCTACAGGTACTTCTATTATTGGGAACAATGAACTTTGTGGCGGATTGCCAGAATTTCACCTCCCTACATGTGTCTTCAAAAGCTTCAAGAGTAGAAAGATCCATATGGTGATATTATCCACTTCTATTATATCTGTAGTTCTTGGGCTAGCTCTTATACTAGCTTTTATATATCTTTGTTGGTTGAAGAAGAAAGTAACAGAACAAGTTTCAAGTTCGATGGATGATTCTCATCCAAACGTATCTTATGGAACACTCTTAAAAGCTACTGACAATTTTTCTCCAATGAATTTGATCGGTGTTGGAAGCTTTGGTTCTATTTACAAGGGGATACTTGAGGAAAATCAAATAACTATTGCGCTGAAGGTGCTTCATTTAGCCCATCATGGTGCGCTGAAGAGCTTCATAGCCGAGTGCGATGCATTAAAAAACATAAGACATCGAAATCTTTTGAAGATACTGACAGTTTGCTCGAGTAGTGATTACCAAGGAAGTGATTTTAAGGCCTTGGTTTATGAATTCATGGATAACGGAAGCCTAGAACGGTGGCTGCACCCTCACGTATCACCATCTCATGGGAATGAGCTTCCCAAAAGGTTGAATTTTGTTCAGAGGATAAATATTGCTATCGATGTTGCTTCTGCACTGGATTATCTTCATCACCAGTGTCATACTCCCATCATTCATTGTGATTTGAAGCCAAGCAATATCCTCTTAGATGCTGAGATGGTCGCACATGTTGGCGACTTTGGGTTAGCAAAATTCCTTGTTGGATCATCCCTTCATTCTGTGGCCAATCAAATGAGCTCAGTCTAAGAGGGACAATTGGTTATGCTCCACCAAGTACTCTCTCTCTCTCTCTCTCTCTCTCTAAAGTTGTTGATGAGTCTTCTTGTGTGAAGTTCGGTAGCTAATGATTACTCTTATAGTCTTATGCACAATTGATTCTGATATGATTACTTGCACTCTGATTTGAACTGCAATATGATCTAAATGTGTGGCAGAATATGCAATGGGATGCGAGGTTTCAAGAGAAGGTGATGTGTGTAGTTACTCCCTCCCTCCCTCCTTGAAACCAAGGAATTTTATTAACCTAAAAGTTGTTGATGTGTCTTCCTGTGTGAAGTTTGGTAGCTAATGATTACTCTTATAGTCTTATGCACAATTGATTCTGATATGATGATTTGCACTCCAATTTATATTGCAAATGATCTAAATGTGTGGCAGAATATGCAATGGGATGCGAGGTTTCAAGAGAAGGTGATGTGTATAGTTATGGCATTCTCTTATTGGAGATGTTCACAGGGTTGAGTCCCACCGACGACACCTTTAGAGATAATTTGACTCTTCATAGTTATGTCGTAAAAGCTTTGCTTGAACAATTGCTCGAAATTACGGACAACGTCCTACTTCAAGAAAGAGAGAGCCATTTAGGCCCATATAGTCCTCCGCATTGGCTTTCCAAAAGCAATGGCATATTTCAAGAGTGTTTGTTTATGGTGTATAATATCGGAGTTGCTTGTTCCTACAAAGTGCCGGGAAGACGGATGAGCATAAGTGGAGTTTCAAATAAGCTACATCAAATTAGGGAGAAACTCTTTGCCCTGGGTTTACATGGACAAGGTGCTCCACTAACAGCTTATATTTAGCTGTTATGCATTTAGTGTTGAATACGCAAATGGAAGTGGACAGGTAAAATCTATAACAAAGAACCAATCATTCTTTTTTCCTTAAGATGATAGTTGATCATTATTCCCCTTCTGTAGCTGTACGTACTTAAACTGGCACAAGGCCTATGGCAGCAAAATAGTTCCGTTTGTTTTCTTAAAACTCTATTTTCCTGCCATAGTATTTTAAAATGAATCCAAAATAAACTGCCTTGCTTCTTCTTCTTTTTTTCGTTTCATTAGTATGATGCTCTTTAAGATGAATTGCAACCAATTAGCTATTCAAAATCTTAATTGAAGGAAATCTTGGTTTCTGCAGATTGACTAGGAATGGCTCGGCGTTGCTTTGATTCGAAATAATCCAATGCCAGGAAGTGAGCTCTGTCCCCTAAAGCCATGTTCAGTCAGATGTAGGCAATAATGTTGGCCCGGTGGGTTAATGAGGATGTATGGCGCTCGGATTCGGCATTCTAGCATGTGGTAATTTGAGGACACCTATCCGGGTTTGATGTGTGTAGCAGGAATTACTCGAGAATGCTTTGGTAAAATCATGTAACCTGTGTGTATTGGATTTTTTTCTTCGGGTGTAAGTGCAAATTCTTCAGCACTGTTATTTCTGATGTTTACTACTGCTTGTACTTTTATTTCCGCATTTAAGTAAAGTTGCCAAATCACCTAATCACATAGGCTAAAACATAATATAGATATACTGACAGTTACTCTTTTTATATGGGGATTCGTTAATCATATGGATAAGCAACTTTCAAGAATAGAAATTACTAACTACATTAAAACATTACTAGTTGCCAATATGCTCAGACTTACTTCGCTAACTAAAAAGTGACCATTAGCGCAGAGAAATTACTAAATATAATAGTTTAAAAGTAAAATTACTTTTTTTCATGACAAAATCAGTAGTCATTATCATACGCAAACCTATTTTCCATGGTGAAAAGTTATGTTGTTAAAAGACTTGGTATAATTCTGTTTTGCCAGAACAACGCTTTGCGTTCACCTTTTGAGTGTTATGACTTACCTAATTTTCACATGAAAGTTATTAATGATGTGGAGAAATTATCAATTATTAATAGGCCGAAAGTTAATTTTCCTCTTAAAAAGTTACTATCCAGGTTGAAATAAATCTAGTTATTAATAGACACATACATGCCTCATAATGATGTCTCTAACTGATGAGCAGGTTTATCGGTCAACTATGAAATGATCTGACTGATTAAGCTATTGTGAGTCATGACACTGACCAGCTAAGGAATCGCGCTTGATCATCAGTCTTCGCTTTATTTTCCAAAGGGGAAGACTTCAGAAATTTGCGGGCTTTGCATGACTTCAAGTCAAAATCTGGAAAGGCATCTAGATGGATCCACAATCCATCCCCTCAATACACGCACTAGGATAGACAGAGTCAAAAAGAAACTCGCGCTGTATACGCCAAAATCTTGACTAATCAAGCTTCCCGCATTAAAAAATGCACAAGCATGGCTGGAGACAAAACTGAGCTGCCAATAGGAACATCACCTCTGCCATATCATAGCATTCTTGTGGCTTCACATGTCTTCCATATCTTCATTCGCCTTTCGAATCTTGTTTCTCTTCGTTCCAGTGACACGTTCCTTTGGAGCAGCTTCTTTCCACCTTCAGCGCCCAATTATCCTGAAAGAAAATGAAATGAACCACAAAAGCAAAGATCGGCTGAACTATGTATTAATCAGGTAAGAGGAACATTAAGGTGGCTAAACAGAAGGTTTAACTGAAATAATGTCTTATCTCCGTTGTAGAAAGCCTGCACTTATGTGGAAAAGGGCTGCGATGCGGTGATCGAAAAGTCGTTCATCATTCAGGATAGCAGCATCATTTAATTTGGATGCACTTACAAATTTAATTTCGAGCGAAGCTCGTGGGAGTCTTATCCTGGAGCTTAATAACATGTTGGTGTAATACTCTTTACCCCACATTGATTGGATATTATTTTCGCCCTTTATTTTAAGTCATTATTATCATATCTTTAATTATTGTGAACAATCAATGAGTGCAATTCAGTGAATTAGCAATGTATGGTCACATAGATAGATGTACATATGATTTCTAAAATGAGCAAGATTGCATGGGCAAATGTTTTCGTAAAGAGATATTGGTACCAAAATTGGGCATTAAGCATCTACAACGTAATCAAGTCCTCGAGTCCGAATCTTTAATTGGTAAAAATAAAACATATGTTCCAAGTTTTACTCGGCCACTAACCGGCCTTTAATAGGTTAGTGGAGGACTCATTAAGTATGAATGGATTGCATTGTGTTCAGTAGGGTTCGGGAGAACCCAATCAAATTTTAGCGCCTCCTCATGAGAGGAATCGTACTAGGTAGCTTGTCAATTCGTTACCCACCTCTAGGTATTTCCATCTCGAGAGGATCTTACTGTTTACGTACTGTTCACGTTATGTTCCCTCATTGACATGATCTTACTGTTCACTCGCGCTCGATCACTGTTCAATCTTGACTGGATCTCACTGTCCACTCATTGTCCGAAACGCTGTTCAAGCACTTGATCGGTATATTTTGTTCATGTCGACCGTATTTATTTAGCCAAAAGGCGGAGGAGTGGGATTCTGCGACTGTGAAGTCATATGAATACATGAAAAGTCTCCGAGTGAAATGTAAGTGTCAACAAACACTCCTAAAAGTAGCTAATGGTTTTTCTTCAACGAGTTTAATTGGTATTGGAAGCTTTGGTCTCTTTACACCGTATACTCAAGGCCAATGGAGCTACCATTGCCATAGAGGTGCTTCATTTAGTCCATCGTGGTGCTCTAAAGAGATTTATGGTTGATTACGAGGCATTAAAGAATCAAACATGGAAATCTATTGAAGATATTGATTGCTGAAGTATTAATTACAAAGGAAATGATTTTAAGGCCTTATTTAATGAATTCATGAACAATGGTAGCCTGAACAGTAGCTACACCTAAATGCAAATTATCTCATGGGAATGAGATTTCTAATAAGTTAAATTTAATTGGGTGGGTAAATATTGCTATTGGCGTTGCTTCCGCATTGGACTATCTTCATCATCAATGCCACATTCTCTTCGTTAATTGTAATTTAAAGTAAAGCAATATCCTCTTAGATGCTAAGATTGTTGCACATGTGACAACTTTGGATTTTGTGAAATTCCTTCTTAGATCATCCCTTAATATTATAGCTCAAGTTGTTTTTATGTTGGATCTATCCCTTACTTTCAATTTTTGACTTTTTCCTTGACCTTTATATATTCTAATCAAGATAATTACATTCCTCCATTTTGGGAAATTTTAAGGAAAAAATGACCTTTTTGATTGGATGAAAATGAATAGGAGTAAGCATGGACTGGGTTGGGCCGATCTGCCACCTAACCCGGGGACCAACCCGCTCATTGTTGTTCTCCAAGTTTTGGGATTGAGGACCGACTCTATTGAGGTTGGAGCCGAGGATTAGACCAATTTGTGGGTCTGGTCTGGTTCCAGAATCAACTCGAGACCAATCATGTTTCTATATGAGTTGGTCAATTACTTTTCCACCCCAAGTCCCTATGTCTTACTCATATTAATTCAACTGACTTTCGAACTGGTAGTGGTGGTGGTTGGTGTGCTTGTCTAAATTGGCCGAGACTTTCTGAATATTGTAGTAGAAGTTTGAGGTATGCAGCGTCTATGGCTTGTGTATGATTAATCAAATTGTCATCCTCTGCATTTTCTTTTGTTAATGTAGGATGAAAAGGACAGGAAAATCCAGGAATTAACGGCTGAGCGGCGAAACAAGAAAAGGTTGTGTGCAGCATATCAAGAGCGGCTAACTGCATTTGTGAAAATCGTCGAGGAGCACAACGATCAGCTCTCGAAGAAAGTTCAGTCCGTGATGAACAACATTAGAAAATATGAACCTGTGGATCCGGGCCTTATGAGGAGAAGTTAGCCTCGGCGTATAGGTATATTCCTACACTTCGTACCCTGTACTCTATTATCGCGCGCTCCATGTCTTGCTTTTTGCCGTCTCCGCTGTTACATCGGTCTTTATTGCTTTTTAGTTTTTTCAGGATGCGTGGTGGCGCTTCCGTTAGGAAAACAGAATCGATGTCTTCTCATCTCCCTTATTTTACTCCTAATAAGTGCAGATGAATGCAGAAGATGGCGGCAGGAGAGCGACAGGAGCTGTACATATATGTTGTTGAGTGTGCAATCCAAGGGCTTCTACAAGAGGGTTGATGGTTAATGATCGCTAAGCAATCAGCAAGAGATTATTAGCCCGAAAGTACGAGTATATTGGTCATTGGAAGATTTCACGGCTGTCGGCAGTGGTTGTACGACACGCTTTATGTAGTGATGGAGAGCGGTCATACTGTGCTTTTGAGCATGGAAACAGGACGACTGGAGCCGACGAGAGCCCGGTCAGTATGAGTCCTCTAGACTTGATGACCATGTGATTAATGGTCAAGAGGCATATTATATAGTTCGATAAGTTCGGAGGGGAAAAAATAGCAAGTTAAAAGCTGTCGTTTAATTATTTAAAACTGATCTTTTTTTTTTCTAGGAGTAGTTTCAGATATTTATATCTTGATCTGTAATGAAAATGTGGACATTTAATTATTGCATTTGTTGATATTTATCTTAATTGGGCTATCAATTAGATTGTGCACACTTATAAACGTAGAAATTACGAATTCATAATTTGTTTTTGAAATTGACATTTTCATGATGTTCTAGAAATGTGGTGAATAAAATTAAACTTCTATTGAAAAGTAATTTAAGGACTAGTTTTGTAACTAAAGTAAGCGTACAAAAGGACTAAAGCGGAACATTATTAAAAGTGTGAGGACCAAAAGTGTAACCTTTCTGTTAGAAACTTGTAAATGTGGGGTATCACGTATCAATTCACCGGTGCTGACTCAACATAACCGTTCATATTTGGACTGAAAGTTGAAGAATTGTCGCCGAGATAAGTTGGAGGATTGAATTTGTCAGAAATATAAAGCAGGGACCAAAAGTGAATTCGAGTAATAGTACAAGGACGAGTTTTATAATTCCCCCTTAATTCTGACCATGCAGCTTATGAGTGAAAAGTATTATGGAGCAATAAAATGGAAATGACGAGTCGTTTAGTCAAGATGATCTTAAATAAATATGTACTACTAGACGTAACTAAGCATTGCTTTGAATTATAAAACATTCAAACAAACTAAAACCAGGTTCAATGATTCTGTCGTTCATAAGTGAAAATAAAAATGAATGTATCCAAAGTAACTAATTTAATAAAAAGAATAGGGATAACGAACTCAAAAAAAAGGGGGGCATATCTAATATCATCATTTATAAATAGCAAGACCGTTCGTTTTATAGCCTCCAAAAAGTGGGTCTAAGATAACTTCCTTAACTTTCATATACATACATACATACATACATACATACATACAGATTGTAATACTCTTTGGTCTTTGCCACAACCTGGCACACCAGACGGTGTGCGTTTTACCTACCAAAACATAGCCTCTCCTGCTCAAGATCCATTTTGATGTTTGTCTAATTTGTGGTTTAAGTCGGCTTCCAAATGTAATAATGTTCTATTAGAGATTCTTTCAAAGCCTTGCTCCCATCAGATGAGAATGAGATGACCTTCGTTTATTCTTGGAGTCATTTTATTGTTATGTTTACTTTGCGCTCTTTCAGCACAAAGCGTTTACTTTGTGCTCTTTCAGCACAAAGCACCATTGTAAATGAAGTCAAATCAATTAGTCACACTTGAGCCCAAAAAGATTGCTAGTCATCAGTCATATGTCGATATCGATATCCATGACTTGTGCTGTTCACCAGACTCTGCTACTATTAACTAAGTCTATCATTGTTGATTATATATAATTGGTCAATTTGGGGTGTCAACTAATCAAGTTTCAGAGGTTCGTCGAAGGACCAAAGTACAGCCGGGAGCATCGAGAAGGAATGACATACTCCAGCAATCGAAAGCATCAACAATTTCCTTTAAAATACCATTGCAATTGGAAGAGCTTCAACATGATGTTCAGGGTGCTTCAGTGTTGCTCATTGTAAGGGCTGACCTCTGGCCCCACTTGCCAACAATATTGTCTACCATGGTTGTAGGACTCACCAGCCTTATGCCCTCACTGTTTTGTTCCAAAAAAGGCATCGTTGGTAGTTAAAACTAGTATTATTTTTCATATAACACATTACCTCACCATCCCAAGGTAATGTAGGATTAGTTTGATTCCTACCCCCTTCACCATCCTCGAGGTGGAGCTGCACTCCCATCCCTCACAAAACCGGCTCGTTACACTCGTTGTCTCATGCATCAATGAATTAGTAGCAGTTCTTTGTAATGTATGCTAGCGAAGCAACTACATTTACTGCCTAATTTTCTGCATTTCGTACAATTTTTTTCTATGTGAGGTACTTTGGATTGGTAGAAGAGATTATACCAAAAGAATTCATCACAAGGAACAACTTTTCAATGCAAGAATTATGCCTCTGCCTCTTGTGTTGAGAGGTGTTTTTCTCGTATCGAAAAGCTATGAATAGCGATTACAAATTAAGAAGTATTCTGTCTCATATCAAAAAGGTACGATTGTGTGACAATTACCTTTTATCTATTCAATTGATGAAAATATGTGAGTGTGTATCTGTTCAACTGAAGATTTTTTTTTTTTTAAATTTCAAATTTTCATTTAAAAAAAAAATGAGCTCGTGTTATTTTGAAATAGTATGTTTGTTCACAAAAGGATTTCGCTATTTATTATCAACATTTTTGGTTCAATAACTATCTCTCTCAAATTTTCATTTTTTTTAAAACATTTATTTTCAATTGTTTCCATTTTGAGAGTTTTCGGAGAAATACCAAAATTGCAATTTGGCATTCTCATTCGAGACTTTGTTGTATCTTAGAGAATTTTTGTCAATAACCATTAACAACTATGCGATGCAAATAATTCCTTTAAAACGGTATCTTTTCATGCCTTAAAGTCTGATTTCATTCTTCCCAATCGATTATTTCCCGACATCTTGTTCTCCCATTCTTCTTTTCTTGCTTTTGTGCGATGTCAATGGAGCACAGAGTTTCATTGGCAAAACAATATCTAAAGTGAGGGTTAAATTTTTTGCACGACTCAACTACAATTCAGAGTGTAATTTTAAATGTCATTATTGAGTGTTAACTTTAGGAGTATCAAAGTCGTCACAATTGGAGACTCCACTTTATTCATGAAGTACTAGAGTAGAGTGTGGGCGGGGCGCTGCCCTGATTAAGGTACGTGTTCCACCCATGAGGTGGGTAACTTGGACTCGCACGCTCAAATTGCTCCGAATTAGTCTAATAGTTTATGCTGATAAATCCAATGATTCATGTAGACTGGAGTCAATCACAGCTATCAGTCCCGTGAGTTTCATGCAAATCCCACAAATTTCAATGGTTATGTTCCATTTGTCTCTGTCAAAGTCCATTCATTTTGTGGAAAGTAACGTTCAAGAAAACGTTTTCCAGATTTTTTGACGTTCATTTCACGTAAATTTCACAAATGTCAATGGTTACGTAGTCCGTTTATTTCGCTAGAAAACAATGTTCGGAAAAATGTTTACTCAATTTTTTCGTTCATTTCACGGAAAACAACTTCGGGATTTTCCGGCTTTCATTTCATGTAGTGTTCCATTTGGCTTTGTCAAAGTCCATTCATTTTGTGGAAGACAATGCTCGGGAAAAACATTTTTCTGATTTATCTCCGTTCGTTTTACGGAAAATGAACTAGTCAGGGGAAACATTTTCCATTAACAGAAAAAGTCTTTTGAAAAATGAATAATGTTTTTCTCACTCACTCTCTCATCTCACACTTTCGTACAGCCTTGCTAGTCCATTCTTGTATCTTTTTTCTTTTTTAAAAATTCAATTTTTAATTATTTTTCTTTTTTCTCTTTTTCTTTTTTTTTTTTTTCTTTCTGGGTTGGTCACACAGCCACAGTGACGGTCGACGGCCGGTCACTGGCGAGCTCGCCACTTGCTGGATCGGCCTTATCGTAGCATTCTTGTGGCTTCACATGTCTTCCATATCTTCATTCGCCTTTCGAATCTCGTTTCTCTTCATTCCGGTGGACACGTTCTTCCGGAGCGGCTTCTTTCCAACTTCAGCGCGCAATTATCCTGAAAGAAAATGAATCGAACCACAAAAGCAAAGATCGGCTCACCTGTATATTAATCAGGTAAAAGGAACATTAAGGTGGCTAAACAAAAGGTTTAACTGAAATAATGTGTTATCTCCATTGTGGAAAGCCTGCACTCTTGCGGAAAAGGGCTACGATGCGGTGATCGAAAAGTCGTTCATCGTTCGGGAGAGCAGCATCATTTAATTTGGATGCACTTGCAAATTTACTTTCGATCGAAGCCCATGGTGGTCTTATCTGGACCTTAATAACATGTCGGCGTAATACTTTTTACCCGACATTGTGTCGGATATTATTTTCGCCCTTTATTTTAGTCATTATTATCAAATCTTTGTTTATGAAGTACTAGAGTAGAGTGTGGGCGGGGCGCTGCCCTGATTGAGGTACGTGTTCCGCCCATGAGGTGGGTAACTTGGACTCGCACGCTCAAATTGCTCCGAATTAGTCTAATAGCTGATGTTGATAAATCCAATGATTCGTGTTGACTGGGGTAGTTTCATGCAAATCCCACAAATTTCAATGGTTATGTTCCATTTGTCTTTGTCAAAGTCCGTTCATTTTGCGGAAAGCAACGTTCAGAAAAATGTTTTCCAAATTTTCTGGTGTCCATTTCACATAAATCTCACAAATGTCAATGGTTACGTGGTCCGTTTAATTTGCAGAAAACAATGTCCGGAAAAATGTTTTCCGGATTTTTTCATTCATTTCGCAGAAAACAACTTCTGGATTTTTCAGCATTCATTTCACGTAGTGTTCCATTTGATTATACAAGGGCTAATATGGTCAAAACACTTATGAAAAGGAGTGTTTAAGCCGAAAGAGGAGTGGAAAAAGTGTGATCCTATTTAATATTATTTATAAATAGTAAGACCGTTCATTTTATAGCCTCCAAAAAAAGGCCCAAGATAACTTTCTTTGCTTACGACCAAAAAAAAAACTTCCTTTGCTATCCGTATCTCTTCTATTAAGGGAAAGGTTTCATTTTGGTGTCTATCGCCCTTTCATCGCTATATTTTTTTAAAAGTTCGAAATTGGGATGCGGGCTTACCTGGTTCCATTTTTTTCTCCGACTTCGTGGGATTTTCACCATTTTTTTTTGTCATTTTATTAATTCCATCTAACTAAATAAATAGAAAATACTAACAAATTGTAGGACTTGATTTGAAGGCTTCTACATTAAAAACGTCAATTGAACTAGACGAGCATTAGAAGTTCATGGAGTACGGGCATTATCAAAAAAGTCTTAAACCTTTTACAGTTGTGCCAATTTAGTCATAAACTTATTTTTTGGTCAATTAAATCTTAAATATTTTACAATTGTGTCACTTTAGTCCTTCCGAACAAAATTAGCGAGCCGGAGCGACGTGGCCGGTGGCTAGCGCCAGCAACAAATTTTTTTACTAATATTTTATTTTTTCGAATTATTTTATTAATTTTTAATCTTTTTTACCTTTTTTTCTCTCTTTTTTTTTCCTCCCTCCTTCCCCCTCCTCTCTCCTTCTTCCTTTGGCTCCGGCAACCGACCAACCCTCACCGATTGTTGGGTGAGGGCAAGCTTGCGCAACCACTGGCGAGGCAAGCCCCTGTGGTTGGGCAAGCCCCTACTAGATCTGGCGAGGGCTTGCCTCGCCATCGCTGGGCGAGGGGGAGCTCCCCCAACCACCGGCAAGGCGAGCCCCCATCGGATCTCGGCACCGGCGGGCCCTTGCCGGATCCGCCGGGCTCGCTTGGCCGCCTCAATCCGGCGACCAGCGAGGGCTAGCCGATTATTGGAGCCAAAGGAAGAAGAAGGGAAGAGGAAGGAGGAGAGAGAGAGAGAGAGAGAGAGAGAGAGAGAGAGAGAGAGAGAGAGAGAGAGAGAGGTAAAAAGGATTAAAAATTAATCAAATAATTCGAAAAAATAAAATATTATTAAAAAATTTGTTGTCGACGTCGGTTAGTCAATTTTGGTCGGAAGGACTAAAATGGCACAATTATAAAAATTTTAGGACTCAATTGGTAAAAAAAATAAATTTAAAACTGAATTGACATAATTACAAAATGTTTAGGACTTTTTTGATAATTTCCCCGCCATTCTTTGGTCTTTACCACAGCTTGGCACACCAGATGGTGTGACCTACCAAAACATAGCCTCTCCTGCCCAAGATCCATTATGATGTTTGTCTAAGTTGCGGCTTAAGTCACCTTCCAGATGTAATATTCTGTTAGAGATTCTTTCGAGGCCTCGTCTTCTCCCATCAGATGAGAATGAGATGGCCATCGTTTACTCTAGTAGTCATTTTATTGTTATGTATACGTTGTGCTGTTTCAGCACAAAGTGTCATTGTAAAAGAAGTCAAATCAATTAGTCACACTTGAGCCTGAAAACATTGCTAGTCATTAGTCATCCGTCGATGTCAATGTCTATGACTTCTGCTATTCACTAGACCTTGCTACTATTGATTAAGTCTATCATTATTGATTATAATTGGTCAATTTAGAGCGTCAACTAATATAAATCTATGTATGTTCGTTTCAGTACCTTGGAGATGAACGTGCATCATCCTGAAATGGTTCCAAGTTTCAGAGGTTCGTTGGAGGACCAATGTACAGCCAGGAGCATCGAGAAGGAATGATATACTCCAGCAATTGAAAGCATCAACAGTTTCCTTAACGATACCATTGCAACTGGAAGAGCTTCTACACGTTGTTCAGGGTGCTTCGGTGTTGCTCGTTGTCTCATGCATCGATCGACTAGTAGTGGTTCTTTTTACTGTATGCTAGGGAAGCTTAGATAAAACTAGATTTATCGCCTAATTTTCTGCACTTCTCGCTAGTTTGTGTGTGTGTGTGTGTGTGTGTGTGAGGTAATTTGGATCGGTAGTAGATATTGTACCAAAAAAATTCATCACAGGGAACAACTTCTCAATGCAAGGGTTATGCCTCTGCCTCTTGTGTTGGTAAGTGCCTTTCTCATATCGAAAAGATATGAATAGTAGTTACGACCAAAAGGTGCCTTGTCTCGTATCGAAAAGTATAAATATCAGTTCAAACAAAGAGATGTCATGTCTCATATCGAAAAGATATGAGTGTGTGACAGCTATTTTTTTACCTATTCAATTGATGAAAAGATATGAGTGTGTATCTGTTCAATTGAAGATTATTTTTATTTTATATAATTTTTTAATTACGAATTTATAGTTAAAAAAATGAATAGTTGTGTCATTTTGAAAAAATATGTTCACAAAAGGGTTTCGCTTTTTTATTACAAACAGTTCTAGTTCAATAACTAACTGTCAATTTTTCGTTTCTTTCTTATTCTTAATTGTTTCCCTTTTCAGAGTTTTCAGAGAAATACCGATTGCAATTTGGTATTTTCATTTGAAACTTTTTGTACCCTAGAGAATATTTGTCAATAACCATTAGCAACCGTTTGGGGTAAATAATTCCTTATCTTTCCACGCCTCAAAGTTTGATTTCATTCTTCCTAATAGATTATTTCCCAACATCTTATTCTCCCATTCTTGTCTTCTTTCTTTTGTGCGCTATCAATGGAGCAGAGATTTTCATTGGCAAAATAATATGTCAAGCGAGGGTTAAATTTTTTGCACGACTTGACTGCAATTCAGAGTGTAATTTTACATTTCATTATTGAGTATTAACTTTATGAGTATCAAATTCATCACAGTTGGAGCCTCCACTCTATTCATGAAGTACTAGAGTAGAGTGTGGGCGGGGCGCTGCCCTGATTGAAGTAAACGTTCCGCCAATGAAGTCGGTAACTTGGACTCGCACGCTCAAATTGCTCCAAATTAGTCTCATAGCTGATGCCGATATATCCAATCATGATTCGTGTAGACTAGGGTCGATCTCAGCTATCAGTCACGTGAGTTTCACGCAAATCCCACAAATGTCAATGATTACGTTCCATTTGGCTCTTTCAAAGTTTGTTCATTTCGTAGAAAATAATGTTCAAGAAAATGCTTTTCAGATTTTCTGGCGTTCGTTTCACGTAAATCCCACAAATGTCAATGGCTATGTTCCATTTGGCTTTATCAAAGTTCATTCATTTCACGGAAAACAACATTTAGGAAAATGCTTTTCAGATTTTCCAATGTTCGTTTCACTTTAATCCTACACGTCAATGGTTATGTTCCATTTGGCTCTGTCATAGTCCGCTCATTTCACATAAAACAACATTCAGGAAAAAAAATTTCGGATTTTCCGACATTCGTTTCACGGAAAATGAATTGGTCTTGAAAAATATTTTCCATCGACGGAAAAAGTCTTATGAAAACCAGAAAACGTTTTTCTCATTCACTCTCTCTTATCTCACACTCTTGCATAGCCCTGCTAGCTCCCTATTCTATCGTTTTTTTTTTCTTTTTTAAAAATTCAGTTTTTATTTCTTTTTCTTTTTTTGTTTCTTCCTCTTTTTTTCCCTTCTTTCTCTCGCCAGTCGCACGGCCATGGCCAAGGCCAGTGACCGACCACTGGTGAGCTCACCGCTTGCCAAATCGACGAGTGCAAGCCTCAAACTCAAGCTTGCTTGTGGTAGGCTGCACGGAGGAAAATCAAATTAAATATTTCATATCAAATGGTAAAAAATATTTCCTAATACATTTTCGGATTTCAGCCTAACATCAAAAAATATTATCATTTTTCTGGAAAATTACTTTCTGACATTTTCGTCGAAATGAATTAATGTAAGAGAAATCTCTCTCTCTCATTAAACTCATGATGGGGATTTCTTAGCTCTCCGGGTTCGCAGCGTGCTTAGTTGATGAAAAAGGCAAATCGTACCGTCCAACGGCGTAATGATCGCCTTTAATTTCGTGGCTGGTCCAATTTAGATACAATTATGACATCCGTTAATGGAGTAGCTGCACAATGACCGCTTACTGTTCTTCCTATAAATATGTCCTGAAAAATCGATATCACCTTATAAATCTCTTCAAAGTTTCCATTGGCACTGTTCCTGCCTCTTGTCTCTTCTTGCCTTGCTTTCATATCTACCCACTTCCTTTGGCTTTTGAGTCATGAAACTCTTAAGCATTTGTTTTGCAGAGTTCCCATCATGCCACTTGCTTCTTTGTATTGCTCTTACCCTGTGCTTTAACCAAGTCTCCTCCAACACCAATGAAACAGATAGACTCGCACTACTCAAATTTAAGGCCGGTATAATCAGAGATCCTTTCAACGTGCTCAACTCTTGGAACAATAGCATTGGGTTTTGCCAGTGGTATGGCGTTACGTGCGGGCGGAGACACCAGAGGGTAACGGTCTTGGACTTGTCATCACAAGGGCTTTTTGGATCAATCTCTCCTCATATTGGGAATCTCAGCTTCCTAAGGGAAATTTGGCTCCAAAACAACTGTCTTCGTCATGAAATCCCTTCGCAAATTGGCCAGTTGCGCCGCCTTCAATTCTTACAACTAGGTGATAATTTATTGATCGGTGAAATTCCGCAAAACATATCAGCTTGCTCTAACCTTGTTCTACTCATCCTTCAAATGAACCAGCTAAGTGGAGAAATTCCTTTGGAAATCGATTCATTAGCAAAGCTACAGTTTTTTTCTTTGTATGAAAATAATCTCACCGGTATTGTGCCTTCCTCCACTGGAAACTTATCTTCATTAGAGTGCCTTTCTTTAACCTTGAACAACTTGGGCGGGAGCATTCCCCAAGTTCTAGGCCAATTGACAAACTTGCGAGTCTTCGCCTTTGGAGGAAACAGATTCTCGGGTACCATTCCATTTTCGTTCTTCAATCTCTCTTTGCTAATTCAGTTTGATGTTGGACACAATCAGATACAGGGGACTCTCTATGCAGACATAGGCCTCAAACTCTTAGATCTTGAATTTTTTAGCGTTAGCTGGAACCAACTTGCAGGGTCGATTCCTCCATCAATATCAAATTGTACAAAGCTAGATAAGCTTCAACTTTCAAGTAACGCATTTTCTGGAAAAGTACCTTCTTTGGAAAACTTGTATAAGCTTAGTAGGTTTACGATCTATAGTAACCAATTTGGAAGTGGAAAACCTGAAGACTTGAGCTTCCTTTGCTCAATAATTAACAGCAGCAAATTACTGGGGGTGGGTATAGACAATAACAAGTTTGGTGGGGTGTTCCCTAAATGCATGGGTGGTTTATCCACCACTCTTATAACGTTTTCTGCAAGCCTCAATGAAATATCTGGTGAGATTCCCAAAGAAATCGGGAATTTTTCCAATTTGGAATCATTTTCTCTGGCTTGGAACCAGCTTTCAGGTGCCATCCCCTCAAATTTGGAGAATCTACAACATTTAGGTAAAGTGAGCTTAAGACAAAACAACTTAGGAGGGACCATCCCATCTTTTTTGGGAAATCTAACCAAGTTGTTTGGTTTGTTTCTTTACAAGAACAATTTTCATGGGCAAATTCCTTCACATCTATCAAACTGCCGATCTCTTCAAATACTCGATCTATCCTATAACAATCTTAGTGGTGCCATGCCTCCACAACTTATCGGTCTGTCATCATTAGCGATCCTTCTGAACCTACGTTGTAACCATCTAAGTGGGGTTCTACCCATAGAAGTTGGCAACTTGAAAGCTTTGACCGCATTGGATATCTCAAACAATTTGTTGGTAGGTGAAATTCCAAGTAGTTTAGGTGATTGTGTTGCATTGACATCATTAAGGATGGAGGGCAACTTCTTCCATGGGTCCATTCCTCAATCATTCAGATGGTTAGGAGGTATTGAAGAACTAGATCTTTCACGAAACAATTTATCAGGCCAAATTCCAGCATTCCTAGCTATATTTCATTCCTTGAAACTTCTGAATTTATCGCATAATAAGTTTGAAGGCATGCTACCATGTGAAGGAGTCTTTAAGAACGCTACAGGTACTTCTATTATTGGGAACAATGAGCTCTGCGGCGGATTGCCAGAATTTCACCTCCCCATATGCATCTCCAAAAGCTCCAAGAGTAGAAAGATCCATATGGTGATATTGTCCACTTCTGTTATATCCGGAGTTCTTGGGCTAGCTTTAATTCTAGCTTTTATATATCTTTGCTGGTTGAAGAAGAAAGTAAATGAACAAGTTTCAAGTTCAATGGATGATTTACGTCCAAACTTATCTTATGGAACACTTTTAAAAGCCACCGATGGTTTTTCTCCAACAAATTTGATCGGTGTTGGAAGCTTTGGTTCTGTTTACAAGGGGATACTTGAGGAAAATCAAACTGCTATTGCGGTAAAGGTGCTTCATTTAGCCCATCCTGGTGCTCTGAAGAGCTTCGTAGTCGAGTGCAATGCATTCAAAAACATGAAACATCGAAATCTTTTGAAGATACTGTCAATTTGCTCGAGTAGTGATTACCAAGGAAGTGATTTTAAGGCCTTGGTTTATGAATTCATGGATAATGGAAGCTTGGAACAGTGGCTACACCCCAACATATCACCATCTCATGGGAATGAGCTTCCGAAAAGCTTGAATTTTGTTCAGAGGATAAATATTGCTATTGGTGTTGCTTTTGCACTAGATTATCTTCATCAACAGTGCCATATCCCCATCGTTCATTGTGATTTGAAACCAAGCAATATCCTTCTAGATGCTGAGATGGTCGCACATGTTGGCGACTTTGGGCTAGCAAAATTCCTTGTTGGATCGTCCCTTGATTCTGTAGGCAATCAAATGAGCTCAATGGGTTTAAGAGGGACAATTGGTTATGTTCCACCAGGTTCTCTCTCTCTCTCTTTGTTGATGTGTCTTCTTGTGTGAAGTTCCCTCCCTCGCTAAAACCAAGAAATTTTATTAACCTAAAAGTTGTTGATGTGTCTTCTTGCGGGAAGTTTGGTAGGTAATGATTACTCTTATAATCTTATGCACAATTGATTTTGACCTGACGATGTGCACTCCAATTTGAACTGCAATATGATCTAAATGTGTGGCAGAATATGCAAGGGGATGTGAGGTTTCAAGAGAAGGTGATGTGTATAGTTACGGCATTCTCTTATTGGAGATGTTCACAGGGTTGAGTCCCACTGATGACACCTTTAGAGATAATTTGACTCTTCACAGTTATGTCGCAAAAGCTTTACCTGAACAAGTGCTCCAAATTACGGACAACATCCTACTTCAAGAAAGAGAGAGCCATTTAGGCCCATATAGTCCTCTGCGTTGGCTTTCCAAAAGCGATGGCATATTTCAAGAGTGTTTGCTTATGGTGTATAATATTGGAGTTGCTTGTTCCTACGAAGTGCCCCAAACACGGATGAGCATCAGCAGAGTTGCAAATAAGCTACATCAAATTAGAGAGAAACTCTTTGCCTTGGGTTTACATAGACAAGGTGCACCACTAATAACTTATATTCAGCTGTTATACATTTAGTGTTGAATACGCAAATGGAAGTGGACAGGTGAAATCTATAACAAAGAACTAATCATTCTTTTTTGTTTAAGATGATAGTTGATCATTATTCCCCTTTCTGTAGCTATACATATTTAAACTTGCACAAAGGCCTATGGTGCGCACGCATTCTTGAGTTCCGTTGGTTTACTTAAAACTCTGTTTTGCTGTCATAGTATTTTAAATTGAATCCAAAATAAATTACCTTGCTTCTTCTTTTTTTCGTTTCATTTGTATGATGCTCTTTAAGATGAATCGAAACCATTAGCTATTCAAAATCTTAATTGATGGAAAGCTTGGTTTTTGCAGACTAACTAGGAATGGCTCGGCGTTGCTTTGATTCGAAATAATCCAATGCCAGGAATTGATCTCTGTCCCCTAAAGCTATGTTCAGTCAGATGTAGGCAATAGTGTTGGCCCGGTGGGTTTAGTAAGGATGTATGGCTTTCGGATTCAGCATTCTAGCATATGGTAATTTGAGGATACCTATCCTGTTTGATGTGTGTAACAGGAATTACTCGAGAATGCTTTAGTAAAATCATGAAACTTTTGTGTATTGGAGTTTTCTTCGGCTGTAAGTGCAAATTCTTCAGCACTGTTATTTCTGATGTTTACTACTGCTGGTACTTTTATTCCCGCATTTAAGTAAAGTTGCCAAATCACCTAATCACGTAGGCTTAAAACTTAATATAGATATATTGATAGTTACTCTTTTTATATGGGGATTCGTTAATCACATGGATAAGCAACTTTCAAGGATAGAAATTACTAACTACATCGAGAAATTACTAGTCGCCAGTATGCTCAGACTTACTTCGCTAACTAAAAAGTGACCATTAGCGCAGAGATATTACTAAATATAATAGTTTAAAAGTAAAGTTACTTTTCTTCATGACAAAATCAGTAGTCATTACGCAAACCCACTTTCCATGGTGCAAAGTTGTGTTGTTAAAAGACTGATTTGTATAATTCCGTTTTGCCAGAACAACACTTTGAGTTCACCACTTGAGAATTATGACTTGCCTAATTTTCACATGAAAGTTATTAAAGATGTGGAGAAATTATCAATTATTAATAGGCCGAAAGTTAATTTTCCTCTTAAAAAGTTACTATTCAGGTTGAAATAATCTAGTTATTAATGGATACACACATGCCTCACAATGTTGTCTCTAACTGATGAGCAGGTTCATCGGTCAACTATGAAATGATTTTGACTGATTAAGCTATTGTGAGTCATGACAATGACCAGCTAAGGAATCGCGCTTGATCACCAGTCTTCGGTTTATTTTCCAAAGTGGAAGACTTCAGAAATTTGCGGGCTTTGCTTGACTTCAAGTCAAAATCTGGAAAGGCGTCTAGATGGATCCACCGTCCATCCCCTTAATACACGCACTAGGATAAACACAAAGTCAGAAACTCGTGCTATTTACGCCAACATCTTGACTAATCAAGCTTCCAGCATTCAAAAATGCACAAGCATGGCTGGAGACAAAACTGAGCTGCCAATAGGAACATCACATCTGCCTTATCATAGCATTATTGTGGCTTCACCTGTCTTCCATATCTTCCTTCGCCTTCCGAGTCTTGTTTCTCTTCATCCCAGTGGACACGTTCTTTCGGAGCAGCTTTTTCCCCCCTTCAGCGCGCAATTATCCTGAAAGAAAATGAAACGAACCACAAAAGCAAAGAACGGCTGAACTATATATTAATCAGGTAAGAGGAATATTAAGATGGAAGGTTTAGCTGAAATAATGTGTAATCTCCATTGTAGAAAGCCTGCACTCTTGTGGAAAAGGGCTGCGATGCGATGATCGAAAAGTCGTTCATCCTACAGGAGAGCAGCATCTTTTAATTTGGACGCACTTGCAAATTTCGAGCGAAGCTCGCGGGGGTCTTATCCTCAAGCTTAATAACATGTTGGCGTAATACTCTTTACCTGACATTTTATTGCATATCATTTTCGCCCTTTATTTTACGTCATTATTATCATATCTTTATTTATCGTGATAATATGTCATTTTATTTTACATCATTATTATCATATCTTTGTTTATCGTGATATTATGTCATTTACATGGTCAATGAGTGCAATTCTGTGAACTAGCAACATATGGTCACATAGATAGATGTACGTATGATTTCTAAACTGAGCAAAGATTGCATGGGCAAATATTTTCATAAAGAGATATCGGTACCAAAATTGGGCATTAGGCATCTCCAACATAATCAAGTCCTCGAGTCTAAATCTTTAATTTGTAGAAATATAACAAATGTTCCAAGTTTTGCTTGGCCACTAACCGGCCTCTAATAGGTTAGTGGAGGACCTATTAAGTATGAATAGATTTCCATTGTGATAAGTAGGGTTTGAGAAAACCCCAATCAAATATTAGCGCCGCCTCATTAGAGGAATCGTCCCTGATAGCTTGTCAATTCGTTAATGACCTCCAGGGTATATCCATCTCGAGAGGATCTTACTGTTTACTTACTGTTCACGTTATGTTCACTTGTTGACCAGATCTTACTGTTCACTCATGCTCAATCACTATTCAATCTTGATCGGATCTCACTGTCCACTCATTGACCGGAACACTATTCAATCACTTGACCAGTATTTACTACTCACGTCGACCGTATTTATTTAGCCAAAAGGCAGAGGAGTAAGAGTCTATAACTGTGAAGTCGTACGAATACATAAAAGTCTTCGAGTGAAAATGTAAGTCAACAATCACACCTAAAAGTAGCTAATGGTTTTTCTTCAATGAATTTAATCGATATTGGAAGCTTTGGTTCTGTGTACAAGGGACACTCGAGGACAATGGAGCTACCATTACCATAAAGGTGATTCATTTAGGCCATTGTCGCGCTCTAAAGTGATTCATAGTCGAGTATGAGGCATTAAAGAATCAAACATGGAAATCTATTGAAGATATTGATTGCTCAAGTACTAATTATGAAGAAAATGATTTTAAGGCCTTAGTTAATGAATTCATAAGCCATGGAAGCTTGGAGCAGTGGCTTTACCTAAATGCAACATTATCTCATGGGAATGAGATTTCGAAAATGTTAAATTTCATGGGTAAATATTGCTATTGGCATTGCTTCCAAGTGGATTATCTTCAGCTGCAATGCCGCATTCTCTTCATTAATTGTAATTTAAAGTAAAGCAATGTCCTCTTAGATGCTAAGATGGTTGCACATGTGACAACTTTGGATTTTGTGAAATACCTTCGTAGATCATCCCTTAGTATCATAGCTCAAAGTGTTTTTATGTTGGATCTATCCCTTACTTTCAGTTTTTGACTTTTTCCTCAACCTTTGGATAATCTTATCTAGATAATTACATTCCTCTATTTTGGGAAATTTTAAGGAAAAAATGACCTTTTTGATTGGATGGGTATGAATAGGAATGGGCATAGACCGGGTTGAGGTGACCCACCATCTGACCCATGGACCAACCCACATGTTGTTGGTCCCCAAGCTTCAAGATTGAGGACCGACTCTATTAAGCTTGGAGCAGATGGATTGGATCAATTTGTGGGTCCAGTCTAGTTCCAAGATCAACTTGGGACCAATCACGTTTATGTACAAGCTGTTCAATTACTTTTTCGCCCCAAGTCCCTGTGTCTTACTCATATCCATTCAACTGATTTTTGAACTGGCAGTGGCGGTGGTTGTTGTGCTTGTTTAGATTGGCCGAGACTCATCTGAATGATTGTATTATAAATTTGAGGTATGCAGTGTCTATGGCTTGCTTATGATTAATCAAACCATCGTCCTATGCATTTTCTTTTGTTAATGTAGGACGAAAAGGAGAAGAAAATCCAGGAATTAACGGCCGAGCTGCAAAACAAGAAAAGGTTGTGTGCAGCATACCAAGAGCAGCTAACTGCATTTGTGAAAATCGTCGAGGAGCACAACGATCAGCTCTCGAAGAAAGTTCAGTCTGTGGTGGACAACATTAGAAAATATGAACCTGTGGACCCGGGCGTTATGAGGAGAAGTTAGCCTCGGCGAATAGGTATATCCCTATACCTTTGCACCGTGTCCCCTATTTCCTAGAGCACTCTATGTCTTGCTATTTGCCGTCTCCTCAGTTGCATCGTTCTTTGTTGCTTATTAGTTTTTTCAGGATGCGTGATGGCGCTTTTGTTAGGAAACAGAATTGATGCCTTCTCATCTCCTTTCTTTTCCTCCTTTTAATAAGTGCAGACGAATGCAGAATATGGCACCAGGAGAGCGACATGAGTTGAAAATATACGTTGTTACATGTGCAATCCGAGGGCTTCTACAAGAGGGTTGATGGTTAATGATCGCGAAGTAATCAAAAAGAGATGATTTAGCCTGGAAGTACGAGTAAATTGATCATCGGAGGATTGCACAGCTGTCGGCAGTGGTTATACTACGTGCTTTATCTAGTGATGAGAGAGCACTCATATTGTGCTTTTGATGGAAACACGGCGATCGGAGCCGACGGAAGCCCGATCAGTATGACTTCTCTAGACTTGATGGCCATGTGATTAATGGTCAAGAGGCATATTACAGTTCGATATGGTCGGAGGGGAAAAAATAGCAAGTTTAAAGCTGTAGTTAAATTATTTAAAAGTGATCTTTTTTTTTCTAAGAGTAGTTTTCAATATGTCTATCTCGATCTGTACTGAGAATGTGGATGTTTAATTATCAGATTTGATAGAATTTATCTTAATAGGGCTAACAATTAGAGTGTGCATACTTATAAACGTGGAAATCACAAATTAATATTTTGTTTTTGAAATTGACATTTTCATGATGTTTTAGAAATGCCGTGAATAAAATTAAGCTTCTATTGAAGAATAATTTAAGGACTAGTTTTGTAACTAAAATAGAGTATAAAGGACTAAAATGGAACATAGTATAACCTTTTTGTTAGAAATTTGTACATGTAGGCATCACATATCAATTCACTGGTGCTGACTCAATATATCCCATCCATATTTAGATTGAAAATCGAATTTTGTCTATGAATTGTCGTTGAGATAAGTTGGAGGATTGAATTTGTCAGAAATATAGTGCAGGGAACAAAAGTGAATACTAGTAATACTACGAGCACGAGTTTTATAATTTTATGTCCACTGGCTCAAGTAGCTTTCGTGCTTTGGTTTTGACTTTTCTAAGTGAGTAGTGCTTATCTTCTCTTTGAATTTGTAAACTCATATTGTAAAATGATAATGACTAAATATATTATGTGCAATGCATGATTTGGTTGAGTGATGTTAAAAGTGTATTTGTTATATAAAAACCAAATCAGACTTTTAGGGCGTGCATGGAAACGTTTCTTAGAAACGTTTCTGGCACACTTCTGTACGGAAAGTGTCTTTGCAAAAAAAGGAACAGAACGCGTTTGGTTGCGTTTCTGTTCCTTTTTGTTTTTTGTTTCTGGAACGAAATAGAAATAAAAAAAAAAAAAAAAGTTGTTTCTTTTGAAAAGAAACACTTCTCGGAAGGCACAAAAGAACAAAAACCAAAAGAACAAAAAAACAAAACCGGAACAAAGGAAGAACACCGGCTGAAACTCTTCTCCTTCGTGCGTGCTCGTGGCTCTCGTCGGCTGAAGCTTCGCTCTCGCGCTCTCCCTTTTCCGGCGTCTCTCCCATCTCTCCGGCGGCTCCCACTCGTTTGACTCTCCGGCGACTCCTCACTACGGCGACTCCTCACTCCGGCGACTCCAGGTACGTTTCTGGTACTCCTCCTTCTCCGGTCAGCGTTGCTCCCCTTCGGCGCTCCTTCTCCGGTCAGCGTTGCTCCCCTTCGGCGCGACAGATCTGGGACGGCTCGCTCGAGCCTCGAGCGAGCGTTGCTCGCCCAGATCTGCGGCAGATCTGGGCGAGCAATGCTCGCTCGAGGCTTGAGCGAGTGTTGCTCGCCCAGATCTGCCGCGCCGAAGGGGGAGCAACGCTCGCTCGAGCTCGAAGCTGCAGCAGCTCGCTCGAGCTGCAGCTGCTCGAGCAGCATCTGGAGCTGCAGCTCGCTGGAGCAGCAGCTCGAGCTGCAGCTGCTGGAGCAGCAGCTCAAGCGAGCTGCTGGAGCAGCAGCTCCAGCGATTCGCGATCGGAAATTTCCGATCCCGATTCCCGATCGGAAATTTCCTCAATTTCTCTGAGAACGAACGAGGCGCGGGGATTTCTCTCTCTCTCTCTCTCTCTCTCTCTCTCCTCGTACTCTCGATTTCGCCCGGTCGAGATTCCCGAGGGGTTGGGAGCGGCGCGTGGTCGGGCGGCCGCCGCGGGTGGTGGTGGTGGTGGTGGTGGTGGAGAAGAGGATGAGCTTCCAGGATCTCGAGGCCGGCCGCGGGCCGGGAGGGTCGAGGCGCGGGGAGCTGCTCAATAATGGCGGCCGGCAGGACGCCACGCAGGCTGTCGTCTCCGGCGTCTTCCAGATCAACACCGCCGTCAACACCTTCCAGCGCCTCGTCAACACCCTCGGCACGCCCAAGGACACCCCCGAGCTCCGCGAGAAGCTGTGAGCCTCCCCCCCCCCTTCTCCCCCTTCCTGTCCTGTCCGTTCGAAATTCTTGCGACGATTCCGGCGGCGTCCGGCGGTCGACGCCGCCGTGCCGCCGCGGCGAGAGTGTCCTGAATTGATCGTTAAATTGCTTTGGGTTCTGGAAATGTGGTGTGGCCCCGGGGGGGAGGGGTTGGTTTGTCGGTTCGTGAGCGTGATTGCACGTGAGCTTTCGGTTGAAATTGTCGGCCGCTTGGACAGAAGAGGAGTAGGATGTTTTTGCGTGCGGAAATGTGTGTGGTTATCGCGCGATTCGTCATTTCGGACAGTCCTAAGCTCTGCTTTGATGATTTCAAAACCGCTGTGCAAAGCCAATTCGGCATTCGTTGCCTCGTTGCCCGGCATTTCTGGCAATGCTAAAGCAGCCTTCTTGGTTTTTTTTTCTTCAAATCTGCAGGCACAAGACAAGGCTACATATTGGACAGTTGGTGAAGGATACATCGGCCAAGCTTAAACAAGCTAGCGAAACAGATCATCACGCTGGAGTTAGCGTAAGTTCCCTTGATCGCTTCATCGATGGAATGAACAAATTAACGATACTTGATTGGACATCCATTGTCCTAATTATCTATTTTCATTATTGAACAGTCGGACATCATTGGTCGGGGTGCTGGGTACCTGAGCATATAAGTGTTTGATTTCATTCTAATGTTAAGATGGAAAATTGAGTATCTTTCATTGCTTGCAGGCCAGCAAGAAGATTGCAGATGCCAAACTGGCAAAAGATTTTCAGGCGGTTCTTAAAGAGTTTCAGAAGGCTGAACGGCTTGCAGCTGAGAGAGAAACAGCATATGCACCGTTGAATGGATCGTCATCCTCCCAATCTCATTTGCGTATATAAATATCAGCTTTTGTCTTGGGCTCCTTTTTATTCCCCCTTTCTTCTTTCCTGTGGCTTTCCGGAGTTGGATGCGTGGGTATTGCTTTCATCGTTGTTCGGGTCTTGAATGTAGGTCTCGGACTCTGCGTGCAGTGGTATGTTGTATAATTTTTCCTGTCTTTTTACAAAATGAGATTAATCAATTCTTTTCTGGTCTTATGGTGAGTGATAACTAAAGGGAATTTATGTACCTGAGTTGTTTCTACGATATTTCTTTTTTCTACCTGTGACTTTCCGATTCTGTGTACATCTATATGGGTATTGTGCGACAGAGATCAAACACTTCCCTTGCTGAATCCGCATGCATTTGATAGAATTGCTGTAAGATGTAGTGAAACGATTAAAATCAACACAAGCTACAGATGAGCACATACATTTTCTGTGCCTACCTAATTAACGATGCTTCAAATAAACGGAAATCCGGCCATACAATATTTGCATGTTTTTCACGTATTAATACAATGAGCTAAGCACGCAGCTTTTGCATGGTGAAAAATGCCCATCTGCATCACATGCGAAGAGGCAAATTTTAATACGTGAGAACCAACGTTTATATGCTTTAAAACTAAAAAATAAAAAAAAATACTTGAAAAATTTGATACAAACTTTAATTACAAAATTTTCTACGAAATATACCATATGATCATGCTAAAAATGTTTGTCTTCACTAACCATGAACAAAATAAAATTAATGAGCATTTCATAAGAATGAGAATTCAATATCAATTTTAAACTTTATTAAATTTTAAAAAAAAAAAATAAAAAAATTTTTTGTCGTTTCACCAAACGTGTTTTACATTTTTTTTCATTCTGGAACAGTAAATTGACTGCAGCTACAAACATGTTTCTGTTTTTTTTATTCCAAGAACAGTTTTTTTTTACACTTACCAAACGCGTTCTTTTGTTGCTCAAAAATCAAGGAGAAACAAACACTTTTTTTTTTTTAAGAAAAAAAAAAAATGTTTAAAATGTTGTTTCCACGCGCACCCTACTATCCTTTGACGGAATATTTTTGAAATAGTTTGAGTGACTATTTGCGAATGGTTGAAAAATGCTTCGTGAAATGAATTGCGAAAGGCTATAAGTATTGGTTTATAAACCTAGTTATGAAATGAATTTTGGTTATTAAATTGAATTGATAAAGGATATTGTTAAAATATGTCTCGAGTTTGAGCGTTTATAAAACGTGAATCGCTGGAAAAGAGAAAATAAAATAGAATATATGTGCAGCAAAGTTTTCTTTCCGTTGCAAAGGAGGAGCCAAAATTTTATTGAGCCATGGTGGGGCCCAAATGGGCACACATTAATAAAAGGGAAAGAAGTTCTCTGCAAGTTGAAGAAGTGGTGGGCCCAGAGTCAAAGTGTTGACTCTGGGCACACACGCACACACGCAAATAAAAGAGAAAAGAATCCTCACGCGTAAAAAGCCAACGGTGGTGAGCCCTCAACTTTGGGCACACGTATAAAAGGGTTTCTCCTTTGCTGGAGAGTAAAAGCAAAAAAAAAAAAAACCCTGCGTAGAAGTCGTAGAAGGGAGCCGCGAAAGAG